>CM060928.1:457548663-458173663 GCA_030765085.1 Allium cepa
GATAAGGTTGTCCAAGATCTATGAAACATAGATTTATATTATACATTTGTATATAATTATATAAATTATGTAAATTATGTAAATATCACCTGGTTTGTAGCCTTTGTTTATTTTTACAATCTTGTTTTAGAATTTGCTTCCCAATAATTTTGACTATGTTTTTGCATTTGTTGACCCATTCAGTCTCCCTTATTAATCTTGTTTTCCTGAAAAGCACATAGTAGACAACATTCCTTATCATTAATTTGAAATCTATGCAAGAATATATTTGGTGGCTCTTTATACTATTGGCAATAATATGAGGAATCGTGCTAATTCCAAAAATCTAAGTAATGGAAGTTGATCATCATGTGAAAATAATTAGTGAAGAGGAACTCCACGGTTAGGAACGAACTGAAGTCTGGAGATCCAATTTTGGCATCGATACGAGAAGACCTGAAATCTGACTATTTATGGAATTAATAATGGAAGGCCAGAAATCCAAATCTAGCATTAATAATATAAGTTTAAAAATCCTCTTTTGAAAATAATTGATAGAAGACCAAGAATAATCGCTTAATAATAAAATTCCGGAGATCATTATCTAAAAATATGCCATAGTAGACTTGGAATCCATTTTGGGGACATATAATATGAGTCCAGAGTTCTTTATTTAGCAATAATAGAAGATCTGAAACCAGATTTGGGTATTAGTAAGATAGAACCACGAATTAGTGGAAGACTAGAAATCCAGAATAGAGGTTTCAATAATAGAGGTCCCGAAACCCAAAATAAGGTATTAATGAGTGAAGCTAGAAATCAATGGTGAGGGTCCCAAAATCCAGATTCGGGTATTAATGAAGTCCAGAAATCGTCTTTTGGAAACCAGTCGAAGGTTGTTGATTCTTATTTGATTCCTTTGTTTTGTACCACTCTTTGGGTTTTGATTCCTTTGTTTTGTACCACTCTTTGGGTTTTGATTCCTTTGACGTTCGCCGTCTTTTAGGCTCTGTATGTTGTCGTTGTTTGGTGTATCGCTTCTCGGACTTGGACATCTTAGTCAGTTTTGTCTGGTGCGCTTGATTACCTTATCCACAAGCAAGACCCAAGGACTTACCCAACCTCTCTCCATGAGGCGCTCCAGCTAGGCCTTATAGGTGGGACTAAAAGTTTGTTCAGTGCCTTCGCCAGGGCATAGCGTGGTGGAACCAAGGGCTTACACTGTCCTCCCTCCAAGAGGTGCTCTCGCAAGGCCATAGCGTGGCGGGACAAAAAGCTTGTTCAGTACCTTGGCCGGGACATAGCGCGGTGGGACCAAGGGCTTACTCCGACCCCCCACTAAGGGGTGCCTTGATCTAGTCATAGCATGTCGTGATCAAAGGCATGTTGTTACTTTAACTTGGCCATGGCGTGGCACAGATAAAGGTTTACTCCAACCTCCTTCCAAGAGGCGCTTTTAATTGGCCAACTTGGTGCGGAAAAAGGTTTATGACCGTTTAAGGTAATCTCCAAGTTTTAGGAGATTACTATTACTATTAAAATTCCTTTTGACCTAATCGAAATCAGTTTGAGTAGAAGATAAAAAAGAACAAGCGAAAGTAGCTCCAACTAGACCTTCTAAAGGAGTCGAAGGGATGCAAAAACACAAGTCCAAAAGCTTTAGAGCCTTTCGAAGAGGTCGAAAGGATGCTTTAGTCAAGGTCTCGAACATTCTCAACCTTTCGAAGGGGTTGAAAGTACCCTTCCGCTTCAGTGACCTCCTTTCGAAGTAGACGATTCCATATGCATGAAGACCTTTCAAATGATTCAAAGCTACACCTTTCGAAGACAAGGAATGGTAACCCTTTGTATACTCGCCAAACCATTCAAAACCAAAAATTTCGCCAACTCTCAAACCACTCATAAGCTTGCATTACCCAGAGTAACCATTTTGAAATCTAAACCAAGCCTTTTGAACCGGTAAAAGCCGTTATTATCCAGGGAGGTTTCATATCAAGTCATGGCCAGAAGTTTAGAAGCGACTAACAGAGTCGAAACCACCAATGTTGCAACACCTTCAAAGCCACTAGTCAAATCCTATCGACAAAGTCAAAAGCTCCTACAAAGCAACATAGAGAAAAAAACACGCAACCATCTCTTTTGACAAAGGTAGAAGAAATCTAAAGACAATACATCAACCGCCTTTCAACTAAGTCGAAAGAATCGGGTTCGAAAGGTATTGACTTGCATCTATAAATAAAAACCAAAGGGTCTGGTTTATGGAATATGAACTTGATCATTCTAAACTTGTATTTTCTTAATTCTAAAAGCTATAAACCCTAATTTGTAAATTGAATTAGGGAAAATTAATCAATAAAATTTTCTTTGAGTTGAGAAAGGGAAATCTTCATATACTCTTAATTATTTAATTGTCTCATATGCTTTTATCAGGTCAAACCTTGTGTTACAGTTGACGACCATATCGAAAGGCCTCTTCCAACTAAGTCGAAGCCCTTATATTGTCAAGTAATACCAGTTAAAGATTTCAAGCCACCTTTCATTAGACTTCTACTTTCGAGAAGGTCGAAACCTAAAACAAATCCACTTTAACCTTAAGTTTCCAAACCTCGATCCCAGATTCCTGACCCAAGCCATAACTACTAGATGACTTTAGCCTTCGACGGGGTCAAAACCTACCAAGTCAAGTTTTAACCTTGGATTCTTAGAGTATTCCTTCTGTGTTAGACAACCGCTTTGAAAAGGAAGGCTTTTGAAGGGGTTACCATACCATGTCAGTAATTTCGAGAGGCTGATATAAAAAGAATTGACCGTTTCCACTAGGTTGAAAGGTTGATTTAAACAAGTTTTCACTACAACAACCTGTTCGAAGGGGAAGCCAAAGATAACAAACAAGTTATATTCTTCTCAATTTACCTAATGGAAACCAAAAGGGATTATCCTAGCCCTTTAACTCTACTTCGGGGTGTTGACAAGTTTTCTTGTTAATATTTTGGCACTACAAGGAGGGCTCGAACCTCCGACTTGGTTGAACAATGTCTCTAACGTAACCTAACTCAATTTAAAGCTTATCTACTTTGGTCTAACACCATCATAGCTAGAAGAATCAAAAGATCCGGGCAAGGATATTTCAAACTACATTTGATAGGATTCTCCTCAAGAGCCATCAAGGATTCCAACCAATATGAAGAGCAAAGGCTAAGATTTGAGGCACTTAGAATTATAAACAGGAAAAATGTGGAATCATATAATCCACAGAATTAGAGCTTGAACCCCTTTCATATTGGCACCAATCTTATTTTTGCCTTATAAAAAAGGAAAAGTGGAAGTGACAATTTGTTCAATCAAATGAGGAAAATTATTTAACATTATTCCAAAGGCACAATCTTTGAAGAGGAGATAATGGATCATTATAATGCTTTTGCACATAAATGGCAACGAGCTACAACAGAAACACTTCCTACACGAGAACTCCAAAGGGTGTCGAAAAGGAAAGTAATCGAGGAATGTGAAACTACAAGGACAAGAAATAAGAAGTTAAAAGGTCATCCTCAAGAGATAAGTTTCAAGTTTAGACTTCCTAAAGAATGTAACTTAACTACATCTATAGAGAATGCCTACTTGTTAAACAAGGATGAGCTTAATTATCAACCATCATAGAAAAAGGAGACAAAATATGAAAACGATCTAGGGGGATCCTACTGCTATTATGATATGATGAATGGACATAAGACTAATCATTACGGGGCCCTAGAGGGGATGATAATCAACTTCTTTCATCAAGGAAAGATTAACGAATTTGTAAAGAAATATTGAAAGAGATCAATAAAGAACTATTTTTCTAAAGAGAATCTACATTTTTGGTGTGAAATGCTCCTCTTATTTGGATACTACCTAAGACGGTAGAAAGCCTCAGTCCCCACTGAGTTGGCCAGGACAGAGCGCCTTCTGGAGGGAGGTCGAAGTAAGCCTTTATCCACGCTACACTATGGCCGGGATAAAGCATCGGACAAGCCCTGCGCCATGTCCATGTTCAAGTCAAGGCACCTTCTGGAGGAAGGATGGAGTAAGCCTTTATCCGTGCCATGCTATGGCCAGGATAAAACACTGAACAACCCCCGTCTATGCCACGCTATGGCCAGGGCAGGGCACCTCTTGGAGGGAGATCGTAGTAAGTCTTTATCCACGCCACACTATGGCCAGGTTAAAGCACCAAACAAGCCCTTGGCCGCGCCTTTGGCCAAGTCAAGGCGCCTCTTGGAGGGAGGTTGGGTAAGTCCTTGGTTCTAACCTCTAAGAATGAGCTAACCATGAGCACTAAACATCAATGGAAGTAAAGGTCATCAAACAGTGGACTAAGATGTCCAAGCCCAAGAAGAGGCTCATAAAGCAATGGACTAAGATGTCCAAGCCTAAGAAGAGGCTCATCAAAAAATGGACTAAGATGTCCAAGCCTAAGAAATGGAATATCTTTAATGGACTAAGATGTCCAGGCCCAAGAAGTGGCACATCATATTATGGACTAAGACGTCTAAGCTTGAGAAGCAACCGATCAAATCACCACTATATACAAAGCTTAAAGGGTTTATGCATGTCAAAGAAGACAGAATCTAAGGAGTAAAGTAGGACTTCATCTATTAATACCCAAATCTATGTTTCGAGACTTTCATTTCTAAATTTCATCTATTTATACCCGAATCTGGGTTTTGAGACTCTCATTTCTAAATTTCATCTGTTAATATCCGAATCTGGGTTTTGGGTCTTTATCAATCACTTATGATCTTCATTATACCTGAATTTGGGTTTCGAGACTATTACTAAAAAATGTCGTAATCTGGGCTTGAGATTTTATTATGGATTTCTGATCATCCACTAGCAATGCCTGAATTTAGGTCAAAGACTTTTCTCTAGAAGATTATAATAATGAGTATCCGTTAATACCCGAATTTGGGCTTTATAATTTTAAGTTTTCAAATCTTATTAACACCCGAGTATGGGTCATTGGATTTCTATTATAAATATTCAGATAATGGTTTCTAGATCTTCTTCATATTTAGCTCTTTATTAACTATCTCCAGAGGATGACCCTCTAATATTTAAACCCCTGTTTCGGGATAGGGTTTTCTACCGACAAACTTTGGATATTCCAGCAATATGGTTAAAATTTCTTATCATGACTCAAAAATGGGATTTAGACATTTGATCAAATATAAACTACTTTACATATGATTAACATGATGATTTGTTAATCTTCACAAATGATATGCATAGACTTACAAACTAATTTCAAACTAACAATAAGAAATGTTGTTTGCTTCATACTTTTCAGGAAGATGAAAACAACAAAGAAGAATGAAAGATTCACCAAACATATAAGTTATGTTATAAGCTAGCAGACAAGTGCTTCAGAAATAACATTACAGGAAAGGATCACAAATCATTATATATTTACAAAATTTACATGATTTATACAACTTATGAAATTACTTACAAATACACAGAACTAGAATATGCATTTCATGAATATAAATCTCTCATAAATCTTGCTTGTTCATGCTCTTAGCAATTGAAGGATCTACAATGTGACGAATTGCGATGCCGAGGACCTCTTTGAGTTTCTTCTCTTTCTTTTTTATCCTATCTGCATCGTTAACTACATCGATATTAGTTTTCAAGGCATGGTTGAAAGCCCTATTTGCACCTCTAAGAGTCTTGTTTTCCCTTTCTAATTCAGCAATGTGCTTGTATAAAAGATAATTCTCGCATTCAAGTTTCTAAATTTTTGCAGCATATTCATTTATGCATTGTGAATATTTTTCTTCCTGTTGTTCGTCAAAGTATTTCATCATTTCAAACTTAACTTTCCTATACCACTCGTCCACTATCTTTTCATCTAAGCCCGAAGGAGGATTTGTTGTACTGGGAAATTTCTGAGCAGCAAGTGAAGTTGATCTCATGACTTTAGCGGTAGATGAAGTAGCAGGGGTAGCTAGTAAATCGATGCTCGAAATATTATCACCCATGATAAATTATAACGAATCACAATAAGCCTAACTATCATTCAATTTCATCTCTAAATCTCTTATCTGTTGGAGAAGCTCGGAAATTTTATGATCAAAGTCATTTGAAGGATTAGCCTTAACTTGATGCTCTAAAATGGAAATCAATTCACTTTTACTATTGATATCGGCTTCTAAAATGGCAATTTGAACCTTAAGATTTCTGACGATTTTTTTCTGAAGTAAGCACCATTTGTACCATTTTAAAGCTTCTATATTGCCATGAAAGCGAGAAAGTAAAGTGCCTTCAAGGAGTTTACTTTTTTCGAGTTTCATTAGCAGCTTATCTCTAAGATTAATAAATCATGATGCTGAATCAAGCGGGAGAGGAGCTACTGATAACTGTAACTCCTATTTAAATAAAAAGAAACACAATGAAGTGAAGACCAAAATGATAAATCTCTTTACTATTACGATAAAAAATTACAGCTTAGATGACAGTGAAACTGAAAGAGTACAATTGAATATTTACTCTACAACTAAAGTTGAGAAACTGCATTTCTAACTTCATTTAATTAGTTAGCAGAGAGGATAACAGTCAACTTAAAGGGAATATTGACTCCTTTCTGAGTAACAACCGATGGATATTTACTGTAATCCCACTCTTCGGCAGAGGGACTATCACGTCTATATATTAATTTGGTGTGGAATATCTGAATCTCTTTGAGTATTTTCTCCTTTTCTTCACCAAGGAAGTCATGGTGGAGACGAGGGTGTTCCATATAAAGTCATTGTAAATCTCTAATAAAACAATATCTTGCCAATTTTGAAGATTTTAAAATTGGTGCCTTTTCAAGATAAAATCTTCTTAATTTAACGTATTGACTTAGGTAATCTCTAGATACAAGGTTGCTTGAAGAACATTATCTCTGTGATAACATAATAAAATGTAGCTAATTGTAAAAAGGAAGACTAAAACAAATATTTACAAATCAATATATTATTACATGTTCACAATCATTCATTCGGTTTATACAAAATTGACTTAGTAGATAATTCAGAAACAAATTTGTTCTTATAATACTTAAGTTTTTCAAGAGGAAGATCTTGGGAAATGGATCCGACTCGTGGTAAGTTCCAACAAGCTCCTGGATGCGGGTCAGAACAGAATTCGTTCAAGTATCTCTTATGAAAATGACTAAGTAGACCCCCACTAAATTCACCTAAATATGAAAAGTCACCAATGGGGTGTCTACAATAGGCCTTATATAAGAAGTTAACTAAAATGTTTCTCTCCTCAATCAACACCCAGAGCAAGGTAATTATCTCCCGGTTCTCCTTCAAGAGAGTGTCATAGCGAAGTTGTGCTCTCCTTAGTCGAGGGGAAACTTCTTAATGCTTAAAGGAGGCTAACACTACCGCACTTCTATTGAGTCTATGGCATTTATCAAAAAGAATGTTGTGCTCCTTCAACTGCCTGTCTAACTCCCTATATAGACTATTTATCTCCGCTTGTTTTCTTTCAAGCTTAGTTTTATAATGGTGGATAGACTTATTCCTTATCTAAGTAAAAGATTTACACTATTATTGTCTTCGAAGTGAAAGGTATTTAAACAGAGAATCTCATTCCTTAGATACTGGGATCGGTGCATGAGAAGCCTGCTCCCTTTCTTTTAACTCTTCAGTATCAATAGGAGCAGACTCTTCTTATATGTCGGAAGGCAGGGGAGACTTGGGTGGAATCGCTTTGTGAGGAAACGAAACTTTTTCAATAGACTTCACATATCATCTCCGTCTTCTCAGAAGCTTCAGTATGGCCACCCTCGCTGCCACCTGATCCTTGACAGTTGTTGACATTATCATCCCCATCATCATCATTGTCATCATCATTATCATCATCATTATATTCATCATTATCTCCCCTTATCCTTCAACGGCATCATCTTTGTCGCCTTCATTTTTGAGTTAGATACGAGTTCGAAGGAAGGGACTTCAAAAGAAAGAATCTTGAAGACATCAATCTCCTCCTTTTTAGCAGCCTCAATTCCCTACTTCATTTGATTAATCGTGCTCATAACACTATCAACAAGGGGAGAGTCGAGTGAAGGAAAGCTAGGCTCGGGGAATTTGTTAATGTTGTCGGTGTAAACAAGCATCAGAGCATCTTCAAAAGAGTTCTTCATGATCTCATCATGTGTGGTATCGAGAAACTGAGACACGACTGTTTCGCTCTAAGATGGTGTAGACTGCCAATTTAAGAGAAACCTTGTATTTCTCTAACTTTTCCTTCAACGAGGCATTCTTTGCTATGATTCGAACTTTCTCCTCATCGGATTCTTTTATGGTTATTTGCATTGCCAAATTTTCATCGATAAGGAGTTGTTGAGCTTTCCTTTCCTCTAAAATAGTGGATCCGATAGGGCGAGAGAAGCTCTCAATCGCTCTATTTCAGATGTAGCTTCATCTTTTTCTATGGATAAGGAAGAGACTTGATTCTTTAAGGTGAAAAGAAGCTTACAAGAGTTGTTCCATCAGAGAATGATAATGACCCGCCAAGTCAGAAACGGGGGAAGGCGGGAGGATGGAGGCAAAGGATGTAGAGTTTAAGATAGATTGGACTATCTCTTCAAAATTAATGGAAGGTAGAGGAGATGTTGGCCATGAAGGAATGCGTTTTTGAGTGAGGGTTATCTCCAGAGTTTTTGCATCTGCTCAAGTGCGCCTGGAGAGCTTGAAACAGTGATGCGAGAGAGAAGATCGACTTTGGTAAGAGTCTTCTTGGATTTACCCTGAGGAGCTCCAACAATCAGACTCTCCAAAGTTTTTCCAAGAGATAAAGATTCTTCCTCCCAAAAATCAGGAACATTGACTACTTTAGCTATTTTCAGAGGCGGTTCTGCCTCAGTCGATTTCTTCAACTTTCTCTTGACCGCCATCTTTGTCCTAGCAAGAGATTGAGCAAAGGATGGTGCAAGAGAAGTCGTAGGAAGAGGAGCCGGACCACTAGTAGGTTTTTAAACCTGAAGAGCAGCTGAAGAGAGCTCAAACAAATTATATGTTAGTAGAATAATTTGGAAAACAAGTGTTATGTCTATAACTTACCGGAATAGTTGGAGAAAATAGGTGACACAGGAGAGAAATTTGCAGGATCTTCCTAGGAAAGGAAATGTTTTCTTTTTGATGTATGCTGGATTAGAGGAGGTTGCCCTAGAATCCTCTGACCAAAAGGAAGAAGAGAGTGCTTCCTCAAATTCAAAGGTTCAACAACTTCAATCGACTTTCGATCGTACCAGAAGCTACAACTAAAGACTACACCGTTCTCTAATCGTTCCCATTCAGTTCTTTAGCAGAAGCACCTGACATAAGGCAAAGATTAGACAAGAAAAGCCACTGGATAGAAGTAAAATAGTGAAAATCTGAACTTACAGGGAGTAGAGAAAGTCCCGCTAATGTTTGAGAAACATTTGACGAAGAAAAACTAGTTCTCCCAATCTCTATATTTGTTCACTTCCTCTGATATTACTTCTTAGGAGGATTCTCCCTGAAGATTTGGCTATTGAGATTGCTGAGTTTGACCAGTCTCACTAGGTAATTCAATACTTCAACATTTAAAGAGGGGAGGCCGGACTCTAATGCTATCAACTCTAAAGATAGAAGACATGCGTATACATTTGGAGACAGCTGGATAGGAGTGATTCCGAGACAAGAGGAAACCTAGATAAGAAGCATGGGAATGGAAGAAACCCTCAATGCGATATGTGTATTGTGGTGTATGCGAAGAACCCTTTAAGAAGGTTGCTGATGGTGCCAGTTTCTATAGGTAGAGTGACTTTCACACCGGTGATTCCAGAGTCGTTGAGAATGGCGTCAACTTCATCTTGCATAAAATCAAAGAACATTTTGAAGTGGCTCCAACCTTCTTTGGAAAATTCATGGTTCTGCCAGGTGAAAACGTTTCAGTTATAATTTTCAGTTTGTTATGAAGCTAACATTCTTTCAAGAATTAGTAAAAACCTACTACGTCAATTTAAACATCAAACAAAATGTGAAGCTTCAAGTTCTTGAAAGAATGTTAAAGTTGAAAATGAGATATGTTGAGCTTTCGGCAGAGTGGAAAAGAAATAAAAAGTTAACACTCAACAAACACCTCTCTACAATGCCAAAAAGTCAAACATAAGTGTCTACTGAGCTTTCGACGAGGTCGAAAGGAAGACTGAACTATATGTCCAATTGGCACTTTTCAATAATGCCGAAAGCTCAATAAAAACCATATTATTAAAAGAGAATAATTAAAACCAACTTAAAATTTTTAAAAAAGTAGACACTACCAATATTCAATAACCAAGATAACAAAATCCATCGACACTGTTGAAACCCATGACTTAAGGGGAATATGAATGTTGTTGAAACCTTATATACCCATTGAGACGAAAGGTCCTAAGTTAACATCATATTGATAATAATAAAAGAACTTGGAACGTTTTGACAACATTAGAGAAAGGTGACTATAGATGGTTTCGAATCATTAGTCACAAAAGGTTTCGATAGGGTCGAAAGGGCATCTTGCTAAAAACAAAATTTCAGTCGACACAAAAAATTTCAACTAGGTCGAAACATTTTGCTTCCGAGAGAGGTGACTGCATGCTACTTTACTATATAACCTCTCGACGGGGTTGATCAAGTTAGCACTACATTATCTTTCGAATCCATCGAAAGAGGCTAAGAAAGCAAAATAAAATTTGCCGCCTTAATCCCTTTTGAAGGGGTTGAAGGTAAATTTGTGGAGCCAATTTTTTACACGTACAATTCAAAGCTTTTGGGCGAAGAAAACAAGAAATCATTTCTTCCCCAAAACCAATTTCAACCCAAGAATTAAAAATATTAATAAACAAATGAATTAAAATGTAAATCAACTATTTGAAAATCATTAAGATAAAAATTCAAATCTTCTAAAAAAAAGGCGATAACTACATATCAGAAATTAGGTTAAAACGAAAATTAGCGAAAAGGAGAAGAAATCTAACCGAACAATGAAATCGAATTAAGGAGTACTTCTAGTTAAGTTAAAACTCGAGCAATTTTCAATAAATCAAATCAAAAATTGAAATCCTGATTGTGAGATTTGAGAGAAGTTAAAATCCACCGTGAAATATAAAAAAGAAGAGAAGGAGAAATTTTAGAAGCGAAATAAATAACACTTACTTGGATCTGGATTTTTGATGAAGAAAAATGGGAAATGTCTAGATGTTTTAAGCTTTTGATTTTTCTCGAAGGTAATCTCTTTTGCAGGTAAGTGAAAAGGAAGAAGAAGAAGAAGAAGAAGAAGATAAAATTTATAAGAAAATCAGCAATAGCAGCAATCCGTTCGATCGAATTTAAATGAACGGTCCAGATTTACGTAGAAATACCAAAGGCGTAAAGATTCTAGGTTTCGACATGATTGACTTGAAAAGTCAAAGAGCATCCCTTTGCAAAGGAGGAAAATGTTACTACTAAAATTCCTTTCGACCTAGTCGAAAGTAGTATGAGCAGAAGACAAAGAAGAATAAGATAAAAAGGCTCCAACTAGACCTTCCGAAGGAGTCAAAGGGATGCTACAGCACAAGTCCAAAAGCTTTAGAGCCTTTCGAAGAGGTCGAAAGGATGCTATAGTCAAGATTTAGAACATTCTCAAACTATAGAAGGGGTTGAAGGTGTCGAAAGCACCCTTCTGCTTCAGTGACCTCCTTTCGAAGTAGACGATTCCATATGCATGATGACCTTTCGAATGAGTCAAAGCTACACCTTTCGAAGATAAGGAACGGTAAGCCTTCGTATACGCACCAAACCTTTCGAAACTAAAGGTTTTGCCAACTCTCAAACCACTCATAAGAATTCATTACCTAGAGTAACCTTTTTGAAAGTTAAACAAAGCCTTTCAAACCGGTCGAAGTCATTATTATCCAGGGAGGTTTCACATCAAGTCATAGGTAGAAGTTTAGAAGCGACTAACAGAGTCGAAACCACCAATGTTGCAACACCTTCGAAGCCACTAGTTAAAGCCTATCGACAGAGTCGAAAGCTCCTACAAAGCAACATAGAGAAGAAACACACAACCGTCCCTTGTGATAAAAGTGGAAGCAATCTAAAGATAATACAACAGCCACCTTTCGACCAAGTCGAAAGCATTGGGATCGAAAGGTGTTGACCCACATCTATAAATAAGACCCAAGGGGTCTGGTTTAGGGGATCCAAACTCAATCATTCTAAATTTGTATTTTCTTAGTTCTAAAAGTTGTAAACCCTAATTTGTAAATTGAACTAGGGAAAGTTGATCAATAAAATATTCTTTGAGTTGAGAAAGGGAAGTCTTCATATGTTCTTAATTACTTAATTATCTCACAAGCTTTTATCAGGTCTAATCTTGTGTTACAGGTGACGACCATATCGAAAGGCCTCTTTCGACTAAGTCATAGCCCTCATATTGTCAGGTAATACTTGTTAAAGACTCCAGCCCACCTTTCATTAGACTTCTACTTTCGACAAGGTCGAAATCTAATACAAATACACCTTAACCTTAAATTTCCAACTCAATACCAAGACATTAAAGGCTATGACTTTCAACGGGATCGAAACCTGGATCCTAGATTCCTGACCCAAGCCATAACTACTAAAAGACTTTAGCCTTCGATAGGGTCAAAACCAACCAAGCCAAGTTTTAACCATGGATTCTTAGAGTAATCCTTGTGTGTTATGCAACCACTTCGAAAAGGAAGGCTTTCGAAGGGGTTGTCATACCATCTCGGCAAGTTCGAAAGGCTAATAAAAAAGGAATTGACCTTTTTGACTAGGTCGAAAGGTTGATTTAAACAAGTTTTCACTATAGCAACCTATTCGAAGGGGAAGCCAGAGGAAACAAACATATTCTATTCTTCTCAACTTACTTAAAGGAAACCAAAAGGGATAAACCTAGCCCTTTAACTCTACTTCGAGAGGTTGACAAGTTTTCTTGTTAACGAATTCTACTCCCGACCATATAGATTTTTCTTAGAATAGTGGTGCTTTATTGATTTCGATTAATATCACTTTATAAATCTAATGATTTTGCCTTTTCTAAAAAAGTCGATCACCATTTCTTCAAGTGCACTACATTGAATCATTTTGTGCCCATTCATCCTGTGATAGTGATAACAGGATCCTCCCCGATTCCTTCTGTATCTAGGCTTTTTCTTCTTGGATGGCTAATAGTTGAGTTCCTCCTTGGTTAGTAAATACACGTTCTCAATCGACATAGTCAGCTTGCATTTCTTAAGGAGTCTTGATTTGAAGCTTGTATTTTGAGGATGATTTCTACATTTTTTATTTCTTAATTCTGAAGCTTCACCCTCAACGACCAATTTTCTTTCCAAAACCTTTTGAAGCTCACATGTAGGTTATGTTCTGCTTGTTGCTTGATAACATTTTTGTTCAAAGGTGTAGTAATCGACCATCAACCTTTCTTCAAAGATAGTGCCTTTGGTATAGAATCGAATTGTCTTCTTCATTTGATCAAACAAGTTATCACTCTCATCCTTTGTTCCTCTTAAAACAAAGATATGTGTAGGGCTAATGTGAAAGGGGTTCAAGCTCCACTTGTTTGAATCATAAGATTCAGCCTTCTTTTTTCTTTTTGACTCTCAAAGCCTCCAACCTTAATATATGTTCCTCATATAGTTTAGAATCTTTAATAGTTCCATAGAAGAATTCAATTGAGTGGGCTCTGAGGATTCTTGTTCGGACCTTTTAATTTTGCTAAACATGGCGGTGTATGGTCTAAGGTAAGCTTGGAATAGAATAAGGTTAGGGGAAAATAAAGTTGTCAACTCAACAAGGACGGAGATTCGAGCCCTTTTTTAGCGCCAGAAATGTTGACAAGAAAACTTGTCAACACCCAAAAGCAGAGTTCAGAGTGTATGTGTTCCTTTTGAAACAACCTTTCAAACAGATTAAGATAGTTTGAACCTTTGGAATCCCTTTTTCCAAACAATCTAGGTGATTTAGTTATCCTTTGAAACAACCTTCCGAATAGATTAGGATAGTTTGAACCTTTTGAATTCCTTTTTCCAAAAAATCTAGGTGATTTAGATCTTTCTTAAGTCCACCTTTCGAAAAGGTTGGGGCAATTGAAACTCGTTTTAAACAACCTTTCAAAATGGTAGAGACACTTGCATCTCTTTTGAAACTACCTTTCGAACTAGTTGAATTGGCTTAGATCCTTTACAAACCTCTTTTCGAAGTGGTTGAGGTGACTAATGGTTAGGACCTAATGGATCTAAGGCTTTGGCTAACTCAATATGTTCCTACTTCTTCGAAAGGTAACCTTTTGATTGACATTGATGCAAGTAATTCATAACCAGAACCATCTAGAAGTAATAGACTAATCAACATATTCGAAAATGCCATACACTTTCTTTGAAAATGATTTTCTTGAATATAAGAAGCCTAATTTTACAAAGAGTTAAACCTCCAACTTGATTTAAAGATTAAGGTTTACAAATTTAAGAAAGAACAAGCATTGAGTAACTGAAATTAGATGCCTAAAAAAATACCCCTAGGGTCTTATTTATAGAGGTGTGTTGGACCCTTTCGAATCAGTCCCTTCGACTTAGTCGAAAGGGTGCCTTGAAGACCTTTTGTTGCTGCTAAATTCAGGGCGTCCTTCTAACTTTGCTTCTGAATGGAACTTGAGTGCTTTCGACTTCGTCATCCACTTTGTTATTGATGTGTTGTTGCAAGCGGGAAATGATGCGGGCTTTCAATTCTGTTGAAAGGTCTATCTTTAGGGCTTCGAATGAGTTGGAGCATAGTAGAAGGCTTAAATGTATAAGGTGGTTTAAGAATGCAGTCTTGTTGATTGATGCGGAACCTCTATCCTTTGGTGTTTGAGAAGGTCATATTGCACACGTATAAGCTTTCCTTTTATAGTTATGGATGGTATGAACCAATCTGAAAGGCTTATCTATGCTTTCGAAGGGGTAGCTTTGAAAAAATTTCTCCTGCATAAGGTAAATGATGTCGAAACCCACTATTTTGAAAGGTGTAGCACACATGTGGAAGCTTGTAATCTATTGCCTTCGAAAGGTGCCTTTAACACATTCGAGACACCACTATGCATGTGGATGCAACCATTTCGAAAGGTAATTATTTGAAGTGAATGGGTGTCCTTGTGCCCTTCCGACCTCTTTGAAAGTGCATTACTCATCCAATTTTTGCAGAAGCATCCCTTCAACTCTTTCGAAAGGTTTTTCTATTACTATCATTCTTTATGGATCCTTCTTATGTATTCTTCAATGTCTCGATCAAGTTGGAGAGGCTTTTGATGATAACAGACAATTTTTTCCACTTATAGTTAGTTTGATGGAGGAGAGGTTCTCATAGGAAATAATGCTACTTATCGGGTGATTGTATTGGAATGGTGAAGATCATGATGTTTGATGGTGTTGTTTTTACTTTATGTAATGCCAGGCATGTGCTTGGTTTGAGGCGCAGTTTGATCTCCATTGGAGCATTGTGCAATCTTGGCTTGAAGTGTGTAGTAGAAAAGGATTCATTGAAAATTACAAATTGCTCATTGATGTGATGAAAGGGGTAAAAGCTAGAAATCTATATTTGTTGAAGGATACGACTGTTGTTGTGGAGTCTACTTTGGTTATTGATTCTATTAATTTCGATTTTATCGGATTGTGGCATTTTCGTATGGGACATATTGGAGAGCGCAGTTTGGAAGTGTTGAGAAAGTAAGATTTGATTGACATTATTCATCATCCAAAACTTGGATTTTTGTGAGGGATGCGTACTTAAAAAGCAGACGAAGATTTCTTGACATTGTAGAGCATAAGTCTAAAGATGTTTTGAAGTATGTTCACATTGATGTTTGAGGCCCCGCACCATGCCTATCTTTTGGAGTAGCTGGGTATTTTGTTTCATTTATTGATGATTTTTCTAGAAATGCATAGGTTACTTTATGAAGTCCAAGGATGAAACTTTTTATAAGTTTCATAGTTGGAAATCTCTTGTCGAGAAATATTTAGGAAAGAAAGTGAAGATTCTTTGTTTAGATAATGGTGGTGAATTCACTTCTCAAAATTCATCAAATTTTATGAGTCCTAGGGAATCAAAAGGCGCTACACCGCATCAGGGGACCCTCGGTCAAATGGGGTAGCAAATAAGATGAATCATACTTTGTTAGATAAAAATCGTTGCTTACATCTGACTGCTTGATTAAAGAAGAGATTTTGGGCAGAAGGGTTTTCCTTGTCAACCGTACACCTACCACTATAGATATGAAGATTTCTGAAGAAGTATAGAACATAGTGCCTGTTTCATATTTCTTTCTCAGAGTGTTTGGTTGTCTAGCTTATGTGCATGAAAGCAAAGGGAAGTTGGATCCAAGATTGCACAAGTTTATTTTTCTTGGTTATAGGAGAGGGGCTAACGGTTATAGTTTGCAGTGTCCTACTATCTAGCTAGAAAATTGTTACAAGTAGGCATGTTACATTTGATGGAAAAGCCACGTTGAATGTGGAGCCTTCTTCTTCAGTTAATGATAATGTTGAGAGCATAAATTCAAAGTACCGGACACAAATTAGGTCATCATACTTCCACACAAGTAAAAATAGTTTTTTTCGGTGACCCCATGAATGATGAGGAGAGGATAGATGACCAATCTCAAGGTCGAGCTCAAATTCAAACTCGACCAATCAAAGAGAGGAAAAAAGCTAGATGGATTGATGATTTTGTGGGATCGAACATTGAAGACATTGAATTTGATGTCATGACAGCCTATGCATTAAGCGTATTTCATAATGAGCTCGGAGACTATAGAGATGTCATTAGTTCAGTTGATTGTTCCAGTTGGTTAATAGCTATAGAGGAGGAAATTGAGTCTTTGCTCAAAAATTGCACTTGGGATTTAGTGCCACTTCCTTTCTATAAGAGGGCAATTGGGTGCAAGTGGATCTACAGGGTGAAAGACGGCAGCAATGGTGACTTGAGGTATAAGACAAGATTAGAGGCGAAGGGTTATGTTCAGAAGAATGGTATGGAGTTTCATGATATTTTTTCTCCAGTTGTCAAACACACTTCCATTCGCATTTTTTTGGTATTGTTTGCTAACTTCGATATGGAGTCGAAGTAATTAGATGTTAAAACAGCATTCTTTTATGGTGACCTTGAGGAGGGCATTTACCTACAGTAGCCAAAGGGGTTCACTGACAATAGCACGCTCAATCATGTTTTTAAGCTTAACTAATCTCTTTATGATTTCAAACAGTCTCCTAGACAGAGAGACAAAAATTTGAAAAGTTTATGATCCAACATGATTACTTTAGAAGCTTTACGGACCAATATGTCTATTTTAAGAAGTGTAATAAAAACATTATCTATTTATTGCTTTATGTTGATGATATATTGATAGCTTCTAAGAGCATAACTAGAATTTCAGAGTTGAAGACAAAGCTTGGCAAGGAGTTTGATGTGAAAGATATAGGAAAGGCATAGAATGGGGATGGAGATTCAGAGGGATGGAAAGAAAAGAGTTTCGAGGCTCATTCAAACTCAGTATATCGAGAAGGTTATATCTTTGTTTGGTATGGAGAAAGCTAAACCGATGGCTACTCCATTAGGCTCTCAATTTCAATTATCCAAAGATTTATGTCCCACATCGAATGAAGACAAAAGGGATATGGCTAATATTCCTTTTCTAATGTAGTTGGAAGCCTTATTTATGTTATGGTGTGCTCAAGGCCTGATTTAGCTCATGCAGTTGGTGTTGTTAGCAGATACATGTCTAACCTAGGCAAGACTCATTGGCAAACAATAAAGTGGATTCTACGATATTTGAGAGCACTTCTGATATTGGCTTAATGTTTGGAGATAGCGACCTAAATCTAAGGGGTTATTGTGATTCAGATTATGCTGAGAATAGAGATGGCAGGAAATCGATTTCGGGCTATATTTATACATTGGCAAACAATAAACGACAAAGGAAGGATTGTATTTGTTGCAGATATTGAAGGATTTATCAATGATGCAGAGGACGGTGGAGTTGTTTTCATATAGTCGGAGCGACATTCAACTTGTTAAGAATCTAGCCTATAGCTCACGGACAAAGCACATTGATGCTAGAAGTTTTTTTCTCATGCTTAAAGAAGAGAGAAATAAGATAAAGCTATCAAAAATACACACAAAAGACAATCCAGCTGATATGTTGACAAAGTCGGTTTCAAAGGACAAGTTTGAACATTTCTCAAACTTGATTAGAAGAGACAAGATCAATGGATGAAGTTCTTTTGGTGTCAACGTCATAATTGGATATCACACATCCCTCTTGGAACACATATATTTTCATGAAAATATTTATTGCAACAAAAGGAATGCTTTATTATTACATACTACCAATTCCACATATATGCTCATCCAATCTACACACCCACTTCAATACGATGCGAGCCACACCTAACAAAAATAACATCATAAGAATGAAGAGAATTTAACTGTGAGGTTTACTTGGTAGATCCCAGCACTTCTTGCCATCGCCTTCAAAAGTATCGTTCTCCACCTCCAAGTGTCATGTTATCGACTCTATAAAATGCTAGCCATGCTTTATTTGAATAAATTTTACGTATCATATATGAATTACTTCTTTTTTTATTTTTCTACCAGACTTCAAAATCACAACTTCAGGTTCACATGCACGTTATGATATAAGCAGTTGCAATTTATACTTACAACTTTTATAGGATAAAGATTCAGTTGAGAATACAAAATTTTAAATACCATATTATTCACGTCACAAATTGTAGTGATTCGTGTTAAAAGCTAATCCATTGAAAACCTCGACTACCTGCGAGTATGCAGTAAAAAATACATTAGCATTAAAAGTTCATATTGAACCGATTTAAATAAAAAATATTGAAGAAGAAAAAAGAAAGGTATTATAGTTTCTTATTTGAAGCCAAGCATTAGAAACAGGGTCCAATTTAAATGTAAAACAAGTTAGGAAAGAAATGAACAATAATGCAAAACACTGTGCTTCTGTAGCAAGCAATGCACCAATAGAAAATGATAAATGTTCAAACAGAAAATGCAGCTAAGATGGATAATACATACACTGCCTCCGAGCAGCAGAAGAAGCCCCACTTGAAGCATTATCAAGAGGAAATTTTGGGTTACTATCAAAACATATTTTTCTTCTAGTGACAGTGAATGAATATTTTGTGCACACAATAAATGAATATGTTATTTGACTAATCCCACTACTAAATCATAAGATGTACATACATTAGTTTTGTTCATATTCTAGAATCTTAGACCAGAAGAGAAGAGAAGGGATAACTGTCTATCCTTTTGTCTTCTCTCCTTCCTTCTCAACTCTATTCTTCATTAAAAAAAAACTTATAAACTATTCTTCTTCTCCTACATTTTCTTTCTCTAAAAATTATAATCAACTCCTCGTCATCTAATTAAGGGATAATCTCAAATTCAATGTTTCTTCCATATATTTTTTGCCTCAAATCAACTCAAATTTCAACTTTGTATTTTTCGTTTATGTCTTGGAATTTCCTTCTACACAATATTTAGCTCAGATATCAAGACATTCTCCTATTTTTCATTCCATACAACACATTATTCTTCGTCTTCTCCTCCTTTGGTTGATTATAATCCCAATATCTCCCTCACAAAATTCTCCAGACTTACAAATACCAGAAGCTATTGTAACTCCAGTTCAACCTCCAAAATCACAAAATCTGCAAATCAATGAAGCAAAAACCATGCAAAAACTAGAACTTTTGCAACCTAAAAAAACAAAGGCAGCGCAAAAGAAAGAATTGTAACCGGAAAATGCTAAAATATGGAAAAATAAATAGTTGAAAGCTAAGAAATGAAAACTATGTGCATGAAATGAGTGATGAAATCTAGCTTTCAAAAAAGCATACCAGCTTAGGGAAGTTGCTTTATAACATACCAGAGTACTAACAAGCAAAATATGTATATATAGGACCGGCTCTAGCATCCGGGTTGCCATGGACAAGCGAGAATGCAGGTGGAAAAAATTTGAGTTGCTTAATACAATTGAAAACCTATGTGAATTTTTGCGTACAAAACTGAAAATTAAAAAGCAAATGCTAACCAACTAGCAGCTGAGAAACAGCCAAATAAGAAAACCTGAGGAATCGAAAGAATTAGTGGCAACTAATGCAATCTCATTGCCAACCAAATAATGGTTATTATTCTAAAACCAATGAAAGAGAAGGTTCCTCTACGTCAGCAAGTATGTGCACAAAAAAGACTGAAACAATCAGTAGCATGCAGCACTACAAAATAACATGTATGAATGTGGCATTTACACTGGCAGTACCTGGGCAATTATGACAATGCAGTTTCAAATGAGAAGGATGTGAGAGACCCTTGTTGGCAAAATAGTGGTTAAAAGAGGAATCAAACCTGCAACCTTTATAATGAGAGTTTTGCAGACAACCACCACACTAGAAAGCAATTCAGTAAATATTAAATAAAGTAATATTTTAAAACACTAAATTATGCACCTCCACCCCGTTGCCCCCAACCGGGGGGTGTCCCTAGGCGGTCGCCTAGCTTGCCTGCCCCTGAAACCGGGATTGTGTATATATCTACCAGTTGCTTTATAACAATATGGTGGGTTGACATGGGTGTGTTGACATAACTAATTCTTCCTTGATTCTCCATGAAAAACCAATTATCTTACTGTTAGTCAACCCATAAACGGAATTTTAATACCTTTTCGACCAAAATACATAAAGTATAATTTATCCTACAGTCTTTTTTCTAAAAATAACAATGAATATCATCGTTGGTATATTTTTAAATAAGCAACTTCGTTTGAAAATCATATTTCTAAAACTTAATGAATGACAATGTAATAGGTTTCGTTTGTTCACTGGGTTTCTAACCAGATAGAATTCAAAGGGAACTAGAACATTTACAACAAGTCAAAATATCTCAAGGATCGACCAAAAAGAACAGAAGGAAAAGATGAGAAAGACCAAAGAAGAAAAATGTCAAAACAAGCTAAGGCGATGTATCGCTAGCGTTCCATTGCTTATGGATTGCTTGCAATCAATAAAGCTTTCCCGTTGATCCTCTAGTCCTCTGGCATCATGATCTAATATGTTCCCTAGAGACGCTTACCAAGTTTCATAGCATGCCAAATAATATAGCTCGAGAATGGAAAACTAATCTGATTCAAGCTATCTGACTAAAAGCAGCTAACATAAAATGGACCTATAGAAGTCATACGATATCGAATCGACTTGAAATTTTGGATGAGCATTTAGAAAATATACTAAAAAGCTCACACAAAAATGAGATAGTTTGGAGTTGATTTGATGGATCGTTAGTGATCTAACTAGATGCATCACTCACGATCCATCTAAATTTGGCCATTTTTATTGTGAGTCCGTGACACGCTCTAGTGTGTTCTTGCAAAGTTTCATTTGATTTCATTAAGATTTGAATGAGTTATGGATGATTCTTCTGGACAAGATGACCCATGAAGATGGATGATTAAACTAACTTCAAATGACTTGATATTTGGACAAGGCACTTAAATAGAAGATAGGAAGACAACCAAATAAAGATCACTCAAAAATATGCTAAGTAGATGGATAGCTAGCGATACATCCGCTATGTATAGCTAGTGATCCATCCTTTATGGATATCTAATGATCCATCAAGGTAGCTAAGTTGATGGATAGCTAGAGATCCATCCCCTATGGATAGCTGGTGATCCATCCCTTATGGATAACTAGCGATCCATAGAAATGACACAGATTGATTTGATATTTTCAGTGATGACTTGGCATAAAAACTGCACTCTTCTACACTTGGACTTCTGGCCCAACACTCACTGAATTTCTTTATAAATACTCACATAACCTGCAACTAGAGATAGATCTTTTATTCAAGGAGAGAGCTGTCATTACTCTACTAGAATTCATTCACTTCCTCAACTTTCTTCTCCCTCACAACAACATCAGGGGTTACTGTGATTCTCCGGTCAACCCATGAACTTATGAATTGTTCTAACTCATTGTAACTTAGATCTGAAGAGTAACTAGTTGATATCCGGAGAGATTCAACTCGTATAATCGTAATAAAGATTGGTTAAAGTGGAAGTGAGCCAGAGTCAGTCGAACCACTATAAAAATCACATGTCTCTTTCCTTACTTGTGTTATTTTCTATTGTTTATCTTAGATTTGTGCTGCTAATTATCTACATTAGTGCTTTCACACTTGATCCAGGGTGTTGATCCAATTTTTGGGTTAACACTATTAGTGAATAGTCTATGAAAAAGAAAAACATAGTCGATTTCTGTGCAAATTTATTATAAAATATTCAAGCAAACCAAATGTACCCATCAGTGCTTTTAATGGCCCTATCAGGGCAACTTTACAAGCAAATATGAATCGTAACTCTGAGTAATGGAGCCATTATACTTTATTTCATTTTCATAATTAATGATTCCATTATCTCTATAATTGAAAACAGGAAAAATAGGAATATGAGTAAGGTTATATGTCAAGAAGAATAGGTGAAGAGAGAAAGTGTCAACCTAGTGCCTTTAGTACCTAAGCCCTACCTTAAAAATATTATATTCAGGGAGCGTTGAATTAGATCTATTATTTTATTATTACATTTAAAGTGATTATTCATTGAATATTAGATAACATGTATATTATTTAAGACCAATGTATCAAGAGTTTAAAAAATGTATGTCGATTGGTTATTTGTGTCAGGAAATTCGATAAGAGGCTTACATTCATAATCAGATTCTAAAAAATGAATAACAGAATAATATATTCAAGAAAATTATGATTAAAACAAGTGTATGGCATTTTTGAATATATTAATTGATCTATTACTTCTATATGGTTTTTGTTATGGATTACTTGTATCAGTGTGAATCGAAAGAATCTTTCGATTGAGTAGAAACATATTATCCAATTAAAATCCTTATATCCATTAAGCCTTATCCTTTAGTCACTTCACACACTTTAAAAGGAGATTTCGAAAGGATCTTAAGCCAATTCAAATATTTCGAAATGTAATTTCGAGGGAGTTTCAATTGTCTCGAGCGTTTCGAAAGGTTGTTTAAAAGGATTTGCAAATACCTCAACCTTTTCAAAAGGTGGTTTCAATGGCGATCTAAATTACCTTGATTGAATCGTAAGCGGGATTTGAAAGGGTTTAAACTATCTTAATCGTTTCGAAAGGTGGTTTTGAAAGGTTCACTTCCAATGGCCTCAACCTTTTCGAAAGGTGGTTTCTAAGGAGATCTAAATTAATTTGATTGATTCGTAAGAGGGATTCGAAAGGGTTTAAACTGTCTTAATTGGTTAGAACGATGGTTTCGAAAGGCTCACTTACACTTTATACTTTTCTTTGGGGGGCTGACAAGTTTTTTTGTTAGCAACATATATGGTAGATATTAGGATATAGTGAATTTAATTGAACAATCTTAAAAAGGGAACAATCTGACATGTGCTATAAGAATAGAAAATAATTTGTCATACAAACTAGATTTCATATTTTACTTTATTTCGAAACTTGAGTATATCTTTAGTTTTTAGTGTAGAGATATTTGGTTCCTTCATATATTAAGCATAAATTCAAAAATCTATCATATGAAAAAGAGTTTTGTATGTACCTTGCTTCCTTAAGCTTCTCCAACTTGGATAATGCATCAGGTACATGGTCAATCAACCTGTAATTATTGTACAGTCCGAAAGAAGTGAGGTTGGAGAGTTCTGCTATAGATTCAGGGATGGTGGTGGGGATTTAATAAGTGAAGTTGGAGAATATGATCGTGAAGTTCTATAGAGAAGAGGGCAGACTAATAGCAGGTGCAATCAAGACCATAATGTCGTCCTTGGCGATGACTACATCGGTCATTATGATCTGGGAGTCACACAATATGCCAGTCCTAAAGCAGTAGACTGTTGGAACTGTTCCATGTGACTAGTGATGGTGGGTTGCTGAAAGCTATCTCTTTACAAATAGAAGCGTCAATGCTTCTATTTTTAGGCAGCGGTAGGCTACTGTGGTTGGGTATATCTGTGTTTCTTGGACAGATTAGATTGCCTCTTCTCAAGAGCCTAATGGTCAAAATACCAAGTTTAATGGTCTTCTATCACTGATTCTTGTTTACAAAAAGACATTTTAGAATTTAAATCACATGGTAAGAACATGCTAATGTTGTATTGTATGTGCAAAACTCTTAGTACTTTGCTCCCGATAAATTAGGTTTGACGTTGGTACTGTATATACATGATTAACAATGATAATAGTGCAATACAGGTATTGATATTGTATTTACAAGATTTATTTTCGATACACAAGTTGTAGGTTCTAATAATCAGAGTACAATAATACAAAAGCAATATATTCCCTTTAAAGCATTTTACTCATACAAGCCTTTAAATTGCAATGAGGTTTAATGAATACAAAATGATGTCTTGCACTGTAAAAATATAGTCAGGCTCTATCTTCCTTGCTTTCTGATTTGAAGACTTTTAGATAGTTTTTACAACACTTTTTAGGTTGGAAATTATGTTAGTTGTTCTCATCACCGATGTCAACATTCTGATGTAATTTTCTTTTCTTATACCAAGCTTAGTTATTGTTTGTTGTTTTATTCAATTAGTTGGTACAATGACTGCACTATCTTTCATATACCAATGCTAATTATTATTTTTACTAATAGTTCCAACCATTAGACCAAATTTCTAATCCGCTTCCTCCAGACAGTCTAAGCAAGGTTCTGGAAGGGCCAGGTTGATCTGAACCTCTAGCCATGGTGATTGAAGGAAAAGTACTGTTGACTGATGATGAACTCAGGAAGAAGAAGAAAGGAAAGCTGCTTTGAGCACGTGCACAGGAGTATTGAAAACCAGGAAAAGCAAACAAATGGAATTTTATAATGTGACAGTATGTATTTCTTGAAGTAGGAAGGGTTCACAGTCTTTTAATTTGCTCAAAAATGAAACAACAGAATTGTTGTAAAATAACAACTACAGAGGTTGATTTCATGAGTGGATTGTTTTGCAAGAAATGCTCGGATCAACTAAGAAACTAAGGAACTGGAATGTAAACTAAAAATTTGAACTACAGATTACTACAACTGAATTTAAAGAAGAGATTATCAACTAAAAACTTGGACTTAACCAGGGTGGAATTCAAAACAGAAAGATGACAAAACTTGCAGAATTAAAGGAAGCAGTGAACTAAGATTCAAGAACTGGAATTTAACTTCAAGAAGAAGGCAAATTTGAACAGCAAAGTAGTAACTTCTGTTGATACACGAAGATTTTTGATCAATGACAATGTATAAAGGAAGAAATATATGCAAGATAGAGGAAGATCGATAAAATATAAACTTGAGTATGATCTTTATATATATAAGTTTATTTGTTAAAATCTATCATCAAGAGTTGCACAAACACAAGAACACATTCATTATATTTTAATTTTTTACTGAGCATACTTCAATTCTTCATAATGCATAAATTCATATGTCAGTCGACTGAACTGAATTTACCAGTCGACTGAACTGGCAAACATGTACAAATATGCATAGTTTCAGTCGACTAAATTTTCTGCACAGTCGACTGAAAATTTTCCAGAAAGATTCCTACTATAATTTCAGTCGACTGAAATTCCTGCACAGTCGACTGAATTTGAACCTGAGAATTTTGCATGAAAGGACACCTTCTTCTTCTCAAGAGTTGCGACCATTCCTCAATAGAAATGGAAGCTTCTCTTATCTACAACCCTTGGCAATACATGCATCCTTTTTACAACTATAAATACATGATTCAAACATCATTCAAATCATCGAATTCTCTTACTCTAATCTATCTATTTCTTGATCATATTTTCTAAACATTATCAAAGCAATCACTACTCTCTTTGCTTGAATCACTGTTTATATTTAATATATTTGATTCATAGCAAATTCATAATTCCTTAATCTTCACAAACATATTTCATATTCTTGAGGATAAGATTATAGGAACATTGTACTACATTAGACTCATTCGTGTTATAAAGAACACAACTAGTCAAAACTTGTTTAGCATTGAGGTTTGAAGTCCTCTTAGGTAGTTTGAGGCAAAGAAATCCCGTTCGGTTGTTCGGGTAAGTTGTAAACCTATTCCTCCGGGTTAAGAGAGGGTTTTGTAGTTAGTGAATACCTAAGTGAAGCTTAGGGACTGGACGTAGGATAAGTGATCCGAACCAGTATAAAATCTTGGTGCGATTTTTACTTACCATATATACATTAACCATATAGCTATTTCATATTACACGATCCTATCAATTACCCCCGACTTTCAATTGGTATCAGAGCCTGGTCGTCCTATAACCATAACACCGTTATTAGACATATTGATAATATGGAAAACAACGCAAGTACAAGTACAACTTCTGCCTATAACTCTACATTTGCCGAAGGACAATCTACTCAAAGACCCCCTCTTTTCAATGGACTTAACTATAACTATTGGGCTACAAGGATGAGGATTTATATGCAAGCAACTAGCTTCGAAGCATGGAACGCCACTCAAGTAGAGTTCGTTGTACCCACTAACGACTATCCTACATGGACACAAACTCAGAAGAATGAAGCTAGTGCAAATGCCAAAGCAATGAATATGCTATTTTGCGCCTTGGATAGAAATGAATTCAACCGAGTTAGCATATGTACTACTGCACATCAGATATGGGAGACACTTAGAACCATACACGAAGGCACTAACAAGGTCAAACAAACAAAGATCTCCATGCTAAAGAATCAATTCCAAAACTTTAGAATGCGACAAAATGAATCCATCAATGACATGTATTCAAGATTTCAAGACATTCATCATGCCTTAATCGGATTGGGAGAAAAGTTTACGGATTTCGATATTGTATCTAAAGTTCTAAATTCACTCACTGATGAATGGGAAAGAAAGGTGCTAGCAATCGAGGAAGCAAACGATCTATCTTCAATGAAACCAGAAGAATTAATTGGAAATCTCATGTCATATGAAGTTAATATGCAAGCTAAGAAAGATCAAGCTCAAGAAAGAAAGAATGTTGCTTTTCACGCGGAAAAAGAAGATTCAGAATCGGAAGATGAGGATTTAGCATTCATAGCCAAGAATTTCAAAAAATTCTTAAACTTTAGAAAAGGAAACAAAAACGGATTCAAAAAGAATTTCATGAGTAAACCTCCTTCCTCAAATATAGAATGCTTTAATTGTCACAAGAAAGGACACATGCAAAAGGATTGCCAAGAACAAAAGAAGGAAAATCAGAAAAGTTTCAACAACAAAAACAAAAAGGATAAATTCAAAAAGAAGGCATTATCTGTAACATGGGACGATTCAGATTCATCTTCATCTGAAAGTGATAGTGATAGCGACAATGAACAAGCAAATGTATGCTTCATGGCTCAAGAGTCTGAGGACCCTATTAAAAAGTGGGTACCAATAATTTTATATCTATTTTCAGGTCCCACTCAAAAAGAAAAAATGGATATTAGATAGTGGTTGTTCAAAACACATGACCGGAGACAAAGATATGCTTACAAACATAACATACTTTGATGGTGGCTCGGTTACCTTCGGAGACAATTCAAAAGGCTATATCATTGGCAAAAGAGATGTGAACAATTACGGTACATCAAAATTACCTTTTATAACAAATGTTTCATTAGTTAAAAATTTAAAACATAACCTACTTAGCATAAGTCAACTATGTGACAAAGGCTTTAAAATAATTTTTTCGGATAATAAATGTAGTATTTTTGATCAAAACCAAAATCTTGTTTTTGAAGGAAATAGAGATAGAAATATTTACATTTTAAATATGAATATTAATCATAATACAAGTATGTGTCTACTTGCCAAAGACAATGATCCTTGGTTATGGCACAAAAGATTTTGTCATATAAATTTTAAAACTATTAGAAAACTCTCTAAAAATGATTTAGTAAGAGGTCTACCCAAGATAAACTTTAAAATAAATAATCTTTGTGATGATTGCCAAAAAGGTAAATTAACAAAATCATCTTTCAAATCTAAGAAAATTATTTCGACTACACAACCATTAGAATTACTCCATATGGATTTATTTGGACCAACACAAGTTCAATCCATTAATCATAATCGATACGTATTTGTAATAGTTGATGATTTCTCAAGATATACATGGACTATTTTTATGAAAAATAAAAGTGATACTTTTGAAAATTTTAAAACATTTGTCAAAAGAATTCAAAATACTAAAGACTTAAAAATTAAAAATATTCGAAGCGATCATGGAGGAGAATTCGAAAATGAGGATTTTGAAACTTTTTGTAAAAAGAAAGGAATAAATCATAATTTTTCATTTCCTAGAACTCCTCAACAAAATGGAGTTGTAGAAAGAAAGAATAGAACATTACAAGAATGCGCAAGAACATTATTAAATGGATCTTCCTTACCAAAACATTTTTGGGCAGAAGCCGTTGCTACTGCATGTTACGTATTAAATAGAATATCAATTAGACCACTAACTAAAAATACTTCTTATGAACTATTTAATAACAAAAGGCCAAATATATCGTATTTTAAAGTATTTGGATCAAAATGTTTCATTTTAAATACAAAAGATCAATTAGGAAAATTCGATCCAAAAGCTAACGAAGGAATTTTCGTAGGATACTCAGAACGAAGTAAAGCATATCGAGTATTTAATAAACATACAAACATAATTGAAGAAACCTTACATATATCTTTTGATGAAAATTTTAATAGAAATTTAAGTATAAAAGATGATGAAGAATTAATAAATATAGAAGAAACAAATCTTGAAAATAATAATTTAAGATCCCCTCCTAGAATATTACGAGATCATCCAACTCAAAATATTATAGGAGAAATGAATTCTCAAGTAAGAACAAGAAATCAACTAAATCAAATGGGTCATGTAGCGTTCATTTCTTCAATAGAACCTAAAAATCCTAAAGAAGCATCAACAGATGATTATTGGATTATAGCTATGCAAGAAGAATTAAATCAATTTGAACGTAACGACGTTTGGAAATTAGTTCCCCGTCCTAATAATCAATCAGTAATAGGAACAAAATGGATTTACAAAAATAAAGTAGATGAATTAGGTAATATAACAAGAAATAAAGCTAGACTAGTAGCACAAGGATATAATCAAGAGGAAGGTATTGATTTTGAAGAAACATTTGCTCCCGTCGCAAGACTTGAAGCAATTCGTATACTTTTAGCTTTTGCGTGTTTTCACAATTTCAAACTCTATCAGATGGATGTGAAAAGTGCATTTTTAAATGGTTTTATCAAAGAAAATGTATATGTAGAACAACCTCCTTTATTTATACACGAAAAATATCCAGATCATGTCTATAAATTAAAGAAAGCACTATATGGTCTTAAACAAGCACCTCGTGCTTGGTATGAAAGACTTAAAAGTTATTTATTAAATTCGGGATTTAAAATTGGAAAAGTCGATCAAACACTCTTTATTAAAGATACTTCAAAAGACATTTTAATAATTCAAATATATGTAGATGATATTATATTTGGATCAACAAATGAAAATTTATGCAAAGAATTTTCAAATATAATGACTAAAGAGTTTGAGATGTCTCATATGGGAGAATTATCATACTTTCTTGGACTTCAAATAAAACAATTATCAAATGGAATTTTTATAAACCAAGAGAAATATTGTACAAACTTAATTAAACGTTTTGGAATGGAAAACACTTCAGCTGAACCTACTCCTATGAGTACTACTACTCATCTCGATCGAGATGACAATGGCAAAAGTGTAGATCAAAAATTATATAGAAGTATGATAGGCTCCTTACTTTACTTAACCGCAAGTAGACCAGACATAATGATGAGTGTATGCTTATGTGCACGTTTTCAATCTAATCCTAAAGAATCACATTTAAGAGCAGTTAAACGAATTATACGATATCTTAACTACACTAAAGAATTTGGACTTTTTTATCCAAAAGAGTGTACATTTGAATTAGTATCATTCAGTGATGCTGATTTTGGTGGATCTCGAACAGATAGAAAAAGTATAAGTGGTACATGTCATTTTATTGGAAAATCACTTGTATCATGGTTTAGTAAGAAACAAAATTGCGTCTCTCTTTCCACCTGCGAAGCAGAATATATATCAGCCGCATTAGCTTGTACTCAAGTTATATACATGCAACAAACACTCAAAGATTTTAATATAAATTTAACAAATTCTACAATATATTGTGATAGCACTAGTACAATAAACTTATCTAAAAATCCAGTTAATCACTCTCGTACAAAACATATAGATATTCGTCACCATTTTTTACGTGACAATATCGAGAAAGGTATAATTAATCTAGAACATATTTCTACCGAAAATCAAATTGCCGATATATTTACTAAACCCTTATTAGAAAATTCCTTCATAAAACTTCGACGAGAATTAGGGATAATATCCATTAAAGATATCAATTAAATTTACAATAGATATATACATATTTCAGTCGACTAAATTATTTTTTCAGTCGACTGAACATAAATCAAGAGTTATTTTCAGCTATATTATAATCCTCACATTTTTAACTGATTTATTAATAACATCCTTACATTTTTAACAAAGTTTTGCTTAATCATTAAATTTTTATGTGGTTAAAAATCTTAGCTAAACAATAACCATTAATTGTTTACTCAAATTCTATTATAAATTCTTAAACAAATTTAGTTTTTAAAACATCTAATTTTTACAATTAAAATTTTAACAAACTCAAAATGTCATCTAACAACTCCTACTCTCCAATCAACATCACATCGTCAAGCAAAAACTCTCCAACATCACCAAAATTTCCCACACCAACACCACCACACGAGCCAATGTATAATTGGAAAATTATCATACTGGTTACACTCCAGAAACCAAGAAGGCTAAGCGTGGACTTTTTATTTCCCCGGACACGAAAAGAAAGATTGATGAGATTCATCACTTTCAACAACAACAGATTGACCTTCAACGAGAACTATACTTCGAGCAAAAGGTTACAGCTAGACGTTTGAACTTTCTAGAGCAAATTGGCTTACGTTTCTGTGGATCAAAGAAGAATGAAGTGGTTGAGCCCCTGCCTCGACCCGTCAGTTCATTTGATCCATCTTCATCTTATCGTACACCAAACGATCCCGTCAATCCATGGATGTCTCCTAAGACACCACAATACAGTCCGAATTCATGGGATAGAAATTACATGAAGAATGAAGGAAAGAAGAATCCAAGTCCTTCTCAAAAGAAATAATTCAATTTGAAATATATTATTTGTAACTATTTTTCTTCAAATAAATTGTTTAAATTCAAAAAGAACCTGAAACAACAAAAGTACATGACTCAGTCGACTGAACTTATAAGCCCAGTCGACTGAATGTAAACAGAAAACATTCTTTCCATATTTTCAGTCGACTAAATATTTCTGCACAGTCGACTGAAACTTAACAGAAACTCTCGGGAAAATATTCAGTCGACTAAAATCTCTGTTCAGTCGACTGAATTCAAACCCACAAACTTTCGGTCTACAATTCAGTCGACTGAACAGACATTTTCAGTCGACTGAACGGCCTTTTCCAGGTAAAATTCCCTTTATTTACATCAATTTTTCACTTCCAAAATCACTTTTTACATCTTCTTCCCCAAATTTCCCCAAAACCCTAGATCTCAAATACTTCCAATCTCCCTCAAATCAAAAGCAAATGGCACCAAAACGATCTAGAGCTTCATCCTCTTCATCCTCCGAGCCCATTGATGCTCAAATTGCTCAATGGCTATATGATGAAGTCGCGATAACCCGATGGAACAAGATGAAGAACTCAAGAATTTTCGAGCATTCATTTGTAGATTTCCAAAGTCTTCACACCTACAATTTCCAAGAGCTCACTGATCGAGCAGGCTTAACTCCTCTTCTTGATTTGAAACGGAATGACATTGCCATAAATCATATTATGGTCAAATTGTTCTACGCAAATCTCAATCTTGGACACCAAACTCCAAGGAATCCAAACGACAGTGTTTGGAGCATGGTCTGCGGAAAGAAGGTTTGGTTTTCTTTGGATCGAATAGCTCACATTTTAGGGTCAACTAATATCGGAAGGAAACTAGAAGAAACAGAATTCAATCCACAAATTCGTGATAACATAAATCACCAATTTATGGATGATAATATAAATTTCCAAGATTTGAAATCTACTTCTCTTCGTCCTCGAGCAAGAATTCTACATAAAACTCTAATGAGAACGATCACTCCTCGCACGGGTTCATATGAAATCGTTTACCCAATTAACTATCGAGCTTTATATGCCATCTTTGGCAATATTAAAGTCAATTGGGTACAACTAATCCTTGATGAGTTTCTCTCATTTCATAATGGTAAAATGCGCACAATTTACTTTGGAGAATATATCATGCGCCTTCTCCTCAATGTTGATACACCATTACCGGATTCAGAAAACACAATGGTCCATCAAATAAACCATCGGACCATAAGCCTTATGCAACTCCCTACTCGACCTCCTCGATTTATATCACTTGCCGAATGGGAAGCTAGGCGTCAAGAGCAACAACAACAACCTCCGCCACCTCAACCCGAAGAACATTTTGAACAAGAAGATGAAATTCGTCTTGTTGACCCGACCTACTCTACCAACCAATCCTTAGGAATATTATCAAGAAATCAACAAATTCTTGATAATCGTCTTAAAAAGGTGGATAAAAAGCTTGACAAAATCAAAGGATTTTTTAATAAGCTTTGGGACGCTATCTCATGCTCAAGCACTACTACCGCTTCAACATCTCGTGGCAAGCGTCCTGCACCAACATTTACATGGACGTCATCCGAGGAGCATACCAGTAGCAGCACAAGCGGAGCTAGTGGTGGACAAGGAGGAAGACCTTATCGACCATCATCAGGAGGACCAGTCATTAGAGAACCAGGAGACAGAGAAGGTTCTTATGATTGGGATAAGGATCAGTAATTTATTTGAGTTATTGTTCTATTATGTTTCTTGCAACTATGACATTTGAACTATTATATTTTATGCATTTTTTTTATGCAATTCTAAGATTCATTCTTGCTTAAACTGATTGTTTTAATTCCATGCAACTGCGGTTATTACTTCCTTTTTGTCGATGACAAAGGGGGAGAAAATCTATGGTACTAACTTTGTTTTTGTAGGAAAGATAGGTGTACACATTCAGGGGGAGAAAGTTTAAATATCTTTAGAAAATCAAGTATTGTCATCAATCAAAAAGGGGGAGAATGTTGATACACGAAGATTTTTGATCAATGACAATGTATAAAGGAAGAAATATATGCAAGATAGAGGAAGATCGATAAAATATAAACTTGAGTATGAGCTTTATATATATAAGTTTATTTGTTAAAATCTATCCTCAAGAGTTGCACAAACACAAGAACACATTCATTATACTTTAATTTTTTACTGAGCATACTTCAATTCTTCATAATGCATAAATTCATATGTCAGTCGACTGAACTGAATTTACCAGTCGACTGAACTGGCAAACATGTACAAATATGCATAGTTTCAGTCGACTAAATTTTCTGCACAGTCGACTGAAAATTTTCCAGAAAGATTCCTACTATAATTTCAGTCGACTGAAATTCCTGCACAGTCGACTGAATTTGAACCTGAGAATTTTGCATGAAAGGACACCTTCTTCTTCTCAAGAGTTGCGACCATTCCTCAATAGAAATGGAAGCTTCTCTTATCTACAACCCTTGGCAATACATGCATCCTTTTTACAACTATAAATACATGATTCAAACATCATTCAAATCATCGAATTCTCTTACTCTAATCTATCTATTTCTTGATCATATTTTCTAAACATTATCAAAGCAATCACTACTCTCTTTGCTTGAATCACTGTTTATATTTAATATATTTGATTCATAGCAAATTCATAATTCCTTAATCTTCACAAACATATTTCATATTCTTGAGGATAAGATTATAGGAACATTGTACTACATTAGACTCATTTGTGTTATAAAGAACACAACTAGTCAAAACTTGTTTAGCATTGAGGTTTGAAGTCCTCTTAGGTAGTTTGAGGCAAAGAAATCCCGTTCGGTTGTTCGGGTAAGTTGTAAACCTATTCCTCCGGGTTAAGAGAGGGTTTTGTAGTTAGTGAATACCTAAGTGAAGCTTAGGGACTGGACGTAGGATAAGTGATCCGAACCAGTATAAAATCTTGGTGCGATTTTTACTTACCATATATACATTAACCATATAGCTATTTCATATTACACGATCCTATCAATTACCCCCGACTTTCAATTGGTATCAGAGCCTGGTCGTCCTATAACCATAACACCGTTATTAGACATATTGATAATATGGAAAACAACGCAAGTACAAGTACAACTTCTGCCTATAACTCTACATTTGCCGAAGGACAATCTACTCAAAGACCCCCTCTTTTCAATGGACTTAACTATAACTATTGGGCTACAAGGATGAGGATTTATATGCAAGCAACTAGCTTCGAAGCATGGAACGCCAGTATTTCTAAAATTTAGGTTACAATACAGCGAATTATTTTTAATACACGTTTTTATAGATCAATTTCTCCTTTTCTTTTAGACTTCAATCATTTTTACATAGCACTTTAATTACAATGCTATGACACTATGCTGTGTATATCAATTTTTTTGTAGTGCAAGCAACTCCTTCATTAAGTCTATTTAAATGAAGAAAGTTCATGTTCATATTTGTATGTGAGAGAGAGCATCAATCATTATTCTCCTTTTCAGTAAACCCTAATTTCTATAGTAAAATCATGTAACAACCCGGAATTTCACAATTATTTTATTATCGCCACTAAACGATCAATCTGCGAGCTAATTGTTTATTGGAGTTTTGATTCAAGTTGAAATTCTTTTCAAAAATTTGGTTAAGAGTTTGTTGGCTTTAAAAATTTAATCCTAGCCCAATCTTTCTTTAACAAATTTTTTTATGTCGTTCCCTTAATTCAATTCGACCCAATCCCCTTATTCATTTTATTCGTAACCCTAAAAAATAAAATCAAAGCGAATAAAAATGGTGGCGGCCTCGTTCTCCCCCGTTCGTTCAAAATTAGGGCTTCTTCGATCGTCCCTCTTTTCAAAATTGAGGCCGTCGACTTTGATTTCTGCTCTATTTGTTGGTCGTCTCTTTGAGTGCTCACGGCGGTTTCTAGCTGGTCGAGTTCGCCCCTACTTCGATCCTTGGAAAGTGCACACGTGGAAGCAAAGTGAGTAATTCCTATTTACTCACATCTAATTTAAGCCCATAAATATGCAATTTTGTGATTGGATTTACATGACTTTGATGGTTTTTGATCTGCGTTTGACGATGTTGTTTTGTTTGATTTTGGCTATATTGTTTACTGCCTTTGGTAGTATTTTCGACATGGTTGTGATTGTTGCTTTAAATATTTGTATACTTGAACTCGGCTGAAACATTGTTCACTTTTGATTTTACTCTGTAGCATTAATTTAAAACTGCTGTTTCATGAATTTGTTCGAGTTTGGTCATTGAAGCTATTTTGATTTATGGTATTTTTGGTTCTGTGAACCTCTGCCTAGACTCGAATTTGTTGCCTTGGTCATTACTAATATGACCTGATGCTGCCGACTTCGGGTTGCACTGATTTTCCTTGAGTTACTTGATCCTTAGTGTAGTTGTTGTTCCTTCTGTATATTTGCCTTCGTCACTTGTAACTGCTGCTACATGTTGTTCGGTCTCGTTTACTTTGACTTTGTTTATGATTGCTGCATATGGACTAGATTGTGCAGTGTCATGTGTACACTTTGTTGTACAGTCTGTTAGTCGAGCTTGAATTGGATCTGGGCAGTCATTGTTTGCCATATTGGCTTCACTATACCTTCATTTATCTGTACATTTGAGTTTGGTCTTGCATCATGTGTCTCCATTGTTTTTATACTTTGAGTTTTGATGGCATTCCAATTTCATCTAGTTGACTCTGATCTGTTGGCACGGCTTATACTAGCTGTATTCATGAGTGTATGTTGTATTAAGTAGTAGATCATCCCTTTTGCACTGGGATTCCTCTAGCCCATTTTCATTTTCCTGTACTCTGGCCTATATGTATTTGGGTATTTTCTTGAGTTTCATTTTGACTTCACCATAAGCCTCATGGGTAATTACTGTCTGGGTCATAACTCCATTTGAGGTCCAGTTGAGACCATTTGTCAGTTGCCAGTTTGCACTGTAGATTTATATCTTCTTTAATGGTGCTTGAGTCTGATACATTGAATTGATGCAGTATTCATTTGTATTTAGTCAATTATATTCATTTGTTTGTGTGCTGTGGTGCCATATCTTAGGTGCCCTCACCTTCGTTCTACTGCTTTCAAGTAGTTTGTAACACTGCCTTCGTGCACTCGGTCATTCGAGCCTTTGTGCTTTGGAGTTGTATTGACATACCTTGGCTGTATCTGGGCTTGTATTTGTAGTCTTCAGTGTGGTGTGGCGTTGAGCTTCATAGATGATGTTCGCTGTAGTACACATGTACTCGTCTTTCCTGCCCACTGCCGACTTTGTGATCTGGATTCCTTTGTTAGTGCACTTGTATTTGGTACACATGCCATTGTCACGTGTTAACATTCACTTGAATTCACTGTTGCGATGCTTTAGATCATGTATGTTGATTTCTTCTTGCTGCCTGATTGGGTGTTGAACTTTGGGGTTTGGTCAGAACTGTTGCAGTTGATGTGCACTATGCATATCATTGTACTTCTTCGAGTCAGTGCTGATGTGTATGCACACCTGTATATTCCACTGTATATCGTATCATATGACTTTGTTGGTGGTTCTGCCCATATTTTTGTTGCTTTCATTTTCATACCTTTTGAAGTAGTCGTTGTCATAGCTTAGGAAGATATGTATTCTTGTATATTATATACGATAATGTACATGTATATGTAACTTCCAGAGTCGACGGTTGTAGTTGTATCATATGTGCTGTATCACATGTATTGTAACTAACATCAGTTATTGTATATATGAGACTTTTTGTTTTATCTGTGTTCCGCACTTATATTATCTGTGTTATTATTATATCTATTGTCCTAAACTATTATGAACCATCGTAGTTCGTTTTACATTCGAATTGGATATGTTGACGGGAGTAAATAAATAAGAGATGAAGAATAAAAATATATAACACTCCTATCGAGATAACCAATACTAGTGTAAGGTCTAACTACGGATGGCCGCTCCTATCCAGCCTTATTCTTCGTAATAACGGACAGTATTTCTTTTAATACTCTTTGTTATTGTGAGCATAGAGGTGGGGCGTCACAGTTGATATCAGAGCTTGGGGTTTATGGACATAATATAAAACATAACTTAGATGGAACATGTGTTACAACTATTAGTCGATGTTTTATTGTTCTTTGAGTAAAAACTAAAGTTTTGAAATTTTGATGAAATTTTTAAATATCTTTATTTAAAAATAAAAGTGAATTTGCATTTTGTTGATTTGGTTGATTCGTGTTTGTTTATCAGAGTGCGCAGCGAAAACAGTGAGACTGTCTTCGCTGAGTACGGCTGATAACCTTTTTGATTCGAAAAATCAAAATATGAAATTCAAATAAATTTCATTTGTTGTTTACATAGCTGTGTTTATTTGTTTTCTTTGAAAATTTCGAATCCTCTTTGAGGGTCCGAAGCGATTGCAGTTATGTGAATTTGTTGAGATTTCTGCTGTTTTGAATTATCTTCATTGAAGGTATATTCGAATGATTTCTTTGTGCATTTTGCGATATACGTGCAAATTTATGTAGCATGTTACTGCATTAATTTTACGTTGAACCGATGTTTGGTTTTAACGTATTTTGTTGCCGTTATTTTTATAACGGGATTTTTACACCAATGCTAAATCTTTGAGGCACGGTGTTTTGTTGACATTTTAATGAATGAAAATTCACTGGTATTATATTTTGATGCAAATTATTTTGATGAGATTTTTGACATTTAAAAATTACTGTCGCATTGACTTCAGTAACCGTCAAATTTTAAAGTGGATTTTCAAGCGGTTATCCCGCAATGCTAATTTTGAGATCCGTTTTTACGGTATTTTGAAAAGTGCAATTTCCTTGTTGAAATTGTCACTAATGTTGCTGTTTTTATCACGGATTTGCAAATCGTTTTAAAAATAAAATTGTTTTCCAAATTTTTTATAGTTTACGCTTTCAGAAGAATGAGAAAGTGACTTAAACGTTTCAGTAAAATCGAGGACTATGACCCCTTTCTTTTACTGATTCGCTTAATTCCGGACTTGTTCGTTTGAGAATGTAAATTATTACTTTTATAAAATAAATGAAATTGTTTTCAGAAGTTTTGCATTTTGCACTTTCAAAAGAATGAGAAAGTGATTTAAACGTTTCAGCAAAATCGAGGACTATGACCCCTTTCTTTTACTGATTTGCTTAATTTCGGACTTGTCCGTTTGAGAATGTGAAATGTTATTTTTTTTAAATACACAATTTTGTACTTTCAAGGAAACAATGAAGAGAATTAAACGATTTAGTAAACTCGTGGTTATGGGACATGTGCGTTTGCTATTTTGGTTAATTCCGTACTCGTTAATTGAAATATTTGCTGTTTTGATGATTTTCATGTGCTTTTGAGCCACTTTGTTAGACCTCCGGATCATTTGTTGGACCTTCGGGTCAATGCCAGTACTAGACCTTCGGGTCATTTGTTGGACCTCCGGGTCATTTGTTGGGCGCCAAAAATATAGTACTTGGTAGGCTTCGGCCATTTGTTGATGCACGTGCGGCGTAGCTAGAACTCGCCATTTGTTGGGATCGATCCACCTTTTATGTTGATTTTCTAGTTATCTTAATTGATTCTAGATATTTGTTGCATCCAATTATCTGCAGGTAATTGGATATTTGTTGATATGAGTTCTGATTATCATTTTTGATAATCGAATATTTGTTGATTTGATTATCGTTTTTGATAATCGAATATTTGTTGATTTAATTATCGTTTTTGATAATCGAATATTTGTTGATTTGAGATTTGATTATCGTTTTTGATAATCGAATATTTGTTGATTTGATTATCGTTTTTGATAATCGAATATTTGTTGATTTGAGATTTGGTTATCGTTTTTGATAATCGAATATTTGTTGATTTGATTATCGTTTTTGATAATCGAATATTTGTTGATTTGAGATTTGATTATCGTTTTTGATAATCGAATATTTGTTGATTTGATTATCGTTTTTGATAATCGAATATTTGTTGATTTGAGATTTGATTATCGTTTTTGATAATCGAATATTTGTTGATTTGATTATCGTTTTTGATAGTCGAATATTTGTTGATTTGATTATCGTTTTTGATAATCGAATATTTGTTGATTTGATTATCGTTTTTGATAATCGAATATTTGTTCATTTGAGATTTGATTATCGTTTTTGATAATTGAATATTTGTTGATTTGATTATCGTTTTTGATAATCGAATATTTGTTGATTTGATTATCATTTTTCATAATCGAATATTTGTTGATTTGATTTTTGTTTTTGATATATGGATATTTGTTGAATTTAGATTTCTGATTGTCATTTTGATAATTGGACCTTTGTTGTTTTCTGATTACCGTTTTGGTAACTAGATATTTGCAGTTTTGCGATATCTGTATTCTGATTATCTATATGATAATTAGATTTTGTTGAGAATTTCTGAATTTCTTTTATTGAGATTAAAAGATTTCTTTGTCGTTTGTATTCTCGACCTTTATTTTTCTAGCTTAACTTGTTTATGTTAGAAAAATAATTATTATTGACGACTTTAATTATGAAAATTGCGGGGACGCAATTTTTATAAGGAGGGGAGTCTGTAACAACCCGGGATTTCACAATTATTTTATTATCGCCATTAAACGATTAATCTGCTAGCTAATTGTTTATTGGAGTTTTGGTTCGAGTTGAAATTCTTTTCAAAAATTTGGTAAGAGTTTGTGGGCTTTAAAAATTTAATCTCAGCCCAATCTTTCTTTAACAAATTTTTTTATGACGTTCCCTTAATTCAATTCGACCTAATCCCCTTATTCATTTTATTCGTAACCCTAAAAAATAAAATCAAAGCGAATAAAAATGGTGGCGGCCTCGTTCTCCCCCGTTCGTTCAAAATTAGGGCTTCTTCGATCGTCCCTCTTTTCAAAATTGAGGCCGTCGACTTTGATTTCTGCTCTATTTGTTGGTAATCTCTTTGAGTGCTCACGGCGGTTTCTAACTGGTCGAGTTCGCCTCTGCTTCGATCCTTGGAAAGTGCGCACGTGGAAACAAAGTGAGTAATTCCTATTTACTCACATCAAATTTAAGCCCATAAATATGCAATTTTTTGATTGGATTTACATGACTTTGATGGTTTTTTGATCTGCGTTTGACGATGTTGTTTTGTTTGATTTTGGCTATATTGTTTACTGCCTTTGGTAGTATTTTCGACATGGTTGTGATTGTTGCTTTAGATATTTGTATACTTGAACTCGGCTGAAACATTGTTCACTTTTGATTTTACTCTGTAGCATTAATTTGAAACTGCCGTTTCATGAATTTGTTCGAGTTTGGTCATTGAAGCTATTTTGATTTATGGTATTTTTGGTTCTGTGAACCTCTGCCTAGACTCGAATTTGTTGCCTTGGTCATTACTAATATGACCTGATGCTGCCGACTTCGGGTTGCACTGATTTGCCTTGAGTTACTTGATCCTTAGTGTAGTTGTTGTTCCTTCTGTATATTTGCCTGCGTCACTTGTAACTGCTGCTACATGTTGTTCGGTCTCGTTTACTTTGACTTTGTTTATGATTGCTGCATATGGACTAGATTGTGCAGTGTCATGTGTACACTTTGTTGTACAGTCTGTTAGTCGAGCTTGCATTGGATCTGGCAGTCATTGTTTGCCATATTGGCTTCACTATACTTTCATTTATCTGTACATTTGAGTTTGGTCTTGCATCATGTGTCGCCATTGTTTTTATACTTTGAGTTTTGATGGCGTTCCAATATCATCTAGTTGACTCTGATCTGTTGGCACTGCTTATACTAGCTGTATTCATGAGTGTATGTTGTATTAAGTAGTAGATCATCCCTTTTGCACTGGTATTCCTCTAGCCCATTTTCATTTTCCTGTACTCTGGCCTATATGTATTTGGGTATTTTCTTGAGTTTCATTTTGACTTCACCATAAGCCTCATGGGTAATTACTGTCTGGGTCATAACTCCATTTGAGGTCCAGTTGAGACCATTTGTCAGTTGCCAGTTTGCACTGTAGATTTATATCTTCTTTAATGGTGCTTGAGTCTGATACATTGCATTGATGCAGTATTCATTTGTATTTAGTCAATTATATTCATTTGTTTGTGTGCTGTGGTGCCATATCTTAGTTGCCCTCACCTTCATTCTACTGCCTTCAAGTAGTTTGTAACACTGCCTTCGTGCACTCGGTCATTCGAGCCTTTGTGCTTTGGAGTTGTATTGTCATACCTTGGCTGTATCTGGGCTTGTATTTGTAGCCTTCAGTGTGGTGTGGCGTTGATCTTCATAGATGATGTTCGCTGTAGTACACATGTACTCGTCTTTCCTGCCCACTGCTGACTTTGTGATCTGGATTCCTTTGTCAGTGCACTTGCATTTGGTACACATGCCATTGTCACGTGTTAACATTCACTTGAATTCACTGTTGCGATGCTTTAGATCATATATGTTGATTTCTTCTTGCTGCCTGATTGGGTGTTGAACTTTGGGGTTTGGTCAGAATTGTTGTAGTTGTTGTGCACTATGCATATCATTGTACTTCTTCGAGTCAGTGCTGATGTGTATGCACACCTGTATATTACACTGTATATCGTATCGTGTGACTTTGATGATGGTTCTGCCCATATTTTTGTTGCTTTCATTTTCATACCTTTTGAAGTAGTCGTTGTCATAGTTTAGGAAGATATTTATTCTTGTATACTATATACGATAATGTACATGTATATGTAACTTCCAGAGTCGACCGTTGTAGTTATATCATATGTACTGTATCACATGTATTGTAACTGACATCAGTTATTGTATGTATGAGACTTTTTGTTTTATCTGTGTTCCGCACTTATATTATCTGTGTTATTATTATATCTATTGTCCTAAACTATTATGAACCATCGTAGTTCGTTTTACACTGGAATTGGATATGTTGATGGGAGTAAATAAATAAGAGATGAAGAATAAAAATATATAAGACTCCTATAGAGATAACCAATACTAGTGTAAGGCCTAACTACGGATGGCCGCTCCTATCCAGCCTTATTCTTTGTAATAACGGACAGTATTTCTTTTAATACTCTTTGTTATTGTGAGCATAGAGGTGGGGCGTCACAAATCATATTAGGGGTTTTTAGCACAAAAAAGTCTATGGACAAATTGGCTATTCAATTCGTAATTACAGGTTAATTTTTCTCCACTTTACTACCTATAATTTTATAATCTCTCCTTTGTACTCTCTTTCTTCAGTGAAATAAAGAATAGTTTTTGGGTCTGTATGTAGGCAATTTGGTCGAACCACGTTAAACCTTTGTGTTCTCTACTCTTTTATTTTTCTTTATTTGGTGATTATTGTTCATTGATTTGGCGGTTGATAATTAATTGGCAAGCTTGATCATTTTGGTTGCTTCTATAGCACTATTCCATAATGCTATAGCACTAGTAGAAATTAATTAAAATTTTGCACATCAAATTGGTATTAGAGCAATAGATTTTGCTCAATAGTTTTATATAATTAAATAGAGGTAAAGTTATCGTTTTTTCATTCTCAAGCCTAATAAGATATAAGAGAAATCAAGTTGTGAGAAAAAATTTATATCTAAAGCAAAAGAAAAAAAAATTATCAAAAAATAGTCTAGGAAAAAAATATAAATTCACAAGTAACATTTTGAATATCTTTAAAGGGCAACTTTAAAATTTAGTACAAGTTTAGTTTTAAATACATTTCTATTTTATTACCTATTTTTCTAGATCGACGGGCTCGAATAAAAGGTTAAATCTTTATTTTATTACCTATTTTTCTTATAATCCATGTGTGAATTTTTTGTTTTCCTAAATTAATGACTTTAGTTTTTGATCCAAATTTTGTTTTTCTCTAATTTTTTGTTTTGATTAGTATGCTATGGATATGCTTTTCTTTATTTATTTTATAGGAGTTTATTGGACTTTTAATGCATAAACATCTTAGAATATTTGGTTGTTTTGAAAAATTGTTATAGATAATTTAGAACTATTTTTTGTTCCTTACATTTTGTGTCGAAATAAATTTTATTTTTATTTTTTTGGTTGAAGATTATGACTTTGGTCTTTCATTTATTTTGCGAAGAATTATTGTGTTTACTAGCATATATATACCAATAGACCTAGAGTTGTTCTATATAATTAAATAGAGGCAACTTGTTCTTTCTTCCATTCTCAAACTTATGTATATACAAAGAATCAAGTTGCAAGGAATAAAATTATACCTAAACTAAATGAAAATATAAAAGATAATTTGTCATAAAATACTCAAGGAAAAAATTATTAATGCACAAGTAGCATTTTTAAATACCTTCAATAAGCAACTTTAAATTTTTGTACAATTTTAGTTTTAACTATGTATATTGCAAATTTAGTTTTTTTTTTAAACTTATTCTGTAGTTTTGGTCACTTGAACTTACTTTTTCTGAATTTTGGTATCATCCTTATTAACCAATCTGCATTGTATATATTTTCCTATTTTGTCATTTATGTACTATGAAATGTTTGTAAAACTCACGTTCATGGTTTCCACCAAACCTTTAGTGATATTACAATATAATGAGGAAAACTATCTATGTTTTTTTATGAATTATTTTAATGTTATTTTGTTTTTAATTTTGATTGAAAAATAGAAATGTTCATTCATAAATATATATTGAAGATGTAATTATTTGTGATGTCTGTAATCTAACTATTTTAAAACGGGTCGGATAATCAAATAATATTACCATTCAAGTGCTAAAACAAATTAATTTCTTTTGATTTTGACTAGACAGAATTCAAAGTAGAATTCGAAGTAATTAAAGAATCGGTTACGATTAATTCCATTTCATTTGTAATTCAATTTAGTGAGAAAATTAGTTACATATTAGCTTTCATTAATACTAATATATTATAGAATTAACCTATAATAATCTAATTCCTTATAATTATATCCATAAGAAATTCCTTAAAATTGATATTTTCATGTGTATTTACATAAAATTTTTATGGTGATACATCAATTCGCTTTGAATTATATTAATTTTTGAATTGTTTTAGTTATTACATCTACATATATGATTTAAGTCGAGGAAAAACTTATTTGATTACTCTAAAAATAAGCCAACATAAGGTTTTGTTCTATGTGCATATGTTATGTTATGCTACAAAATATTAAGTATTAGGCTATAAATTTATTATCTAGTTTGGTTTGCACTAAATAGTGACAAAATTATGATTAGCTCTTTATTTCACATGTTTCTTATTGCAATATTCATACTTCCGTCTACAACACCGTGTATAATTATAATTTTTCTATCATATTAGCTTTTTGTTTCTACTTAATTTCATATTCTCATAATGTATCTTTATTAAATCACGTGTTGTTCTTATTTATATTATTTGTGCATTTTCTAACAAACAAGGATTATGTTCATGAGGTTGGAATCATTTTAGTTCGAAGATATATAGTTCACAAGTCAATTTTCTTTTCGAAGCTAATATACTAAAATGATTTTTTAATGAATGATACGTTAGCCATAAAAGTTATTATGTCAAATCGGGATACTATTAATTCTCATTTATGCTTTCAATTTCAAAAAATAATGTTATGTTTAGTTTTTTTTTACACTTCTAGTTTTTAAATCTAAATGCTTAGCTTAGGAAAAAATAAAATATTTTCTCTAAATTCGCTAAAGTGTATGTGTAATTTAATTGATTTGAAAATATGATAACATGTTTAGTGTTTGGTTGTTAATAGTTAAAATGATTATGCTTATATTTTTTGTTCTTTAACATTCAGCGATTTAATTGTAATTGAATGAATATACCCATTAATGATGATTAATTCATTTTTAGCATCGTAGAGGTTTAATTTGACAATTAATATGTAATTAATCCTCTAACTAAAAAGTGAAATCAGGACAAAAGGAAGTATATTAGAATACGTGATAATCCTCTTTTGATTAAAATATAACGTAGTGAATATATTTATCATAATTACCTCAACTTTCTATTGCATATATCAATAAGTATATATATTTATATATTTCTATGTATAATTAATAATTATTTGTAACAATAAATATATTCAATTTTATAATTTTTTGTATGTTAAATCATTGTAACCGATTTTAGAATCTACAAATTGGGATGAGTTTTATATAATTATTTATTTTCTTTTCTTATCTGAGTGTAGAATAATAATATAACATTTATAAACTTAAATTGTTGAAAGCATTAATTATCCATGCTTTCAGTTTTAAGAATAATGTTTGTTTTAATTTTTTAATAGTTGAAATTTCTAAAACTCTTACTTCCAACTTTATGTTGAAGTTCAGTTCACACATCCCTATGTGGGGGCAACATATGAATTTGGTCGACACCTTTTAACAAAAGGAATCACTTGTTGTTACATGCAACCAAACTCATATATGTACCACACCACCTCCATTATTTTTCACAATGCTAGACTATTATTTTCCCCTGTGTGTGTCCATTATCCATACACAATGCGAGCCACCCTAATAGATCTCCACCTTGGCTCGCGTCTATATATGCGTTTTCCAATACGCCAACATGATGCCCGCACCATATCGAGACTTTGCTCCCGTTCCATTCTTCCAGAACCAACGCACCATGATCTCGCTCCACTTTAAGCCTGACTACATAATCCTATACTACTATCCACCATGATTTATAGATCTCTTATGCATTATTCATTGTCCCAGGCATTATCATCGGCTCTGATACCATGTGGAAATCCATCCACGTATCCCTAGATCGGGGCAACATGTGAGTTTGGTCGATACCTTTTAACAAAAAGAATCCCTTGTTGTTACATGCAGCCAAACTCTCATATATATATATACACACACCTGTGCAGTTAATGCTCTCGGTAGATTCAAAGCGGTGGAGGTGCAAAAAGTCATAGCGGGGATACAGCGAGGATATAGCGGGATATAGCGGATGACTCTAAAATAGCATATAAAACTCATACTTAATGTTTTTACAAATATATAAATGGTAATTAAATGAAAATTTATTATTCAATTGAAATATAAATAATACATAAATAATTTTAAATAAAAACTTGTGCGAATATACTTTAAATAAACGAAAAACTGTTATATAATATAATTGAATTTGGTAGGATATTAGAGTATTTTCAATTCTGAAAATATATTAAAAATTAAATCAAATGAATTAGTTTCATAATTTTATAATGTATAAATGCAATTTTTCAATTTATTTTATTAAAAAAGATATAGCGGGAATAGCGGAATATAGCGGAGATAACGGGATATAGCGGAAATAGCGGGGATTAAAGCGGAAAGGCTATATTCTGGGGCTATATGGAAAAATCGTAGCGGTGGAAATCCGCTATGAGATACAGCGGGGTAATAGCGGGGCATTAACTACACATATACACACACACCACATCCATTATTTTTCACGATGTAGGACTATTTTTTTCCAATATGCATCCATTATCCACACACAATGCGGGACATATGACGACCCAAATTTCGAAAGGGTTAAATTGATAATAATCCACACATGTACGACACAAACAATCTGGAACATAGATAATCAATAGGGTTAAATAAGAAAAATAAGAGACGAAGAAGAAAAAACACAGAATCTCACAGTTGAATGAAAATTAATATCATAATCAAATAAACATTTCATGAAGGGTTTATTATACATTTGATTATAATTTATACAACATTTATCAGAGTTATATATACAATAAAATTATAGAGTAATGTAGCAAACAACATGATGCAGGGAATAATACCAGTAATAATAATATATCAATCTTCGTCTTCGTCCTCCAGCAACTAGTCTTCAATATGCTGAAAACTCAGGGCTGACCCGAGTGTGATGAAAATACAAAACATTCGAGTCAGGACTAAAATATCCTTGCACCGTGATACGACAACACTAAACAAAATCGTAGTGGTCTCGTATAGGGATAAAAGTATGACAAGGCACGTGAGGCTTACCCAAGGTAGGATACTACCAGTTTGTGTCGCAGTGCTGGTAGTAACGCATCGTAGCCACAACCGTGTACATCCATCTCATATCAAGCAAAAGGTAGGTTATCCTAAAATCAAGGTGCACTAATCGAAACCAATAACAAGAGTAACAATATGGACCAAGTCCAAGAAAAATCAATGAAAGGATATCCGCTAAGGGCAGCTAGCCCGCTAGGCCCTATCAAGTCGTCCTGTTTTAGTCATTTCAAATTGGCACGAGTGTCGAGGTCTATTCATCATCGTTCTCTTTTTTCAAATCCATCAAACAGCCTCGAATCCAACCACTTTGTTCTGGAGTCTCCTCTACATACAGAATTGTTAAAATGGTTCCAATATTGACAGTGAGTATGCTAATAAGAGGCATGGGTCTCTTTAATAACCAAACGTCATTTTACATATCGGTTGGAACTTTTGCATTTTGAAAACAATTCAACTTGATATCAAAATATCATATTCGCTTCAAGATCGATTTCACTTCGAAATATCATATTTACTTCAAAAATCAATTCGAATACAATTTAGGCTATAACTTTAATATAACCAAATTCGTATTTAAATCAATGATTTAAATATAAATAATTCCCACTTTGACCGGTTTGATTTCTTTTTAAATAGTTTAAAAGTTAAAATAGTTAAAAAAAGTTTGATATAAAATGATTTAAGCATTTAAAATGTTCTATGAAATAACATAGTTTGTAAAATCAAAATAATTCGAATATTTAAAAGAAAAAGTTTATACTAAGATAATTTATTTGAAAATAGCTTCAAAGTCAAACCAATTAAATTCCAAATCTTTCAATTCAAATCGTCTTCAATTTCAACTCCATTCTAATCTACTCAATTTCGATTCCAATTCGAATTAACTTTGATTTCAATTAAAGTTCAAAAAAATTCCAATTTCAATTTTCATTTCCATTTTAACTTCAAATTTGATTCAACAATTCGATTCAACAGTTTAAATTTCAATTCAATTCTAATTTTCAAACCATTTCAATTTATATGAATTAGTGTTCAATCTTGGAATATCGATTTAAATCATTTAAATTAAACTTAACTTCGATGTTCAATTTAATGTTCAAATCTTTAAAATAGTTCGGTGTGGAGTTCAAATTTGAAATATCCATCTAAATTACTTTTACTTAAATAACTCGAAGTTTAAGTAAAAGTTTAATCTTTTTAAACAATTTAATTTTGATAATTCAAGTTATATTTGAATCATGACTTCAAATTCCAACTAAATTCGTTAAAACAATTTCCTTTAACTCAATTTAGTCTCACCATTTCTATCTTGAATTCTTAATTAATTCAATCTTCAAAAATTCAATTTTTATTTCTTTATATCAAAGTCATTTAAATAATTCTAAAACCGAGAATTTTGAAATCACTTAATTTAACCAATCCGGTGGCCGTATATAATTTTCTATCCTATGGCCAAGTGATCGGTTATTTTAATTTTAATTTGAGGGATGGATATATATCATTTCAATCCAAATCAAAGTGTCATAGATATATATCATTGCAACCTATTTCTTAATTTATTCGAAATAATTCAAATAATAGTTTTATATACTGTCAATAATTTATAGGGTGATAGCAGGAAGGGGTTTTTAGGCTCAAGGAAAAATTTAGTTTCAGGGACAATAAGTTTGGTTTTTAGGCTGAAGGACACTTTTTAGTGTAATACACAGAATGATAGTTATAACTATCATTTTCAGTTTACACTAAAAAGTGTCCTTCAGACTAAAAAACAAACTTATTGTCCCTGAGACTAAATTTGTTTGCAACTTCTTCCTTGTGCCTATTTACCTGTAGCAGGAATATATAAAATAAATAAACATCCAAATCATCCAAATATCAACTGATAGCATCCATCACGGTCAACATCCAATTCAGTTAGAATATCATAACAATTTACTAGTTATCAATAATTGGTCATTTTACCAGCAATTTAATTCCAATTTCAATTCAATTCAATTATTAATTCAAATTTCTAACATATAAATTACTATGTCGATTTCCATGTCAGTTAATTTACCAAACAATAGTCAATAAATTTAAATCACCTCAGGATTTCAATTTAACTAACATAAAAATATTCTAGTACTTTATGAGCGTTATAAAACACTAACCTTTTATTTGAAACTGAAAATATTTCAGCTTCAAATAAATTCTAAACTAGCTCCCTGACGCAGACAACGTGGATATGATCCCAATGCAATTTGTATCGTCCGAATCGGACCTCGCACGAACATGATCTGCAACATTTAATATAAAAATAATTATAAAGATTAATTAACTTAATAACTAAAATTATCAAAGCCAAATTACCTTCGTTCTATCAAGCACGCATGCTCCCCTTCTACGTTCATTCGTGACTTTTTTCCTCATCCTCCCCGGCGAACGCGGCCTCTTCTTCTTCTTCTTCTTCTTCTTTTTGTACATTGATCGATCGAAAGTCTCATCCTACCGCCAACCACCCAGAACCTCCGCTCGCCTCCCTCACCTCGCCAACATCTGCCGTGCACCCACATCGTCGACCTCACCTGAAGCCTGAATCGAACCCTTCGTCAACGTTGATCCTCCCCATCGCCCTCGCCGTCCGTACCCAACCTCGGCCCCGCCTTCCTCTCTCGACCGTTCTTCGATCGCAACTTCCTTGTTTTCTTCTTTCTTTTTATCTTCGATCATTGCTTTGGCTTTTTTTATTTGTTTATTTTCTTCGATCGACTAAAAAGATACGAGGGAGAGAGGGAGTACGGGGGAAGAAAAATAGGAGGCGGGGTTGTACGAAATGTTGGAGGGAGCTAAGATAAATATGTACTATTTAATTAGAAATATCTAACTCGATTAGCCCACAAAATTCCGAACTCTAAACGAAAGATTCCACCTAGCGTTCTATTGGTTTTGCCCATATTCGGAACACAATGAACTAGTCTAGAGGCCTAGTTTGATCGTCTTCAAAAAGATAGCTTTTCAAAATCAAATTATTTTAATTAGATTCCTTAAATTAATTTCTATGCCTTTCAAGCTCGCACGGCCAAATGATAAGTCTAATCGCTACGAAACTTAAAATCCTATAATATCGCTATTACGGATTCGATGAAACTAGTTTTGTCGAAATCCGAGACATTGTCCAAAATGGCTATTTTTACATGTTAATTAAAATGTTAATTTTTGATTTCTATTTACTAACCTTTAAATTCAATTTTAAAAGTAAACGATCTTCATTCTTGTTTAAATAAAATTTAGATCAACTTTTGAAATCATTTTCATTCATATTAAATCCATAATTCAATTATATAAATAATTTCCAATATTAAATTTTAAACAATTAATTCTCCAATATTAAAGCCTCAGTGAATTTTAGTTATCGACAATTATTTTATTTTCATATAAATCATTCAACTTTTATTATTCAACTCCAGTAATTGGTTATAAACCCTGTCTATACATAGAATTTCATTTCAATACTTGTTATTGTCAAAAATCATCGAAATTGTTTTTTTCAAAATTTTATTATATTCAATAATCTACAATAAAAAATCATTAAATTTTTATTTCTAACCATTTTTATTCAATCATCATATTAAATTCAGTAATTTAAAATAGTTAAAAATACGGGTTACCAAATTCTCCCCCGCTCAAAGCTTTTCGTCCTCGAAAAGGGGTTAAGTAAGGAATTTAACATGCGATATATTTTCTCAAAATAATTAACCTATAAACAACAAAGTATCATTAGAAAACTTTTACTATGCTTCCGCTACGCCACTTCGATCGGCTTATGAAAATTACAAGTTAGTTATCAAAACATGTTATAAAATTTTAAAACCTCAATTTTTTCTAATATCCGAATTTACGGAAAATTTTGATAGAGTCTACTTTGCGCGGTTCGGTCGAAATTTTTTTCCAATACAATATATAACATAAATATACACCAAATATATCAAATATACACCTCATCTCAATGATGAGGCATCCCGTAGGGAAAAATAAAAAAGGGCAGTATGTAATACGAGATACGAACCTTATTATTATTATTAATACGAGAGAGTTCCCTTATATTAAGCAAGCAAAAGCATATAAAATCCACGTAGACGTTCGAACGGTCTTCGTATGTACCTATCTCAACTCAATTTAGAGTATTAGTCTCTTATAATGAAATATAGAACATGTATGGGTTAAATGGAACCACATAGCATGATTTTGAATCCAAATCACAAGCACAAGCAGAAATAAACAACATACAATAACCATATATAATCGAAACAGTAATAACAATGGTTTGCAACAGAAGAAACCATTCAACCATCAATATTCATCCAATTAATCCAATTAATCCAATTAATCATAAATATGTGAATTTACATTATCAAATGTCAATATTTAATTTATACACTTCATTTCTTATTAATATCTAATTTTTATTAACATTTAATCGGTTTGCTTCAAATTTATTCATATCTATTCCATTCACATTCAATTTATTCAAATTTGAAATTTGTTAAATTTTAATTGTTTCATTTTATATTTAATAATATCGTATATCAAATCATTTTATAAATCATTTTGCTTAACCTTGTTTAAGTTAAATTTTATTTTATTTCTACTTAATATATTCTAGTTAATACCAATCTCATTTGTGAACCATTTAAGTCTGTTACAACCATTTTATAAAATGAAACTCATATTTATTTTTCATAACTTATGTTCAGATTAATTATTCGATTCACTTCATTGGTCCATTTCATGATTTCAAATTCATATTAATAATTTTACTTCAGTAAATTCTATTTTGTCACTGAAATTCATATTAATAATAATAATTTTTTTATCATAATCATTTTTTTCCAACTTCTCTTAGGTTAACTTCCCTTTTTTAGTTTATCTCATTAATTGTTTCATATTCAATTAATTACCATTAAATTTTATTAAAAATCATTTCATTTGCATTTTATTTATTTACATCCAATTTAAATCAAGTTAAATTAATCACATAAATTTTACTCACACCCATTTATTCTCATTCAGTTTCTTTCAAAATTCAAATTGCACTTCATTTTATAATTCAAGTTCGTATTCATTATATTAATTCACTTTATTGCTTAAGTGGAATTAATTCACTTTACTAATTTACCTAATTCCATACAAATCCAATTCATTTCATTTAATCCTTGTTAAGTTAAATTTTATTTCATTTAATCCATTACTCAGTTTATTTAATTTTATTTAAGTGAAATTTTCCCTTTCTTATCATTCACATTCAAAAAAATTTAATTTTGATTTAGCTTAATATTTATCAAATCTGTAACTTATACAAATTAATTTACGTAAAATTTTATTTTATTATTTATTTAATTTATTTCAAATACAATTCATTTTCATTAAGCTTTCCTGAGTTAAACTTCATTTTATTTACTTCATTTTACTAACTTGATTTATTTAACATTTCATAAATTAATTATTTTATGTCATATCTTCAAATTCAAATTTTCATTGTCTGCTTAACCAAAATGTTCAACCATTTGAAATTGGGTTTTATTTACCTACTCAAATTCATTAGTTATAAACTTTTTTTTCTAGACTATTTCTATTTATAGGTTCAAAACTATTTCCATATATTTATCAAATGATACTTGGAATACTTTATTCCATAATCAAACTTGTTTTAACAGGAAATAAATTTCTTTGGTAGCAATTCTCACTCAGAAACTCAAAAATGAATCCCCGTGATGCTGCAATCATCCTAGAATTATTTCCCAACGACTAAAGCGAGTTCGATGCTTTTATTTTTTTCAAAATCTTTTCAAAATATTTTTCTAGTCAAAAATCTTTCAAATAATATTATTATTAATTTTTGAAGGCTTTGAAACAATTTTGAAAGCAACGGGATTTAAATTCTAAAATTCTCAATTTTTAAATCCTTTATATTTATAAGCTATATTATAAATATACTTATACAAATTTCATTAACTTATTGCCAAAACATTTCATTAATTTATAACTTTGTTATTTTAAAAAATTCTTATTATAATTGGATTTCAATTCATTTTAATTATCAAACACTTTGTGAAATGGAGTTCACAAAGTATTCGTTTTTGAATTTAATTCAACCAATAATCAATGATAATCAAATATTATCATCTACTAACTACTAACATTCATTAATAATTATTTAGGCTTATGAAAGTTATAATTTTATATATAAAATATAATTTAGGTAAAATTATTTCATTTACCTAATTTTAAAACAATATCATGTCAATTTGTCTCGTTTAAGTGTTTAGAAACTCCTATCGATAACATGGCGTCCCACACACCGACCGGAATTCGCAAACAAGTCAACGGATAAGTAAACGCAATATAAAACATTTTATAACACAAAATAGTATGCTCTCTTGTATATATACGCTCAAAACAAACTCATTCTAGGATATTACTACCATATCTCTAATGAGTCAAACTCCATAAAGCTAACGTTATCGCTAAACCAAAGCTTTGATACCAACTGTGACGACCCACATTTCGGAAGGTTTAAATTGATAGTTATCCGCACATGTACAACTCAAACAATCCGGAACATAGATAATCAACGGGATTAATTAAGAAAAATAAGAGAAGAAGAAGAAAACAAACAAAGAATCTCGCAGCGGAATGAAAAGAATATAATAATCAAATAACAGTTCATGAAGCTATTTACTATACATTTGAATATAATTTATACAACATTTATCAGAGTATATATACAATAAAATTATAGAGTAATGCAGCAGACAACATGTGTAACGACCCGCAAATCCGCACCCCTTGAGTCAACACTATTCTACAACAATCAACTCAAGATGAATGGAAATACGAACCATTTAAGTTAAAGAAGAAGAGATAGAAAGAAAATAAAAAACAACATCAGAATCTAACCATCGTAGTGGAATAAAATATAATAGATAATAATTGATCTTTACATAAAAAGAAATATATCTGTTTATACATTACATCATCAGAGTACATCAATCACATAACACACAATTGGACAGTAATCAAAACCTGTCCTCCCACAACTGAATACACAGCGGAATATAAATCAAGTACGGGAGTACGTATCGCCATCCAGCTCGTCTCCTGAACTCCACAGCATCCTTTTTTGTATTCTATAATACTCGGTCTGACCCAATCATTATAGTTAAATAACACTCGAATCAGTCTGGAATACCAGCGTGAGAAATCACACTCAAATTGATTATTAAAGTTTCAAAAAATCCTTTGAAAATCAAATGCATCTCGTAAGACCACGCCACAAATAAACATGTCGGGTTTTGACCTTACGATAGCTAAAACACTTTTTATTAAAATCCTATGATATTATAATAGGTACTATTTACAAATACTTATTAATAGCCGAAACTGTCACATCTATTAAATTCCAGCTACTAGCCACAAAGTGGGTAATACAAACAAAACTCGTAAAAGGCGCGTATGGAGAATGGATTTCCAACCAATGACTAGGCACTGGGGTACCACCTGTCACGGTTCGTGGCCTAGATCAACGTACCGAGGATCACTCCCGACCCCCTGCAACACAAGACCGGGACTACCCCTTACTGGATAATCCCGAGTAAGATCACCCAATGGTTGGGATCAGCAAACGCACCACTAAGCCGAAATAAAAAGGGACATCTAGACAGTGATGACCTCACCCTGAAATGGGTGCTACCCCACCTAGCCTGGCTGCATAACCGTTGACTTTCAGTCGTTCCCGGTTGATGAGGCTTGAGGCAAAGTGTTACCTTTTAGAACGTTTCACCTAGAATGCCCATCTTCCACCTGACGATGTTCCGAAAGCGTTCATCCATACAAGTCCGTCCCGGGTTCGAACGGAACCAAAGGCACTATTCCTACTACATCCATTTTGGAAATATCCTCAGGATTAGTAGCGACTAGCCCTTGCACTTCACTGCTCCATCTTCGACTTCGAACTCGTTTTTCCCACGAAAACGTACAAACCGGATCAAAGTGGTTTTCGAGAAATTAATCCCGATCCCGGTCTCTTCGAAACGATCAGCGCATTGTACAATATTGATAGCCGGTTATTTAACTATCAATTATCATTCACAAACAGCTATCCAATATAATAATTCCACCAAATTATTTATTTATCTCAAAATATCTTTGCAAGATATATTTTCACTTTCAACCCTTTTGAAAACAGTTTCAAACCATACTTTCCTCATAAGATAAATTTCCAAATATTTATTTCCACTGAAAACAACCAAGCACAAAACTTTAAATTTTTAAATTAATTTAAATCACTTTATTATAAATTATCCTTTAAAACATTTAAATTTAAAATTATTTTAATACTTTATTAAAAAATATACTATAGGAATATTTAAACTGAGCTGCTTTATAAAATATAAAATTAGATTTTCTCTTTTAAAACAAAATATCAAGTCGCCTTCAAATAATTACTACTATAATAGATTTGAAAAATACTTACTTCAGAATTTAAACATTTAGAAATAATATATTTTCTAAAACATACTTTTTAAAATGACATTAAAACCCTTTTTAAAAATTTACTTTGAAATGTAACTTGGCTATTCAGGGAAATATACTTCTCTTCACGTCCTTTTAAAAATAAATCACTATTTATTTTTAAACAAAATTTCTCATTCCTTTAAAGTTCCAACTTCAACCACTTAAATCAATTTTCAAATTGATTTCCAATCTACTCCATTTTGAAACAAATTTCTTTACTTACTCAATTTATTTCAAAATACATTAACTATAGACTTTATTGTTATTATTATTATTTTCAGTTTGATTTTAAATCTTTTAACTGAAGCATACAAATTTCAGATTTTCCCAATTTCTTATTTATTCTTTTCAAAATTTAAATCTTAAATTTAAAATAAATGCTTTGTTCTTTTAAATAATAACACTGAAGTTTAAAATTCATTATCTTCCTGTTTATTCAAAATTCCCCTTTCATATACGGAATTTATTTATTAGAATTTTAAAACCACTAATATTCCTATCCAGCTCATTTTTAATTTATTTAAATTCTTTATAATTATTCCACTTACAAATTCTCTTCCTTTTATTTTCAAAAATCCAATTCTATATATTTTGATAACTCAGTGTACCGAAATATATTCAAGTAAACCATGACATTCAATATTCCAATCATCAATAATATTCATTACAGAATATCGAATATGCATAACAGAGAATATTAAACAATATAAATAATTTTGAGGAATCCAGTTGGATCCCTCCAACCTGTTTCCCTGCATCCACAGATGTTAGCACAATATAAAATACCAATTCCACTTTGAGGTGGAATATCGTGGTATATGGGTTTTATATATAATATCATCCGCTATTATGCGGCGCATAGGGTCTTCTCTGCTATATAATGCGGGAAGTCAATCATTCCAAGATGTATTATATACTAAAATATAGCACATCAAACAATTCAATTATTCAACCAATTATTTAAATTTAATTATTTAAAATTTAAATCAAACCAGATGAGTGAGGTTAACTCACCTTTGCTTTTATTTGTAGTCCACTTCAATATTGCCTTGGTTTCTCGATTTTTGACCTTGAATAAACAATTTATATGATTTATTAATATTCGAAATAAAATCGTACCATAAAGTACCGTTTAATAATTCAATTGGCTAATGATTTAAATTTGAACTAATTCTTCTTTAAATAATCTTCTAGTAACTAAAAAAAATTGATCTAATTAAACAATACATCTCCTTTATTTTAAAGTTACCTGGTAAATGAAAATAGGTATATATCTTCTTTTCTGACCAAACATGAATTTTATAATAGCCTATATATACCATAATCACTATTTAGCAGTTTTTAAAATTAACAGTAAGCTAAATATTAGTATATATCTATATGTTTCTATAAACATTTATACTTCACTGTTATAGATATTATTTTCTTTTCTGTATATATATATTCAAAAGTATCTTACAGACAAAATAATTTCTTTTATATACACTATACCTATATCCATACATTTAAATTAAATTTAATTGAAAAATCAAAAACAAAAGCCGAATACCTTACTGGACGAAACCCTCCTCGTACGCGCACAACGTCCCTGCTTCTACTGCCATCACGGCTGACGTCGCGCCTTCCCCAAGTCCACACTCCATCATCTCGAGCGACGCCGAAATCGAACTCGACCGCAACTCACTCGTGCCCTTCCCAGAGCCGCTGCTTCGAGATTCCACGCCTCGCCCTCCCATCGCGACCCGATAAACCAAATCGAAACCCACCTCGGCCACGTGATAACATCGCGCTCAAGCCTGCTGCCCTAGATCGACGTCACACGCCCAAAATCCCACGCGTCCCCCAAATCGAACGTCTCCGAATTGAATTGAAAAGGAACGGAGGATAAGCTCGATTCCAACATCCCCCTTTTCCCCGTTGTCGACGAAGGCTTCAGCCGCCTCAAACGTGAGTCTCGAATCGCGTGAGGAGAGGAGAAAGATATGGTGGACGATAGTTGATTTTAAAAGTTTACTGTGGCCATTAATTTACATTTTGTTTTCTTCGATTTGAAAAACTGGAAAGGTAGAGCAATAAATATAGTATCGGCCATAAATTTTCTTAACTGCTTGCGTTGAAAATTTCAGAGGAAGATTGCGTGTTATCAGCTGGAAAGGGAACAAAGAAAAGATGTTTACGTACTAAATCAACAGGCTACAGTGACTTCGAAAAGAAAGGGAAAAGTTATGACGTGATTTAAAATTCAACTGGGTTTTAACTGGATGTATATAAATATATACTTAATTAAATTCAAATTTTTAAATTTAAATCGCCTCGAATTACGCAACTCAAAATCTCGACGTCCTATCGAGGTGTGCCACCAGGCGTTCGTAGTGTTATACCCTTATTCCGAACGCAGTGGAAAAGGTTTCGAGTCGTAATTCGATCGTATGGAGAAGATAGCTTTTGGACCAGTTATTATATTGAATTTTCGACATAAATTTTAGCGCGTTAACTTACCGTGTGCTCATGCAACAACTCCAAATGCTATGAAAATTGAAATCCGATAATAATGCAATATTACGGATCCAATGGAACTAGTTTCGTCGAATTCCGAGACTGTTCCTCGGAAAGCTAACGTCAATTTAAACGATAAAATTTCAAAACTGGACAAACCGGTGTTAAATTCAATTTTAAAACTTTATTATCCTCAACACTATCAATATAAATTTTACAAGCCTTCAAATTATTTTTGACAGGCTTATAACTGAAGATTCAATAATTTACCCAATTTCAATTTATTAAATCCAATAACTTAATTGCTAAATAATAATAATTTTTGAATTCAATTTAAAAATTAACTTTTAAATATTTAAAATCAATTAAATATTCCGTTTTCAAATGCTCAAAAATTCCGGGTCGTCATATTCCTCCCCCCTTAAAATAATTTCGTCCCCAAAGTTACTAGTTAGGAAGAATGGTCTAATACCCCTTTACTATTTTTTCAAAACCAATTAGTTTTTAATAATAACCAAACAATCATTATTAAAGACACCCTATCCATCTAACTTTCCAAACTTTTCCATAGTTCCCAAACAACTTTACTTATTCAACCATTCAAATTTAAATTTAAATTTAATCTGTCAAAACTTTCTCAAAAATTTTCTAACTCTCTAAATTTCCGAAAAATTTCGCCAGCGTCTCCTTTTCGTAGCTAACTCGGTACAACTACAAAATGCCTCTGTGGGCTCCCAAATTCCAAAAGAAAACAAAAGGCCAAGTGGCTAGATCAAAAACCCAACCAAATTTCATACAAAAATTTAAACACATACCTTTAAGTCGGGCAATTCAAATTTATCATATGAAATCAAAACCAATTTTCTTTTCTCTTTATAATACCTGCATATCCTACTTAGCAATAATATCCAATCATATCTTTTAAAATCATTTTATACATTTCCTTGCAGAAATTTTCATATCTACTTCTATTCAAATTAGTTTTCCCATTTTCATATGAATTCAACTTATCTTCAACTCTGAATATTGAATTTTATCTTCCATTTATAACTGATTCATATTATTATTTTAAATTAGTTTCATTCACTAATTTACTTAAATTTCTAGTTTGAAATCGTTTGTTGCTAACAACAAATTTTCCCAAAAAATTTCAAAATTTTTCTAAATTCCAAAATTTTCGAAAATTTTTGGCAGAGTCTCCTTTGTACGGAGGAGCTTTTGCAATTTGACAAAAGATATAAATATATATACATCGACTCATCTGGTCAGAAAAACAAAAACAGCTCATATTTCCTATTTTTATTACATAGGCGTACCTTTATTTAGCATTTTTTTAAGCAAGTGGCAAATTTATTTAGCAGTTAGCGTGCCCAAAATCCTGCCAAACGGCTTCTCGGTACCTGGACTTACTCATTCAAACATGTAAGCGTCATATGTATGAAGTTTAACAACATTTCACTTATTTGCAATAGTTATACACATGAATTCTAAAAGCAAAGCACACACTTTCCCTAAGCAATTTATAAAGTTTTAATACTAATTCAACCGTTTTCAATTGATTCATATACCATTTTCATTCAATTTGAATTGTTTACAACCCACTTAATTACATTCAACTCATTTTTAATTTTAAACAAACCCATATTATTCCAATTGATTTAAAAATCAATTCTATTTACCTCTATTAATACATTTACTTTCATTTACGATAAAATGACTAATTTTCTATGCAAATTTGATGTTATTCATGCGAATAACAATTACTTAAGCTTATAACCATTTTAAATTGATTCCAATTCAATTTTATTATTTAATTCCTTCTATTTTAATTCATTCACAACCATTTTATTTAGCTCGACACATTCTATTTAAATTTTTATCCCAGTTGATTCAAAAATCAATTTCATTTACTTGCAATGATCCATAGAATTTTAATTACCTTCGTTTACGTCAAACGACAATTCATTCTATATAATTTGATGATATCCATGTGAATAAATAATTGCTTAAGTTTTATAACCAAATTAAATTTACCCAAGCTTTTATTTAATGGACTTTTACCCTTACTCGAAGCCAAGCTTCCACTAATTTCAACTTAAATTAATTTACTTCAAATTATTCAAATTTTATACTTAAGCTCGTTTTCATTGTTCAAATAAATTTTTTATCTTCAATTAACTTGATTCTATTTCAGTCAAATCTCATTTCAATCTACAAATTTATTTGATTAGTTATTATAAAATTTAAATTTTCAGATTTAATTCATTCTCAATTCATTTAATTGATTACAAGGCCATTTTTAATTTATTCCCAAATTCATCTGGGTTTTATTTACAACTAAAACCATCCCTACTCTAATCCAATTTCATATTATTTGGCAACATTTTCAATTATATTTACTTCACTAACGATTCAAGTCGAATTTGATTTATAACTAAAATTTTATTTCCAAACTTCATTATTAGCTTACAATTCAACTTCTATTTAACTACATTAGGTTCCATTTACATATTTCATTAACTAATTTATTATCTAATTAGTTCTCCCCTATTTATAATTCAATACTTTATTTTTAATCTTAAAAATCACTTCATTTAATTTTCTAAAGTTCAAATTTTATTTTATAATTTAAGTTTGGTTTTTTTTATTTTCCAAATCATCAAACAATATTTATTTTGATTTTTCTGTTCCACTTTCCAGTTTTATAAGTCACAATTTATTATTTTACACATTTCCATTCATTCTAGGCTTGATTATATTCATCTTTTATCTTTAACTTGAGATTTACGCTTATTTATAACCGAAACATATTTTTATTCTATGGATTTTTAATTCTTTTATAAGTTATTCTAATTCATTTGTTCCAACTTACTTCCATTTATTCAAGTGAGGATCTAATTTCATTCAATATCACATATAACTCAATTGAATTTTATTCCAGTTCAATTTTATTTTAACTCAGATTTATTTAATTCAATTCGATTCAATTTTCTTCATTAATCCAAGTTAATTTCATTTTTAACATTCCACTTTAAATTTAAATTCAACGTTCAAAGCTCATATTTTCTTTCTTATTTAAAATCACCTCAATTTATAAGCTTATAACCTATCTCATCGGGATTTTTAAACACCCGGCTTTTGGTTCCAAATCATTTGAAATCACTATTATCTCAAAATCACACTTTTCAAAAATTTAGACCAATCCTAGTTTTTATTCGCAACGAATTTCCTTTGAAATTTCAAAAACAAACTGATTCTTCTGAACAAATCAATGTGACAGCAATTCGTCACTTAGAAACTCGAAAATGAACATCGATGATGTTGTAGTCATCACTGAAGTTATTTTCCAACGACTGAAGTGAGTTCAATGCTATTATTTAGCTTCAAAATACTTCGAAAACACTTCCAAAATCTCCGGGATTTTAAATTTTCAAATTCTGGCTTAAATCAAATTTTAACTATAATTCATTTTTATACTTTATGCTCATACAAATTCCCATTTAATTATATTTCAATTTATAAATCACGTTTATAATTCACATTTACAAATTCCATTTTATAAATGAATTTATTTCCTTAACCTTTGGTTATATTTTCAATTTCTAGTTAAATTTGTATACAACAATGATAATAATTTAATATCATCATTCCTAACATCAAAGCAACCATATATTAGCTAAAATAGTTTACAAAATCTTTTCTTTTATATCAAAAAATATTTTTGGGTAAAATTATTTCATTCACCCACATCTTAAACAATATCGTGTCAATTTATCATGTCAGGTGTTTGTAAACTCTTCTCGAATAGTGGCCAACTTACTCGATAATTCATATTCCACCCAACCAATAAGTCAACACAATATTAAAACAATTTATATTCACTAACAAATACGTGCTCACATCTATTTATACGTTCATACTCATTCTAGAGTACCACGGACTCTATTTTTAATGAGTAATCCCCACCAGAGCCAAGGTTATCACCAACCGAAGCTCTGATACCAACTGTAATGACCTGCAAATCCGTAACCCTTGAGTCAACACTATTCTACAGCAATCAACTCAAGATGAATGGAAATACGAACCATTTGGGTTAAAGAAGAAGAGGTAGAAGAAGAAAAAAGAAAACAAAATTAGAATCTAACCATCGCAGCGGAATAAAATATAATAGATAATAAATGTTCTTTACACAAAAAGAAATATACCTGTTTATACATTACATCATCAGAGTACATCAAACACATAACACACAATTGGACAGTAATCATAACCTGTCCTCCTACAACTGAATACACAGTGGAATATAAATCAAGTACGGGAGTACGTATCGCCATCCAGCTCGTCTTCTGAGCTCCACAACGTCCTTTGCTGTATTCTATAATACTCGGTCTGACCCGAGCATTATAGCTAAATAACACCAGAGTCAGTCTGGAATACCAGCGTGAGAAATCACACTCAAATTGATTATTAAAGTTTCAAAAAATCCTTTGAAAATCAAATGCATGTCGTAAGACCACGCCATAAATAAACATGTCGGGTTTTTACCTTAGATAGCTAAAACACTTTTTATTAAAATCCTCTGATATTATAATAGGGTCTGTTTACAAATACTTATTAAAATAGCCGAAATTGTTGCATCTATTAAATTCCAACTACTAGCCACAAAGTGGGTAATACAAACAAAACTCGTAAAAGGCGCATAAGGAGAATGGATTTCCAACTAATGACTAGACACTGGGGTACCACCTGTCACGGTACGTGGCCTAGATCAGCGTACCGAGGATCACTCCCGACCCCCTGCAACGAAAGACCGGGACTACCCCTTACTGTATAATCTCAAGTAAGATCACCCCACGGTTGGGATCAGCAACCGCACCACTAAGCCGAAATAAAAAGGGACATCTAGACAGGGATGACCTCACCCTGAAATGGGTGCTACCCACCAAGCCTTGCTACATAACCCCTGATTTTCGGTCATTCCCGGTTGATGAAGCTTGAGGCTAAGCGTTATCTTTTAGAACGTTTCACTTAGAATGCCCATCTTCCACCTAACGATGTTCCGAAAGCATTCACCCATACAAGTCCGTCCCGGGTTCGAACGGAACCAAGGTACCATTCCTACTACATCCATTTTGGAAATATCCTCAAGATTAGTAGTGACTAGCCCTTGCACTTCACTGCACCATCTTCGACTCCGAGCTCATTTTTCCGACGAAAACATATGAACCGGATCGAAGTGCTTTTCGAGAAATTAATCCCGATCTCGTTCTCTTCGAAACGATTAGCGCATTGTCCAATATTAATAGTCGGTTATTTAACTATCAATTATCATTCACAAACAGCCATCCAATATAAATAATTCCACCAAATTATTTATTTATCTCAAAATATCTTTGCAAGATATATTTTCACTTTCATTCCCTTTGAAAATAGTTTCAAACCATACTTTCCTCATAAGATAAATTTCCAAATATTTATTTCCACTGAAAACAACCAAGCACAAAACTTTATATTTTTAAATTAATTTAAAACGCTTTTTATAAATTATCCTTTAAAACATTTAAATTAAAAATTATTTTAATACTTTATTAAAAATATATACTATAGGAATATTTAAACTGAGCTACTTTATAAAGTATAAAATTAGATTTTCTCTTTTAAAACAAAATATCAAGTCACCTTGAAATAATTACTACTATAATAGATTTGAAAAATACTTACTTCAGAATTTAAACATTAGAAATAATAAATTTTCTAAAACATACTTTTTAAAACGACATTAAAACCCTTTTTAAAAATTTACTTTGAAACGTACTTGGCTATTCAAGGAAATATGCTTCTCTCCACATCCTTTTAAAAATAAATTACTATTTATTTTTAAACAAAATTTCTCTTTCCTTTAAAGTTCCAACTTCAACCACTTAAATCAATTTTCAAATTGATTTCCAATCTACTCCATTTTGAAATAAATTTCTTTACTTACTCAATTCAATTCAAAATCCATTAATTATAGACTTTATTATTATTATTATTATTATTTTCCGTTTGATTTTAAATCTTTTAATTGAAGCATACAAATTTCAGATTTTCCCAATTTCTTCTTTATTCTTTTGAAAATTTAAATCTTAAATTTAAAATAAATATTTTGTTTTTTTAAATAGTAACACTGAAGTTTAAAATTCATTATCTTTCTATTTATTCAAAATTCCCTTTTCATATATGGAATTTATTTATTAGAATTTTAAAACCACTAATATTCCTATCTAGTTCATTTTTAATTTATTTAAATTATCTATAATTATTCCACTTACAAATTCTCTTTCTTTTACTTTCAAAAATCCAATTCTATATATTTTGATAACTCAGTGTACCGAAATATATTCAAGTAAACCATAGCATTCAATATTCCAATTATCAATAATATTCATTACAGAATATTGAATATGCATAACAGAGAATATTAAACAATATAAACAATTTTGAGGAATCCAGTTGGATCCCTCCAACCAGTTTCCCTGCATCAACAGATGTTAGCACAATATAAAATACCAATTCCACTTTGAGGTGGAATATCGTGGTATATGGGTTTTATATATAATATCATCCGCTATTATGCGGCGCATAGGGTCTCGTCCGCTATATAATGCGAGAAATCAACCTTTCCAAGATGTATTATATACTAAAATATAGCATATCAATCAATTCAATTATTCAACCAATTATTTAAATTTAATTATTTAAATTTTAAATCAAACCAGATGAGTGAGATTAGCTCACCTTTTCTTTTATTTGTAATCCACTTCAATATTGCCTTGGTTTCTCGATTTTTGACCTTAAATAAACAATTTATACGATTTATTAATATTCGAAATAAAATCGAACCATTAAGTACCGTTGAATAATTCAATTGGCTGATGATTTAAATTTGAACTAATTCTTCTTTAAATAATCTCCTAGTAACTAAAAAAAATTGATCAAATTAAACAATACATCTCCATTACTTTAAAGTTAACAGGTAAATGAAAATAGGTATATATTTTCTTTTCTGGCCAAACATAAATTTTATAACACCCTATATGTACCATAATCACTATTTAGCCGTTTTTAAAATTAATAGTAAGCTAAATATTAGTATATATCTATATGTTTCTATAAAAATTTATACTTCACCGTTAAAGATATTTTTTTCTTTTCTATATATATATATATATATATATATATATATGTTCAAAAATATCTTACAGACAAAATAATTCTTTTATCTACACTATACCTATATCCATACATTTAAATTAAATTAAATTGAAAAATCAAAAACAAAAGCCGAATACCTTACTGGACGAAACCCTCCTCGTACGCGAACAATAACCCTGCTTCTACTGCCATCACGTGACGTCGCGTCTTCCCCAAGTCCACACTCCATATCTCGACGACGCCGAAATCAAACTCGACCGCGACTCACTCGAGCCCTTCCCATAGCCGCCGCTTCGAGACTCCACTCCTCGCCCACCCATCGCGACCCGATAAACCAAATCGAAACCCACCTCGGCCACGTGATAACATTGCGCTCGAGCCTGCTGCCCTAGATCGACGTCACACGCCCAAAACGCACGCGTCCCCCAAATCGAACAACTCCGAATTGAATTGAAAAGGAATGAAGGATAAGCTCAATTCCAACATCCCATTTTGCCCCATTGTCGATGAAGGCTTCAGCCGCCTCAAGCGCGAGTCTCGAATCGCGTGAGGAGAGGAGAAAGATATGGTGGACGATAGTTGATTTTAAAAGTTTACTGCGGCCATTAATTTACATTTTTTTTTCTTCGATTTGAAAAACTAGAAAGGAAGAGGAGTAAATATAGTATCGGCCATAAATTTTCTTAACTGCTTGCGTTGAAAATTTCAGAGGAAGATTGCGTTGTATCAACTAGAAAGGGAACAAGGAAAAGATGTTTACGTACCTAAATCAACAGGCTACAGTGACTTCGAAAAGAAAGGGAGAAGTTGTGATGTGATTTAAAATTCAACTGGGTTTTAACTGTATGTATATAAATATATACTTAATTAAATTCAAATTTTTAAATTTAAGTCGCCTCGAATTACGCAACTCAAAATCTCGACCTCCTATCGAGGCGTGCCACCAAGCGTTCATAATGTTATACCCTTATTCCGAACGCAGTGGAAAAGGTTTCGAGTCCTAATTCGATCGTATAGAGAAGATAGCTTTTGGACCAGTTATTATATTGAATTTTCGATATAAATTTTAGCGTGTTAACTTACCGTGTGCTCACACAACAACTCCAAATGCTACGAAAATTGAAATTCGATAATAATGCAATATTACGGTTCCAATGGAACTGGTTTCGTCGAATTCCGAGACTGTGCCTCGGAAGGCTATTTTTAAACGTCAATTTAAACGATAAAATTTCAAAACTGGACAAACCGGTGTTAAATTCAATTTTAAAACTTTATTATCCTCAACACTATCAATATAAATTTTACAAGCCTTCAAATTATTTTTAACAGGCTTATAACTGAAGATTCAATGATTTACCCAATTTTAATTTATTAAATCCAATAACTTAATTGCTAAATAAAAATAATTTTTGAATTCAATTTAAAATTTAACTTTTAAATATTTAAAATCAGTTAAATATTTCGTTTTCAAGTGCTAAAAATTTTTGGTTCGTCACATCATGATAAAGGGACTAGTAATAATATACCAATCTTCGTCTTCGACCTCCAACAGATAGTCTTCAATATGCTGAAAATTCAGGACTGACCGGAGCGTGATGAAAAGACAAAATAATCGGGTCAAGATTAAAATATCCTTTTGTGAGTCAAATCAACATCACGTATAACATGAGTGTAATAGCATCAGAGATGTTTATGAAATTTCATATCTCCTATCCAGTGTGTAATGTGCGTGCAATAACTCAAGAGATGTTACGAGATTTTCCATCTCTTAAGGATCCGTCAAAATTATTATATATAGTAGATTACGCTACATATATAATGTCTAATCGGTAAAATAAATATTTTTCTTAGCGTTATTGTTTTACATTGATCCCCCTTAACCCGTTTTCAAGTATTTTCGTACAGTTTGCATATAACTCCCCAGTAGCACGTCGGGGAATAGGGATGCGTCGTGCTACGCCAACACTAAAACAAAATCTTACTGGTCTTATAGAGGGATAAAAGCATGACAAGGCATATGAGGCAATGCCAAAGGTATGATATTACCAGTTCGGGTCGTAGGGCTAGTAGTAACACACCGTAGCCACGACCGCCCACCGCGTACATCTTTCCTATATCAAGCAAAAGGGAGGTTATCCCAAAATCAAGGTGCACTAATCGAAACAAACAACAACAGTAATAATATGAACCAAGTCCAAGAAAAATTGAAGAACGGATGTCCGCTAGGGGTAGCTAGCCCGCTTGGCCATATCAAGCCATCTTGTTTTAGTCATTTCAAATTGGCACTAGCGTTGGGGTCTATTCGTCATCGTTCTCATACTTCAAATCTAGAAAACAACGCCAAATCCAACCACTTTATTTTGAGTCTCCTCTGCATACATAGTCCTTAAGGTAGTTCCTATATTGATAGAGAGCATGCCAATAAGAGGCTCTATTCTCTTTAACAACCAAACGTCATTTTACACACTGGTTGGCACTTTTACATTTCGAAAACAATTCATACTTGATATCAAAATATCATATTCGATTCAAAATCGATTTCATTTCGAAATCATATTTACTTCAAAATATCATATTTATCAAAATTCAATTCGAATTACAATTTAGTTTATAACTTCAATTTAACCCAATTCGTATTTAAATCCATAATTTAAATATAACTTACTCCCGCTCCGACCAGTCTAAATTTTAGAAAATAGTTTGAAATTTTTTAAACGGTTTAAAAGTTAAAATAGTTTGAGGTAAAATGATTTATATTTAAAATGTCCTATAAAATAAAATAGTTTGTAAAATCAAAATAATTTGAATATTTAAAAAGATAGGTTTTAAACAGTTTATATTAAGATAATTTATGTGAAAATAGTTTCAAAGTCAAACTGATTCAATTCCAAATCTTTCAATTCAAATCGTCTTCAATTTCAACTCCATTCTAACCGATTCAATTTCGATACCAATTTGAATTAACTTCAATTTCAGTTAAAATTTAAATAATTCCAATTTCAATTTTCATTTCCATTTTTAATTCAAATTCGGTTCAACAATTCGATTGAATGGTTTAAATTTCAATTCAATTCTAATTTTCAAACCATTTCAATTTATACGAATTCAAGTTCAGTCTCGGAATATTGATTTAAAAATTTAAATTAAACTTAACTTCATGTTCAATTTAATGTTCCAATCTTTAAAATAATTCGGTTCCATGTTCAGATTTGAAATATCCATTTAAATCAATTTTACTTAAATAGCTCAAAGTTCAAGTACAAGTTCAATCTTCTTAAACAATTTAATTTTGGTAATTCAAGTTATATTTCAATCATGACTTCAAATTCCAGTTAAATTCTTTAAAAAAGTTTCTTTAACTCAATTTTATTTCAACATTTCAAACTCGAACTCGTAATTAATTCAATCTTCAAAAATTCAATTTTTATTTCTTTAAATCAAAGTCATTTGAAGAATTCCAAAACAGAGAATTTAAAATCATTTAATTTAACCAATCAGGTGTCCATATATAATTTTCTATCGTATGGCCAAGTGATCGGTTATTTTAATTTTAATTTTAGGGATGGATATATATCATTTCAATCCAAATCAAAGTGTCATATATATATATATATATATATATATATATCATTTCAACCTATTTCTTAATCATTTCGAAATAATTCAAATAATAGTTTTATATACTGTTAATGATTTATAGGGTGATAGCAGGAATATATAAACTAAATAAACATCTAAATCATTCAAATATCAATCAATAACATCTATCACATTCAACATCCAATTTAGTCAGAATATCATAACAATTTACTAGTTATCAATAATCGGAAATTTTACCAGCAGTTTAATTCCGATTTCAATTCAATTTAACTGTTAATTCAAATTTCTAACATGTCGATTTCCACGTTAGTTAATTTACCAAATAATAGTCAATAAATTTAATTCACTTCAGGATTTCAATTTAACTAACATAAAAATATTCTAGAACTCCGTGAGCATTATAAAACATTACCCTTTTTATTTGAAACAGAAAAAATTTCAGCTTTAAATAAATTCCAAATTAGCTTCCTAACGAAGACGACGTCGATATGATCCCAATGGAATTTGTTTCGTTCAAATTGGACCTAGCATGAACACGATATGCAATATTTAATACAACAATACTTATAAAGATTAATTAACTTAATAATTAAAATTACCAAAGCCTAATTACCTTCATTCTATCAGGCATGCGCGCTCCCCTTCTATGTTCATTCACGACTTCGTTCCTCATCCACCCTAGCGAACGTGGCTTCTTCTTTCTTTCTTTCTTTTTTGCACATTCGTCATCCAACATCTCATGCTATTGTCGGCCACCCAGAACTGCCGCTCGCCTCCCTCACCTCGCCAGCGCCTACCGTGCGCCCATGTCGTCGACCTCGCCTAAAGCCTTAATCGAACCCTATGCTAGCATTGATCCTTCCATTGCCCTCGCTGTCCCTGCCCAACCTAGGCCCCCTTCCTCGCTCGAGCGTTCTTCGATCGCGACTTCCCTTTGTTTTCTTTTTTCTTTTTTATCTTCGATCGTTGCTTTGTTTTTTCTTAATTTAGTTTCATCGATTAGTTAAAAAGATATAACGGAGAGAGGGAGTATGTAGGAAGACAAATAGGAGGCAGGGTTGTATGAAATGTTGGAGGGAGGTAAGATAAATATATATTATTTAATTACAAAATATCTAATTTGATTCACCCATGAAATTCCGAACTCCAAACAAAGCGTGTCATCCGGCGTTCAATAGGTTTTACCCCTATTCTAGACGTAATGGAACTAGTCTCGAGGCCTAATTCAATTGTATTCAGAAGATAGCTTTTCAAAATCAAATTATTTTAATTAAACTCCTTAAATTAATTTCTACATGTTTCAAGCTTGCACGGCCAAACGATAAGTCCGATCGCTACGAAACTTGAAATCCCGAAAATAATTTGCTATTACGGATCGATGAAACTGGTATTGTCGAGATCCAAAGAGCCCAAAATGGCTATTTTTATATGTTAATTAAAATATAAATTTTCGATTTCTATTTATTCACGGTTACATTCTATTTTAAAAGTAAATGATCTTCATTCTTGTTTAAATGAAATTTAAATCAACTTTTGAAATCATTTTCATTCATATTAAATCCAAAATTCAATTATTTAAATAATTTCCAATACTAAATTTTAAATAATTTAATTATCCGATATTAAAATCTCAATGAATTTTAGTTATCGACGATTATTTTATTTTCATCTAAATCATCCAACTTTTATTATTTAACTCCAGTTATTGATCATAAATCCAGTATGTATATAGAATTTCATTTCAATACTTATTATTGCCAAAAATCTTCGAAATTATTTATTTCAAAATTTTATTATATTTAATAATCTACAATAATAAATCACTAAATTTTTATTTCTAACTATTTTTATTCAATCATCATATTAAATTTAGTAATTTATAATAGTTAAAAATACGGGTCATTACAAGACACCCCTACACTTTAGTCAATTTTAGAACTATGGAAAAGTATACTTGGGTTTTGTTTACAAAAAAAATGTATAAATATAGAAAATTTATGTGATTCGGTTCATTTAAAATTTTACATGTTTGTTATTGGGGATGAGTGGTTATTGATATTATTAGTGATTTTAAGCTAAGTTTCAATGTGATATATAATTTCATTTTTTTTCCATTTTTAGTATTCAATTAATTATATGCAATAAAATTCCCAAATTAGAGGCACTTAACTCATTTAACTAGAATTACGGAGAACTTATTTTATAATCAATGTGCAATCAATTCTCTAATTTAAGTTGGAACAAAATATATCATAAATTCTTAATATATATTATTCTAAATAGTTTGAATTAGGAGCCATCTTTAATATAATTAACTTTTACTCTCAGTTCCATATAAACTAACTAAAAATTCATTCTCACATGGTATTTGCTCACATATTAATTTATCGGGATCATGTAGGTGGTATGTTATTTTTTTAACACTTTAGTCATCCTTGTTTTCATTAGTTGTTCACAACATAATTTATTTTCCGTATCATGGATGCTACTTTCTCAAAATGGATCAATTTCGAACCGTGGATGCTCCCTCTATTGGAAAATATGCTTATTTCAAAATTTTAGTTTTTAATTTTTTTTAGAGAATATACATAATTTATCTAATATGTCTATATTTTTAGTTTAGTTGATAGTTGCTATTATAAAAGGATAACAACTTCAAATTTTATGTTACAAAATTGAGCATAAAATATGAATCTCTAAAGAACTATTTCTTTAATGGCTGAATACTAAACACGGTAAGTTGTATATAATGTATATATGAAATGTTCTTTAATTTTTCTTTTAATATTTTGGTTCATGTATTATATATGCACGTACATATGTTATGATATACAATAAAACAAAATTTTGTCACTTGTTCATTCACACATATAAACCAATGGGCTTACATAGTATTGATAATGTTTATAAGTTAACCAACTTCAAATAGGAAATATCACATCAAATTATATTACCATGTAACTTATAAAAAAGAATTGGCTGTTTTGGGCTCTATTTGATTGGAACTTAAATAAATAAGAGAACTAGTTAAAATTGATTATCTTTAATTGAAATTTAATTCAGTGAAAGAACTAGATACATAATAAACCTCTTTAATGCCAATTGATTAGAGAGTTAATTTTTAATCAATCATTTCCTTTTATGTAACTCTTTTTGAAGAAATATTTCAGAAGCGTTTTAGTTTTAGCTCACGAGGGAAAATGTAATGTTTATCTTTCCATAATCTAAATAGATGTTTTTTACTATTTTTCATTCATTTAGCAGCAAACTAATGTAGGCGGGTATTCTTATTAACACTCTAGTTTTGGACACAAGTGGGTCAAATTTTATGAGCACTCTATAAAAATTAAATTGCTATAATGGGTACACATTGTATTAACAAAACATATATTTTTACCTCTTTTTCCCTTAGTGAAAATATCAAAACCATAAATATTTTCATTCCAAGAAAAGATTCATAGGTCCCTGTTTTTGATGTTGTTATAGGAAAAGTCCCTACAGAAATGGAGATGTAAATTCGATCCTACTTTTGAAAAATAAAAAACGCAAGGTGCCTTGTACTTATATGACAGAAAATGCAAGGTAACTTGCACTTTTATGTTTCTGGAATCCTTTTCAAAATTTTCAAAAGCGCAAGTTATCTTGCACTTTCTATCAGGAAAGAGCAAACTAGTTTGACCTTTTTGATTTTAATTTTTTTTTGAAAATCTTGAATTTTTTTAAAGCGCAAGCTCGTTTGTGCTTTCTGATTTTGAACTTTTTCTAAACTTTTTGAAATTTTTAAAAAGTGCAAACTAATTTGCACTTTCTGATTTAAAAAAAAACATGGACATAATTTACATACTTATTTCTATAGTGACTTCTTATAACAACATTAGAAATAGGGACCTTTCGTACAAAGCCCCTTTTCATTTACTCTCTCCTTGTCCTGCCCATTCAAAAAGAAAATAATATTGAGACCAAAAAATTCAACCCCAACTTCAAAACCAGATCCAAAATTTGTTGAGTACTTGATCGAAAGGTAATTTGTTAATCCAGTTTGTCATGCTATTTTTTTAAATATGGTAAAAATTAAGGTTTAAAATTTTAGTCAAATATTTTCGATCATAATTAGCTTATATCATTTCTTCAACAAAATATGCATGTTGAATGATTTCTTGATCAAGAATTCAACCTTATCTCTTTCATATTTATAATTCCATACAGTGATGTATTAAATTTCCATTATTTGATTAATGATTTTGAATTAATGGTTCATGAAATTATCTGGAAAAAAATATAGTAAATAAAAGGAAGGGTAATTAGCTCAATTTGATTACAATTTTACAAGGAGGCTAATTTGACTAGTACCTCTCATAATAAAATAAGATTGCTACTATCTGCACCCTGTTTTCCTCTTTTGGCCGCCTACACTAAATGCCACCATAAAATAATGAGCACTTCTCTTCCTAACACCATTATTTTCTAAATCAGCAGGCACCCAAGCAACATTTCGAAAACAGTATTTTCCCTCTTCTCCTCCTATGTCGTTCAAAAGCTCTGCCGCCCTGTCCAAAATGGTTCTGCAAATATGTATTCATTTAAGTTGTCATTCGCATGTGGTCATTACGTGAAATGTGGAACTGTTGGATGCATATGAAGCAGATGTGGCATGTGAAATGTATTATGTGTAATGCATTATATGAAATGTCCATCTGCTGCATGTATATGAAAGTAACGTCCATTTGTGTGTATTTATTAGTTATAAACTTTCTTATTTGTATACAATTATGTTCATTTCGCCTATCTTGTCTCATTATGGTGTGTAGCGGATTTTTAACTTATTTTTATTTTGATTTTTTTCTGGACTCATACTTGAGAAGTATAATACTGTAAAACAAATATTTATATCTTTCATTTGAAAACTATATTTGCATCATAATAAATAAACCAACAGTACTGCAATTCTACTGAACTGAGTTAGTATTATGAATGGAGTTAGACCAGATTATGTGAAATGTTCATCTGTTGCATGTTTATTTCTAATGTATTATTTGAATTTTTAATTTACAAAAAGAATTGCTTTTCTCTATCCGGCTACCAACTACCGTTCACAATGGATGGTGGTCAGTTGTTATTGGCTATTCGAAGTTTCAATTCATAAATAAAGGAAGCTTTTCTCTATTTGGTTAGCAGCTACCGTTTACAATGAATGGTTTTCGATTATTGTTAGCCTTTCAAGATTTCAAGTGGCAAAAAATGGATGTTTTTCTCTGTTCGGCTACCATCTGCCGTTTACCTATGGTGATGGTCGGTTGTTAACGACTGAGTGAATGAATACAATATGGTGCCCAAAAGCACACACAAAATAGTCATTTCTAATAAAGTTATAAAGGTCGCAAGAAGAGGAAACCGGGTTGCCAATAGTAGCATACTAAAATATATTTTTTTTTAAAATGGCCTCATCATATCCAAAACTGGAGTTTTAATAATAATACCCATATACGTATTGTACGAGTGGTATATTTTTATGGTTTTATAAGCAATATTATATTTTGCTTGTTTTTTTGCATGAAAGGTAATATTATATATTTTACACGTTATGGGACATGATTTATGTGACGCCCCACCTCTATATTCACACCAGCCAATGACACTATGGAGTAATGTCGTCGACTAGCATAAAGAATAAGGCCGTTGAGGAGTGACCATCTGTGTATTGCTTTTTGCGAGTACCGATACGTCAAATAGTATTACATGCATTTCGTTTCAAGAGGAAATCTGACACATCAGTTACAAACTCAAAACTACTATACAGTGGCTATGTGATCTTTGGAAACAAATATAAAATAAGCATAACATAAATCAGTCAAAGATATTCATACCACTAAGGCGGAGATAGATATGAATAAAACACATAGAAGTGTACATCAAAATAGAGGTCATATAAGATCCACTACATCACAAAAGAATAGGTACAAGTGCAAGACAAAATAATATGTATACATCAAGGAGCCTCTATCTCGAATGTATAACAACAAGAACTACTAAGCTAAAGTAGTTAGCCAAAAATCAGATGACGGACCCTGATAAGAGGTCAAGTAGAAGCACCTGAAATATCTCGGTCTGACCCGATTATTATTTAAGAAGAAAATAATAAACGGATCAGTCTAGCTATAAATATCATATAAAATGAGATAGAATAAGAGATATGATAAAAATATAGGATAAAAATAATGTCATACCGTGACAAGTATACATTAGATAACAATAAAAATCATACAATATCTCGAATCTTCTCAAACATAAAAAAGAATGTCATATTCTTTAACATATTCACCAAACAACAAATATTGGTAAAACTTATCAATATAAATCACAAAAATTGGTGAAACACAAAATCTAGAAACCATCGATTAAAAATCCAAAAAACACAAAGGGGGAGGCCTATCACAAACGGAAGCATGAAAACTCACCAACACATGTATCACAAACGAGACGTTATCCCATAAACCGAACATCGACACACCTAAAAAGATATGTCGCATGCACAGTCGAACATCAACGCACCTAAAAAAATACGCACCATGCCTAGTCGAACATCGACGCACCTAAAAAGATATGCCCCATGCAAAGTCGAACATCGACGCACCTAAAAAGTTACGCACCATGCCTAATCAAACATCGACACACCTAAGAAGACAAGCCTTATGCAAAGTCGAACATCAATGCACCTAAAAAGATACACCCCATGCCCTAACTTCTCGAGCCGATTGCTCCACGAAATGTCCAAAGACCATGGGTCGCTAGCCCATAAAAATAAGACGAAACTCCATAAAATCGGGGTATAGTCCCCTACAGGGGCAAAGAGACATCGTGTATCGCTAGTCTAAACCATAAAATGATCATCATTGATCGATAAGTATAAATTACACTAAGTTAGTAAATAAATGAGTTTAGATTCATGTCCCATAACCACTGCCTTAACTTAAATATTTACGAACAAATTGTAGATTTCTACTCGAAAATTTGTCACGAGATTTCAATCGAACAAGTCCAAGAAATAACCGACAAAGAAATGCAAGCGTTTCATACCACTTGTTTTGCTAAGTCGTTTAATTAGATTTCTCATATGAATGAGGTAAATGTTTGTATATACTAATAGATTGAAAAACGGTTTTAAAAATGGGCTTTGTATTAAAAATAGTGTTGAAATTGTTTTTGTGAAAGAGTTTGAGCATTTACTACTAGTATAGAAACCTTTGTATTTAAAAGTGATAAACCACAGAAATGATTGTAAAAACAGTCTATCACCAAAAATTCACATACGATGACGTGAATCAAAACCATAGAAATCGATATCAAATCCAATCAAATTGATATTCCTAAAAGTCCAGAAAAGAAGTTATCAAAGTCGATAATAAAGGACAACAACCAATTGGATCAATAAAAATCGATAAAAATTGAAAATCCACTCAAAAACAGCCAAAGTAGGAAAAATTGACAATTCCGGACGTTCGGCAGATATTGCTAGACGTCTGGCCCTAAGTTCTGGAAATATATATGTTTTTCTCCTTTCCAGAACCATTTCAGACGTCTGGATTTTGTTCCAGACATTTGGATTTTAGCTCTGCAATTTCCCGATGTCTGGACTTTTCAACCAGACGTCTGAATTTACAACCACATGTCTGATTTTACGTATTAGTTATACTTTAGTTATACATTTTAGTTATACTTTTTGTGTTCGAGATTACTAAAGTATACGTATCATCAAATGTCTGTTAGTAGCATTTAAGAAAAAGCCAATCTAAAGAAAAAATACAATTCATGACCGCACGCTTTCACCTTCATGTAACAACAAATCAAAAAATACACTGTTAAATAAATTATGTAGTAAACTCCGGGTATGCATGGGTTCGCACTATTAATTCTATACCAGTCTATTAAAATCGTATAATTAAATTGTTTTAGTTACTTAAGAATGTAGAACAAAAATTGATCAACACACGAAAGCAATAGTTTTTATTATGGATTAATATTTTAACAAAAGAAAATTGTCGGCATAGCATATTTAAATTTGTGTGACTATAGCTAACATGTATAACCAACCAAAGGTGGTTTTTAAACCATTTTACATTCTCAAACTTTTCAACAAAATGAGGTTATTTTTAAACTCTAAAACGATTCAATTAAAAAAGTATGAAGAAATTTTAAAACTTACCATAGCATTTGTTCACTGTGTTTCTTAATTGTTAACATTTTGAAAATCCTAGATTCATCTCAACCTTACTCAATCCTTGCTTTTTTTTTTCCTTCTAATGCACTAGTCATCATAACAGTCCAAGTAATAGGAGTTATGTCATGGACGAGACCGTTTCCTTGATAAATTCGACATGACTATGGAGAAATCGATAATTTTAGTCTGCTCCCAAGGTTAATACAACGATCCTTCAAACTTGTGCACTCAAGGTTGAAGGACTTGAAGATCCGTATAAGTCTCTTCCTAGGATTTTTATGTATATAGAAGAAGATTTTATTATGGATAAATATGTAGAGAGAAATAGATAAGCAGATAAATTTCAGTTTACTGTATGCTTCTCAAATGAGAAAAAAAATCATTAAAATAAAGGAGAAAATGAATAACTTTTCCCGCTTTCAAATGAGTCGGTCTCGATGAATGAATAGCAAACAGATAGTAACGATCTCCTATAACTGTAAAATACAAAAGGTCGGGAAAACTAAGAGAATAAGTTTTATTGTAGTCATCCAACATATCCCACCTAATATCATGCCATTGGATTTCAAAATCGTGTATTCCTGATCTTTCACACCCGATCATTCGGTCAAAATACTAGAATTTTAGTGCGGTTGACTTTCATAAAAATATTTTTTCAATAAAATAAAAAAAGAAACCATTGTTTTCTTCTCAACTCCTCTACAAATTTGATCTTATAGAAGAGAAATATATTTCATGATTGGTTTATTATCTTTGTTTTGTCGGAGATATATATAGTTTTAAGACAGTTGATGAGATGATGGTTATGATGACTTTTCGTAGTTATGAATGAATATACGAAGAAATGTTGAAGTACTAGAATGTTTTTGGATATATAAAAGCTTGGGAGGGTCAAGTTAGAAAGGCTAAATAAATTATAAGTATGAAGTTAAAACAACTAAAAACCCAAAAATAATAGTGCGAGTTGCCTTTGTATTTTCCACCATTGACTCATCCTCCTTGATCCAAAAGGTAGTTTGGCATGAGAAAGAGCATGATGAGCCATAATGCTAAAGTTTGCACGTGAAATGGGAAAACCCTCCAATTTGAAATTAAATGAATTAAAAGTTAAGACATCAAAAGAGAATAAAGAGAAACAAGTAGTTTTTATAGCAGTTTGGCCAAATTAAGTGCCTACATCCACTTTAAAATTTATTTTCTAGTAGACTTCACAGCTAGAATAAAATTAATACTTTATTCAAATCTATAAATAGTTGGTTTTGAATTTGAAAGGGTCTCCTTGCAAAATTAATCCAAATGTCCTTTTTCATGCGTTGTTTGACGCCAATTCACAAACGAATTTCCACATCAGAATCACCGAATCCTTTTTTGACTTGCTTAAATATGCAGATCTGAGTATCCAACATGAAGAATAAGTCAAATTTGCATGTTTCTCGAACCATGATTGATTGATACAGATCCATATTGACCGGCTATGATCGATTGGTTGGCTAATTCTTCATTTCTTCGGTAATATTGCAAATGTCTTCAAGCTTTGGTTCTTTAGGGAAAATTGGCAATGACAATCAATTAGTGCCAATGGATGTTGCCATATCTAAACTTGTCTTTTCTTTCATTTGCATGTAGATATATAGACAGAGAAAAAAGTGACCCACCGCAATCAATAGGTTGATCGGTACTACTTCGTGTATCGATTGGTATTAATAGGTATGTTTTGCTCTATACGTAGCCAAATTTTTTAATCTTCTTTCTTGATATTTTCCAAGCTTCCCGATTCATTCCTTCATCATTTCATGTTTTGATGCATCAAAATGTCACTTGGTTCAAATACCAAATAACACTTGCCCTATAGTATGCTTCTGTGAAAACAAAACATGCTTTGGATTGAGACAGGTAACCAAATTCAGATCTAAAATATGCCTTTATCATCTAAAACATTTTCGTAAAAATTTGCATCTTCACGGAGAGTATCAACGCCTCATTTTAGACCGTTGTTAGGCATATTTTCAGAAGATATAAATGCTAAAGTCTTCCATCATCATTGGTAATTCCTAAAATTAATTATATTCCTTGGTCAAGTAGTTCCGTATTCCATCATCTTTTTAGAATAAGTATCATGTGGATCGGAGCAATTGATATCGATTAATACCGACGGAGTGGAATTTCCCCTATGAATTCAACATCTAGAAAAAAAAATCTAAGTTCATTCTTCAAACTTTTCCATTCTTCATGTATTAGAGCACATGCGATACCGTCTTCTCCATTATGATTTTGCACCTAAGCTCCAAACTTGGCCACCCAGTTCCCAGATCAACCTTAAATTTTCGGCACCGTTTTAACACTATTGCCATCCCAATTGGATCTTGATCCCTATCTCATCACCATCCTTTCAATTTAACATTGTTAATATAGATCTCGATTAGCTAAAATAGGCCCCGACCATTGAACTAAGATTGCCTTCGTGATCCACATCTTCCCACATCGATGACGCCACCAATCCACTTTGTTGTAGTTGAAGTCGATCGCCATCGTCGTCCCCTAATCTTACCAATTTCATTCAAAGGTTGTTATGCTTTGACCCAACAATAGAAGGGTAGAGATGGTGCATAAATGTGTTTCCACAATTGATTCTAGAGATAGGTTAACTCCTTGGTTTCAGTCGAGCTGATTGGCAAAATCATCTCATCGAGTGCTCTCCCGCACTCAACCAGTTCAAGTATTGATATTTCCTAAGACACTAATCTCCTCAACACATGAATTTGGCTATTGAATATTTGTTGTCCTACAATGAAAAGCTCCATACTACTTTGTATTTCATCCGATTCCGTTAACTTAAATTCTATATTAACAGGTAATATCTGACACATAGTTCCATTGCATGCTGGAGCTATTTTACCAATGTGAGTGGATTATCTACACAAAATGCTTATGTACACTGTGCTAAGGACATATGGCATATACTACATATATTGATACACAACACTACCTCGGTCAATGTACAAAATATGATCAATCAACACATGTTGATATCCATTCAATCCTATACATTGGCTACACACGAGCTTCATCAAAATTACCGAACAATAATCGGTCTTAGGCTTTCAGCCTAAAATAGAATTCCGTAGATGCTCCGAGCATCTCTCTGCCATTGCCCGACTACTCTATTTCTACTTCCACTCCATCAACAGAAGTTTCTACCATTACTGCAACAACCTGCCCTAAAATGGGCCTAAATTTCGACCCCGAAAAGGCCTATCGAAGCTTAGAACCATCTCAAAGATGACTATTCGTTGGTAAATAGAACAATATAGAGCTATCCATCTATACATTTAGAATCCCATAGTGGAACGATAAAATACAACAATAACAATAGTACCCATTTGATTCAAATTTCAAATTGTCGTTTAAAACCATAACAAAATATCCAAAATGTCAAAACCCAACAATAACCGTACATATCCGCAATATTACAACATGATTTTTATTTCATGGTACATAAAAAACAATACAAAATAAAGTAAATAGATAGTATACTACCACAATTATTAACTTCTCTGCCTTCAGCATCACCATTCCTAACCTATGTTGTAATAAGGAGGGAGTTAGAACAACATACATCCGTTGAATAAAAATATCGAGCCTTATTACATTAATCCTAACCTTTCGTGCCATTCGACTGAGCCATCCACTTATTTGTATCCATCCCTCCAACAACTTTCGTATCCACCAATATAGGTTGTTCGTATCCACCGACCAACCCTTCTTCTTATCCATTAGCTGCTCTTCACTTCGTATTGCACCCTAAACACCTACCTTTCGCATCGATCCTATGCCCTTGTTCATATAGATCCTAAGTTATGTCCCTTCATATCAATCCAAGCTTTGATCGATACGAAGTGTGCCTTGCCGCAACCATTTAACCGATGTGTGCTGCATCAATACAAAGTCGTTGATTCGAAGTATGCTGCCATTCCCATCCCGACCGATACGAAGTCATCAATTCGAACCCATGAGCTACCCCGTGATCGATTCGAACAGTATCGATACGAACCAATCTCCATGAATCTTTACCATCCATATCCCGAGCATTTGAACTCCGATTGACCTGAAATTTGAAAAGTAGCCTCTCCTAGCCTTGTTCATCATTCCCAAACGATCCCGTCTTGATTGGAGCTCGGCCAAATTTGGACGACATCGATCATAGCCTTGTTTCCAATCGATCTCCAATCCTCATATCCATTCTTTCTAGCCAATCTGTTCGTATCTCGGCCTTGACCAAAAGGTGGGATTACATTTTCCCTCTAAAACATGCCTTGTGGTAAGAAGGTATGTTTTGAGAAGTTCCGATTCCAACATCCAAAGTCCATATTCCATCCATAGCCATACCATCCGATTCATAATCCAATCCATTACCAAGCCATCATATCCGAGCACCACAGCCACATCCTGATCCAAATCCACGACTACTCTGAGTCGACGTCCAATTCCGAGTCTAGTAACCAAACCCTTAGCTAATTTCATATCCATTTGAATCCGATAACCTAGTTCTAATCCATCCATATCCAATAACCGAATCCAGGACCTCTCTGGGTCGATATCCAAATCTGGGACTACTCCGGGTCCATACCCACATCTTTAGCTGTTCATAGCTGATATTTGAATCCATAACCTTTTCGGGTTCTTACCAAGCGTAATCCACACTCGACTACCTGTATTGAAGAAGATCTTGGTATCCTTAGTTCAGAGTCCATGAACATTGAGTAATACCATGGCTTAAGTCCTAAGCCGAATCTTGATCACTTCGGACCCTTGTCAAGCATAGTCCATACTCGACGACCTGAAATATGAGGCCTAAGCTCTAAGCCAATCCTGGTCTCTCCGAACCCTTGTCGAGCATAGCCTATACTGGATGACCTGAATAAGTAAATTCGCCACGTGCGGACGAAGAGACTTACCCCTTGCCAGGCATAATACATACACGACGACCATTTACCAAAAACCAGATAAAAATACAGTCTAAAATCCAGATCAAATCAGAAAACCAAAAATCCATACTAGAAATCCAAACCAATATCAAACTAGAAAATAAGCATCTAAACTAAAGTCCAAACCAGAAATCAAACAAAACCAGGAGTTCAAACCAAACTCTGAAACCAAACCATAAAAAAAGTAAATGTCCAAACCAAAAAAGAAAAAGAAAAAACAGATTTCACAAACTATAGTATCGCAGTTTATCATCATCTCAGAGCATGCCTAGGGGCTATCTCTGTCCCATACATGGTTAAGTGACTTGGTCGTTTGCCTAGATTTTGCTACTTATTCCATATCATCACCGACAGTCGATAGACAATCGACCATCATTCCTGGGTCTCATGCCATCGTCGTTTGAGGTAGACGGTGGCTGCTCTAGTTTTACAACCGCATACTGAGTTCCGACATATTGTCGCAACTGACCACTCCTTACATTCTCCTCGATTATATCCTTTAGATGCCTGCAGCTATTGGTATCATGCCCGTCCAGATCATGAAAAAGACAGTGCCTTTCGGATGCCCTCTCGCGTTTTGAGGGTTCCTTCCTTGCCGGCCTTTGATAAGGAAGGTGATCTCGAGTTTCCAGGCATATCTGTTCCAATGTTTCATTCAGTCCTGTGTAAGTGGAGAATTTTGGTTCTCACCAGCGTTTCCTTGCCCTGCCAAAGTTTTCATCCGACTTCCTCTTTCCTTTATCCTTATCCTTACTCGAGCTTTCGCCAGATGGTTCTCCGTCCTTGACCACATTTACTTCCTTTAACTTCATATCTAAACATGCATCCTCCTATCGAAGAAATCTTTCGGCCTCGTGAAAGAATTCCCCGAGATCCATTGGTGGGTTCCGTATCAATGATATTATGAAATCTGAGTTATCCCTAATTCCTGACACTACCGTCATTAAAACCATCGATGGATCACGTCGATCCACCGAAGCAACAACCGCATTGAACCGAGTCAAGAAGACACTGTGTAATTCCCCCGTCCATTGCTTCATCGACGTTTGCGTCATCACATTCTTTGGCCTATTGATATGAACCCGAAACGGCTTTAAAAACTTGTCCACCAATTCCGTCCATGTCCTAATAGATCCATCCTCCAACAGCCAGCAGCTATATCCATCAAGTACAAAGGGAAACACCTGGCCATAATTTCCTCCGATACCCCCAGCACTTTCATATGTCTTGTGTATCTCATCAGATGATAATCAGTCTTGCCGTTGTATATCCTTAGAGTAGGCAGCTTGAATTCTGATGGATTCCAAGCCATTCTGATTTCATGGGTAAACGAACTTCTGTTTACCTCTTCCAGATCTCTGTTGGCTAAACCACCACGCACAGTTCCCCTGATAATCTTAGCTAATCCAGCGTTGTCCACCAAGGGTTTCCCTTCGAGTCCTCGAGGGAATTCAGGTACATACTCTTGTGCTTCTTCCAGCATTTTGTTGTGTGGTGTCACCCAGAATTCTTCCATGAATTGGTCCATCATTGTCAGGTGTGTGCCCCCGAGCCTGGATCTGCCCAGATTAACAGTTGTGTGCTGATTAGGGGCTGCGCTCTGTTGAGCTGCTCCATCTGATTGCCTGTTGAGTCCTTCTGTTCCATCTCCGTGGATCTGGACCCCAGCAGCTCTAGCTATTCCTACCTGTCCAAACTATTTAGGAAGGTTCTGCATCATCTCCTCTTGCCTCTTCAATAATTCTTCCTACATAGCTCCCATCATCATCTCCATTTCATCTCTGGTGATGAAAGCTGAAGCCTGATTTGATCCTAAGGAAACCTCCAACCCCCATCATGATGACTCCTTTCTGGTAATGTCTTTCTAGCTGATTGCCTAACCATGGTCCCTTTTAGATCTGGTCCTTCAGCTTTCCAAACCTAAACTCTGAGTCGGGTATAGCGGGTGCTAGTCTTCTTGGTGAAAGCACCAAAGTGTTTGCGCCAAAATTGGTCACAAACCCCAAAAGCCAAGAAAGCACCAGCGATTACACACAAATCCACAATATTCACGCATAGATCTCAGAAATGTAGAGAGTAAAAGTGAAGAAATAGTCAAATTAAAATGGAAGAAAGCAGGAAAGAACACAAGATTTATAGTGGTTCGGAAATCCGTCCTACATCCACTTTGAATCAATCTGTTTTATTGATTTTGTACTGTAATTACAATTACAAGCATTCAGTATCAATTGCAAAAAGGGCAGAGTTTCCGCGTTTGAGCCCTAGAAGATCCCTTTTTTAGTTCCCATAGGACTCCTATTTATAGGTGTAGATCCGAAAATATCCACCCCAAAACCTGGAATACCTCTTCTCTTACGCAAGTGGGCCCACCAGACTGATCTAGAGCGATTTGGGAATGATGCGTGCTCCATATCGATCCAAGAGTGGCCCAATCGAGCTTAAATCAATAACAAAGGTTTTCGACTGCATCAAGAAACTCCTCCACAAAAATCGTAGCGTTTGAACTTGTAGAGCGAGAGTTATTATCGTTGCAAGTTTGTATTCACAACCTAGGTGTCGCGTTCGCATCCATCTCCCGCTCCACATTCTCCTCTCTTCGTATCGACATAGTTCGCATCGATGACGTGTCATTCACCTTTCATGCCATTCGACTGAGTCATCCACTTATTCGTATCCATCCCTCCAACAACTTTCGTATCCATCAATATAGGTTGCTAGTATCCACCGACCAACCCTTCTTTGTATCCATCCTTCATATCCATTAACTTCTCTTTACTTCGTATTGCTCCCTAAATGGCTACCTTTCGCATCGATCCTATGCCCTTGTTCATATCGATCCTAAGTTATGTCCCTTTATATCGATACAAAGTGCGCCTTGCCGCAACCATTCAACCAATGTGTGCTGCATCGATACGAAGTCGTCGATTCGAAGTAGCTGCCATTCCCATCCTGATTGATAGGAAATCATCAATTCGAACCAATGATCTGCCACGTGATCGATTCGAACAGTATCGATACGAGCCAATCTCCATGAATCCTGACCCGTCGATATCTCGAGCATACGAACTCCGACTGACCTGAAATTTGAAACGTAATCTCTCCTAGCCTTGTTTATCACTCCCAATCGATCCCGTCTTGATTGGAGCTTGGCAAAATTTTGACGGCATCGATCATAGCCTTATTTTCAATCGATCTCCAATCCTGATATCCATCCTTTCTAGCCAATTTGTTGATATCCCGGCCTTAACCAAGTGGTGGGATAACAACAAGTTTTCTTGTCAATAAACATAAAATAGAAAACCCTTTTTGCCAATTTTCAGAAAATGCATAGTTCCCAAAATGAGCCATGAATTTTTTTTCCAACTTTTCCTTTTTCAGGTCTTTCTCGAATAGAGATTTATTTCTTTAAAGATTGAACTTTAATTCAAAATATTAAAACTCAATTATTAAGCCAAACTATTATTAAATCAAAAATTCAAAAATTGCTTATTTCCCTTAGAGAGAAAATAATTTCTCTTCTCAAAAACATTCTACGACATGAAAAATAATTTTCATAAACTTATTACATTAAAATTAAAATCAGTACTTACTACTCCGTGCAATTATGGCCTATACTTCTGAAAACTTCATTGACCCCCACTATTTTTCAAATTTAACTCCATTTAAACCCATTATAAAGACAAAATTCCAAAACAAAATATTTTCCTTTATTAGCCATTTATTATTTCAAATTTATTTCTAGTTACAAGACGATTAGACTTCAAAAGAAAATCTATTCATATGCATGCCAAATTCCTGATTTCAAGTTATTATCAACATATATCGCTTTACTACTCAAAGTGTACTGTCCTTTAACTAAATACTTTTTATAACTTTAAATAATGAAAAGTGGAGTAGACAAAGGTAACTTATATCCTATTGATTTCTAACTAGATTATCGATCCTGTTTTGTATAAATCCCTAACGCCATTTCTATCAAAATCTCCCTTTATTTATATTTTTTCTAACTAATTGGCTTCTACTTCAGCTGTTATTCTCCATATTTTCCTTATACGAAAATATTTCTCCTATCCTACTTGTTCTTCTCCTTCTATTCTCTATTCCTTAATTTAATTAAGTTCCATTTTCATGTATTCCCCTTTTTTTAGAAAGAATTAAAAAAACTTTCGAATTTATGAAGTAGAAAACCATACCTATGATCTATTTCATATTTATTTTGAAAACAAAGAATTCCTTTCTTCAAAAATTAAAAACTTTTAACTCTACTAATTTTAAACTACGATTTCAAGAATAAATCTTTTTACCAGAAACCTATTAATCAGAAACTTTTGAGCCAACGAATTTTTAATTATGAGTTTTCAATTTTTCTTACTTTTTCAAAACAACTTCTCAATAAATCCTTCGAAAAAAATTTCAAAGCATTTCAGGGAAATTTTCAAAAATCTTTTAGAAAATTATTTCCCTTGGGGTCGAATTTATAAATTGACTTTAATTGTCCTTCCTATTGAACTTTCCTTCTTACCTACTCAATCTTCATAAAAATCTGATTATCTCCTTATGGTAATTAATGTACACCTTCTTATGGGAACTTGCTCCACCTTCTTCACATCTTGCTCCATTCCTTACTCCCGGTTCTTTACAACATATAGATTCTTATCTCCCATCTATTCCAATGTATTGGCCTAGGCCCATTAATCTTTATCTACATAATCTAGGCTACATTATATACTCTAATGACAAGTATACCGCCTTATAATATTTATTCACCACCTAACACATTTATTTGATATTTCTATAAATGTCAATTGTCCGTAACAAATGATTTTTATTCTAGCGGACAATCCTTAAAGACATTTATTTATTCATTCAAATTTTTACCTATTAGACCTTCCCTATATCTCCATAATTACCCTAATAATATCTTTAATTGGTCCATTTATATCCTTATTAAATTCTTGTAACTCCCTATTTATTGCCTTATTAGCCATGGAGTTACAACCCTTTCCATATACGTTTCCTATGGTAGTACTATATGTTGCGGTAAAGATCTACCTAATGTTTTTGTGTACATTTCAAAATAAGTACATATATTTATATATAATAGGATTTGAGAAATATTTTCGAAAATAACAAGTATGCCTATCATACGTATATCTGTCCTCATTGGTCGAGTAACCCAAGCTCTGATACCAAATGTAACAATCCGCTCTAAAATGGGTCAAAATTCCAAGTTAGAAAAAGGCTCATCGAAACTTAGAACATCTCAAAGCTGGCTATTGGTTGAAAAAAAGAATAATACAGAGCTATTTGTCTACACATTCAGAATCTCACAATGGAAGAATAATATACAATAATAATAGCAGTTCCCATTTTATTCAAATTACAAATTGTCATTTAAAACCATAACAAAATATCCATAATGCCAAATAACCATACATATTCGCAATATTACAACATTGTTTTTATTTCATGGTACATCAAAAGCAACAAAAAATTACAAGTAAACAGATAGTCTACTGCCACAAGTCTCATCAACGTCTTTGCCTTCGGCATCATCCTTCCTAGCCTATGTTGTAATGAGGAGGGAGTCATAACAACATATGTCTAGTGAATAAAAAGCTCGAGCCTTACAATATTAGTACTTGGACAGTATAATTTAAATAGGAATATGTCTTATGTTTTTACCTACAAAATAAGTCTTTTCAAATGTAAGCCCAAAGGCCATTCTCAAACTTAAATGAAAGGCTTTCCGAATATATGCCAATAACTAACTTGCCATCAACCCAATAACTCATATCTATCGTCCATAGTGTTCTATCATTATAGGAGATACTATTTAAGTCACTTAATAACTTCTAACAAGAATACGGTATAGTTTGACCATTTAATACCTTATTTAAGGTAGGTCAACATTATTTACGACCTACAATCCCGAAGTGGACTCATAACCAGTAACTATCTCGCTGACATTGCATGGGATCTCTTCAGCCACTTAATATTTCCTATTGAAGCATGCCCATTCTCGAGATATCCTCTACCATGCCTAACCCATAACCATGACTATTTACTACTTCCTACATAGAGAAGAGGTAGGCCCTCACATAACCACTTAATACTTTCAATCTCCGAAGCAGGTCCTCCGTATTATGACCCGCACCCCATGGAGATGTCTCACATTAGCCCAACTATTCATAGGTATTGGTAGCCAAATTAGCTGGGTAGATTTACCCTACATAATTTGAGACGAACCTCACATCATCATAGTTACTTGATGTCTCATATCAACCCTAAAGTCACATTGCTGGAAGCTAGATTAGTTGTGCAGACTTTATGCTTTTGACTGACCTTGCATCCTTATATATTAGTCATAATTTATATCACATTCTACATATATTATCACGCATCTCACCATTTTCATAATCAAGGTCTTACAAGAAATCTTTCTTATTTTTCCTTTTACATTAACTACCTACCTTAGGGGAATTTTAACAAAATTAATAATCTATTTAACTACGCAATTATACGTTATAATTATACGTTAATTAAGCTAATACATATATATATACATTCATGCGCACGCATGCCTAGTTATTTCTAAGTATGTGGAATTACATCCTAAATTAGTGTTTAAATGTCAACTCTTTAAATAATAACACAAGTCTCACTCCATAATATCAAAAGTGCCAAAATTCCAATATTCATATCTAGAGATTCCAATAAATAAACTTGTATACGATAAGAATTTAGACTCAACTTATTACATCAAAATAATGGAATATATTGATAATAGAAACTTATAATTCTAGTTTTTACGCTCTATTGAACCCCTTTTTCCACATAAAAACAAAAAAAAGAAAAGTAATGCAAACAACAAATAAATTCGTGTCTTACACACTATTCCTTAATTAAAATTCTTTAACCAAATTCAAAGAAAAAGATCAAGGAGAGGAATAGAAGGTAAAGTTATCAAAGCTGCAAATCTACACAATTTCCATTATTTTGACATAAACAATAGAGATTCTAACATAGAATTGTTATTTCGCATTGAAGGATTTTTAGCGGTTTATAATATAATGTTTTCGCAAAACAAAACTCCTTAAGGCATATTCAAACCCAAATTACATTAATCAACTACTATAATAGAAAAGCAATGGTTTCCACTCACAATTTATCCTTAGCGTTGCCTCATTTGGATTCGATGCACCTTTAACAATCTCTGCTAGACTTCTTCTTATATAACACACACAACAAAGGATTTGTGTATATATGTTTGATTCAGAAAATTATGGAGAATAAGTTGGGAAAATAAATAAAGAACAAAATAGATATATAGAATTACTTACCTATAACCCTAATGGATCTTTTCTGAATCTATAGAGAGATGAATTAGCAGAGCTTTACTAGGTTCCCAAAATATATTATGAATAAAGGTGAAGGGTTTACGGTTATATTTATAGTGGCGACAAAGCACCAAAATTGTCAGATTTAAATAATTAAATTTGAAATGTTTACACAAAACCCTAGCTGCAAATGTGTCTATCTTTCGACCACCCCTATACTATAGATCGACCACTAACGGTTGATCAGTTCTAGGGAGTGATCAACTATTATGCCTGTTTTGGGAAGATTTTCTTCATGTCATTATTTTAGTTATTATATTCCTTAATTGTACTTTAACATTAATGTTAATTTTATCATTTACTTAACCGCTAAGTCTAATTACCATTAACTTTCAAATTTTAGATTTCAAAATTAATTATTCATTTAATTGAATTCAACCTAAATTATTTTGAATCCGAAAACTTCAATGTCCATAACTTTTCCATTTGAGCTCCGTTTCAACATATTATATATGGAAATTGATCGAAAAATCATTATAAACACAACAAAGTAACTTTCATGGTCAAATTACAACTTTCCAAATTTTACCTTTTTACTTTTATATTTACTTTAATTTATCCAATTTATTTGTTTATGGTTGATTCTACGGGATCCTATAACTGCCATGTCTTCCAATTCTACTCCTTCTAAGGCTCGACGACCTCAACATCGTCCTGAACAACCATTATAGATCATTCCTTGTATGGTCATGGGGGATCCACCCCACAATATTATTCTTGATGCTAATCTGGTTGGTAATCCTTGGCAACCCTTCAAATTCCATAGCATTGAGGGTAATAACCACAGATCTTAGGAGAATCAGTGAATGCCATAAGACTCACCACCAAAAGACTTCACATCCTCTACCATTCCATAGAGCTCATGATCCTATAGAAGATACACGCGATGCAACCACTACATGTTCATTTTTAGTGTTGTTACACTTTTCAATGATTTCCTTAGATGAATGCTCCAATTGATGAAGCTAGATCTAGCCCAACTCCATCCGAATAGATATGTTGCACTTTCTTTTACATATAAGATCTACGTCATCACTTAGATGGGGATCCCACCTTTGAAGAAATCCGATAGTTATAGAACTTCAAAACGAGATCTGATTGCCCATATCTCACATTCCTTACCATGTGGTAATAGAGTCGTCATTGGCCTTCATGACTAAAGAGCCATTTCAAAGATGAATACTTCTTCATCGGTTACCGAAGTGGTTTCGCTCGAAGATGGTTATATGGATGTAAGTTCCAATTCCATACCTCGCATCATACTTGAGTTTACTTCACTTAAGTTGTTAATTTTCATTCACTTCCTTTACACATATTCCTCGAAGGGTTTAGAATGCTTCTCTATTCCAAACACTCTGAAGCCCAAGAGAGGTTCCTATGTATGAGAGAAGAATGGGAAACTTTCTAACTGACCTTCAGTTGTCCCACTTTCGACTTCCACATAATGACCAAAGAGTTAATTATGTGCTACCTCTGCTTAAGCTGTCTTACATGCTACTCCTTAAGCTGGGATATATCCTCATGCTCTGGCTCATCACAAGGTTCCAAATGTGGAGGTGGGCATTGGACATTCCCAGCATAAGTGAGGAGGTAGTATAGAACAAGGAATATAAGGCAGAAGATCACAACGAAGAAGAAGGCGAGGAAGAAGAGGAAGATGGAGATGAGAATGATGAAGAATTGATGGGGGAGATAGCCAAAGACAAAGGCACTTTAACTCCTGCTCCTAGACCAGTTCTTGAGCCTTATTAGAGTCTGATTAGAGAGTCATCCCCACTTCTAAGACATAATGAAATTTATGGCTCACTAGAGGATCTAGGGGATATTGATGGTTGGAAATTTGACATTAGTAACTTCATCATTTCTCAAACTCAAAACATGAATCAGGTCCTCGTTGATGTGCCCCTACCTCCTCAAGGAGATGATATTCCATTTGAAACCCTACCGAGCATAGTCTATAGGTTCAACAAGGAACACTAACGCGACACAATTCACTTAGGATCAAAACACGTTTGTGCATGTACTCTTATCTAATCCCTAAGTTCTATCTCAATCATTGACCATTTCAAGTAAAATGGGAAAGTCTAAATTCGACACATTGGACAAAAGGGATAGCAATGTCTATCTCTATTTTCATTAATTTAACTTGCACTTTGAACACGACCTTATTAAGAATCTAAAAAAGGAACTACTAGCTGAAAGAAGAGTGAGGGACAAGAAGAAGAAAGAAGAAGGCACTACTCTGAGCAAAAAAGATTTAGGGACTGCTCTAGGTCAAAGAGAAGTTCTATCTCTCCGCGTTGAGGTTGATCTCCACTACTTAGCTCCTTAGATCCATACTCTGAAAGAGCCCATCTCCAAGAGAGTAAATTCTATCATCAGCTCCAATCTCTAATGCTCTTACCATCAATGTCGTTCCACCTTCTTGGGCCTTAGCTCCTACCCTCCCCAAATCCAAAGCTACACATTCTTCAACCTTATCACCGCAATGGCAAGACAAATTACTGTTACTACCACTTGCATATTCGTCGTCGTGTGAAACATTCTGGAGTTATACTAAAAAGAATGATTAGTTAAAATGAATAATTATTTAAAATGGGTATTTTGGTAATTTTACATAAAGACGAAAATATGAATTTTGACAAATGAAGGAATATGTGAAGTTTTACTTTTGCATCATGTCAAGTAGATTTTTATATCCCAAATTCATATATAAAGAGCTAGAAACGGACGCTGGATGAAGGAGATGCAGATTGTTTACTGTAGCACTTGTTTCAGAGGAAAATGGGTCAAAATACAAGTGGAGCTGAGGAGGATTTCGAGATTTATACCTATATTTCTAGCCAGAATTCATCTCATTCTCCATTTATCTTCATCCTATAGCGGTTGCTTCATCTGAACTCCCTTTTTATTCTCCTTCAATTCTAAAGGCAAAACCTTTCAAACAAAATATCAAATCAAATTCATATAAATAAAACAAGAAAATCAAATAGAATGGGATAGATGTTGAGCCTAAAACTGGCATAATACCCAAAGCAACCTAAAATAGAGTGAGATCTAGCAATAAATTATAGATAAATAGAGAGGATACCATAATTTTATAGTGGTTTGGAAAATTTATGGCCTACATCTACTGTTTTGTTTTTAATTATAGATTTGTAGTCACTAGTACAAGAGCTTGGTAGATCTAACAACCTAAACTAGCCAAGAATTTCTTAGTGACCGTGGTTGAGGTGAAATAGAAGATGAAGAAAAAAAGTGCCAAAAGTCCTTTTTCAAATACTATAGGTGTTGTATTTATAGGAAAATCATCCAACAGAATCGTTATATCCCAATATACTAAGTCTTACTTCAGATTCAAAAAAGCAGGAGGGGAAGATGGTGTCCCCATAGCCGTAAAAACAACTCGGTACTGACCTGAAGTGGTCGGTATCGACCCATTTTCTGGGAAGGAAAACATTAGTTCTTCCTTCCTTTGGTCCTCTATCTCCGATCCATTATATTTTGAGTAATTTTCCTTAGAGATCATGTTGATTTGAGAGGTTCTATCGCCTATACTTGTCTGCTTTCCATCATAACTTTCATGGAGTTGTTCTTTAATTCCTTGAGAAATTTACCCTAAGATGATCACTCAGTTCATAATCCCTCAATCCATATCTCCAGGGCCCTATGGGAGGCAAAAAGTACTCGGTACCGAGTAGTTTGGCTCAGTATCGACTTTTTTCCTTAACTCTTATTTTGCTCTAATTTCCTGAGTCTATTCCTATTATCCTTCCAAGCATGTTCCCAAGTCCATGAACCATTTCGTCTTCGTTCTGACATCCAGATTATTTGATAGTTGCATGGTTTAAAAGTTGGATAACACTTTCCATCTAGAGTGTGCTTCTTTTAGAAACAAAGCATTTACCTTGGAATAATCACTTATCTCCGATCAACTCCTACTGTTGCACCTTATCTTACCATCACCACTATCATAGATTCCATTCGATCATCCCTACGTTGCTAAAAGATCTCATATCTGAATTCTTCATGTCACTACCCAGATCTTAAAGCAACCAAATGTAGGTACTTTGTGTTGGTGATCCCATGTTTTCATTTTGGTGGCTATAGGATCACCTTTGACTCCATCAGTGGTTGTTCTCAATCAATGATCAGCTTAGGTCATTAATTTATGCTCAGCCAATCTTTAAAAACAACTTTATGTTGGCTCAGTGCCTTCTCAATCTTTATCTCAAGTTGAGCCTGTGGCAAACATGGAACATACACGAGTTTTGCGAATATAAGTTATTCCAAGCCAATTTCATGTTAGACTTGCCCTGTTTCGGGTTAACTCATGTTATTCATGATTTTGCAAAGACATCGAATTTCTATCCATTCAAAATAAGTGAACACTCTTTTGCCAAAAAATGGTCACTCACAAGTTATTATTCACAAATTCTGACATCCAGTTGATTTCATTGTATAGCATTTCACACCAATGCACAGTCCTATATTCTTGTAAAAGAAAAACTTCCACGTTGCTCAAATAGTGGTTTCGTTATCTACGATAATGGGTAAACTCGGTTGCACGGTTCCTTCGTGCTGCATGGCTCGTTTTTCTTGCACAAGCGAGCTACCTACATAGGTTGGTATGTTCGCTGTGTACATGATACAGAACTCACACTGCATAGATTAACACTTCCACTTGCCCATGTCAATGTTCAGAATCCGATTGGTCAACACATGTCATAGTCTGTTGGGTTTTGAGCGCTGATCACATGGGTTTTAAATTTAAAATAGAATTCTGAAATAAAACATACATGACCATGTTAAATGCCAAATTTTCCTATTCAGAATGAGTGCCTTCTCCTAGTTCCATGCTAGAGTTAGACCATCAACTCATCCTAAAGTTGGGTCTACCATGGCTTAAGCTTCTACTTCCACATTTTTCAAACTACAGCGATCAATTACTGCTGAATTACAAAGGATGATTGTTTCGATGGAATCTATTGAAGAATAGCCTCCTCCTTTAAACGAGTATTTCAGCTTAAGATTTCTGGACGATCGGCCCAAACAGATATGATCAATCCTTACTTCGAAAATGCTCCAAACCATCTACACCAATATGGAATTCCCAAAAGTGACATTTTACTTCCTACTTAGGGTCAGCGAGCGCACAATCCTCCAGTGGGGGTATACAGCTTGCAATAGATACATGTGCTTAGGTGGCGCCGAACCACCTTTCAGTCTATTTCTATGCACGATTCTTCAAGAACTTTGGTTAGCCCTATCCCAAGTTCATCCCAATGGATATGCACTACTAAGCTCCTTATATGCACTATTTATGAACCAACTCCATTGATTTCCAAACTTTCAAAAGTTAACTCACATCCGGAGTTTCAAACATCGTCGTGATCTCCCTTCTTATATTACGATCGAGACCAGGTGCCGATGCTAGGTCATCGAAGAGCTCCATGATAAATGCTTTGAATTTAAGAATGAGTACTTCTTTATTCAATGTCTGTATGGCTTTAATAGGTCTTGGTGTTCCAACAGTAATATTTTCTTTCCTCCCGCTTCTTCCCATACTTGAATTCCTACCATCCAAACATTTAATTCTTTTATCCATTTCCTTCGTAGATATCCTCGCTTGAGACACAAGCAACAGTCCTACCGAAACCCTAAAAACTCTCATGAAGGTTAGTTTTCAATGGAGTGCCGCTACTTATCTTTTAGCGAACGATAACTTTTATCAGTGCAACCAATTACATCTTGAGTGCTTTGACAATTCACACCATCGCTCCTCCAAATAATTCTAGAATGCCTATCTGATTTCAGCCCCCACATACAACTCCGACAGTAATCTCCAAGGGCAAGTTGAAGCTCCATATGGGATGTCACATGTTGATGAAATAGTCCATAAAGCGGCAGAAGAACTTATTGCCAATAAAGCATCGATAGAAGTGAAGAGAGGGCCAAAATGGAAATGATCCAAGAGGAAAGTGATAGGGAAGAAAGAAGAGAGGAAAAAGGGGATAAGATAGAATAAGAAGAAGAAGAAGAGGTATAAGAAGAAGAAAAGGCAATGATGGAGGCGTTGATTACTTCGATGTCGGCCAGAAGGGAGAAGAATCATTCGTGAAAACCTCTCCTAAAGGCCCTAAATTTTCTTATTTGCCTCGTTCAAAGCATATAATTATGAAAACTTCCAAAGGAGCTACAAAACCGAGCATGGTGCCAGTGTCCAAAGTGACTGCTTTGATTGGTGGTTCAGAAGACATCTTTGGCTTGTTAAGCGATTTTGATATTCCAATCGTCGATCTCCTTAAGGAGGGTTATTCAGCCTTTATCTTCCCTTTTGAGGGTTTCCTTGCCGATGGATGCAAGCGTCCATCCCCATTTTCTTCTGAACACGGTCTGTAGAGTACTTAGGGGAAATACTGACACTCCATACACTTTTAGAATCACGAATACACATTTCCTGCATTCTTCCACTCTCTAATATTCTGAAACGTCGATCATTTTTCTTGTTTAAGGTGCTATATGCCAAGATAGATTTAGCAATCTACAATACGAAGTTAGTGAAGAGAGATGATGCACTCCTGAACTACCCCATTCCAGCTACCGAAGTCTCAAAGAAATAGAGGTAGAAAGATTTCAAATAAAAGAGAAAGAGCGAAAGGTGGAAGAAAACCATCGGCAGAAAGGGACCGAAAGAAAAGGCAGGCCAAAGAGAGGCGACCTTATGACTATGAAATGCAGCCACAAAGTCATACAGATCGTTGTGACTCATTTCTGGCATTCCTCTGCCTCATTCTCAACCCTAACTTCCTATACACCAACCAAATTCAACTTCTAATTCCTTGGCCACAACCATGCTCGCTCAATCCAAAGGAATCATTGCTCTTACAATTTCTATTCTAACTCCATCAACCTGCATGCATTCTGCTTTCTTTGACTTCTTCCAAAATGGGATCATGTTTGACCAATACATCAAAAATATTCCCAAGGATGAAGTATACCAAAAGGACCAATGGGTCTAGGGGTACGTTGATTAAGGTAGTGAGTAGAAGAAGCTCACATATCCCTCTCAAAAGTTAGCCAAATCAATCAACAAAACAATCAATCATTTGAATCTAAAAAGAAGACCTACGACGGCCTTGTAGATAGGTACAAAGCAGATTTAGAGAAATGGGAGTAGAGAGGGATGCAGCTTCGAAATCCGAAGCTAGTACCGAGAGCCTAATGGAGGAAATGAAGAGAGCTCGCACCAATGTAAAAATTGTAATGATATATTTGCTTAATACCATCAACAAAGATAATGCTTCTTTAAAGATGCAGCTTGCTGAAATGAACTTAGCCCTCACTATGATGGATGAAACTATCCGAGCTATGGATAAAATTATTGAGGATCAAGCAACCTAATTCAAAGGCTCCTATCTTAAAAAGACAAGTCCGAAGGCAGTCTTCTATTAGAAAAGGTCAGGAAATTGGATATCAAAAATGAATATTCCATCGTCTCACACAATCTAAACGAGGTCGAAGAGTGAAAAATCAAGGAGGGAAAGGAATTGAATACCACCCTTGAATTTCTCTTCGCTGACGTTATCCAATACAAGAACTTGAAGTGGTTGGGAAGCACATATGCGGTTACCCTCATCGATGCCTGGGAGGATGTGTTTCCTCTATAAAGGCGAACGGTGAAGGCCTTGTTGATGGCCAAGTACCTCGTGTGAATGATATAGGAAAACTCGACAAGGAAAAGTTTATCTTGGCCATAGAACATGTAATTGCTGAAGCTACCATCGAAGCTCCTATCGACCCAAGTGCATCGGGTTAGGTAGCATCATTCCAAAGAGCATGTAGTAAATATTCCTACAATTGAGAGGGTCAATTCCAAGGCTACCTTAGTTATTCCAACTTCAGTAGCAATCACTCCTTTTGAACCTTATGTTCCCTCCTTCATTGATCCATCAATCCAGCATTCCTTCAAAGAAGAAGAAATCTCTAAATCTTCCATTCCGCAATCGAGTCCAAATGAAGGTATATTTCTTATTTCTACAATATTTGAAGTCCTACAATTCTCACCCGAGACTATAATTAATCTCTTATTCTCCATTTATAAAGTTATAGGTCATCCTTCTTTTCTCCCTCCTCCGCCATCACTCCTCAAGGCATGGGCACTACTGCGATCACTATCGAATCAACTCCGATGACCATATAACTAATTGTTTCTGGTATTCCCTCCAACTCTATCCCTGGTTCTAGTGTGGAAATAATTGTAGCTCTGTAGGGATTAGATGATGTTCCTCGTTCCCAAGGAGAAGATGTCTCCATAACTAGTGCCTTAGACCAGACCGAATCTGTTTCCATGGCGGAGCAATGGAAGATAGACATGTCGAAATTTAAGATGAAGACCAAGCCTGGCATTGATAAGCCCATAAGCACCAAATAGCCAAAATCTTCCTCTCATATTCCTCCTCTTGTTATTATTCCGCCTGAGGAGTTATAGCACCGGCATCACAATAGAGACTTCTAAGTTTTCATCCATACGTTCTGAAGTTGCTACCATCACTATTTCTAAAGGAGAGACCACCCCTTCTAAAGGCAGCACCAAAGGATGATCGGGGCTAAAAGAGGCATTGTCATGGCTCAAACCAAAAGGAAAGGAAAAAGAATAGAAAGGGCAAAAAAAAGTAGATTTCCTAGCTATCCTTTAGTGAAGGCAAGATAGGGTCTGTTTGTTTGTTTGGGATGCGTCTCTGTGTATTCCTTTTGTTGTATGTAGGTCATGCTTGTGGGAGAGTGGTCCTCACAATCTCTATGTATAAAAGTTAAATTAGTGAAAGAAAAATTTTCTTTTGTAATATTTGTTCCATCTAATTTTCCATAGTTTTGTACTCTGCACTTGCATATATACAACTGTCTATATATATAATATAATTGCACATACTGCAATTCATCCTATTGTACATGTTTGTTTCGGAGCAATGCTTTTATTTACAACTCTGTACATATAACTAAAATTCTTCATTGCTCTAGCTACATCCTATTATTTAGTTCTGTTTATAGCCACCGCTGTTTAGCGAAACAAACTACGATTTTAGCTAGTTATATGGTTATTCCTATTTGTCGTAAGTTAGGATAATCACTGTCAAGGTTCTTATATTATAGTTAGCATTTATGGCCACAAGTGATGTCGTAAGTATCCTAACTATAAATAGATTCATATATCTAACAACCTATTCCTTTGTATGCCTATCTTTAGGTATCTTCTCTCAATCCCACCTATCATTGGGTGTTGAGCGAGTGTATTCATTGACCATCCTTGCTTATCTAGGCCTAGCATATCCTGTCAGGCCATAAGCATGGTCATCGGAATTTCAATCGAGCACCAACTTCTATGTATGAAAACTAATGCTTTAGTCTCTTGTTCCTCAGCTTTCCTTCTTGACATTTCCTAATTCCAGTCAATAGTCAATGCCTAAAGGTTGGGGTCAAATTATCCAATCAATCCTTATGTTTACCCTCCCTGGTTCTAATCTTGGACCAAAGGAGCAGGTACCATTTTTTGAGTACCTAAGTGTATGAGGTTAAAATATTTGATCAACCCTTGGAATTATAATGTCCGGTCCTGATCCTAGACCAAAGGAGTTTGTACCCGATTATACTGCTAATCGCGCAACCTAACAATTTTGCTCATAAGAACACGGTTCCACTAGTTATAAAAGCTAATATTTATTTATAAACAGAAAACATGGCAAGTCCTGCCTTATTACAGTGCATATATAATCCTTGGGTGGCTTATTTGCAGAAAGAAAATGAAATAAAACTAAATAAAATAGCGCCATAGTAAGTCGTTATTCCCTGCCTATGGAATCGAGGTTCCGTAATAGTGGCTAGGTTGAATGTTCCATCTCTGAGCTTTTGCACAATTACATAAGGATTTTCGTAATTTTGACTGAGCTCAAAATAACGTCCCCAACCTCAAAGTTACAAATTCGGACCTCGGTGTTAAAGTGCTGTGCTACTCTTTTCTGGTAAGTTACAACCCCTTAGTTCTGCTTCCTCCTTCTAATCAACCAAATCGAGGGACTCAAGCAAGAGTTCCTCACTTACCTTTGGATTGCAATACCTTTTACGATGAGAGGGGACTTCCAATTCTATCGGGATCATAGCCTATGATCTGCAGGACAAAGAAAATGGAGTATGTCTAATCGCAAACTTATGGGTTATTCTATAAGCTCACAATTTCAGTGGAAGCCCATTAACCGAGTTTACCTTGGCTTTCATTAATCGTTTCTTTAAGGTGTATTTTATCATTTTGTTCACCCCCTACTTGTCTACTTGCCTATGGATGTGCTACCGTTGAAAAGCTTTCTTAGTTTTGTACCGCTTGTAAAATCCTTGAATTAAGAACTTTTAAATTGAGTTTCGTTGTCCATTATGATCTTCTGAGATACTCCGAACCTGCAAATGGTATTCCTCGTTACAATGTTGATCGCTTTTTTCGTTGTGATGGGGGCAAGCGATTTTTGTTTCAGCTCACTTCGTAAAATAATCTACTGCAATTATAGCGTAACACCCCTTATTTTCGTTTAACATTATTCATGAAATTAAATTGGATAGATTAAATAGAATAATTTAGTAAGACATGGGGATGAGATTTGATAATTAACAAGATCGGCCCTTAACTAATTATGTAATAAGATTGTTTTAAACCTAACACAGGAAAGAATAAATGAGAAGGGAAAAATAGGAATGGATCTCCCTTTTATCCCTTAAACCCTCACCTTCTCATTTTTACAATTACAAACAATGAAAAGCAAGCCCGACCTTAACCAAGGTAGAGAAGAAGAAATCAGAGGGGAAACCAAGGGACTCAAATGGCAAACCTTGGGGAAACTAAACTCCATCAAATCTCAACTCCATCATCCAATTTAACGTGAATAATAATAAATCATCTCTATTATTTTATGTTTAAATTAGGTTATAGGTAATTCTCAAATTTATCTTAATCGATTTGCCAAGTTATGGATGTCTAATCATTGTTTGGATAAAACAATGATTTATGGAATTTTTATGAAATTATTTAGACAGGTTTTAAGTGTAATACCTAAGTTTTTGATCTTCAATCAACTTGATTTTCTAATATATTTGTAAAACATTATTTCGATGATGGCTTTCAAATTTCATAATTTTTCAAATTAAAACAGATATTTTATGAATTCACTAAGGAGGAAATAATGTTTATTCTAAGTTTTAATTAGTAAAAATAATTAAATAAAAACTTTGGCCATAAAATTTTTATAGATGAAAGAATATACTAATTCTGATTTTTGGTGAATTTTGATAATTTTTCCCAAGTGATTATGAATTACTATGAATTCATTATGATAGAAAAGAAATGGAGCCTCAACGCAATAGTTAGGTCACTCACATGGTGATCAGGGCGCCGAGGTTCGAGTCCGAAAACAACCTCTTCGCAATGCCAGGGAAAGGCTGCGTACATTATCAACATCTCCAGAGTCCGCTATCATGCAGGAACCTCGTGCACTGGGTTCCACCTTTATTATAATAGAAAAGAAAATATAATATTAATTAAGGGTGTTAATTAATTGAGTTGATTAATGTTTTTGGAAGTGTAAAACTGGTTTGCAGTAGTTTTCTAAAAAGAAATTAGTAAAGTTTGTTTTCAACCAACAGAAATTTTACAAGGGATAAAAGTTGGTAAAAAGGAATTGCTTTTAATAGAAGTAAACTAGATTTTATAATAATTATGACAATACCATCGATATACGACATTGTCATGACGTTCGGCATTAACAATAAGTGGTATCACTTTATAGTTGTAAGGGATTTCGGAAATTGGCGGCATTGGCATGAAGCAGTGCATTAATAATTATGCCATAAGTATGTAACGCATTAATATGTTATGGGAATACCACATCTCATGGGTATATGATATATTGATGTCGTGAGTTATGGATGTCGATAGTTTTTAGCATTATTAAATTTATGCTGCAAGTCTTCACCTTGCTTTTAAGTGGCATAACTTATCAATTTCGATAATAATAAATTTTGCGGTAATGATGTCGCTAATTTTTCTTTGTATGCGGCATAACAACTGAAGTATAATAATGATGACATGTCTATAATGTTACGTAAGTAATTGATCTTGACTCAAGGTATTGATGTCCTATATCAATGTCGGCATTCTTCGTTTAATTGATTTTATCAACTATGCCATGCAGAATTGATGTTGTATCTCTTTATTTTAACATTGGTGGGGCCTTGTTTTATGTTAACTAAAGGGAAGTTTTAAATGGCAAGATAGCCTATGTTTTAAAAGGGTCGATAACCTTACTATGTCGGCATTTAGCCTTCTGATAAAAATTTGAAATTTTATTTTCTAACCTTAAATGGAGGTTCGATATTGTTATTGTGGCATGAATGCCGTAAGTCCTTTATATTACTATTTAAATGATGGGGTGCCATAGGCTTATGATTTTTATATTATTCATTGGGGATACCAATGTTTTATATTTCTATATGCCATAAATTTATGAATTTGACCTTATTCATTGGGATGTGTTATTTTATAATTTCGGCATTAATCAATGTGGATACCAGTGCATATCGTTTTGAGATTTTATAAGTTTAATGGTTATACAACCGAATTGGGAATAGCAATAAACATAGGTTTAGCAGTTGTGCTTCTTTAAAATCACACCATAATCCTTTTAAATTTAACCAAGTTTTATTCAGTGCCATTTGATATTCAAATCCAAACTTATATACCTATATTTATATAATAGATGAATTTCAAAATTCGTTTATAAAATATTTACAAAAATGTCTCAAACAATTCTCCAAAAAAAATTCATAGGAAAGCTTATGTAATTAAACCATTTATCCTTTATGGTTTAAATTCAAGTTCGAACTATTTATTTAATAAATTAACTTCATTCCATAAAATCTTTTCTCCAACAAAATCCAAATGAAAATATTCATACATTCAAGCCAATGTCATTTGAATTATTTAAATATAATTCCATCTTTTAATTCAAATTCAAATCAAATATTTAATTACTTAAACTTCTCAAATATGAATTTCATCTCAAATCACTTCAATTAAGTCCACAGGAATTTCCAAAAGGATACATTTGAATTTTATCAATTTTTCCCATCTTTTAAAAAACTTTTGATTCAAATTTAATTATTACCGATAAGAATTTTATCCCAAAATAATTTAAACAAGCTTTTGGGATTTTTAAAGCCAGTAAATTTGAATTTTCCTTATTTATTCATTTTAAAAATATTTAATAATTGAAAAATACCCTTTCTGAATTTAAATTCAAAACAAGCTAAAATCTTCTAAAATTTTCAAGTTTAATATTTTTAAAATATAATTTATAATTCAACGTTATTTGAAAATTTGTCAAAGTTCAAAAATTTCAAGATATTGAATTAAAATTGCATTTTTTAATATCCTAATTATTTCCAGGAATAGTTCAAAGAAACGACAACTAAAACACTACAAAACCCTTCTTCTTGCTTTGAATCTGAGCTTCGATAAGCTATCAGGTGTGCATCAAGTATACAGTAGGTTTAAAAACATCTGAAAAGTTGAAATCAAGCCATAGGAAGTTAAATAAAAAAAATCTAGAAAAAACATATAAAAGCCTAGAAATATTTTTTCGGTAGCTTAAAATTCCTCTATTAACATTTATTGGCCTTAGATCTCAACTGCCATATATAATTAGGTGTATGTGCTATATTACTCAAGTTTTAGGACATCAAATCAATAATGAACGAAAGGAGTATGAATTAGCATGAATGAACATCCTGGCATTTTCTGAAAGAAAAAGGAAATTTGTTCATAGTATATTCATTCTTCACTCAACATTGGTTCAGTGCTTTGAATTTAATTTTGAGGCGCTAGTGGAGCTTTCATGCCATCATACAATGCAAGGAGATATCAAGGATCAAGCAAAAAGAGGAGGAGGAGAAGGAGAAGATGAATATACTGAGCTAGGTACTAAGAAAACTTGCCCAATAATCGATCTAACCAGTCGATCGCCACCCCTTCGATGACCGACCAATAATGCTGTAATTTCTGGGGCAATGAATGCCCAGAACTTCGATGTATGGTCGCCTCTTTGAAGGACGTTGGGGTTCTTTTTGGTGGAATTCATGATGTTATAGCCTTGGGTTTCTTCTTATATTCTTGGCTCAGGTTAGTGCATGATAAAAATATAAAGATGATGAAAGTATGTATTAACCCAGAGGATTACTGGAATGTTTGAGTTAATGAAGTGATGATTGATGAGGTATGTTAGTTATAGTAGCCAATATAATTGACATAAAGATGAATGTACTCACTGACTTCGATATAAATATGAAAAATAATTACACTCACGTTGTTGATGAAGCACTCGATGTTGATGAAGACGATAATGGATGTGGAGAAATTTACTAGCATAGTGAAGCTTTGATTTGTACATAAGGGAGGAGGAAGGATGAATAGATAAAATAGAGTTTATATAAGCTTGGGTTAAGGTTAAATAAATAACTTAAAAGGTAATCATATTGCTGATAAGTTAAAAAAGAGTGATCAAATAGGAAAATTCCATTTAGTTTAATTTTCCTTTAAATAATTTTTTACCCTTAATCACTTTATTACCCACCGCTATTTGATTTTCGATTAAAATTCCACTCGAATCATTTTAATCCAAAATTTATTTTATATTTATAATAATTTTTATTCTCATAAACTATTACTTTTTTAATTTTCAACAATCGTTAAATAGATTTTTATTTCCAAACAAAAATCTAAAATACTTATTATTATATTCGATCAAGCAGTAGGATGTTAGATAAAACGTACATTTAGGGTATAAAATATCATAGTGTTCCACATCATCCACAATGTTGCTCAAATTCATTGATCAAAGCTTCATCTGATTATGAGTCAATATAAAGAAGTTACTATTGTTTAAATGAAAAAAGTAGTGGCTTCTACCTAGTAACGCAGGGATGTAGCCTGTTACTTGCTAAGTTTAACTACTACTCGACACGAAGAATTACATCGAACATTGAGAATATAAAGTATCTAAGTGTTTTGCATTGTCTTTAATATGGATATGAGTTCATTAATCAAAGTTTCATCTTATTCCAGTTAGTATAAAGAAGTTACCGTAGTTTGAATGATAATTATAGTGACATCTACATAGTTGGAGTTTAGATATAGAAGATACACATGTGCACATGATGGAAAAATGTAAATGAATTTTTAGGATTACAAAAGGTCGAGATAAAAGCTATTGGGTTGAATTCTCATTATTGATAGTAAAGATACAACAACATAGCTTTCAAAAATACCATTTTCCATAAAGGCCCCTCCATCTACCAAAATAGATAGTGTAGGCTATTATATACTCCTAAATCAAATAATAAGTAGTTTCAAGACTTCTCAGTCAAAAAATAAATAAATTCAATTCATCACATTTTCCAAAAATGTCATTGTAAATATAATACGCCTATAAACAATTTATCGAGTGAAACTGGTAAACTATAATTAAGCTAATAGTGACTATTGTTGATGCCATAAGTGGAATAACACTAAAAAAACCTATTGAAAAATTGAGATGTAGCAAGTACTCTAAGAAAGTAAAAGAGAACACAAGAATTTTCATAGGTTTTTGGCAATATCTGATCAACGTCCACTTAACTTATTGATTACCTGATTAATAGTCGCCAGTACGTGGGATTGACAAGTTGCTAAAGCCTAGAAAAGTAAACAATGTATGCCATAGTGACATTGGGGAGAAGAGATAGGAGATGAAAAGATGAAGTGCCAAAAAGTCAGTTTTTAGTAGTCATAGGGTCCGTATTTATAAAGGAACTAGTCAGTATAATCGGGGGCCATCTGAACAACAAATCTAGATCTAAGCACGTACATACAGGAGAGAGAAACTAAGCCTGATCACCAAGAAAGACCACTTGGTACCGATGAATCCGCTCAGTACCAATTGGTTTTCTTGGGGGGTTTTCTTCTCTTTGCTATTTTTGACTCCTCATGTTTCAAGCTCTATTCCTTTTTGATTGAGCCATCCTGAGAGGTTCCTGATACTACGTTACTCATCTCTACTTTCTTTTGCTTCTTCTCATGCATCCTTGTAGTTGTCCTCCTATTCCTTGAGAAAATCACTCCATGATGGTTATTTGAATTGAAGCTTCACATACAAGTGGTTTTGGGGCTCCAAAGTGGAACAAAAATGAATCGGTACCGAGTGCTATGGCTTGGGACTGAGTTATCTCTTTTTGTTCCTATTCCTTTGAAACTTCCAAGTGTGATCCTCTTGCCCCTCTAAGCCTATTCCCGTGTTTGTGAATCATTTCATCTTCATCTTGACCTTTAAGTTTTAGTGAAAATCCGCTTGATCAAAAAGTCGGTTAACACTTTCCCCTCAGAGTATACTTTCATTGAGAATAAAGCATGCTCTAGAACAAAACAAGCATTAACTATTATCTTGGTGTTTCGGTTGGTCATTTTGGAATTGCTTCTAAGCATTGCTTTCATCCCGTTTGTATTCTTTTAAGTGCTTTATATGGTTGAAATCCCCTTCTTTGTGCATAGGACAAGATCCACACTTTGGAGATCGTTCCTTGCTGTAGTCGTGCTTGCACTTTCCTCCTTTTTGCTATTTCCTTGATTTTGATTCAAAAATACCACTCGGCACTAAGTGGTACCACATGATATTAAGTGCTTTTACCGACCCCCAACCAATGTATAATCAACACTTAGGAAAAATTCCTTCTCATTTTTCAACGATCGAACCTTTTCCTATGCCGATTGCTTTTACACTGAGTCCATCTTTCAACTCGTGTTGATTTCTCTAAGTGCTCGCTTTAGCCTCGACCTCTGCAACTGCATGACTATGACCATTCAAAGCTACAATCATCACCAAGTCATCACCTCTACTACTGCCACTTGCCTCAAAGGGTTCACCACCAACCTTTTATGCTACTTATCACTAATTTGGGCCCAGATCATCTAAGGTGGGTGATGTTGTCTTATCATTGTGATGGGGAACAACGGTGGTAAAGTTGATGGCTCTTGATAGGGCTTTGGTTGGAGTATGGACGGCTAGCCTTGGGAACGACTCAGAGCCCAACCCAAGATAACTCGGTGTTTGATTCGATGTTTGAAATTCTCTTGCTAACTCTTATCGACATTATACCAGTCAACTTTCACCCATTGAACATCAACAAGACGGTTCTATTCCTAAAGGATGGTCATGTTGAATGTTCTCTGATATCCAGATGATCCCATTGCATACCATATCCATTAACTACATGGTCCAGTGTTCCTGCAAAAGAAAAACTTCTACGTCACTCTAAAAAGAAATTCCATTATCATTTGTCTGACGATAATGGGTAAGATCCGATGCACATTTCCGTTAAGCGACTTGGCTCGTTTTTCTAGTATGAGCAAGCTATCTTTACATGATGGTCCATTCGTTCTGTATGGGACAGAGTACTTATACCATATAGATTATTACTTTTACTTGTCTCGGTCAACACTCAGAATCTGATTATTACATTTTCTAATATATAAATGCAAGTTCACAAACTATTTAAACATTCTAAATTTAGCACTAAAGACAAAAAGAGTTTACTTTTGAAAATATCTACATAAATATAAAAAGATGTAAAAGTATGATTTGACAAATTTAAAAATAATTAAAGCTTTTAAATAACAACATCATTACATAACTTTCTTTTCTCTTACACATGATTTAACTTATACACCTAGAATTCAAGCAAATGGAAAGTGAAAAGATAAGTAACTAAATGAATTAATGATACATATACTCACCATTAATGCAAATCAAATCAACGCAAAAGTCTTCTCTTTAAAATACAAAATTTAAGAAAAAAAGGATAAGTAATCATTCCTATTTTACCATCACCATTAATGCATATCAAATCTCTCTTTTCACATAAAGGAATATTTAAATTGAAAAATGAAGAGGGTATTAATGTCGTTTACCACCAAAATCTTCACTTATAAATATAACCACAAACCTCTTCATTTCCACTCCACTTTCATTTCACAAAATTTTCAAGATCCTTCTCTACTTCCTCCATTTCTCTACTACCTTCAAGCTACCACCTCCACATCACCACATCATCACCTTACACCACCAAAACCGAGTTTAGCTTCCACCTACCCACCTCCCACACCCACCTACCCTCGGTTACACACAAACCCAAGCCAAAATAAAGCTGTGCCTCCTCCCTCGAGCCAGGCCAAGCCCAATACCCGTGCACCCACCCTCCTACACCACAAACCCAAACCCCTAGACCACTTACCCTCGGCCATACCACCTACCCAAGCCCTTACTCCCCATTACCAAGGCCATACCCTCCTCCACACTCAAGGCTGTACACTACTTCTCCTCCAAAGCTCAAGCACCTCCAAATAAAAATAAAAAAAAAGGGAAAAAGAAAGGATAACAAAAGTGGTTCGGAAAGAAAATAAGCTTAGGTGAGAATTCAAGACGTTCAAAAAAGCACGTTTGTTCGAAAAGCATGTAGCCTACGAAAAAGTTTGACGGAGTGGATATGAAGGTTAGAAATTCTCATCGCTTTTGAATTGAGATTTTAGTTATATTAAAATAATTACATTTACACACTTATGATATATGAATGTTTATATTGATTGTTAATATGGATGATTTGATAGTTAGTTAATTAATTGAATTGTGATAATCTGTCCCATTATGATATTTATAGTGAATGATGGATTTGAATCATATGTATGTGATTGATTGAATGGAAGTTATGTTAGTGATAAATATGAATATTTGATATGTTCATTTTGGTTTAAATAATCACTTTGTAATAAGACCATATTTTAGTGATATGAGATATTTTGGAAAAATAAGTCTCTTTTCAATTAGAAGTGAAATTAAAGTAAAAATAAAAGTGAATTTGAAATTTGAAATTTGAAATGAAAGGGATTTGAAAAGGATAGTTAAATTGAAATTGAGATGAATAGTGAAATTGAAATTGAAATCGATTTTTAAAAATTAAAGTTGAGATTGAGATTGAATTGAAGTTTAAAATAAAATTAGATTTGAAATCTATTTTTAAGTGTGTTTAATTTGAAGTTAGAATTGAAATTGGAATTTAAAATTAATATGAAAATAATGGGAATAAACTAATTTTATAATATATGGTAATAGGAAATATACATTTTTAAATACTTTGAAAAGTGAAGATACTGATTTTAAATGATTTGTAATGATTTTATAAGTAATAGAATTCAATTTGAATAAATTATTTCAAGTATAGAAAAATAAGTCAAAACTAGATCTGTCGCGCAACGGTAGCTCGCGATTTCATGCTAAAAAGTTCATATGAAGTGTAGTGTGAAATATATCTCGGAATTCTTTAAGATAAGAAAATTCCGGACTATTATATTCATATCTTCTAAATGAAGAAAGAAAATCAAAGTTTCTTAAGTAGATTTTGAAATAAGTCCACATCAATTTTCTAGAAAAATCGCGCTAGTGTAGTTAAGTGCCCATAACAGGAAATCTATTTAAATAGATATTTTTAATATTGAAAAAATATGAACTAAATTTGATAAATCTATATAAATATTTTAAAAAAGGTTTGGATTGTAAAATATGAATTATCAAATGCTTAAAAAAAATTAAATCAAATAAGCTTATATAGCACTTTCCGCAGCACTTTTCTACTACGAATTCTATAACTTTTGGAATATGAACTTAAATGTAACCACATTTTCCAGAATCAATTGTGAATATTTTAAAAAGGATAATTAAGTTTTTTGAAAGATAATTTGGAATATTTATAAGCAATTCCAAAATAAAGTTGAAAATCTGAGTGTGCAGAAACGACTAGTACATTTATCCCGCTTGTGAGATCTGGGAAGATAAAACAAGGTGTTTAACTAAGGTTGGGGATAGAGCAAGCAGTGCCCTAAACTTACCTGGCCTATGTTTTCTTTTCTTAGGCGAGGGGTGGAACAGATCGAAAGGAAAGTCCGGATGCTATTAAATTAAAAAATTCTATTAAGTTTTCCAAAATAAAAGAAGATTAGTATTATCCAAGCAATCTCCAGAATAAATGATTTCTATTTACTCAAAAATGTTTTCTAAGATTGATTTAGGTTTATGGTAAACGATGTCTTAAATAACATTATTTTTGACCCGCCTAAAAGTTAAAGAATTTGATCGAGAGTCAAGTAAGGAAATTTGAGATATTTTCCAAAAGCAAAAGAACAAATTACTTAGATTCTAAGTCAAAATAAAGATATTTCAAAATCATCTGAAAAGAATTAAAGTGAAAAGAGACTTAATAAATCATGTATACTCATATTCACTTTTTATCTATAATTGAATTTCGAAGGAACCGGGGTCGGATTTGGTTGATTCCTATTCGAAAATCACTTCGACCCAATGTATACGTCCGAACGTGAAGACATGTTGAATATAATTGAAGACCGCGGATCTTGATAGCGTGAGGACTGCTTGTTGACTTACTCTGGGTAGCTCTCGAGTTATATATAGCAGTGGTCTCCTCGTTGTGGAGATTTTTCGTATTGCAAGGACTACTCGCTACTAGTAGTAGTAGGAGAGTGCCTTCGATTTGTCCAGTTACTGGACAACTTGTATGGACGTTTGTCTGACATTACATTTCTAAAGATTATGTACATTGGTTTTTACAAACATACATCAGTGGTGGCGGAGAGGGAACTTCTCTTAGCTTAACACCCTCGTTGAGATGTATAAGCTCAAGGGTCGTATTTTTGTGGAAGGGAATTAGTAGTTAAACGGAAATGGCAATGTGGCATTGAAAGATGTGATTTGTGCTTTGTGAAAAGGTAATCGTTGCCTTAAGCCTCACCAAACCGGAAAAAACCGAAATAGGATTAGATGCAATAAGACTAAGTGGGTCATTCCCAAGTAGGTTATGGTCATCCCCTTCTAAATATATTTCTACCCCCTATGACGTTCAGGGTGTAAATTAATGTGGTGTATGGAAATCGAGAGCTCGGGTAAAGGTCAATAACGACCGGGGGATAACATATTCGGTACTATCTAATTACAGAGGTAGGTCGGTCTTGTGTTGGTAGAGGTTCCTTTATGCTATTCCTCGAGGCATCCATCTAGAGGTGTACCCATTTCGGAAGGTAGATCCTTAACCTGGTCATTTGTATGGAAATCCATTCTCCAATAAGAACCTACGATTTTGTTTATGAAGCCTAGTATGCTGGAGTTAATAATAGTAACAATTTCAGCTAAGATTAATAAGTTTATTTGCAAATGTTTTCAAAGAGATGTCATTAAAAATAATATCAAATGTTTTAATATAAAAGTGTTTTAGTTATCATAAGATAAAAACCCGTCCGTGTTTATGTGTGTGCATGGTCTTATGAGATACTCTTTATTTTCAAAGGATTTATAAAAAGGCTGATATATGACTCAAGCCTGATCCGGGTATTTTCAATACTCGGGTCAGATCCGAGTAGTTTCGGGATTAATTTAAAGACGGTTAGAGTTTCCAGAGGAGAGCTGGAGATATTCATCGACGTATGGACACATTCAATTATCCGCTATACTTAATGTATTTTGTTTGATGTTTTTCAGCAGTTGTAAGGACAGATGCTTGTAACTGTTCAGGATGAATTTAGGTTAGACTCTGATATATGTATTTAAAAGTTTTCCACTGTAAAAATATTTGTTCAACATTATATGTTATTCCATTCGTGTGAGATTCTGTTCTATCTATTTTTTCTTTCTACCCTTAATGATCCGCCTTTTCATGCAATTTTATTGTCGATTCAAAGGGTACAGGAAAACGGGCCATTACATTTGGTACCAGAGCTTTTGGTTGAGTGAACACCAAAGCCTGATAGGGGTAAGTCTCATTAGAGATAGGATTAGTAATAACCTAGGATGAGTAACTCATTAGAGATAGGGTTAGTAACACCCTAGAATGAGTTATGAGAGTATTATATATATATATATGACTGCATATTTGTTAATTTTATAAAACTGATTTTTGTTTTAAAGAAGTTGGTAAATGAAAATTCTACCTTGGGTTTATATTATAAATATTAAAGGGGATATTATTATCTTTTGTGTTAGAAATTAAGGATTATTTGTAATTTAGCTTAGCAAAACTAAAATACAAACATCTTGTGAAGTAAAATTCACAATTTGACTACAAGATATTTGATGATAATATTGAAGTTAGAGGTTGTAATTGGAGAAAGTGAAAAAGAAAATGTATACTTATAAAAAAATTCTTATCAACAAGATAAGAAAAAGGGTAAACCTAAGTTGGGACTTTTTACTAAATATAATATAAAAGGATAAGTTGTATAACTTATAAAGAGATAAGTTAATTTGAAATTTAGGAAAAAGAGTTATAAGAAATATAATCCTAATATAAAATTGGAATTAGTGATACATTTAGGGTAACATTCGTAATTCAAAATGAAGTAAGCGTAGAAGTGGATAGTTTTGAAAAATATGGTTAGTAATTTGATTGTTGGATGAAAATGTTTAAGTAACAAATACCATGTGAATTAAGTTTCACAATTTGAAAATAAGGTATTTGATGGATTTACGGTTAAGAAATTTGATTTAGAAAATGGATAGGTAAATAAGTTAAGATTGGCAAGAAAACATGAACGCTTAGTAAAGTTGTCTTATTAAAATATGGATAAGATAAACAATATTAGCTAAATTGAGACCTTAGGTAAATAAAACTAAGGGTTAAGTTTTATAACTTATTTATTTGAGATAAAATAAATAAAAACTGAGAAAGAATTTTTGATAGGAAATGATAACTAATTTGGAGTTCTCATATATAAAATTGTAGAAACCAACCAAGGCCGAAAGACTAGCACTTAGGTAGAGATTTAAGGAAGCCTTAGCTAAATAGGAAGACTTGGAAGTTTTGGATACGCCAATCACGAGTGATGAGGAGGATATACAAGTAGGAGAGCCCATGGGGATAGTACCGGGATCATTTGACCATCCGATTGATATCTCAGACGATGAGGAGTTGATAGCTATTCCAGATGATGAGGATATGTTGCCCATAGACGTAGAGATCGATGCAGGAGCAGAGGCAGATGATGAGGCAGATGACTATATGATGGATCCTTTGAGTGAGGACGAAGAACTGGAGGAAGAGGAACCTATAGAGGAACCCATGGAAATAGAGACATAAGTTTCAGGGATGTGCGAGTAAGGTTTTACGAGGAAGATGATTCGAAGGATGATGAGCAGATCATTTGGGAGATGGGTACGCCCATTCAGGAGATAGGATCTCCTATTCAGAGATAGCTTAGGATATTGGTTTGGAATATATTGTGATAGAGCAACATGAGCAGTGGATCCCAGGAGCTCAGCGGTGGAAGCCGTTAGGTTGGGACATAGCTTCAGAGATGGATGTGGAGGAGCCAGTTGAGGAAGAAGAGGAGCCAAAAGAGATCGAATTAGAAGCACCATCAGAGGGTGCATCCGATGAGTAGTGTTTCACTTTGAGATATTTTGGGGTTGTTGTATTATAGCAGTTATGATTATCTTAAGCACGTAGTACGCGCTAAGTTATGGGATTTAGTCCTTTATGTATGATATTTTATGTTGACTGATATAAATAGTTGACTTATGACTTTGTATTTACCTCAAGTGTGTAGTATGCACTCAAGTTGGGACTAGGATCAACGATTGTATTTCATGATCAGTATTTAGTGGTAGTATTTCCTTTGAGATATATTGCTGACCTTTATAGTTCTGTATCTTTGATTTCATTTCGAGGACGAAATGCTTTTAAGTAGGGAAGAATGTAACGACACGTAATTTCGCTACTTCGAAAATAAGAAATTTTATTCGTTTTAAATTCGAAAGGAATTTAAATATTAAATTAGATATGTTGTATAATAGATAATCAATCATTCTTATAGTTAATAATTAAAAATTATAAATTCGGACTTTAGAATAAATCGACAAAAGTTAAGTTTTGTAAGAAATAAATAAAGGCTTAAATAAATAGGTCTAAATATTTATTTGAAAATTTAAATCTTATTTAAAACATATAATAAAGATAATAAAAGTATATTAAAAGATTTAAAAGTATGTTAATGATGATTTTACAAAATAACCAAAATTTGTCGCATTTTGTCAGTTTTACATACGCTGTAAAATCGGAGATTTTGATATTAATTAAATATAATTTTAAAATATAAAGAGACATGTTTTAATTTATTTAAAGAAGTAAAAAAGTTCATTTTAAAGTTTGGTTTAAATCAATATATAGCTTAACAAAAATAATAAATATTGACTGTAAAATTTGTCGACAAAAACACCATTTTCAACCAAAACAAGTTGTCAACAAGTTGTTGCAACTTGATACATTTTCTAACATATGGATGTAGGTTTACAAACTATTTAAACATTCTACATTTAGCACTAAAGACAAAAAGTGTTTACTTTTGAAAATATTTACATAAATATATAAAGATGTTAAACTATGATTTGACAAATTTAAAAATAATTAAAGCTTTTATAAAACAACATCATTACATAACTTTCTTTTCTCTTACACATGATATAACTTACACGCCTAGAATTCAAGCAAATGGAAAGTGAAAAGACAAGTAACTAAAGGAATTAATGACACATATGCTCACTATTAATGCAAATCAAATCAATGCAAAAGTCTTCTCTTTCAAATACAAAATGTAAGAAAAAAAAGGTTAAGTAATCATTCCTATTTTTACCATCATCATGAATGCATATCAAATCTCGCTTTTCACATAAAAGAAAACGTATGTTTAAAGTCTAAAATGAAGAGGGTATTAATGTCATTTACCACCAAAATCTTCACTATAAATATAACCACAAACCTCTTCATTTCCACTCCACTTTCATTTCACAAAATTTTCAAAATCCTTCTCTACTTCCTCCATTTCTCTTCTACCTTCAAGCTACCACCTCCACATCACCACACCATCACCTTACACCACCAAAACCGAGTTTAGCTTCCACCTACCCACCTCCTACACCCATCTACCTTAGGCTGCACACAAACCCGAGCCAAAACAAGGCCGTACTTCCTCCCTCAAGCCAGGCCGAGCCCAATACTCACGCACCCATCCTCCTACACCACAAAACCGATCCCCTAGACCACCTACCCTCAGCTATACCACCTACCCAAGCCCTTATATCCCACTACCAAGGCCGTACCCTTCTCCACACTCAAGGCCGTGCACCACTTCTCCTCCAAAGCCCACGCACCTCCAAAAAAAGGAAAAAGAAAGGAAAAAAAGTGGTTTGGAAAGAAAATAAGCTAAGGCGAGAATTCAAGACGTTCGGAAAAGGCATGTTTGTTCAAAAAGCACGTAGCCTACGAAAAAGTTTGACAGAGTGGATATGAAGGCGAGAAATTCTCATCGGTTTTGAATTGAGATTTTAGTTATATTAAAACAATCGCATTTACACACTTATGATATATGAATGTTTATATTGATTGTTAATATGGATGATTTGATGGGTAGTTAATTAACTGAATTGTGATAATCTGTCTCGTTGTGATATTTATAGTGAATATTGGATTTGAAATCATATGTATGTGATTGGTTGAATGGATGTTATGTCAGTGATAAATATGAAATTTGAATATGTTCATTTTGGTTTAAATAATCACTTTGTTAATAAGACCATATTTTAGTGATATAAGATATTTTGGAAAAATAAGTCTTTTTCAATTGGAAGTGAAATTAAAGTAAAAATAAAAGTGAATTTGAAATGAAACGGTTTTGAAAATGATAGTTAAATTGAAATTGAAATTGAGATGAATAGTGAAATTGAAATTGAAATATATTTTGAAAAATTAAAGTTGAGATTGAGATTGAATTGAAGTTTAAATTGAAATTAGATTTGAAATCTAAGTTTTAAATGTGTTTAATTTGAATTTAGAACTGAAATTAGAATTTAAAATTTAATATTAAAATAATAGGAATACAATAATATTATAATTATGGTAACAGGGAAAATACATTTTTAAATACTTTAAAAAGTGAAGATACTGATTTTAAATGATTTGTAATGATTTTATAAGTAATAGAATTCAATTTGAATAAATTATTTCAAGTATTGAAAAATAAGTTAAAATTAGACGCGTCGTGCAACGGTAGTTCGTGATTTCGTGCTGAAAAGTTCAAATGAATGTGTAGAGTGAAATATAGCTCGGAATTCTTCGAGATAAGAAAATTCCGGACTATTATATCCATATCTTCTAGATGAAGAAAGAAAATTAAAGTTTCGTTAAGTAGATTTTGAAATAAGTCCAAATCAGTTTTCTAGAAAAATCAAGCTAGTGCAGTTAGTGACCATAACAGGGAATCTATTTAAATGGATATTTTTAATATTGGAAAAATATGAAGTAAATTTGATAAATATATTTAATTATTTAAAAGAGGTTTGGATTGGAAAATATGAATTATCAAATGTTTAAAAATTATTTAAATCAAATGAGCTTATATAGCACTTTTCCCAACACTTTTCTACTGCGAATTCTGTAACTTTTGGAATATGAATATAAATGTGACGACGTTTTCCAGAATCAATTATGAATGTTTTAAAAAGGATAATTAAGATTTTTGAAAGATAATTTGGAATATTTATAAGCAATTCCAAAATAAAGTTGAAAATCTGAGTATGCGGAAACGATTAGTACATTTGTCCCACCTGTGAGATCTGGAAAGATAAAACAAGGTACTTAACTAAGGTTAAGGATGGAGCAACCGGTGCCCTAAACTTTTTTGGCCTATGTTTTCTTTTCTTAGGCGAGGAATGGAATAGATCGAAAGGAAACCCTGGATGCTCTTAAATAAAACAAATTCTATTAAGTTTTCCAAAATAAAAGAAGATTAGCATTATCCAGAATTTAAGTAATCTCCAGAATAAATGATTTCTATTTACTCACAAAATGTTTTCTAAGATTGATTTAGGGTTTATGGTAAACGATGTCTTAAATAACATTGTTTTTGACCCGTCTAAAAGTTATAGAATTTGATCAAGGGTTAAGTAAGGAAATTTGAGATATTTTCCAAAGCAAAAGAATGAATTACTTAGAATTATCCTAAGTCAAAATAAAGATATTTCAAAATCATCCGAAAAGAATTAAAGTGAAAAGAGACTTAATAAATCATGTATGCTCATATTCACTTTTTATTCATAACTGAATTTCAAAGGAACTGGGGTCGGATTTTGTTCATTTGTATTTGAAAACCACTTCGAACCAATGTATACGTTCGAACGCGATTAAAGACCGCGGATCTTTATAGCGTGAGGACTACTTTATGACTTGCTCTGGGTAGCTTTGGAGTTATATATAGCAGTGGTCTTCTCATTGTGGAGATTTTTCGGGTTGTAAGGACTACTCGCTACAAGTGGTAGCAAGAGAGTGCCTTCGGTTTGTCCTGTTCCTGGACAACTTATATGGACGTTTGTCTCAAATTACATTTCTAATGATTATGTACATTGGTTTTTACAAACGTACATCGGTGGTGGCGGAGAGAGCAACTTCTCTTAGCTTAACACCCTCCTTGAGATGTACGATCTCAAGGGTTGTATTTTTATGGAAGGCAATGAGTAGTTAAACGGAAATGGCAATATGGCATTCAAAGGTGTAATTTATGCTTTGTGAAAAGGTAATCGTTGCCTTAAGCCTCATCAAACTGGAAATGACCGAAACAGGATTAGATGCGGCAAGGCTAAGTGGGTCATTCCCAAGTAGGGTATGGTCATCCCCTTCTAGATATATTTCTTCCTGCTATGACATTCGGGATGTAAATTAACATGATGTATGGAAATCGAGCGCTCGGATAAAGGTTGGTAATGACCGGGGGATGACATATTCGGTACTATCTATTTACAGAGCTAGGCCAGTCTTGTGTTGGTAGATGTTCCTTTGTGCTGTTCCTCGGGGCATCCATCTAGTGGTGTACCCCCATTTTGGTAGGTAGATCCTTAACCTGGTCATTTATATGGAATCCATTCTTCAATAAGAACCTACGGTTTTGTTTTTAGATCCTAGTATGTTGGAATTTAATAATGGTAACAATTTCAGCTAAAATTAATAAGTTTATTTGCAAATGTTTTCAAAGAGATGTCATTAAGAATAATATCAAATGTTTTGATATAAAAGTGTTTTAGTTATCATAAGGTAAAAACCCGTCCGTGTTTATGTATGGGCATGGTCTTATGAGATACTCTTTATTTTTAAATTATTTATAAAAATGCTGATATATGAAACTGTCATTTATTATTGAGTTTTTCTCACGCTTTGGTTTATCAAGCCTGATCCGGGTATTTTCAATACTCGGGTCAGATCCGAGTAGTTTCAGGATTAATTCAAAGACGGGTGGAGTTTCCAGAGGAGAGCTGGAGATATTCATTGATGTATGGACACATTCTATTATCCGCTATACTTAGTGTATTTTGTTCGATGTTTTTCAGCAATTGTAAGGACAGATGCTTATAACTGTCCAGGTTGAATTTAGGTTAGACTCTGATATATGTATTTAAAAGTTTTCCGCGGTAAAAATATTTGTTCAATATTATATGTTATTCCATTCGTGTGAGATTCTTTTTTATCTATTTTTTCTTTCTACCCTTAATGATCCTTCTTTTGGTGCAATTTGAGTTGGACATGTGTGGTTTATTGTCGATTCAAAGGGTATGGGAAAACGTGCCATTACACCTTCCAAGTTCCGACCAAATGCCCCTATACCTAGAAGAAATCATCTCAAAATTAGATCCCTTATCTTAAATTATGATTTCATACCTAGATTTCAAAGTGTCATGCTATTTTTTCTAGTGAGTAGCTAACCTTTGTTTCTCTTCTTCCCTTTTCTCATTAACCAAATCGAGGGAATCGAGAAAGAATTCCTTATTTAATTTTGGATCGAAATTCCTTTAATCATGGGAAAGGACTTCTAGTTCTATCGAGATCATAACTTCTGATCCATGTGCCAAAGCAAACGACTAATGTCTATTTGCTGACTTATGGACCATCCTATAAGCCCACAATGCTAGCGGAAGCTCATCAATCTAGTTACCTTTAGCTTTAGTTAATCGCTACTTTAAGGTGGACTTGATGATTTTATTCATCGCCTCTACTTGTCTGTTTGCTTGTGGATGTGCTACCGTTAAAAAGATCTTCTCGGTTCGTACCGCTTGCTGAAATCCTTGAACTTGGTACTTTCAAATTGAGTTTCGTTGTCCGTAATGATCTTCTGAGGTACTCCAAACTTGCAATTGATGTTCCTGTCATGAATTTTTTCATTGTAATCGTGGTAAGAGATTCCACTTCAGCCAACTTTGTGAAGTAGTCCACTACAACTATTGCGTATTTAGCTCCACTTTTCGTGATCGATAGCACACTGATTAGGTCAACTCCCCAAACCTCAAGTGATCATATGCTAACCATTTGTGCAAGTTCTATAAATGGGGCTCCTGGGATCTTCGCAAATCTTTGGTAACGTAGCACCACCTTGTATAATCTGCTACATCGCGATTCATTGTTGGCTAGAAATGTCCGTAGTGAAATGCCTTTTTAGCCAGAGTCTTTCCCTCGGTGTGAAAAATACAGTTGCCCTCCTGATTTCCATAAGGATCTTTCTAACCTCATTTTTGGTTGCATATTGCAACATGGGGGTTTAAGTTTCTATATAATATTCCTTCTTGCATTATGAATCGAGAGGGTGCTGTGCCGTAGATCAGTTTCGGGGTGGAGAGAGACTTTTCGAAGAAGTTTATTTCACTCATTTCTGCTTCTTAAGAGGGTTCCCTTAAGCAGACGTTCTTTTATTGAAGTTATCCATGAATCCTTTTCCTCTATGATCTCTAAAACCCATCCACTTGATTGATAATTTAAGTTGTTAAAGCCTCTAGTGAAACTAGGCCCATCATTTGTGCTTCTCCAAAGCTAGGTAGTTTAGCCAATGAATCAGCTTTTGTGTTCTCCTCCCAGGGTAGATGCATGATAGTTTAGTGCTCTACACTATCTAATAGTTCTAGTGCTTTCATCATGTAAGGGGAAAGTCTCTCACCTTTAGCATGATATTTCTTTCGATCTTGACAAACCACTAGTTGGGAATCATTGAATATATAGAGTGTCCTTGTCTCCAACTCCTTTGCTATCCTCAATCCTGCTATCAGTGCTTCATACTCCACCTCATTGTTTGTTGAGAGAAAATCCAACCTCAACACGTAACAAATGGATTGTCCTTCTAGAGTTTCGATCACTACTTCTACGCCTGAACTTTGCTTATTTGAAGCACTATCCATAAATAACTTCCAATGGGAAACTTCTTCCACGTCGTCCACTTCTCACTGTCTAAGGTGGTAAATTCAACGATGAAATGTACCGACGCCATTTCGTTTATTCCTTTTCTAGGATGGTAAGTAACATCATATTGGATCAACTCTTTTTTCCACTTCAAAGCCTCCCTAAAGTCTCGAGTCGGAATAACACCTGCTTTAGTGGCTAATCCATTTGCAGTTTGATCGGATGAACTTGGAAGTACAGTTATAGCTTTCTTGATGCAATCAGCAAGCAATATGCTATTTTTCCAACTTTAGGTAGTTCTTTTCAGCTTATGTAAACCGCTTGTTGATATAGTAAATCATCTTTTGTATTCTTATCTCTTTATGTGCCAGTGTTGCACTTAATACATGAGGATATACTGCCAAATAGATGAATCGATCCTTCCCGTCTAGCAATTTGGATATGATTGGTGGTGTCTCTATGTGCCTCAAAAATTCCTCATAGGCATTATGAAAATCCTGATTCTACTCAAAATTCTTCTTACCCTTCTTGAGGGCATTAAAGAAAGGTATGCATTTGTCCGTTGCCTTTAAGATGAACCGACTTAAGGCAGCGATTTTCCCATTCAGGCTTTGTAGTTGCATCTTCATAATTATGGCAGTTAAATTCCTTAAGGCATTGATTTGCTTTGGATTAGTCTCAATTCCCTTCACATTAACAATGAATCCCAGATATTTTCTCGATGCCATGCCAAAAGACCTTTTTAACGGATTCGACTTCATTTAATATTTTCACAAAACCTCTACATCTTCAAAAGGTCATCCAAATGGTTTCGCGATATTGATGACTTCAGAAGCATGTCATTCACGTACACCTCCATTGTCTATCCGATTATTCATAAACATAAAATTTACCAGTCACTAGTAAGTGGTTACAACGTTCTTCAAATCGAACGGCATTACTCGGTAGTAGTATAATCCTAAGTCCGTTATAAAGCTAGAGTTCTCGTGATCGAGAATATGCATCAAAATCTGGTTGTAATCCAAATAAGCATCCATGAAAGAAAGTAACTCATACCCTACAATCCCATCTACCAGTTAGTCAATCTGGGCAGTGGAAAGCTATCCTTTTGGCACGCCTTATTCAGACTCGAATAGTCGATAGACGTGTGTCATTTTTGCATTTGATTTCTTGACCAACACAGGGTTGGATTACCATTAGGGGCACAGAGTATCATGGATAAAGTCGTTTTCCATCATCATATACACTTCTTCCTTAAAAGCAGCGGATTGCTTTGGATCTAGACTGCTCCTTTTCTATTTGAGCGGTGTAAACTTTGTATTGATATTCAGTGCATAACACGCTATCTTTCTTGATATCCCCAACATATTTAAATGCATCCAAGTAAACACATCTAGATTCCCTTTGAGAAAATTAATTAGTTGCTTCCTTAATTTAATACTGATCTGAGATCCAATCTTTAGGACCCATTGTGGGAACGTCCATGTTAATTGGAACATTCACTACCAGCTCGACCAATACTGCTCGCCCTTCCCTAACTTCTTCATTGAAACCATAGCCTTATCAAACTTGCTTTGGTTCCTGAGCTAGGGTTTAGGCTTTAATTTCAATGCTTGCAAATCTCGAATGTGGAGGATTCCCTCTATATTATTGCCCTTCTCCCAATTCTTTGCTTCCCTCGGTTATACAACATAGCATTCTCTTCCTACACTCTAGCTTCCTCTTATCGATCTGATTCCATTCATTATGGAAACTTCATCATTAAATACAAAGAAACTAGTGCTACTCTAAAATTAACAAGGTTCATTTGGCACAAAAAGGCATTGTACGCCGAATATTCATCCATAAAAACAAATTCAGAATCTAGACTATCCTACGATCTCATTTACCCAACTCCATCAGTAGATCGATCATCCCAATAGGTCGTTTCACTTCACCTGTAAACCGTTGGATCTTGGTTTTACAAGCCGTAACCTCCTTCATGTTAATCTTCATTTGATCGAATTTTCTTATGAATGGTATATTCACGGAACTTCCGTTATCTACGAAGACCCGGCGTAGTGTTGTCGGTCCTATACACATCGTTATTACCATGGTGTTAAAAGTTGGACTTTGACCCAATCATTATCGTTGTTCCTGAACACAACATCATCGATTATCATTCTCTGCTACTTATCCGGATCTCTATCTTCCATGCCAAAGAAATCCTCCTATGGTACGTGTTTTAGAAAGCTCGCATACCACTCCATTTCGCTCCATCTTTTCTCTGCTAGATAAGCTCCTTCAGTTATGGTATTAATAACAAGCCTTCCATCATTTTGCCTAGGCCCTTCTTCACTTAGTCTAGGCTGACACCATTGGGCAGCAGCTCTTGGGGTCTCCTATCCTGACCACCTTCCTGTGGCTCTTTAATGTACCACTGGAGTTTATTGCTCCTTATCGGTTATTCAGCGGGATCCCTCAAATGCCAGTACTCATTCATGTTGTGTCCTTGAGTTTCATGGAAACATCATTACTTATGGAGCGCCTTTCCTACTCATTCGCTTCTTTCCTAGAAGGACTCTTATATCGTTCAACCCCTTAAGTAGCAAGGTATACATTTTCTAGTGAATCATTCAGAGGCGTATAGTGTTCTTGTTTCATAATGATCAGGCATTTCTTGTTTTAGTTGCGCCTATCGCTAGGGCTTTGATTCCTTTTCACAAGTTACTAGAATTTCCAACACTAACCGCGATGTTACTAGAGCTTTATCTAGATTATTTAATTGCTACACTGCTCTAGATAACTTCCTTGGATTGTCCGTCAGCAGCCTTCCCTACAACCAGACTCGCCTCTTCCAATCGCATAAACTAATTAGCCGTCTGATGGAACTCCTCAATAGTTTTAGGTTGCTTCATTTTTAGACATCTACTGAAATCCATGTCCGGGGGTATGCCCCGGCCAACAACATGGACACCACATCTTCCTTTGGATTACTTACTTCTATAATAGCAACATTATACCGATTTAAGAACCCTTTCAATGATTCCAAAAGACCTTGAGACAGACTCGAAAGGATCATCACATCCTTAAGTCATGTAGCATGTAGCTGAAACTACTCTAAGAACTTCCTAGCCAACTCATCAAAAGTTGATATAGATCTTGGCGTGAGCCTAGTAAACCACATCGACACAACTCCTTCCAAGAAGATATAAAAACTTCTACATAAACAACATCCGTCACTCAGGCACCGTCCATGTGCCATTTATACTTAAGTAAATGTTTCCTAGGATTAGTTGTCCCATTATATGATGGCGTCGTTGGAATTGCAAACTTTCTGGGATACTCCTATCTCATAATATTTTTTGTAAACAAAGTTCTACTTAGCACAAAACCCCAATCCTTGACCAACTGCTTAACCATGCCTGCTATTTATTCCTTGCTAGAACGGTATTCCAATGGTTAACTATCAAGGGATGTGCCAAGTGTTTGGCTCTGGAAACGATCTCGGTTTTCCTATTGACATCTAAGCTCTTCAGTCTTTGAGAGAGCCACTCCTTTGGTCATCCATTGACGTGTAGTCGGTTCTGTTGCTACCAGTTGAACGCTAGCTCCATATACTTCGATGTCCAGCTCATAACATCACCGTCATGTTGCAGGTCATCCTTTAAGTCTAAAAAGTCTGCAACCTCAGCTCCCTGCCCCTTATGCCCTTCAACATTCCTCTCAGTCCCGACCTAATTATGGTAGTCACGATTAGTCTCTTTTTAGAGGGAGCACTCTTACTTCTTTCAGCAACTCCCTTCGATGCTCCAACAAACACTTCTTTTTGTTTTGTCTTCCATTTTATCTGTTTTGACCAGAAAAATAAAAATTCTCTTATTCAAATCAAGGAGAAGAAACTTCACTTCTATTCCTCCTTATTCTCTGTGGTTTCTTAGTCAATGTGCTATGCTAGTATCCATCTATTCCAATAAAGCCTTTTAACTATCCACCAACTTCTGGTTAAGCTTTTGCATCATCATGTTGAATTCAACTCTAGTAACCATCTTCTATTGAGCAGATGATCCTTGTACTGCCAGATAATTATTAACAACCTATTGGTGCGCATTGCCTTCATCACAAGCTACCGCTCCTTCAATTCTAGCAATAATCCCAGTTGATCTTCTAGTTTTCCCAGGTGCCATTGATTTCTATCAGCAAGTATTTAAACTCTCCAAAGCAAATCTTATGGATCTAACTATTGGATCTCTCTAAATTTAAAATAGCAAGCTAGTTCTGACCGTAAGAACCAATTTCCCAATTAAAGTACCAAAATATTAATGCCAAAAATGGCGCAACGTCTAAAAACCTGTTGAAAATTTGAGATCTAGCAAGTACTATAAGAAAATTAAAGATAAAAAAAGAATCTTTTATAGAGGTTCGGTAATCTCTGGCTTATTCCACTGTAATTTTTTAACTATTTGATTGAGAGCCGGTACAAGGGATTGACAAGTTCTTCAAGCTTATAACAGTCAACAATGTCTGCCTTGGTGACTATGGAGAGGAGGGATAGAGGTGAAGAAGTTGAAGTGCCAAAAAGTCCATTTTCTATATCCATAGGATCCGTATTTTAGGTGAATTAGTCAGCAGAACAAAAGGCCCTACACATCAAGTTCAGATCCAAGCCTAAGCATATAAAGGAGAGAAAGAAACAAGGCCTAATCTCTAGAAAGACCACTCGGTACTGAGTGAAACCACTCGATACCGATTGGTTTTCTTAGGGGGATTTTCTCCTCCTTTCCTTTTTCGTTCTTTTATCTTCAACTCCATGCATTCCTAACACTTTTTCTTTGTGTTTGAGCCATTATTGTAAAGTTACAAATATTTCTTTACTCATCTATTCTTTCTTTGCTTTCTTTTTGTCAATCCTTAGAGTTGCTCTCCTATTCCTTGAGAAATCGCTCCATGATGGTCATTTGAGTTGGGCTTCACATACAAGTGGTTTTGAGACACCTAAAGTGGAACAAAAAGGAATCGACACCGAGTGTTAGGGCTTAGTACCGAGAGGTCTTCTTTTGTTCCTATGCCTTTGAAACTTTCATAATATGATCCTATCACTCCTCTAAGCCTATTCTCAAGTTCGTGAATTATTTCATCTTCATCTTGACATTTAAGTTCCACTGAAAATCTGGTTAGTCAAAAAACCAGTTAACGATTAGAAACACAAAATGAAACGAATTCATCGATTTACAAAATTTATGTTATACTTTCCTTTGAAATGTTATGAATTTTTCATTGTCAATCTTCTATGCTATAAGGTGTTTATTATATCTTAATTGTAATCCATACAACTTTTGAAAATTTTAGTAAAAGAAAGTTGGAATTGAAAAAAATCAGTAGAAAGTTTAGAAATAATAAAGAAACCAATACCACTGGATGGGATAATTTTGTTTTTCTAAGCAAGATGAAGAAAATGTTTGGTAGAAAGTGATAAATAGCTTACTTGAAATGTAGGATCGTTATAAAAGAAAAAATTTGGAAGAAAATTACATGAACATACTCCATATTATTTTGCATTGAACTTTTTAGCAAATTAAAAAATAATAATCTTTAGGAACATAAAAAAGACATCACTTTCATGGTTTTGCTTACCATATAATATTAATACAGCTAACATCTATTGAGCGTGTATAAATATATAATGGGTGAATTATTGTTGTGGTATAATTAGAACATTGGGAGAAAAAAACCTATGTTACTATCTCTCTTTAATTAATAACACATTTGAAATAAATTCAAATAACCATGAGAGATATGAGTGTTTAAATTATCATTTTCTTTATGCGTTCATCATTGAAGTTCATGTCTACTTGTAAAATTAGTAATAATATAGACAACAACTTGATTTTGATTTACTAACATGAGTATTTAAGTGTAGCTTATTAATTAAAGTCATCGATTATAGTAATAAATATTTCAAGGACACTTAGTATCTAAACAATAAATTACTTATGTATGTTAAAATATTTTTTGATGATTAGTAATTTCTACCAATAGGCGGAGTGTATAATATACGGCTAATATTTACATATCTTGAAGCTTCATCAAACAAAAACAATTGAAATAAGTATTAGAGAAAAAACTAATGATAACAAAAGACAAATTACAATGCAAGAAAAGAAGAATACATATCTCATAAAACTTGAAATGGTATCAACTAAAATTATTATCCTTGATTAAAGCATGCGAAAGCTTAAATTTTCCTCTGAACTTATCATTTTACCTTCGTTGAAGAGTTAAATTTTAGTGATTAAAATAAGAGAATGAAATACATATGTGACTAAACTAAACTAAGGAATTATAGGGTTTTATTAATGTGCGGTGTGATGGAAATGAGAGGTTACTCTTGTTCAAAGAAACATGGAATATGGGTAGAAAACATGGATAAGAGTATCAGTTTCTTTTTGATCCCTTTGAATTGCATATACAAAAGTGTTTGTACCAAAAATGGGCACAACACTCTTCGGATATGTTTAAAGAGATAAAAATGTAGAATAGAAATGTAAAATGTGGATTATCTAACAAACACTCCAAAAACAAGTATGAAAATGCACAAAAACACAGCAATTTAGAGTGGTTCAACGTATTGCCTACGTCCACTATGAAGTTTGATGACTTTATTGATATTTTGTTGATGATTATAGTTGACTACAGCGGATTATAGCGAATTACAGTTCTGAAATTCGAGTACAACAGTAGCAATAGAGTGCAAAGTTGAATTCGACAGAGTTTGGACGTCCAAGAGCTAAAAAGACCCTTCTTCTGTAGGACCTGAGGCTTTATTTATAGGTGTAGGAGGCTGATATTTCGTTCAGATCTCGAGAGAATTCTTCTGCAAATGGGTGGTCCCATGCGATCGATCCCATGGAGTTTCGGCTCGATCTGTGATCGATATGAACGAATTTCGTATCGATCGAGATTTGATCCAATCGAGTCGAAACTTGGCATGGACCTTCCTTAGGTCGTACGTAAGCTCCTGTGAAAATTTCATAGCATTTGGACATCTGAATCTCGAGTTGTGATCGATATGAATAGGCTTTTTCGGTAGGCTGTTTGGTTCGAATCGATGACTTTGAATCGACCTATTCGAATCGATCAATGCACGTGCTTAGATGATGATGCGGCGCGTCATTTATGGATCGACCCACTTTCGACGCCGAGTTGACCGAGTCTCCCTTGAATTTAGGCAACGTTCGTATCGACCTAGAACCATTATTCGTACCGGTATTGGCAACCATTCGTATCGATACTCTGGGTTAGTTTTGTATCGATCAAAATGATGACGTTCATATCGATGCTTTACGTGTACTTTGCATCGATCCTTTGTGTGCACTTTGTATCGATCCTTCATGTGCAGTTTGCATTGATCATTGGCCGATCGATACGAAAATAAGTGGCTAGGTGGATCGATACGAAATGGTGAGCTTTCATGAATACGAGGCAGTATGAGGAAGGATGGATACCAAGAACGTTGCTCTCAATCAATACGAACATGTGCTCTCCTGATCGATATGAAGTCATGGACATCTGATGGAATCGAACCAGATCGATACAAAGAGGGTCCCTTCCTATTTGTTTGATGGATATGAACAATAGTTGCCTGATGGTTTCGAAGTGATGCTGATTGTTGGCGGATGCAAACAATGCTCTTCACCTGATGGATTCGAAATGGAGCTTGCTCACTGATAGATTCGAAATATGATCGATTCGAACTAGGGCCTAACGATGGATACGAAATGAGGTTATTTCCTTCGATTTGCATCGATCATATCTTGAGCAAACGAACTCGGATTGACTTGAAATTTGGAACGTTGGCTTTCATAGCTTTGCTTATCATGTCATACCAATTGTAGATTGATCCGGACTTAGACAAAGTTTATCGACATCCATAGTGAACCTATGTATACTAGATATTCAAGACGAGCGGTCTTTGGTTTTCAGTCAATTCCATGATATCTCGGCCTTGCCAAAAGGCGAGATAACATTTTCCCTCCATAGTACGTCTTATGTGAACATGACGTGCTTTGATAAGCTACAATCTTCATTATGAATAGTTATCGTCTTTTCATTGAAAGTCGTAATCTTTGACTGATTTCCTTAGTAATGTGAACTGTTGATTGCCAACTGTTGCACCCTGTACTATTGTAACTGATTGTTGTGTGATAGTGATTAGCTATTTGTCCTTGTAATCATCATCAGATGAGTATTCAATTCCTGTGGATTTTGAAAATTGAATATTAGTCCGACATACATGCATTTATGTTAATCTGACTCTCGTTAACATCGCATGTTCATGAGCCGTTGCCAATTTTCTTGCCTCGAACTCCATATCGATCCTCTCCTGAACCGATGTGAAATTCGAGTTGTGACAACGTTTGGCAGTTGTTTTGGAATGTTCCTTCGTATTGATCCTCTCCTGAATCGTTGTAAAGGTTGAAAGACGGTTTATATATCAATGTAATTAACAACGACGGATACGAAATAGACATTCGCATCGATTGACCCATGATGGATTCAAATAAGGTAGCTGATATTTTAGGGTCTATTCGTATCGATCGATACGTGCCATCATGGGTTGCATCATGATGGATACAAACAGTACAGTTCATATAGATGCACCTGCGTGGTGTTGAAAGTAGCGGACACATGCATGTGTTTTGTATCAATGGAACCTGATGCTTCAGAAAATCCTTCGTTGCACACTTCGTGTCGATGAAGCACAAGTCGTTAGATGCGAACAACAAATTCGCATCGCTCCGAGGTGGAACCGGTTGGCACCGGTCGCAACGACTGGGAGGCGAAGCATTTTTCTTTTGTCCCTGGGTCTATATAAATACTTTTTGGACTAAGAAGAATTTCTCATTTGCTCATTTTTACTTTCCTGCCTTCGTATCGAGAAGAACTGAGAATACAAGATAGCCTTCATCTCCAAACCTTAACGATCTTTTAATCCTTCGAATTCTTACTTCAATTTAGGTAATTCACTTGCTAAATTGACCTTAAAATGACGAGACTTGGAGCTCGATGCTATTTCATCCATTATCATGACCGATTCTGGCATCGTCGGCACCGAAAATTGGTTGGAGTGAGGTCGAAAATCGAAGGGCCAGTCCTCTCGAAGTTTTTAGAGAAGATGGAGTCTGGGATACGAAGGATTTGTGGATGCTTCGTGTTGAAGGAGGAGGAAGGATTGATCATATCAATATGGAGTAAGAGCGCTTGAATCGATCTAGGTGATGAGATTTCGCATCGGAGTTCGTATCGATCTTGGAATTGCTGAATGGAAGGGTGAGATTCGCATCGAACGAGGATGGTAGGAGTTCGTATCGAGCTGGAGCGATCGATACGAGGACTTAGCCCGTGTGATTGATATGAAGTTCTGACTCCGGTGATCGATACAAAGACTATGCCGATCGATGCAAACTCCAGCCCCTGGCGATCGATACGAAGTCTAGACCATCGATCGATGCGAAGTCGAAGGCTTCAGATCGATATGAATCCCCAATTTAACCAGAACGATACGAACGTGAACTTTGGTGATCGATTCTAAGTCGAAATTTGATGAATTTGAAGAACTTTTGCACCTTTGAACACCTGATTCCGGCGAGCTTCATTCTTGCATATCTAGACTCAACCGTTGAATAGCATATTTGACTATCCTTCGAAGCTCGTCGAGGGAACCGTGACTTAACGAACTTTTAACAAACTTTTACTTGGATTGATCGCTAACGTCTGGATGGCACGATTGTGATGGTCAGCGATAATGGTCACTCTAGCTGAATTTCGAAGTCTCATCGTTTGGATGTTTTTTCATACGCTGTTGAATTTTTCAAGTAAGATGTAGCACTACACCCGCACATCCACGTTCACGCACTTTACATTGGAGGATGCATGGGATTATTATCGCCTAATGATGATTTTTTACAAGTTAGTTAGTTATGGAACCTTCGAGCTCACAACAGCAGGAAGTTCAGAGTTCATTTCCCCCAACAATCGAGATACCAGCCATCGCGACCGAAGTCATAGATCCAGCTCCTGATGAGCTACCTGGCACGTCTTTCATTGGTGATCCGCAAGACTCCGTTCCTTCCAATGTTTCCGAAGACATGTTGGGACAAATATGTTTAAGGCATGGACTATCATTGGATGATGTTATAGCCGGGACCGAATGATAGACCACACTATCCACCGGAAGGGTATACCGCATTCAATCGTCATGCGTGCGCAGCCGGGACGCTTCCTCCATTTAATCAGTATATTAGGGAAGTGTTGTCTTTCCAAGGGATCTCTCCATCTCAGCTACACCCAAACGGATATGCGTTGTTGAAAAGCTTATTCATCGTGTTCATGGAGCATCTCTTTCGACCACCAAACCCGATCGAGATTAGATATCTATTCAACATTAAGAGCCAGGGAGATAGCCCTTCTTTCACATTCCTAGAAGCAGTAAGAAATTGTTTAGTAGTAATGGGGGTCTTGGACCAGGCTAAGTTATTTCAAAATAGAATGGTTCTATGTTCGATGCCCTCCAGGGTTTGCCAGTCGATGGCTATTCAGAAGTAAGCATCGCCGTCTTTTCAAGTAACTAATAAGATAGCTATAACTGATGTCAAACTTATATCTCTTTTTTCTTTACAGTTGTAATTCCGTGACCCGAGGGCGCTCATTTTAGGGAGATAGTTCGGGTTCTTCAAGAAGTTCCGAGCGAAGAAAGGAACATTGACTCGGTTTTGACAAATAGGAATCTGAGAATCATGGATTGATTGAGCAAAACCAAAGCACGAGGCTCGAAGGAACGTTAAGGGTTGTCTCGAAGAAACGAACTAAGCGCAAGATGCCCGGAGTTGTTATAACCGAAGGGGTTGATCCAGAGAGAACACCCACTAATGACGAACTTTTGGCTGGGATTTCTGATGTCTTTGAGGGTTCCGAAGGAAAGACAAAAGGCAAGGCAGCCGCCTTCAAACGTTTCAAATCCAGTAGATGGAAATCTGTGGTTGTGTCTTTGCCCGTTCTCGGGATTAACATTTCAGAGGCTCCTCCTTTGTAGGAGGAAAACCTTTTTGAAGGGCTCGTCGATATTACGATTCCGGATTATATGTCATTCCAACATGATGCCAGATTGGAGGAGTTTCAACACGCATTAGACTTAAGCGAGTCTCCTTCAATTAGTATGCCTGACATTTTCGGTTGGTCGGGGGGTTGCACATACATACACACTTCACGACACCACACACTTCCTGACCGTAAGCTGCTTACTCTGGAAGATTACTAACTCTATTCTTCTTCACTTTGCATATACAATGTCTGGCAGAGGCTCTATGTTAGGTAGTTATTGAAAAGCTTGCCGATCTTCAACAGATTATGAGTCACGTAGAAGAGAGGCGGATAGGGACTACGAACGCGGGTACTCTAGTCAGGAGCGATACGACAGAGCGATATGGCAAAGATAGGGAGTACACGCACCGATCCCAATCTAGTTCTCCTCCTCCTAGAATTCTGTACAGCCCCTTGTTTATGTCATACGTCCTTCGAAAACTTCACGACACAAGCCGTCTTCTCAGGTTTCTAGGCCTGAAACTCAACACCATAGAACCGAAATAGCGGCCCCCATAATTGTAGAGCAGGTCCTTGCCGAGCTTATCGGTGAAGGAGCAATTAAGCTTGCTCAATTAAAGAACGATTTTCTCGACATCTGCTTCAATGGTTACATTTTCCCCCCACACCTAAAGAGAATTCCAAAAGAGGCTGAGAACACAGTGCACTACTGCGTCCATGACATTTACTTCCAATATAAGGAGTGGGGAAAGGCTGCGAAAAAAGCATCGAAGGTAGCCTTTGAGCGGGCAGTTGTCATTGATAAGTTGGAGATGGAGCTCGCTCAGAAGGATCGGATCATCCAGGTGCTCAATACTGAAGCTGAGTCCTCCCGAAAATCACAAATGGAGGCCCTTAAAAAGGGCGATGATGCCAACTCGGCCATGGAGAGGATGAGGCAATCACACTATGCCCTGATGGAGGAAATGGGCCAAAGGAACACTACCGTTACTTTCGAGCGGGATGCGGCTCTCTAAGAGCTTAATGAGCTTAAGTCCATTCTTTCGAAAATCATTAAAGAGAGGGATGCCGCCAACATCTGAGCACAGGAGGCATGTGACCAAGCTGTGGCGCTTCAAGGCGACCGGGATGCGGTTGTGGAAAAAGTCCACACGGAGGAGGCTAAAGTTGAGGAAAAGGTTCGGATTTGTAGCGACCCGACTTTCTATCACCAGAAAATCGCATCACTAATTAAGAAAGAAAGGGATAGAAGAAGAAAAGAAAGAGAAGAAAGAACAACAACACATCAGAATCTCACATCGGAACAATTTAAATATAATATAAAACATATACATAGTATCATATACATCAGAGTACACAACTATACATCTCAATTTAGACAATTATAACATTTCTGCCTAATACAATACAAGAACAAATATACAGAATATCAACACAGCGGAAACTCTAACTATATATCTACACGCTGAAGCCTCCTGCTCCAAAGCTCCTCCAGAATTCGTCAAGGATAACCTAAATCACTTGACTACTCATACAGAATATGAGTACCCAAGAGTTTAATAAAACAGAAAATAAACACTCGGGTCAGACAGGGGTGTGGTGTGAGTAAACGGTTTAAGATTGCTTAACTTTAGAAAATCCTTTGAAAGAAAGGGTATCACGTAAGACATCCCACACATAAACATGGAAAAGTTTTTACCTTATGCTAACCAAAACATTTGATAGGAAATTCAGTGATATTATAATAGTGTCTAGGGTTTTCAAATAAATATGAAATAGCCAAAATTGTTACATCTATTAAATTCCAGCTACTAGCCACATAAGTGGGTAATACAAACAAAACCGTAGGGTCTCGTAGGGAAAATGGGTTTCCATCAATGGCAGGGCTACTGGGGTACCGCCCGTCACAGTACGTGGCCTAGATCACCGTACCGAGGAGTATGCCCGCTCCCCTGCAACACAAGGTCGGGGCCATTCCTTACTGAACAGTCCCGAACAAGACCACCCTGCAGTTGGCTGCAGACCAACTGCCCACAAAGCCAAAATAAAAAGGGACATCTAGACAGGGATGTATCTCGCTCTCCAGTGGGAGCTACCCACGAAGCCTTGCTGCACCTCCCATGTTTTAGCCATTCCCGGTTGATGAGGCTTGAGGTTGCGATTGCCTTTATAGAACACATCTATCTTAGAATGCTTATCGCCCACCTGACGGTGTTCTGAAAGCATTCGATCCATACAAGTTCGTTCCGGGTTCGAACAAAACCGAAGGCACTATCTCGTTGCACTCATTTTGGAATCACCCTCAGATTCAACGACCATAGCCCTTGCACTCTAAATCACCATCTCGAATCTATAAGTACTATCCCGCCAAACTCATTACCGAATCACCCATAGAGTTATACTGACGTATAGTTCTTACACATCGAGTCTTCACTTGCACTCCACTTGGATTCCCGACCTAACGTTTATTTTGGATCGGTGTGGTTTTCGGATATCCAAATATGGAAACCCGATCCCGGTCTCACCGAATCCAAACGCCATTTTAAATATTCAAGTTGTACTTAAGGGATTTAAACAATAGATATTCAAAAATATCATTTAAACATAAATGGATGATTCACATTACACAGATAGATAATTCACTATTATCACATTCATCCATATATATCACAAAGCAACATATATATCACATCTCAGGTATATCACATTCACATCATCACATATCAACCAATGACATATAATATCAACCAATATCATTAACTCATCCAATGATACTTATCAACCAATCAATAATCACCCATACACAAGTTTAATCCAAACTTAATTAATTTAATTAATCCTTAATTAAATTAATTCTTACTTAAACACTTGGATAATCATCAATCCATTTTACTATTAATTAATTAATTACAAATTAATTAATATACATCACTTAATTATTCACTTTAATTTATCAACCTTGATTAATTATTGCTTAATTACTTTAAGTAATTATTCCTTAATTACAATTTTAATTAATCATCTTGATTAATAACTTCTTAATTTTCCAAGTAATTATCACTCAGTTACTTTCTAAATTAATCACACTTGATTAATTATTATTTAATTACCTTGATAATTATTTGATTAATCACGCGTGATTAATCACCCTTAATTAATCATACTTGATTAATTACTCTTGATTAATTACCTTTAATTAATCATGCTTAATTAATCATTTATAATTAATCATTTTTAATTAATCGCTTTTGATTAATTACTTTTAATTATATTTAATAATTAAAACTTAATTATCCTTAAATTATTAATTAACAATTAATTAATTATTTCCATTAATTAATGATTACTTCATTAATTAAAATCTTAATTAATTACTTAACAAGCAAGTAACCACTTAATTGATAACTCTTAATCCTTTATTAATTAACCATTAATTAAATATTTTAAACCTTTAATTAATTGTATTAATTAATTCTTTAATTAATAATTCAAGTGATTAATCCTCAATCACATCCACTAAATTACTTTTAATAAAGTAATTAACTTTTACTTAATAACTTCTAGTAACTAACCATTTAATTACTAAATTACTTCATCAAGCAATTATATTAAATTAACCCATAAGTGATTATTTTAATTAATCACAAATTTATTACTTAATTAATTATTTAATTAATCATTTTAATTTAATTAAATGATTCTTAACTTTTATATTATAAAAATTCTTAATTAAGAAGACTATTGTCTTAACTAAAATATTTATATTAACCAATAACTTTTCAAGGGTTAATCAATTTAATTACCTTAATTATCTTCATATATTTGTTTAACCAAACTCTTAATTACCCCAATATAATTCTTAATTATAATTGATTACTAAATTGATACCATTAATCCTTATTTAAAATAAAATATATTAGAAATCAATTATAATTAAAACACATTTTAAATATACCTTTAATCTTTAAAATTTCCCAAGAATATTTAATAAAATTAAATACAAGCTTTGTTTCAAAAATATCCATTTCTTTTTATTTTAAAAACGATCATATTTAATATATATATATATATATATATAAAGCTTGTTTAAAATTTGATTTTGAAACCAATTAGTTTTATAAGTAAAACTTATTCAACTTTTGTTTTAAACTTTTATTCCAAAACCAATTTCTTTGTTTTCAAACCTTTTAACATAACTGTTAATCTCCAAGCCTCAGACAAAACCCAAACAAAAGCCCAAACTAAAATATGCTCATAAAATCTCGAGAAAACCTCAGAAATGCACGCGACAACCCCCGAGTCTTCCCTACCCTATGCCTGCTTCGAGCTCAACCAACACGCACCCGAGACCATCTTCGAGTTTTCCTCAACTCACCAAAACCCATAACAGAAAAGAAGAAATCGTGCACGTATACGTGCACATCGCCGAAGGACGTTGGCGAACTCCACGCCGGCCATCTACAAGTCGCACTCAACCCCCACCACTAATTGCACCACCCAGAAACTTAATTTCGATCGAGGATCGAAATTTGACCCCTCAACCCAAATTGCTACAGCCATTGCTACCGAAAAACACTCACCGACGACCATCCCCCTCACTAGACACCACGCTGCCTCTACCCTAGCTCCGTCTCACTTCCCCGCAACCCCAAAACCCTATTCGTTCGTTCCCGGTTTCCCAGTGACGCCGTGCCGACCCAAGGAACTTCGATGACACTTGCAAGATGATAAACCCTACCTCGAGCAAATTCAACCATCACGTTCATCAACAAAATACATGAGTATTTTTCTGATGATCCACCATACTCCCTCAACCTCCATGCCCAACGGCGTCGACTAGCTCGCCATCGTTCGCCACAATTTGACCGAAATGCCAAAAACACTCAAACCCCAAATTCTCGCAAATTACTAACCTAGAATTCGTGATTCAAGTTTCGAAAATCATGTTTTCTTATTTGCAATATGATTCTAGAATCAAAACTCTAGTTTGCATTCAAAAGGTTTTAACCCAATTTATAAATTTATTGTAAATATTAAAATTTTGAGTTAATTGTTTAATTTAACAATCTGTACTTATTTTTAGATGTTAGATGATTTGATTACAATCATCTTTTCTTTACAAATCATGGTCCAACTCGAAATCAAAATCAAGTTTTTGAATTTTCCATGAGGTTGAAACTGTTTTTATAAAACATAGTGACTTATTTTATTTTTTATTTTGTACAGGCACATCATAAACACATCCCAAACATGCATCAAATCTAAATCCAATATTTCTTATAACATCTGGACGTTATCACATAACAAGATGAATCCAGATAAAAAAACTATTTTTAAAAGAAGCATTTACTACCTAGTTTGCAGAAAATTAGAAAAGTATGCTTCCAGGCTTCAGAAATTCTCTGCATGTTAGTTTAATTGCTAGCTGACTTCAGATTGCATGTTGATTTCTAATTTCCGTGATTGACTTAAAGATCTTGCAATTGAAATTTATATCTTGCCTTTTGCTATTGAAATTTTCCTGCATATGCTCTGATTTGAACATGCTTCCATCTTCATGTTTTCAGATTGAATTCCAGAACTAACTTCTTGCTTCTTGTTTTCATATTTTCATATTTTACTTCTTTTGGTTATTTGAACTTTGTTTTTGATATTGTAATTTTGTTGAAATGAAGAAAGAATCTTAGCTGAAAGAAAAACTTTTGTTCTTATTTTACAATTTAATTTTAAACTAAAATATCAAGTGGGTGACATTTGTCTGTCTTATATCCTTATTAGCTTACACCTATATATACTAATTTACAATTATCTCTAACCCGTATTTAAAAATTTACAAGTGTTGTTATGTTTAATTCATATTTACAAATGTTATTTTCTAATGTTTTATTAATGTTTTTAAATGTTATTTAATTTTTAATAATTTATTTAAGCCTTATATACATGTATTATGTAATATTCATATAAATTCAAGTAACTTATATTTTTGATTCAATTCTATATAACATGTGTTTATAAATTTGAGAAATTGAGTTTAACTCCTTATATAAAAAATTTAAAACAGTTTACCTTATGATAAAAATTAAAATGAAAGGATATTAAAACAAAAGCTAAAATATATGTTTAAAATAAATAAGAAATTATACTTGTTATTTAAATTTCAAATATCATTTCCAAAGTATTAAGTCAAATTAAAATTCCAAATTTCAAATTATATATTAAAGTTTGAAAATACTTTATTAAATTCGGACCAATACATTTTTCCATTTTATTATATATAAATATATACATATTTCAAATGGAAATACATTTTAACATTATATTTGAAAATTACTGTATTATATTTTAAAACAAATCTTAGAAAATATTTTTATTAACTTTTGAAAATAATACTTACTCATTTTAAATTATCAAAATAAATATTCCAAATCAAAATATTATAAACTTTCAAAAAAAATAAAGTTTCCTATTTATATTGTTAAGAAAAATGTTGATAGATATTAACAAATTATTATTATCAGCCTTTAAAAGAATTTTAACTAATCAAATTATAATGTTAAAATGATCAAATCAATTTAATTATTATCAAAGATTATTAAATTGATATTGCTCAAAATTTCGGGTCGTCACATTCTTCCCCCCTTAAAAGAATTTGTCCCCGAAATTTTAAAAGCAAAGATAATTTAATAATCCAGCAAAAGTTTTTAACTTCAAACAGTAGTCATACAAATACACTATCAATCATAGCAACCATAGCAACCAATTCAATAAACAATTTTATCTATTCAGACAAAATTCTAAATAGAACTTCCTATTATTATCTAGAGTTTTCAAGGTACCTACACTGGAATACTCGCTTTATAGAATCTTAAGTAACTATATTACAATAACCAAGAACTCCCTCACTTGATCCCACAAATCTGAACAAGATATCAGACTAAACTCAAGTCCAGCTCAACTGCCAAATCCTTTAGAACTGATGATTCTATCACTCGATGAACTATACATATATTCCTCAAAAATATGTGAAATACAATGAATTCCAGTTATCCGAACTGGCAATTCAATCCTGTAGATAAAAATCTAATCTTTAGAGAACACAGGAAAACCCAAAATACTTCCGGAGCTAACTCTCCAGTTTTACCCAGTCTTATATCTCCTTTAATTGGATAAAACTAAAGCAATATCCAAATTCCAATTTCACTTTAAATCCCAAATCTCCTCAATCCTTAACTACGCAACTCTTCAGATGCTCTGAGTCACCTCCAATATTCCTGATCAGCTTAACCCTTGCTGATTGCTTCATGAAACAAACTGGACCAAAATCGAACCAATCACCTGATCCTACTCAACAAAATGGCTCTCCAAAAATTTGCTGAAATCCAATACACAACTCTATTCCACAAACATCAGTGGACTTCAGAACTACATCTCTTATCTGGAATAATCAAATAGTTGCACTTGACAACCTTACCTTCCAAATCCAGAAAATTTCTTCATACTTGAATTTCCAGTAGAAATTCTTTAATCCAAGAAAACTGCAACTTCCGGTTGTTCCCATATTAAAATAACTGCTATCTCGCTTTCGCTGCACAACTCTGATCTGGAGTAGATAAGAATTCTATCGAAGAACACAAGCACAATCTTTCTCCATACACAGTTCATCCGACTCATAAAATCTTAGTGACCATTCCATTTGGTCAAAACATCCAGCAGAATCTTAACTAGAACTAGATGGTCAATCCCTCTCATAAGAATCCTGAGCTGCCTTACCAAATTCTTCTTGCTCTAAGAGTCATCCTACTATATGGTTGAATCATCAATACTACTCCTGGAAATCCAAGTCGATAAGAAAACTCAATCTCCGATTCGGGTAAACTTCTGATTTCCTCAAAAACATCTAGAGTATCTCCGACTACTTTCATATCTTTCACCTCCACTTGAGATGCCTCAATTCCCAAGCCAAAGAATACTCAAAGATTTCCCAAACTAATCGCAAGTCACTTTTGCGATCACACCCAGTTCAGATTCTAAAGAACTATCTGTCTGTTCTGCTGATAGTAGAATCCCAAAGATTACTGAATCATCGAAGAAATGGATCCATGCTACTTGCTTCCAAACTTCACTTCAATGATACAGCTAAGCCAAAAGATCATCCTTAACCACAAGCTTCCTGAAACACAAAACTATCACCCAATTCCACCAAAAATCCTTGAGACGAGTAGACATCTTCTCAAGAAACTCGGATCCAAACCAAACAACAACCACTTATCTTCTTAAGGAAAACAAATGAGACCATGTCCGAAATGAGGTAACTCATCGACCTTAGCCTCATACTTCAATAGAGATAAGACTCCCTTACTTGAGATCTGGAAAATCCCTAAACATCCGAATCTTCCCTGTAGTAGACATCACAGTTCCCTCAACACCACCGTAAACTTTGCTCCATAAGAACATCTTCAGAACGATCTATGGATACTACATCCCATCACACAGCTATTCCTTCCTGAAGTTACCGAGATACCATCACCTGCTTCTACTCGGCTGATAGATTCAACTCTTAGAAATCCCACTCACTCGAGAGCAAATCAACCTCACACTCCAAGAATATACTCCAATTATTGAAAAAGTCTTCCTCTGGGATCACTAAAATCCTTTCACCAATCTACAAAGCTTATTCAAGATGGTATTAGGTCTACAATCTCGATAGACACACCTCCAACCACAACATATAAGCCTCTTCCATTAGTGGTAGTCATGTTCCACACACTTCTACCTCCTCTACCTTTATAACCTATGTTGAAAAATCCGAACAGATAACCCAACAGATTAGGTAGATATATATAAGTATATATATATATATATATATATATATATATAAATTACAAGTACGCTCTCTCAAGACAAACACCACTCCAGTGCCTAGATATTCACTCAACCTAATGCTCTGATACCAACTGTAGCGACCCGACTTTCTATCACCAGAAAATCGCATCACTAATTAAGAAAGAAAGGGATAGAAGAAGAAAAGAAAGAGAAGAAAGAACAACAACACATCAGAATCTCACAGCGGAACAATTTAAATATAATATAAAACATATACATAGTATCATATACATCAGAGTACACAACTATACATCTCAATTTAGACAATTATAACATTTCTTCCTAATACAATACAAGAACAACTATACAGAATATCAACGCAGCGGAAACTCTAACTATATATCTACACGCTGAAGCCTCCTGCTCCAAAGCTCCTCCAGAATTCGTCAAGGATAACCTGAATCACTTGACTACTCATACAGAATATGAGTACCCAAGAGTTTAATAAAACAGAAAATAAACACTCGGGTCAGACAGGGGTCTGGGGTGAGTAAACGGTTTAAGATTGCTTAACTTTAGAAAATCCTTTGAAAGAAAGGGTATCACGTAAGACTTCCCACACATAAACATGGAAAAGTTTTTACCATACGCTAACCAAAACATTTGATAGGAAATCCAGTGATATTATAATAGTGTCTAGGGTTTTATGAAATAGCCGAAATTGTTACATCTATTAAATTCCAGCTACTAGCCACAAAAGTGGGTAATACAAACAAAACCGTAGGGTCTCGTAGGGAAAATGGGTTTCCATCAATGGCAGGGCTATTGGGGTATCGCCCGTCACAGTACGTGGCCTAGATCACCGTACCGAGGAGTACGCCCGCTCTCCTGCAACACAAGGCCGGGACCATTCCTTACTGAACAGTCCCGAACAAGACCACCCCGCAGTTGGCTGCAGACCAACATCCCACAAAGCCGAAATAAAAAGGGACATCTAGACATGGATGTATCTCGCTCTCCAGTGGGAGCTTCCCACGAAGCCTTGCTGCACCTCCCCTGTTTTAGCCATTCCCGGTTGATGAGGCTTGATGCTGCGATTACCTTTATAGAACACATCTATCTTAGAATGCTCATCGTCCACCTGACGATGTTCTGAAAGCATTCGATGCATACAAGTTCGTTCCGGGTTCGAACGAAACTGAAGGCACTATCTCGTTGCACTCATTTTGGAATCACCCTCAGAGTCAACGACCATAGCCCTTGCACTCTGAATCACCATCTCGAATCTATAAGTACTATCCCGCCAAACTCATTACGGAATCACCCATAGAGTTATACTGACGTATAGTTCTTACACCTCGAGTCTTCACTTGCACTCCACTTGGATTCACGACCTAACGTTTATTTTGGATCGGTCTGGTTTTCGGATATCCAAATATGGAAACCCGATCTTGGTCTCACCGAATCCAAACGCCATTTTAAATGTCCAAGTTGTACTTGAGGGATTTAAACAAGAGATATTCAGAAATATCATTTAAACATAAATGGATGATTCATATTACACAGATAGATAATTCACTATTATCACATTCATCCATATATATCACAAGGCAGCATATATATCACATCTCAGATATATCACATTCACATCATCACATATCAACCAATGAAATATAATATCCAATATCATTAACTCATCCAATGATACTTATCAACCAATAAATAATCACCCATACACAAGTTTAATCCAAACTTAATTAATTTAATTAATCCTTAATTAAATTAATTCTTACTTAAACACTTGGATTATCATCAATCCATTTTACTATTCATTAATTAATTACAAATTAATTAATATACATCACTTAATTATTCACTTTAATTTATCAACCTTGATTAATTATTACTTAGTTACTTTAAGTAATTATTCCTTAATTACAATTTTAATTAATCATCTTGATTAATAAGTTCTTAATTATCCAAGTAATTATCACTCAATTACTTCCTAAATTAATCACACTTGATTAATTATTATTTAATTACCTTGATAATTATTTGATTAATCACACCTGATTAATCACCTTTAATTAATCATACTTGATTAATTACTCTTGATTAATTACCTTTAATTAATCATGCTTGATTAATCATTTATAATTAATCATTTTTAATTAATTACTTTTAATTAATCACTTTTGATTAATTACTTTTAATTATATTTAATAATTAAAACTTAATTATCCTTAAATTATTAATTAACAATCAATTAATTATTTCCATTAATTAATGATTACTTCATTAATTAAAATCTTAATTAATTACTTAAAAAGTAATTAACCACTTAATTAATTACTCTTAATCCTCTATTAATTAACCATTAATTAAATATTTTAAACCTTTAATTAATTGTATTCATTAATTCTTTAATTAATAATTCAAGTGATTAATCCTTAATCACATCCACTAAATTACTTTCAATAAAGTAATTAACTTTTACTTGACAACTTCTAGTAATTAACCATTTAATTACTAAATTACTTCATCAAGCAATTATATTAAATTAACCCATAAGTGATTATTTTAATTAATCACAAATTTATTACTTAATTAATCATTTAATTAATCATTTTAATTTAATTAAATGATTCTTAACTTTTATATTATAAAAATTCTTAATTAAGAAGACCATTATCTTAACTAAAATATTTATATTAACCAACAATTTTTCAAGGGTTAACCAATTTAATCACCTTAATCATCTTCATATATTTGTTTAACCAAACTCTTAATTACCCCAATATAATTCTTAATTATAATTGATTAATAAATTGATATCATTAATCCTTATTTAAAATAAAATGTATAGAAATCAATTATAATTAAAACACATTTTAAATATACCTTTAAATCTTTAAAATTTCTCAAGAATATTTAATAAAATTAAATACAAGCTTTATTTCAAAAATATCCATTTCTTTTTTTTTCTAAATGATCATATTTAATATATATAAAGCTTGTTTAAAATTTGATTTTGAAACCAATTAGTTTTATAAGTAAAACTTATTCAACTTTTGTTTTAAACTTTTATTCCAAAACCAGTTTCTTTGTTTTCAAACCTTTTAACATAACTGTTAATCTCCAAGCTTCAGACAAAACCCAAACAAAAGCCCAAACTAAAACACGCTCATCAAATCTCGAGCAAACCTCAGAAATACACACGACAACCCCGAGTCTTCCCTACCCTATGCCTGCTTCGAGCTCAACCAACACGCACCCGAGACCATCTTCGAGTTTTCCTCAACTCGCCCAAACCCATAACAGAAAAGACGAAATCGTGCACATATACGTGCACGTCATCGATGGATGTTAGCGAACTCCACGCCGGCCATCTACAAGTCGCACTCAATGCCTACCACCAATTGCACCACCCAGAAACTTAATTTCGATCGACGATCGAAATTTGACCCCTCAACCCAAATTGCTACAGCCATTGCTACCGGAAAACACTCACCGACGACCATCCCCCTCACTAGACACCATGCCGCCTCTACCCTAGCTCTGTCTCACTTCCCCGCAACCCCAGAACCCTATGCGATCGTTCTCGGTTGCCCACCGACGCCGTGCAGACCCAAGGAACTTCGATGACACTTACAGGATGATAAACCCTACCTCGAGCAAATTCAACCATCACGTTCATCAGTAAAATACATGAGTATTTTTTTGATGATCCACCATACTCCCTCAACCTCCATGCCCAATGGCGTCGACTAACTAGCCATCATTCGCCACAATTTGACCGAAATGCCAGAAACACTCAAACCCGAAATTCTCGCAAATTACTAACCTAGAATTCGTGATTCAAGTTCCAAAAATCATGTTTTCTTATTTGCAATATGATTCTAGAATCAAAACTCTAGTTTGCATTCAAAAGTTTTTAACCCAATTTATAAATTTATTGTAAATATTAAAATTTTGAGCTAATTGTTTAATTTAACAATATGTAATTATTTTTAGATGTTAGATGATTTGATTACAATCATCTTTTCTTTACAAATCATGGTCCAACTCGAAATCAAAAACAAGTTTTTGAATTTTCCATGAGGTTGAAACTGTTTTTATAAAACATAGTGACTTATTTTTTTTGTACAGGCACATCATAAACACATCCCAAACATGCATCAAATCTAAATCCAATATTTCTTATAACATCAGGACGTTATCACATAACAAGCTGTATCCAGATAAAAAAACTGTTTTTAAAAGAATCATTTACTCACCTAGTTTGCAGAAAATTAGAACAGTTTGCTTCCCGGCTTCAGAAATTCTCTGCATGTTAGTTTAATTGCTAGCTGACTTCAGATTGCATGTTGATTTCTAATTTCCTTGATTGACTTGAAGATCTTGCAACTGAAATTTATATCTTGCTTTTTGCTATTGAAATTTTCCTGCATATGCTCTGATTTGAACATGCTTCCATCTTCATGTTTTCAGATTGAATTCCAGAATTAACTTCTTGCTTCTTGTTTTCATATTTTCATATTTTACTTCTTTTGGTTATTTGAACTTTGTTTTTGATATTGTAATTTTATTGAAATGAAGAAAGAATCTTAGCTGAAAGAAAAACTTTTGTTCTTATTTTACAATTTAATTTAAACTAAAATATCAAGTGGATGACATTTGTCTATCTTATATCCTTATTAGCTTACACCTATACATACTAATTTACAATTGTCTCTAACCCATATTTAAAAATTTACAAGTGTTGTTATGTTCAATTCATATTTATAAATGTTATTTTCTAATGTTTTATTAATCTTTTTAAATGTTATTTTATTTTTAATAATTTATTTAAGCCTTATATATATATGTATTATGTAATATTCATATAAATTCAAGTAACTTATATTTTTGATTCAATTCTATATAACATGTGTTTATAAATTTGAGAAATTGAGTTTAACTCCTTATATAAAATTTTTAAAACAATATACCTTATGATAAAAATTAAAATGAAAGGATATTAAAACAAAAGCTAAAATATATGTTCAAAATAAATAAGAAATTATACTTGTTATTTAAATTTCAAATATCATTTCCAAAGTATTAAGTCAAATTAAAATTTAAAATTTCAAATTGTATATTAAAGTTTGAAAATACTTTATTAAATTCAAACCAATACATTTTTTCATTTCTATTATATACAAATATATACATATTTCAAATGGAAAAACATTTTAACATTATATTTGAAAATTACTGTATTATATTTTAAAACAAATCTCAAATCACAATATATACATTCATATATATTACAATTTGAATATAAAGTTTTTAATACATTAAAAACTTCCTATTTACAAGATATATCAATACATATATATTATAAATAGAAAATATTTTGATTAACTTTTGAAAAATAATACTTACTAATTTTAAATTATCAAAATAAATATTCCAAATCAAAATATTATAAACTTTAAAAAAAAATTAAAGTTGCATATTTATATTGTTAAGAAAAATGTTGATAGATATTAACAAATTATTATTATCAGCCTTTAAAAGAATTTTAACTAATAAATTTATAATGTTAAAATGATCAAATCAATTTAATTATTATCAAAGATTATTAAATTGATATTGCTCAAAATTCCGGGTCATCACAGGATTGCGGAATCCAAGCTGGAAAACACAGAAATTTAATTATTATCAAAGATTATTAATTTTTGATATGAAGGATCTTCTCGTCACCTACAACGCCAGTATGTTGAAACATAGAAATTTGGCTTGGCTCGAAAACTGTTCGACACATCTCTATAACGCCTGGAGCCAGTTGGTTAAGGAGGAGAAGGCGGTGCATCTGGATGAATCCTTCGATGAGTTCGAGCTCGAGAATCGCTTGCTGACCGAAGACGAAAGGAAGAATCTTGATGAGTCAATCATCTCACATGAAAGGGAGAAGCTCAACACCCAACACCAGGAGATTGGGGAAGGCTCAGATGTTGATCATCAAATTACAAGCCTTGATATTACTACTCCACATCCATCTGAGCCTATACTAGCGGTTGAGCCCCATTCTGTCCCGGCTTATAATCCAGAATAGCCGTAGCTATCCCCTATCAAAGAGCACACCTCTGAAGCCGCTCAACCATTCATGAGCCAAACTGAGGAAGGTACTCTAAACAAATCTTATGTGCGTCTGAAATAAGGAACCTGTCTTGAAGCGTTTGATAACAGTTTCTCTTCTTCATTGTTCAGTGACTGGAGTTACACTGATAGCGCCTCCTGCAACCCAAGAATTACACCAAGCGTAGGAGGACATTATTACTGAAGCGACCACTACGACAACGACTGCGCCGAAAGATGGAATGCAAGGGAGCTCACTTTCTTTCGACGAGAAGATGATGAATGAGCTCCTAGGTCGGCACAATGACCCCTTTGCGGACTTACCATTTGTCATAAATGGACTCACACCTGTTTCTGGTTGTTCAACGCAGACTACAGCTGCCTCTAGTGAAGTCAATCGATTCGCAAAGAAGAAATACTAGCTGAAATCAATGCTGAATTGGAGGCAGCTACGTATGGTGGGAGTTCTGGAGGTGGAATGGCGGTGTCTGGCCTAGCTCCATTGAGAATGATATCGCCTGGTGGTACAATTATTGATACCAGTGTGCCCATTCCGTCCCCTACAGTAGATCTAACTCCTCTAACTCCACCTGTAGGAAGTATTTCGGTAAATTCGAGTTCGGAGGAGGACGTTAAAATCTTGCTTCTGCCTGGAGACTGACTGCCAAAAGGCAAGATCTCGAAGCGAAAAATCATTAGAGGCTCTAGCGGATCTACGCCGAAGAAGAAGCCGAGGAAGAAGAAAGAGTAGACGGGCCTCTTTGGTGCATTTTTTGGCAAATAGGAATTTGTTTTTGCTTTCCTTTCGTAGGCCGTGTATAGATGCGGGTTCGGCCCCTGCTAGTAGGAATTTTGAAAAAACTTGTACATGAACTTCATTCACAGTTAGCTGAAATGAAATTTTGTTTTTAGCTTAGACTCTATTACTGCCTTTTATGCTTAAGTGTTCCAGTGTTTGAATTTCAGTCCAGTGCACTTGTAGAGTTTCAACATTTGAGTCAAAGTTATTTTTATTTGGTAAGTCCAGAAGTCACAGACATGAGTCATAACTGGAGATTATGTTGAACTTTGATATTGCACTATTTCGATTGATGGTCGACACTTAAGCTCTACCCCTAGTTTCGGGGATGAGTTGCAAAGATCGGCTAGCGATTGCAATTTTCCTTCATCTCTTCTGGCTCAACATCATCGAATCGATGCTAAAACAAGTGGGAGTTGAGTGGTCGAATTATACTTGCTAACTTAATAATGATCATGCCTACACTTCAGGGACCTGCATTTTAACTTTGGTGGTCGATCACACCCGTTTGAGTTTCAAGAATGTGTCCACGCTCTGGGGACTTAGGCTAGTTTATGAGCGGTAGTTCATACTCGAGTTTTATTATACTTTGACCGCACTCTGGGGACTCAGAGTCATTTGCAATCGATAATCTGGTTCGCACTCTGGAAATCCATAAATAATCGGCGTTTGTAATCCAGTTCGCACTCCGTGAACATAGATTTGGTGTTTATACTCCAATTCGCACTCTGGGAATTCGCAGTTGGTGTTTATACTCTTGTTCACACTCTGGGAACTTGGAGTTGATGTTTATACTCCAATTCGCACACTGATAATTTGAAGTTGGCCAGCAGATGGTCAGTCACATCTTATTTAGGCTTTTGGAATTTCGTTTCCACTCTGGGAACGATGGATTATCGGGATTGTGGATGGTCGATTCACAACCACCCTGAGTTAACAAGTGGGGTAATAGATGGACGGATCCATCCTACTCGAACTTGATTAAGATACGGTCGAAGTCGTTAGGTGGACGGGTCCACCCTCTTTAGAACCGCATTTATGAGTTCATACTCCAGCTCGCAAACTGTGAGTTTGGAGTTAGTTAAAGGATTTTCGTGCATCAATCCTTTTTTGAATTTAGTGTAGTGACTTGCCCCCGAGCTTGGGTTTCACTTAGCGAGTGGCCGGTCGTATCACAGTCACTCCCTATTTGAATAAATTCCACTGTATGAAGGAATTTTGCTCTCCGTGTATTGTGATGTTGTACACATTCAATAAATCATAGCTCTGGCTCGTAGAGATGGCATTTTATTGCTGAAAGGAGAAAATACAGTAGAGTTAGTTGCCTTATTACAAATTCACATTTCGAAATGCAGAAATAAATTGCAAATGAAAGAATAAACTAAGTAAATAAAGCCTGTTATGTGTAGTAGCAATGGAGATTCTCGTTGTTCCAGGCTCTCGGTAAAGTAAGACCGTCAATAGTCGATAATTTAAACGTGCCATCTCCGAGTTTTTGTACAATCACATACGGTCCTTCCTAAGTTGGTTTCATGTGTGAAGAAACTGGATAAATTCTCTTAAGGACGAGATCACCGAGTTCAAAGGTTTGTGTCGAACCCTGGCATTGTATAATCGGGCGACTCGACTTCGATATGCGGTTGCCCTCAAATCAACCTCTTCACGTTTCTCATCCAATAAATCCAGGGACTCAGCAAGTAATATGGCATTTGTCTTGGGATCATAGTAAGTCACATGATGAGAAGGCACTTCCATCTTGACTGGAATGACAACTTCTGAGCCATAAGATAGAGAGAATGGAGTGTGTCCGGTTGCGGACTTGTGGGTTGTCCATTAAGCCCATAAAGCCATAGGAAGTTCATCAACCCACTTGCCACCGGCCTTTTCTAGTTGTTTCTTCAAAGTAGACTTGATAACCTTATTAACAGCTTCAATCTGGCCATTCGCTTGAGGGTATGCAACCACAGAGAATTTCTTATGGATATGGAATCGTTGAGAAAAATCCTTGAATTCAACACTGTCGAACTGGGCTCCGTTATCAGTAATGATGGTATGCGGAAGGCCAAATCGGCAGATGATGTTGTAAACTACGAAGTTGATCACTTTCTTTGTCATGATTGTTGCAAGAGGTACAGCTTCGGCCCACTTGGTAAAGTAATCAACTGCGACGATGGAGTACTTCGCACCACCTTTGGCCAGAGGAAGAAAGCCAATGATATCAATGCCCCATACTGCAAACGGCCATGGGCTGACCATTTGGGTTATCTCAATAGGTGGGGCCCTAAGAATTCGAGTATGCTTTTGACATCTATCACACTTCCTGGCGTAGTCTTCTGCGTCACAGTTTACAGTTGGCCAATAATATCCGTATCGGAGTACTTTCTTAGCGAGAGCTTGCCCCTCGGTGTGATCGCCACATTCTCCTTCGTGTACATCATGTAACACTCATTTAATTTCATCATGCGCGATACATATGAGGAGAGGAATAGAATATCCTCTTCTATACATGACTCCGTTATAGATGGTGAACCGCGAAGCTTTACGAAGAATCTGTCTATTTTCACTTCTACGCTCAGGCAGCGTTCCATGCTCAATGTAATTTTGGTATGGAGTCATCCTCGACTCCTTACTGGAAATGATTTCAAATACATAGTCTATCTCCATCTGATCGATGCTTCGGGAGGACAAAATTTCAACAGGAACGAGTCCCATCTGCTATGCTTCGCCCGTGTTGGATAACTTTGCCATTGAATCAGGCTTTTGATTGCACTCGCGGGGTATGTAGAAGATGGCGTAATAACCAAACTAATCAAGTATTTCTTAGACTCGAGCTATATAAGCAGCTAGTCTTTGATCTTTTGCTTGATATTTACCCCAAACCTGGCATAAGAATAATTGTGAATCGCAATAAATTTCCACAGCCATAATTCTCGAATCGCGAGCGAGCATCAATCCGGCAAGCAAAGCTTCATATTCAGCTTCATTATTGGTAGCACAAAAAACAAATTTCAGGGCATAGCATATTGATCGGCCTTCGGGGGTTTCAAGTACGACCCTAGTACCCGAGCACCGATCGTTAGATGCACCATCATTATGCAGCTTCCAGATGTATTCGTGAGATTTACTGGTCTCAGGCAAGTCCTCTAGAACGGTAAATTCAGCTATGAAATCTGCTAGGATTTGTCCTTGAATAGCTCGCCTTGGCGTATAGGTAATATCGAACTGGCTCGGTTCAGTGTTCCACTTGAGTAACCTACTAGACGTCTCAGGCCACGTAAGGACCTGTCGTAATGGTTGATTGGTATAAACAGCGATGGGATGAGCCTAGAAATACGAACAGAGCTTCCTTTAGAAATAATGAGACAATAAGCCAACTACTCTAGCTTCGGATAATTTCTCTCATCTTCAGTTAACCGTTAACTAACATAATAGACAGGTTTCTGCACTCGGTCTTCCTCCCGAACTAAGGCAGCACTGATTGTATTTTCTGCCATCTCCAGGTAAAGACATAATTGCTTGTGATCGATAAACTTTGACAAAATAGGCAGTGTGGAGAAATATTGAACCAGTGCCCGGAATGCGCCTTTACATTCCATGGTCCATTCAAAGTTTCGTTTTCCCTTTTGGATCTGATTGAAGAAGGGAATGCATTTGTCAGTGGACTTTGAAATGAACCTACTCAATGCTTCTACCTTCCCATTAAGACTCTGGACTTGCTTTATGGTTATTGGAGTTTGAAGATTACCAATTGCCCAGATCTTTTTAGGATTTGCTTCTATTTCCTCGAGCGTTGAAGATGAACCCAAGGAACTTTCCAGATGCAACTCCAAAATGATATTTCAATGGATTGAGCTTCATCTTGTATTCTCAAAGGATGTTGAACATTGATTCCAAGTCTCTTACATGATCAGGGAGAATCGCGACTTTACCAACATGTCGTCCACATATACTTCCATGGTCTTCCCGATCTGGTAGGTGAACATCCGGTTAACTAGGAGTTGGTACGTTGCTCTGGCATTCTTGAGTCCGAAGGGCATGACTCTATAGTAGTAGAGTCCTAGATCGGTCACATAGCCGGTATGTTCTTGGTCGGGTAAGTGCCCAGCTGTTGAATCTACGAGCTGATCAATCCGGAGAAGTGGAAAACTGTCTTTCGGGCAAGCTTTGTTCAAGTTAGAATAAACAACGCACATTCTCCATTTCCTATTCGGCTTTCAAACACGTACAGGATTGGATAGGTATAAAGCATCTCCGATAAACCCATTCGATTTCAACTTATCGACCTCTTCTTTAAGGGCGGCAGATCTTTCTGGATCCATACCATGCCTTTCTGCTTGACCTGGATACACCGGGGGTCAATATTCAATGTGTGGCTAGCGATATCCGGCGAGGTCCCACACATGTCAGAATGCATCCAGGCGAATACGTCGAGATTCGCCCGGAGAAATTCAACCAATAATCTTAACTGAGATCCAATCTTTATCATCTTTGAATTGGCATCATCATCAATCAGAACATCGATCATCAGTTCGGCCGGGGAAGCTTGACTGTCTTTAGTTTCATCTTTACTTTCAGTTTCTCTCGGGTCAAGATCCCTCTGGAATTTGTTGGGGTGCCCGGGCCTAGGCCCAGGCACCAATTATCAATTATCAGCAAAACGGACGCAGAGAGATTCCTCTATGCCCTTTTCTTTCTCCTTTCGTTGCGCCCCACGCAGCTCAGCCACATAATAGGCTCTTCCAACAGCGTGATCTCCTTAAACGACTCCGACCCCAAGGTCGGTAGGGAATTTCAGAGTCAAGCACCATGGGGCAATAGCTGCCCTGAATTCAGCAAGGGTCGGTCGGCCCAAAAAATCATTATAAGAGGAATCTATGTCCAAAACAACAAATTGCAGTATCCGGACTCTTCGGCGTTCTCCAACTCCCAACTCCATTGGCAATTCCACCACTCCAATAGGTATAGTAGCACTTCCATTGAAGATATGGATTCGAGATTGGCAAGGTTTCAAATCCTTGGCTTCCATCTTCATCAAATCATAAGCTCACTTAAACAAAATATTCACATAGCATCCACTGTAAACCAGGATCCTCTTCATCCAAGTAGGACCTATCTGGGCAGATATGACAAGTGGTCGATAGTGAGGGCTTCGACCTTATCGCATCTCTATTTCTGAACATGATGTCATCGGTCATCGTCCTCTGTTGCTTGGTCGGAGCCCTATCATCACAACTACTACAACATTCAAAGTCTGCATGCCTGATAGAACTGACATATGACTCCATTTCCCTCCAGCTTCGGTCTACTGGATGAAGAGCACCACTTGTTGTATTTATTACCAACCACTCGTCGGTACGAGTGGGTTCTTCCTGTCTTTCCTGGTTTGGTACACGATTCTGATCTGATGGGCCCGCACCTCTTGACTGCGGCGCCCGCACATACTGATCCAACTTCCGTTCTCTAATCAACTTCTCTATGAGATCCTGCAAATGACGACACTCATTTGTATTGTGGTTGTAGCTCTCATGAAACCTATAGTAAATTTTCCCATTTGAATCTTCCACTTCGATGATGGCTTCGGAGCAGGCTTCTTGTATCGCATAATATTACAGGTTTGTAGATACACATTCTCTAGAGACATATTCAATGGAATGTAATTATCGAACATTGGAGCCCAACGTCGCGGACCATGGTTTTAATCTCGCTTCTTGTTTTGATTGCTTAATTCCTCTGTTGAGTTTGTTTGTTCTGGATATTTAACTGAACTTTTCCGAAACTCTCCCCAGATTGCTTAACTGAACCATTATTTTGTATCCCTTCCATACTGGAACCTGCATCATCTTGCTTCCGAGACTGTTTCGCATCTTCCCTTCTCAAGAATTGGGTTGCCTTGGAGTAGAAACGGTCCAATGATGTGGGAAACTTCCCAGCCAACCAATTTCCAAACTCAAAATCAGGGTCAATCCCCTTAGTCAATGCCATCAAGATGGAGTTGTCATTGGGATTGCTTATCTCTACACATGCAGCATGAGACCTCTCTAAGTAGCGTCCGGGGGTCTCTCCTAGAGCTTGGGTGACACTATATAGAGTGTTAACGTCCTTTGGCCTCGCAACATGCATTCAGAATGATTCTACAAACTTGATGGCCAATTGAATGAAGCAGGAAATGGATCGAGGTGGCAATCGTGTGAACAATATGGTAGCAATGCCCCTTAAAGAAATGGAAAAACTACGACATTTCATTGCATCTTTAGCTCTCGCAGCGTTCATCAACCATTCATATTTTAAGATATATTGATTCAGATCCGAATTTCTTTCATAGACTGGTAGAGCCGGCATTCTGAATCGCCGAGGAGGTTCAGCATAAAGTATCTCATCTGTAAAGGGAGTATGACTCCGCAAGATTCTTCAGTCGTTAGTTGTGAGGCCTTGGCTTCCTTGAATCATCTGCCTAATCATAGTGGGAATATTCGGCATCCATACATTCTGCGCACGTTGAGCCAAAGTCTGGTCGGGTCCACAATGCGAGGCTGGACCGGGCACTGTTGACGGTCCACGTCTCGCCTCCTTGGCTCCAAGTCTTCAGGGACGTATGGTTCGGGAGTACGTCCATGCTGATGATGGTTCAGATCTGGCTGATTCCGGGGATCAACCCCTAGTTCAACTGCGGCGGTGGTAGCACGGTTGTCTGTGGTATAGTGAGGGCGGTACCTCCTTGGGAGGAGGGTTTGGTCTGGAAACTGGCCGATGGGCCAACTCTCAGTTGTCCAGCAGTCATTGTAGATTGATGCACGATGGCTTATGTGTAACTCCCATTTAGCCGGGACGTGTAGGTCGATGATGATAGTCAGACGAGGCCGAACTCTCAGTGGATGAGTAAGAGGCGTGATCTCTTCTAGATCTTCTACGCCTTTGGCGATTCAACTGGTTAGTCAGCTCAACAATGGCGCGCAGCTGTTCAGTCAGTTATTGCCGACTCTGAGTCAACTCTTGAAGCAGTAGTTGGAACTCTTGTCTGGTAATCGGGCCTGATGGATCTGAAGGACCGGCAGCATTCGGATTGGATGGAGGCAATTGCACGGGATTCTGTCTATCTCGTCCTTCTTGGTCCATAGCAGTAGAAGCGTCCTTGTGCTAACCATGGCGATTAGTGAAGTCCTTTCCTATATTTTATTGAAATCTAAATAGGTTGGAAGGATTCTGAACTTGAGATTTGGATCTTCTTCTTGGATTTATGTAATTCGGTATCGACAATAGATCCAAGGACCAAGAGAAAAGCAGGGTTCTTTCAGTGAAAGCACCAAAGTGTTTGTACCAAAAATGGGCACAACACTCTTCGAAAGCATTTGAAGAGATGAAAATGAATAATAGAAATGTAAAATGTGGATTATCTAACAAACACTCCAAAAACAAGTATAAAAATGCACGAAAAAACGCAAATTAGAATGGTTCGGCGTATTGCCTACGTCTATTATGAAGTTTGATGACTTTATTGATATTCTATTGATGATTATAGTTGACTACAGTGAATTACACCGAATTACAATTCTGAAATTCAAGTACAACAGTAGCAATGAAGTGCAGATTTGAATTCGGCAGAGTCTGGACGTTCGAGAGCTAAAAAATCCTTCTTCTGTAGGCCTTAAGGTTTTATTTTATGGCATAGGAGGCTGATATTTCGCTCAGATCTCGGGAGACTTCATCTGGCACGTGGGTGAGCCCACACGATCGATCCCATGGAGTTTCGTCTCGATCCGTGATTGATACGAAATAATTTCGTATCGATCGAAACTTGATCCAATCGAGTCGAAACTTGGCATAGACCTTCCTTAGGTCATACATAAGCTCCTGTGAAAATTTCATAGCATTTGGATTTTTGAATCTCGAGTTATGACCGATACGAATTGGCCATTTTTGGTAGGCTTTTTGGTCCGAATCGATGACTTCGAATCGATGAATGCACATACTAAGGTGATGACTAGGCATGTGATTTATGGATCGACCCTCTTTCAACGTCGATTTGACCGAGTCTCCCTTGAATTTAGGCAATGTTTGTATCAGCCTAGTACCATTCTTCGTATGGGTATTGGCAACGCTTTCGTATCGATACTCCGGGTTAGTTTCGTATGGATCAAAATGATGACGTTCATATCGATGCTTTACGTGTACTTTGCATCGATCCTTTGTGTGCACTTCATATCGATCCTTCATGTGCGGTTCACATCGATCATTGGCCGATCGATACGAAAATAGGTGGCTAGGTGGATCGATACGAAATGATGAGCTTTCATGAATACGAAGCAGTATGAGAAAGGATGGATACAAAGAACGTTGCTCTCAATCGATACGAACATATGCTCTCCTGATCGATATGAATTCTTGGACATCTGATGGAATCGAACCAGATCGATACGAAGAGGGTCCCTTCCTATTTGTTTAATGGATACGAACATTAGTTGCCTGATGGTTTCGAAGTGATGTTGATTGTTAACGGATGTGAACAATGCTCTTCACCTGATGGATACGAAATGGAGCTTCCTCACTGATGGATTCAAAATATGATCGATTCGAACTAGGGCCTAACGATGGATGCGAAATGAGGTTATTTCCTTCGATTTGCATCGATCATATCTCGAGCATACGAACTCGGATTGACTTGAAATTCGAGACGTCGACTTTCATAGCTTTGCTTGTCATGTCATATCAATTATAGCTTGATCCGGACTCAGACAAAACTTATCGACATCCATAGTTAACCTATGCATACTTGATATTCAGGACGAGCGGTTTTTGGTTTTTGAAAGAGACGTTGCAGCAGGATCGTATGGAATAGAAATGTGTAGATAGCAGAATATCACCAATAAATAAAAGTGACACCAGAGATTTATACTGGTTCGGACCACTGTCCTACGTCCAGTCCCTAAGCTCCTCTTAGGAATTTCACTAACAAAAACAACCCTCACTTTACCCGAGGAATAGGTTCACAACTACCCGAACAGCCGAACGGGATTTCTTGCCTCGACTGCTGAAGAGGACTTTCACAATACAAAGAGTTTGTTTACTACTTGTGTTCTTAATAACACGAATATGTCAAATCAATGTACACCCTTCCTATAATCTCTCCTTGATGATAATAGTATAGTTCGTGAAAGAATATGGAAGATTTGAGAAGATTTATAATCTTTGAAATACGGAAATAGAGTGCTTTTGTGAATCTGAATGCTATAGATAAGATAGAAAGAATTAGAGTAAGATTAGTTTAAAAACATATTTGATTAAGCCTCTATATATAGTATACAAATAGTTGCAATTATTCACGAAGAGATTCGATGGTTAGATGTGAATTAAGAGTTGTGTCTCTTTGCTAAATAGTTGCATCTATTCATTTTCAGAAGTCTGAAATAAAGTTTCAGAAGTCTGTTTATAATCAAATATATATACAGCAAGGAAATAGGCAAATTCAGGCTATATTCAGACGTCTGAAAATTCAGAACAGATGTCTGAATATTATGCTGAATATATATTTTTGTTTCCGCAGACAGACGTCTGAATTAGAAATTTCAGACGTCTGTTGTTGTGCCTTGTGCATGTCTTAAAAACGTGCATGTGTGTGTATCACCAAGGAAGATTTTAACAATATCTAAACTAATACATACAGACTCAATATAATCTTCAACTAAGCCTTTAAAATTTAACTGTTGTAGAGTTTCTTCCTGCAAAACAAAGTTAATCGATACTAATATATATATATATATATATGTATGTATGTATGTATGTATGTATGTATGTATGTATGTATGTATGTATGTATGTATGTATGTATAGTTGTCATAATCAAAACGCTATAAAGCGAGATCCAACATTCTCCCCCTTTTTGATAATGACAACTATATATATAACTCCCCCTGTCGATATGCACATATTTTCTCCCCCTTTGTCATTGACAAAAAGGAGAAAAATAATTAAGATAAATATGCACAATAACATACATAACATAAGCACAAGCAGAAAATATTTACACATATACGAGTTCACCACCAAAGCAGACACATAGTAGAGTTTTGCGCCAAATAAAGCAGAGTACCAAAAAATATTATAAACCATGGATTTAAAGATTTAGTTGCAAAAGTATCATAAAAGTCATACCAAGATTACCAACTTTCCGTGGCCGACAAGCTATGTCCAATACTTGCATCACCTCCTTTAGATCCATCATGTCCAGAGCTTGAGTCTGGGACTTCTTCATCATTAGAACTCGAAGGCCATTAAAATGGAGCTGGATCATGAGCTTGAGAAGATTGAGGTCTGATGCATGAGACTTTATCCTAAATTTTATTAAGAAAGTTTCTTAAAGAATCAAACTTTTTATTGGTCTTATGCTCAAAACGCTTCAAATCTTTGTGAATTTTTGATTGATTGCGAGAGAGTATAGCCAACGCTTGCTTAGGCGGAAGATCGGGAGAAATAATTTGAATATCTTCTTTCTCTTCTTCTTCTTGGACAAAATGACGATGACGAGAAGATGATTCCGCTATTGGAGTTTCTGGTTGTGATGCGATATGTTCTTGCCAAGCTTGAAAGGACATATGTTCTAATGTTGATGGGTTCGAGTCAATACCCATAAGCTTCAATGTTTTTGGTCCAATCTCTTTGATACTCAAGGTAGTAGTGTCGGGTATATCAACCTGACACTCAAGAAGAATACGTGTAATATAAGCACCATAATGAATTGTCTTATACTTCCGCTTATATGTAATATCCACCCATTCGTCAAGTATTATCTTAGCCCAATTTACTTGCTTATTAAAATAAATAGCATATAAAGCTTGAAAATCCCGTTTATACACTTTTTCATAACTTCCTTTCCGTGGTTGAATTATTCGGACTAAGATGCGATTTAGGAGACGTGCTTGTGGACGTAGATGAGTGGAGGTAAGATTTTTCAAGTTAACTAAATTGTCAGACAAAAACTTATGAGAAACTTCATCACGTTCTTCCATGTTAACTTCTATAGTGTCAATATCTTGACCTTGCCACGCGCAACGCAAAATTTGCCCTAGACGTTGAATCGGAAGTAGAATACGCTTACCGCAAACCATAGACCACACGCAATCAGTTGTATTTCTTGGTGTATGATGATCCAAATTCAAATTAGCCAAGAAAAGTTTGACAAGCAAAGGGTAAATTTTGACATTGTTCATATTAAAGTCTACCAAAGACTCGAAATTGAAGTGCCTACCATATTGTTGAAGATGATATTTGTGAAAAAAATAAAATTTTACAAAAGTCCCTTCAAAGAATTTCGAATTTTTCATAGCTTTATACCTTTCCTTTGCAATGTCATTCCATAGCCATCTTTGGATTTGATCTTCGGATGGAAGCTTGGATTCTTGTTGTCTTGTACGTTTTGGTCTATTTGCCATTGATTTTGGTTGGGTGGAAGTGTTGATTTTTGAATTTTAAGAAATAATGGAGGTTAGGTTTTTTTGTGTAGTAAAAAGGGGAAAGTGAAAAATGAGTGGAGGAGATGAAGTGGTGGGTTAAAAGAGAGGACGTGCCTTTTTTAAAAACCGAGTCAGCAAAAGTTAGACATCTGAAAATTAAAAACAGATGTCTGTTTTTGAAAAAATTTCAACCCGTGGGGAAATAGTTTATTTTTGCTCTTTTTCATACGTCTGTTTTATGGGAACCAGACGTTTGAATTTTCTTTAAAATTTTGTCTGCCTCAGTATTCAGACGTCCGTTTTATTGGAAGCAGACGTCTGTTTCCTGGAATTTTTAGTGATTTGTTTTATACTTTGCAAATTTTATTTTTAATAATATATATATTTGTTAGTACATTTATTATAAAAAAAATAAGCAGTATTACAAATAGTACAACATTAATCCTTTGGTGACGATGTCTTCTTTGGTGTTAATTCTCTGCATCCCTCATTAGCCATATAGTTCTTGTCCTATGAATTTGGGCTATATTGAGGTCTTTGTAGCGAGACCCAAGGATTTATCGTATTGTTTGATGTACGATACGAGGAAGATGGATTAAACGGATTAACCGGTTGAGGTAAGGGCTCATTCACATCCTTTTTCTTCGAGCTGCAAAATTTTAAACCAATTTGTTCTAGAAAGCTTAAGCGTTTAGCCATTACTTTCTGTTCAAAATACAACTCACGTTGATGGTCTATTTGCTGCTGTTGATGGTGATGAATTTCATCAACCTTTTTCTTCGTATCTGGAGAGATAAATAGCGCACGTTTGGCCTTCTTGGAATCTGGTGTATACCCGGTTCGATAATTTTCCCATTTATAAACAGGCTCGTGTTTTGGTGTTGGCGTAGGAAGATGTGGTGATGCAGCTGAGCTATCGATTGAGAAAGTTATGTTGATGGATGAGTTTGATTTGTTGGAGGACATTTTTCTACAGAGTTTGAACTTTTATTTTGAAAAAGAATTTGTTGTATTTTTTTTAGTTTTTAACATGTATATGTATGTATCTATATATATATATATATATATATATATATATATAAGCTGAGAGTTTTAAGGAATGTGATATAGAATCAATAGGAGTTTAGAGCCAGAAATTGAATTACCGGTTAATAATTGACTTTTAAATGAATGGTCTTAGAAGGATGTTTTAGTTTATGTAATATTATGTAGCTAACTCAAGTGTATATCTCAAATGGTTAAGTTATTAAACCCATAGTCAAGTAACCTAAATTCAAGTCTGACCTTTGTCGTGATGACAATTTGATTTTAAAATTTTGTAATTTATTTTTGTATTCTTCATTAAAAAAAATTTAAATATTTTTTACTGACATTAAACCTAATTCTCGGCGTAGTTTAACAATTGAATTTTCTAAAAGTGGTTTGGTAAATATATCATCTATTTGATTTTCGGTAGAAATATGTTCTAAGTTGATAATTTCGTTTTCGATATTGTCTCGTAAGAAATGATGACGAATATCAATATGTTTTATACGTGAGTGATTTACAGGATTTTTAGACAGATTTATTGCGTTTGTATTGTCACAGTAAATTATTGATTTTGATAAATTTATTCCAAAATCTCTGAATGTCTGTTGCATATAAATAATCTGAGCACAAGCTAAAGCTGCAGATATATATTCTGCTTCACACGTTGAGAGTGATACACAGTTCTGTTTCTTACTAAACCAAGAAACAAGTGATTTTCCAATGAAATGACACGTACCACTTGTACTTTTTCTATCCATCCGAGGTCCACCGAAATTAGCACCACTGAAAGATACTAATTCAAATGGACATTCTTTCGGATAGAAAAGACCAAAGTCCTTAGTATTATTAAGATATCGCAGAATTAGTTTCACTGCTCTTAAATGTGATTCTTTAGGATCTGCTTGGAATCTAGCGCATAAACATACACTCATCATAATGTCTGGTCGACTTGCAGTTAAATAAAGTAGCGACCCTATCATACTTCTGTATAACTTTTGGCCAACATTTTTACCATTGTCGTCTCGATCGAGATGAGCTGTAGTACTCATAGGAGTAGGTATTCCAGAAGTGTTTTCCATTCCAAATCGTTTAATTAAATTATTAAAATATTTTTCTTGATTTATAAAGATACCATTAGATAATTGTTTAATTTGAAGTCCGAGAAAATATGATAGCTCTCCCATATGTGACATTTCGAATTCTTTAGTCATTATATTTGAGAATTCTTCACATAATTTTTCATTAGTTGAACCAAATATAATGTCATCTACATATATTTGTATAATTAAAATATCTTTATTAGTATTTTTAATAAACAAAGTTTGATCAGCTTTTCCGACTCAAAATCCTAAGTTAATTAAATAATTTTTAAGTCTGTCATACCAAGCACGAGGTGCTTGTTTTAGACCATATAAAGCTTTCTTTAGTTTATATACATAATATGGATATTTTTCATGAATAAATAACGGCGGTTGTTCAACATATACATTTTCCTTAATAAATCCATTTAATAAAGCACTTTTAACATCCATTTGATAAAGTTTAAAATTATGAAAACAATCGTAAGCTAATAGAATACGTATTGCTTCTAGTCTTGCAACAGGAGCAAACGTTTCTTCGTAATCGCTTCCTTCTTCTTGATTATAGCCTTGTGCTACTAATCTTGCTTTATTTCTAGTAATATTTCCTAATTCATCTGCTTTATTTTTATAGACCCATTTAGTTCCAATAACTGATTGGTCATCAGGACGAGGAACTAACTCCCAAACATTATTTCGTTCGAACCGATTTAACTCTTCTTGCATGGCAATAATCCAGTATTCATCTGTTGAAGCTTCTTTTGGATTTTTAGGCTAAATAGTTGAAAGAAAGCAACATGACCCATTTGGTTTAGTTGACTTCTTGTTTGAAATTGCGAATCAATCTCTCCAATTATATTTTTTGTAGGATGATCTCGTAGGATTCTAGGAGAAGATCTAATTTCATTGTTATTGTTTTGATTAATATTTTCATTATTTTTAAAACTTATATTTTCTGTGTTGGATATAATTTCTTCATCATCTTGGATTATTGTATTGTTATTAAAGTTTTCATCAAAAGATACATGTAAAGTTTCTTCTATTACATTTGTTCGTTTATTAAAAACACGATATGCCTTATTTCGTTCTGAGTAACCTACAAAAATTCCATGGTCGGCTTTTGGATCAAATTTTCCAAGTTGGTCTTTTGTGTTAAGAATAAAATATTTTGACCCAAATATTTTAAAGTAAGAAATATTAGGTTTTCTTCCATTAAAAAGTTCATATGAAGTGTTTTTAGTTAAAGGTCGTATGGAAATACGATTTAATACATAACACGCAGTTGCTAAAGCTTCTGCCCAAAAATGCTTTGGTAATGTACTTCCATTTAATAACGTTCTTGCGCACTCTTGTAGAGTTCTATTTTTCCTTTCTACAACTCCATTTTGTTGTGGAGTTCTAGAAAATGAAAAATTATGATTTATTCCTTTCTTTTTACAAAATAATTCAAATGATTCATTTTCAAATTTTCCTCCATGATCACTCCTTATGGTTTTTACTTTTAGATTCTTAATATTTTGAATTCTTTTAACAAATTTTTTGAAATAATCAAACATATCACTTTTGCTTTTTTATGTATACCTTGAGAAGTCATCCACTATTACGAAAACATATCGATTATGTTTAATGGATTGAACCTGTATTGATCCGAATAAATCCATATGTAATAATTCTAATGGTTGTAAAGTTAAAATGACTTTCTTAGATCTAAAAGATGATTTAGTTAATTTTCCTAATTGACAATCATCGCAAAGATTATTTATTTTAAAATTTATTTTTGGTAAGCCTTTGACTAATTCATTTTTTGAAAGTTTTTGGATAGATTTAAAATTAATATGACAAAATCTTTTGTGCTATAGCCAAGGATCATTATCTTTGACCATTAAACACATATCATTATTATTATTAATTTTCATGTTTAAAACATAAATATTTCTATCTCTCTTTCCTTCAAAAATAAGATTTTGATTTTGATCAAAAATACAACATTTATTTTCAGAAAAAGTTATTTTAAACCTTTTTCGCATAGTTGACTTATGCTTAATAAATTATGTTTTAAGTTTTTAACTAAAGAAACATTTGTAATGAGGGGTAAATTTGATATACCGTAGTTACACACATCTCCTTTGCCAATGATAAAACCTTTTGAGTTATCTCCGAAGGTAACAGAACAACCATATTCAAAGTATGAAATATTTGTAAACATTTCTTTGTCTCCAGTCATGTGTTTTGAACAACCACAATCTAAAATCCATTTTCTTTTCATGAGTGGGACCTGCAAAAAATATTAATAAAATATTGGTACCCACCTTTTAATAGGGCCCTAAGAGTTAGATCTTAGGAAACCAAACCCAAGTGGGTTCAGTATCCCTTTTATAAAGATAATGACTACTTTTGTGAACTGTTTCTATAAAGGATTTTATATATTTGTTCCGAATTAAATTATTGTTTGTTTTCGGAACCCATATTTTGATTTCCTTTTTCTTTTTAGTGTATCTTGTTATGTTATTTTTCAATACTATATTATGTTTCGAATTATTTTCCTTCTTAAAATTCGCATTTTTCTTTGGAGGAATTTTTGATTCCTTTTTAAAACGGTCCATTTTTATTTGAAGAGGATTGAGAATTTTCGATAATTCTAGATAAATTTTCTCTTCCCTTATTAAAATTAGAAACATTTTAGTAATGTTATCTAATTTAGTTTGAAGACTGGTATTTTCTAATTCAACTTGTTTTATTTTATTTTTAAAATTGTGATTTTCAGACATAATTTCATCATTCTTTGCCTTTTGAGTTTCAATTTCTTGGCTCAAAAGTAAAAGTTGACTATCTGAGTTTGAGAGAGATTCTTGAACCTTTTCAATTTATTCTTCCAATATTTTTTTCTCGTCTTTTAATATTTCTCTTTCAAATTCAGCTTTGTTATGATTTTCATGTGTCTCTTTAAGTTTCTTTTTAAGAATTTTTATAGTATTTAAAAATTCAGTGTTTGCTTCTATTAAATCATCATAAGATAAATTACTAACCACGGATTCTTGAGCCATGAAGCACACATTTGCTTGTTCATTGTTGCTATCACTATCACTATCTGATGAATCTGAATCTGAATCGTCCCATGTGACAGAAAAAGCCTTCTTTTTATATTTGTCTTTCTTATTCTTGTTGTTGAAGCTTTTCTGATTCTCCTTCTTTAGCTCCGGGCAGTCTTTTATCATTTGACCTTTCTTGTAACAATTAAAACATTCTAAGTTTGAGGATGAAGGTTTATTTGAGGAATTCTTTTTGAAGCTACTCTTTCTGAATTTTAGAAATTTCTTAAAAAAATTTGCAAAAATGCTAGATCCTCATCTTCTAATTCTGATTCTTCTTTTTCCGCATGAAAAGCTACATTCTTTTTTTCTTGTGCCTGGTCTTTTTCGGCTTGAAGATTTACTTCATAAGACATGAGGTTACCTATTAGTTCTTCAGGTTTCATTGTTGATAAATCTTTGGCTTCCTCAATGGCTAAAACCTTCCTCTCCCATTCGTCGGTTATGGAGTTTAGTACCTTTGATATAATATCAAAGTCACTATATTTTTCTCCTAACCCTATTAAGGCATAAAGTATGTCTTGAAATCTTGAGTACATGTTGTTGATGATTTTATTTTGTCTCATTCTAAAATTTTGGAACTGGTTTTTGAGCATTGAGATTTTTGTTTGTTTGACCTTGTTTGTACCCTCATGAATTGTTTTGAGTGTTTCCCATATCTGATGTGCAGTAGTACAGATACTAACTCAATTGAATTCATTTCTATCCAAATCATAGAATAACATATTCATAGCTTTGGCATTTGCACTTGCTTCATTTTTCTGAGCTATTGTCCACGCAGAATAATTAGTTGTAGGTGCTGTGAATTCTGTTTGAGTTGCATTCCAAGCATCAAAACAGGTTGCTTGCATATATATCCTCATTCTTGTTGTGCAATAATTGTAATGTAAACCATTGAATAATGGTGGTCTTTGAGTGGATTATCCTTTGGAAAATGTAGAGACAGTGGTTGTGCTGGTACTTGCGTTACTTTCCATATTATCAAAATATCAAATAACGGTGTTACGGTTATTGGATGTCCTAGCTCTGATACCAATTGAAAGAGACGTTGCAGCAGGATCGTATGGAATAGAAATGTGTAGATAGCAGAATATCACCAATAAATAAAAGTGACACCAAAGATTTATACTGGTTCGGACCACTGTCCTACATCCAGTCCCCAAGCTCCTCTTAGGAATTTCACTAACAAAAACAACCCTCACTTTATCCGGAGGAATAGGTTCACAACTACCCGAACAGCCGAACGGGATTTCTTGCCTCGACTGCTGAAGAGGACTTTCACAATACAAAGAGTTTGTTGACTACATGCGTTCCTAATAACACAGATATGTCAAATCAATGTACACCCTTCCTATAATCTCTCCTTGATGATAATAGTGTAGTTCGTGAAAGAATATGAAAGATTTGAGAAGATTTGTAATCTTTGAAATATGGAAATAGAGTGCTTTTGTGAATGTGAATGCTATAGATAGGATAGAAAGAATTAGAGTAAGATTAGTTGAAAAACATATTTGATTAAGCCTCTATTTATAGTATACAAATAGTTGCAATTATTCACGAAGAGATTCAATGATTAGATGTGAATTAAGAGTTGTGTCTCTTTGCTAAATAGTTGCATTTATTTGTTTTCAGAAGTCTGAAATAAAATTTCAGAAGTCTTTTTATAATCAAATATATATACAACAAAGAAATAGGCAAATTCGGGATATATTCAGACGTCTGAAAAAATCAAAACAGATTTCTGAATATTATGTTGAATATATATTTTTGTTTCAGCAGACAGACGTCTGAATTATAAATTTCAGATGTTTGTTGCTGTGCCTTGTGCATGTCTTAAAAACGTGCATGTGTGTATGTATCACCAAGGAAGATTTTAACAATATCTAAACTAATACATACAGACTCAATATAATCTTCAACTAAGCCTTTGGAATTTGACTGTTGTAGAGTTTCTTCCTGCAAAACAAAGTTAATCGATACTAATATATATATATATATATATATATATATGTATGTATGTATGTATGTATAGTTGTCATAATCATAACGCTATAAAGCGAGATCCAGCAGTTTTCAGTCAATTCCTTGATATCTCGGCCTTGCCAAAAAGCGGTATTACAAAAGGTATGATTGAATTTGTTCACTAAAACAAGTTGATTCGATACATTCCCTTTGTACCATACATTATATATTGGATTTGAATCAGATTTTCGATCAATCTATACAAATTAACAACCACTTTGAACTTGACCAAGAGAGGGAAGAGAACTTTTGAGTAGACTAACAACTGCATTGATACAATTCCAGCTCTGAAAGATCGCTTAAAGAGACCTCTCATTTTACCCAAACCTTTGGATCACAAAGATTTGTACATCAATTGGGCCGTGTCAACATACGCCATAAGCATCGCAATGCTATATGAAGAGAAACGAATCCAAAAATCAGAATATAATGAAAGCTAGCTATTGACAGGCTCACTCCATTAGGTCTATATCGACCAGTCTCGATAGGTCCTATAGAAACCTTAAATGTCTAGAAGGTTACTCAATTAGAATATCAAGCTAAGCCAATTTGATATCACTTATAGCCCTCAAAGAGCTATCCATCGTCAATCATTAGCATACTTCATATCCGAATTCACTGTAGTAGATGACTATCCGAAGAGCAGTAGAGAACCGTCCAACCGATGGAGAACCTATAAAGATGGAACTTCCAATAATCAGCCTTCTAATATCGAAGTTGCATTAATGACTCTAGATGAGCGATCAATCTGCTACGCCTTGGAACTCAACTTTCGTACAATAAATAACGAAGCTAAGTATGTAGCCTTAGCCGCCATGCTCAAACTTGTAGGAAACTATGAGTAGAAATTTTACATATCTTATGTGATTACTGATTAGTAGTATACTAAGTCAGGGAAGATTATTTAACAAGGGGGCAATATCTTGCTCCTTATCCTAGCTGGGTCCAAAAGCTACTAGCCGACTTCGGCTATTACACCACTACACAAATCCCTAGAGAACAAAACGAAAAGGATGAATCACTGGCCAAGCTAGTCAGTTCTGGGAATGCAAGGCAAAAAGACTCTGTCCCAGTTCAAATACTTATTATTCCAAGCATTGACATATGAAAATCAAGTAGATCTTAGAGATGGATCTAGAAAAGGAGTCATGGATGACTCCTATCAAAGATTATCCACAATCGGAGATTCTTCTTGAATAAAGGAATGAGAAATGGCATATCCTCTGTGAAGCATCACTGCATGATTATGTCTAGATCATTTAACCCCATCAATACAAAGCATTACTCTTATATCCATCAATTCGAGACCCAATATTACGTATCCATCGATACGAACCATACATTCCAACATCTCAGATCGATCCAGGAGAGGATCGATCCAGGAGAGGATCGATACAAAAGAAGGACATATAAAAAATCATCAACGTTGTCACAACTCAAATGTCACATCGATCCAGGAGAGGATCGATATGAAATTCAATCCAAACAAACACTAAAGAACTTGATAACAACCCGCAAATGCGCGAACATGAACAGGAGTTCGGTTAACATATGTGCATATATTACAAACTAACATTCAATTTTCAATGTTAACAAGGATTAAATCGTCACCTTATAATAATAAAAATAGTAAACAAAAAATTTCTGACACTCAACACTCAGTTAAAACGATGCATTGCATAATCATTGGCAGTCAACATTTCAGCATTTATTTTATTGGACATAAACCAAAGGTTACATCTTATGACGAAAAGACAACAACTACTCAGAGAATCGGATAAAACTTTAGTAGAATAAAGATTGCAGCTTTTCAAAGCATATTACGTTCACACAAGACGTGCTTTGGGAGGGAAATGTTATCCCACCTTTTGGCAAGGTCGTGACACTAAGAACTTGACTAGAAACCAAGGATAGTTCGTCCTGGAGATCCTTAATACACAGGTCTACTATGGATATCGGTAAATTTTGTTCGAGTCTGGATCGAGCTACAATTGATATAATAGGACCAGCAAACCTATGAAAGCCAACGTTCCAAATTTCAAGTCAATCAGAGTTCGTATGCTCAAGATATTGATCAATGAAGGTTGAGAAATCCAACTCTATTCGTATCCATCCAATTTCGTATCCATTCCCCCAAGAGAGATTCAGTTTGTATCCATCGCCCACTAACTTCCTTCATATCCATCAAAATGAAGCAACTTCATATCCATCATGTTAACAACACTTCATATCCATCAACCAATGTCTATTTCGATCAGTCTCCCTCCATCCATCTGGTATCGATCTCCCACCATCGATACGAACAGCAACAACCACCGATCGATACGAAGAAGGCAATATGAAGCATCGGTGCAAAGGCGGCCTCAAACCATCGATACAAAGTAGCATGCAAGCATCAATACGAACAGAGCCACGCAAGACCGATGCGAAATAGTATCGATACGAAGACAATAATGTTATACAAATCCAAGCTTGCATCGGTCATAACACGAGATCTACAAGTCCAAATGCCACCAAATTTTCATAGGAGCTTGCCTACAACGTCAAGAATGTACCAGATAAATTTCAGCCAAAAAGGATCAATTCTTGATCGATACGAATTCCATTCGTATCGCTCCCAGATCAAGTCGAAACCACCTGAACTCAATCTTGTGGACCTACCCACGTGAGAGAAGAGGTCTTCCAAGATCTGAGCGAGATATTTACAGCCTACGCCTATAAATAGCATCCATAAGCATCCATAAAAGGGAATTTTTTGGCCTCTCTACACCGATACTCTACCAAAGTTGCTATTGTACTTTGATTGTACTGTTGCAAATCACTTGTAACCAGCAAGCTATACTTAATAAACATCAATCATTTCATAGTGGACGTAGGTTATACGCCGAACCACTCTAAATTCTTGTGTTTCTGTGCATTTTCTTATCTGTTGATTGTGTGTTTGTTAGATTTGCCTCATTTTACATTTACTTTATTCATTTTATCTCTTCAAACACATCCGAAGAGTGATGTGCCTAATTTTGATACAAACATGTAGCGTATGGAACACATAGAGAAAATCCCATAGAGATTATTTAAAGAAATGATTTTTAAAATGTGTTAAAGAAAAAATCTATAATGAAGTCATACCTATGAAATTGTATGAGTACTCATCGGCATGCACGTTGGTAGTGCAGTTTCCTCACATTTCCTACGGTAACTAGGAAATCACGATATTATTTTTGTTCGAACCCTAGAAATCGTGTGGTTGTAGGGTGGATGTAATTGTACGTACTTCTAGAATCAACAAGGATAGAGATGGATTTATTGTTGATTTGTGCTGGCAATCGAAGTGAGCGCGGGTGTGGTCGTCCACTCATGGCATGGAAAGAAACTGCCAGGTCGACACTGTTTTGCTGATCCGGTGGATCTGAAATTTCTAGATCGGTGCGATGACGTCGTTGTTAGGTAAGAGCAGCAATACTTTTTTGGTAGGACATATATGGTTGGCATAATATTCTCTTTAAAGTTGTAGCATAAACCTTTCATTTGATGGTTTTGGAGTTCAATTGGGGTTAATTTTCCGATTGGGTGGTTAGGGTTTTCTATTTGAATGGTATGTGAGATCGGTGGTAAGGACGACAGAGGAGGATGTGGTGGTTGGTTGAATGGAGTTCAGATTTGGAATTGTTTTATGTTGTTGATCTTGTTTTCAATGAGTTTGGCAAGGTTAGTTGAATTAGATAAGGTATTGGGTTTTGAATGGTTGAAGTTTGTTTTAGATGTTTCTTAAGGCTAGATATAACGCAGCTGAGAAGAGCATCAAGGGGAAGGTTTGTTACACAGTTGCTATGTAATGACCCACTTTTTCATACAGATTAAGTGGCCAATAAACCACACATGACCCACTCAAATTGAATGGAAAGACGGATAGTTAGGCAACAGAAAGAAGACAAGAAGAAACTAAACAACACAGAATCTCATAATGGAATGAATAATCTATAATATACCAAAAACCTTTACAAAAAAATGTAATATGTATATGTACAAACATCAATCAGAGTACACTAACATATTTTAGCTAGAACAGTTATAACATACTGTCCTCACAATGGTTGATAAATACAACGATGAATGCAAAGGAAAATAATCATGTACGTGAATACGTCTCTGGGCCTCCATCTCGTCTCTTGAAGCTCCAAAACATCCAACTAACCTTAAAAATATACTCGGCATGAGCCGAGCATTATAGGAAAACAAGTCCGAGTCAGTGTGGTAAAACCAGCGTGAGAACTCAAATCACAAGGAATTTTATTCGTTATAGCTTGTAAAATCCTTTAAAATCAAAGGTATCTCATAAAATAATGCTACACATAAACACGGACGGGTTTTTACCTTTTGATAACCAAAACCTTTTTTATAGAAAGATCCAGTGATATTATAATAATGTCTATGATACAAATACTTATCAATCATAGCTGAAATTGTTACATTATTAAATTCCAACATAATAGTATACAATAAAGTCTGCATGACGCTTATTGGAGAATAGATTCCAACAATGGCAACATAAGGGACTACCTTCCATATAGTACACCTCTAGATAAAATGTACCGGGGGTCAGACCCTGAACTTGGACTACCCTTACCAATATAGGACCAGCCTACCCCTCACTTTGTATTATACCGAATATGTTATCACCTCGGTCGCTTTCCAACCTTAATCGAGAACCCTCATACACAACCAAATCCATAGTATGATGATCTAGAAATATGGTGACACACCTTAATGGGAGCGACCCACATAGCCCTGTTGCATCAACTCTATTTTCGCCATTTTCAAGTTGTGAGGCTTGAAGCTATGATTAACTTTTATATGTAGCAATTCCACTTGGAATGCTAACACTGCCCTCCATGTAGAAATATAGTGTCTGCATTCATCCATACAAGTTTTTTCTAGGTCTGAACGAAACCTAAGGCACTACCTCCACTACATCCATTTTGGTACCACCCTCGGGATTAGGAGTTGGTGGCCCTTACACTTTTAAAGCTCTATCTTTGATTCCATAATTCTTAAGATGTTTTCAGTTTGAAACGCTTAAGTGGGATCGAAGTGGTTTTCGGATAATTTATACTTATTCGATCTCGGTCTCTTCGAAACAACATTCAGTAGTTCCGATAAACTCAACCTCGGTTCTTTTGGAGATAATTAAACAATACATTGGAGCAAGGATCATCCCCTAACCGTTTAAGTGGATGGATCTCCCTATCATTTGTCCTAGAAGAACAAAATGAGATTTATATAAACAATACAACATCAACAAAGATGGTCGTGCCATATAATTCACGTGTTTCTTCTAGATATTTCCAAAGTTATATTTTGGTCCAGATTTGATAGTCGGTTATTTAACTATCGAATAAACAAATATCCAATAAAGATTATATTTCCAATGGAAACCACTAAGCCCCTTAAATTAATCTTTCATAGATTTATAATCACGTTTAAATATTTATTAAAATCTACATATACTTATCTCAGCGGAATATGTATATTCACAAACCGATTCTTCCCAAAAACACTTGAAAACTCTTAAAAATAGATTTTGGGAAGTATCACTCAATATCGATCATGGATTGTAGTTTACTTATACTCACTATCCCAGCGAATCCATAGTAAAATGTCAACAAATCCTGCCCGTAGAATTATGCCATGAATATCAACCATTTCTTTTCAAATCTCTTATTTTGGAGTTATCACCAAATCTATTTATAAAGTTTCTTTATAAATCTTCAATTTATTTATACAACATTCTTTATAAATCTCAAAAATCCAATTATAAAACTTCTCCTTTAAGATCTTTAAAACTCATTTATGAATTCTTTTATAAATATCCAAAGCCATTTATAAACTCTTCTTATATTTAAAAAACTTATTTACTAAACTTTCAAGTCAGTAAGATTCCCTTGATAAACATAAATTATTAAATAACTTAAAATAGTAGGTTATTGTTTAACATCCTTCTTTTTCACTCAAATTAAGTCTCACTTAAAATAATAGCTTAAATCTCATTAATAATACATTAAATTAATTTTAAAAACTATTATGGTATTAATAAGTTAACTTCGAAATAATATAAATATAATAATTAGTTAACTTTAAACATTATTAGAACAATAATTAATTAACTTTAAACTAATATAAATATAATAATTAAATAACTTAAATCAATAAAATTAAATAATTCAAATCAATATAATTAAATAACTTAACGCAATATACTTAAATGACTTTGATTAAAAATTAAAGTATAGTTAATCGCTTAAAATAAATAATTAAATTAAAATTAAAACATTTTTAAACCATAATTAAATAACTTTAAAATAATAATTAATCATTCTTAAACAACATTTAAGAAATAACCTTTAAGAAACATATTAATAAAATAATTAACTTTAAATTATTATTAAAAAATTATAAATTGTCTTTAAAATATAATTATTAATAATTTATTACCTTTTAATCTTATTGCTAAATAATAATTATCTTTAGACCTTATAACAAAATTAATTATTCTTAAATAACTTTCAAATGAATCTTTAACTTTTAAAATTGGAGGAGGCTTAACGATCACCTTAGTATTTATACAAGCTACAATCTCATTCAAAGTTAACTTTCCAAGTCAATCGCTGGTATTTAGATAATCAACGACTATATAAATAAATTATCACTTAATCGCTATTGGTTAACATATCACTTATTAAAAGTGGCATAACAATTTATCGATATATCATCAAATGTCCAAATCTTTAGAATAGCAGAACGGGGATTTATTTTGCTAATTAAATGTCAAGTTAATTTTAATTAGTAGAATGGTGTTTTATTCCACTAACAGTTGTCCAATTACCATATTCGATCTTGTTTTACTCAATAGTAATTTATTTGGACAAATAAACATCTATAATTAAGGTATATAAATTTTAATCGACGCTATTATTAAAATAATGTGATTTAAATCCAGTCCATTTAAATATGTCATGATATTTTACATGTCCAAAGCTATCAATCAGTTATATGACAACATTATACTTGTAAATACGAGTTCAATGCAAAAATTTATGAGTCGATTGGATTTAAAACGAGCTATATATCACGTTTTAAACTTAACATTATTATTAAAACAAATAAACAATAAAATTGTTCTCACCCCAATGCTTTCGGCCCAAAGCCCAACCAAGAAACCCAACCGCTGCTACATGTTCTTCCCCAAAGCTCCTCTCTCCCTCTTCATTTGCAAGAAATCTGAATCCAACGTACACATACACACTTGCATAGTGCATGCCATTCCTTCCACCATTCGTTGACATCAAGGCCACCAACAAGTCTATCTCCTCAAGCTTGCCCTTTCCGACCAAACGCCACCACCTCCCACCCCTTAGATCAAAATCCAACCCTATCACCATTCCCAAAAATCATGACCAGGTTACAAAATCTTGCGATAACTTTAGATGCCAAACTCCACCAAACTTCACCGATCGAAGTACCTCACTTCCCCGGATCCCAAACCAAGATTCATTTCTCCAATCGATGACCATAGCTCCGACGAATCCAAGCCCTAGCTCGACCAACATCAAATATTGACACAGAATCACTCAGAAACTTCCCCAAAAATCCTGTACTTCCACACAAGCCCAACGACGCATACGGCGTCAACCATTCTACTTGGATTGAGAGAAATCGATTTTTGAATATTATGAAAATTATTATCCCCTTACTGATATTAGATAAGTTCTCAATCTATTTCGATGAAAACAAGCGCCATCAATTTTTGAGAATACTACGGATATAGACGAACAACTTTTGTTTTGAACGTATTGGCTAATATTGAACAGATTGGGAGTAAATGATTTTTGAATAGAGGAAAAATGGTTTATTTCATCACCAGGCAAAACAAAACAAAATTAAGGGAAGAAGAAGAAGTCCTTACTGCCTGCACGTGAACAAGTATATATATATACACACATGCTTACTCGGACATGTTGAAACAATGCGGTAGGCAAGGGGACAAAGAAACCAAAAGGAAGGAGAAGTGAAAGGGAAAACAAAGTGTCAGCAGAGACAAGGCAACAAGATGGAGGCTAGATGCAAGATGCGTGTACTATGTGTGTGTGTGTATATACATGTTTTGTCTTGAAATTGAATAGATTACAGTGCCCGGCTACCGTATGTCGCGTGTGCGTCCGAGCAATGAATGATCGAAGATAAAGTATGATCGTGCATAATAATGTTACATGATCACAAAACAAAAATAAAATAGACGAGTTATTAAATTCTACAAATTTTCAAAATGCCAATGTATGCCGTAAAATACGTCAAATGAATATTTAGTTATTTTCCAAATTAAAAATTATGGAATAATTCTATAAATTAAATTAAAAATACGTCATTGAAAATTAGGTCTTAATTTTTAACATAGGTTTTATTGTAGTTTAATTCAAATCCGATATTTACAAAAATTAAATATTCAAATTTGAAGACCCAAAAATACGGGACGTTACACTCACCCTCCCACCTTTAAAAAGAATTTCATCACCGAAATTTCACCACTTGAACAATCAATATTGTTTATAAGCCCGCATAATGTTTATAGATCATTCATATACAGAATCTGAGTCAATCATTACTCGAATACATGACTCCACTTCCAAACCAGTATAGCTCACCTGATTTTCTAGTGTAGATTCTGATCAGGCTCCTTGATTAGGACCTCTGTTCTCCTTACATAGCCATAAATTATGATAGAAAATCTAGGTTCTATATCAAGTACCCTCATCAATTGCTCGCCATCAAAAATTAGGTAATAGATCCTTATTTGGAATGGTATAATACACCTTATATGCTTGTACTCAAATATTAGATCAAAACTATATGGAAGGAGAAATGATCTACATCCATTCTACGAACTTATTTTAATTGGTTATTCCTAATACCAATTCTATCCCACTGAATCATTTATGAAAATATTTCATAAAAATTCCAACTTAGGTTCAAATATTTTAGATGGTACAACTTTATTTATGAAACCTTTTCATAGAATCACTTTACTATATCAACTTGTATAATACTCTCCTACATCTTAAGAATAACATCAAATTATTTCATTCTATTCACATTTAACTATTCAGACGTAGGCTTAAAATAATTTGAGTCTTAAAACCGAGTTGACCAATACAACTTCATTACCCGTCTGGTCTGGTAAGTAGCTAAGAAGAGCAAGATGCTGGTATTCAAACTCCATCCTAGAACTTTTCTTTAGACACTCGGAAGTAAAAATGTTTACTAGCTACCCCAATAACATCAAGTAATTTTTTAACTTTCTAAATGTTTAAATCAAAAGGAACGATTTAATAAAACAAAGTTTGTTAAATGTTCTTAAAAATTTGACCCAATTAAAACTTCATTCATTAACCCATTTTAAATCAAGATACCTTTACATTTTGGAAACTTAAGAGTCAATTACCAGGATATTTTTTCCAATGACTTTTGAAATGATACAATATATATTTTATTCCAAAACTATATATATACACACACATACACATGGCCCAAGTAACCCCAAAACAGAACCAAAGAACTAGGTACTACCAAACAGTATTATATATTCCTTACTATAAGGATAATACTCAAGCAAAATGTTTACCATTCGAATGTTTCTCTAACCCATTTTTAGTTATTTTTGAGCCACTTGAACTAGTTAACTTAAAACCACTTTTCTCTGTTCAAATCCACTTTGAAACAATGCCCAATATATTTCCAATATGTAGTTTTTATCAAGCTATCAATTTCCAACTTGCTTTCGATTAGTCCAAATTCGAACCTATCCCAACCGTACAATGACAAATAGAGTAATTTACTGAGTGCACAATAATGCTAGCTAAGCAGACATCCGATCGTCACTTAAAAGATTATTCTGATCACCACAAAATAAATCGAGACTCATCCCCAAACTAATCCAAAGAAATAACCATCTTTCTACAAAATTCCTTTTCAAAGATATTTATACTAAAATATATTTCTAAGCAACTATTTCCAAAATATTGATACAACAAAAACCCCTTTAAGAAAACCATTATTATTATCATTTCCAAAGTCATATATATTATAAAACTACCTCAAATAAAATTATTATTTCCTTTCTCTAAAATCATTTGAAATAATAATATACACATTTACTTTATAGTATATGGAATCATATTTTTGAAATCAAATCAAAATTTATTTTATCAAAACAATTATATAGTGAGATCCAAATGGTAGCATATTGCTCACTTAGAAACTCGAAAATGAACACCGAGGATGTTGCAATTATCGTCGAAATTATTTTCTAATGACCGAAGTGAGTTCAGTACTTATATCCCTTTGAAAATCCTTAAAAATAATTTCATTCTGAAAATGTTTTCAAACAATATTATTATTAATTTGTAAACCATGAAAGCCATTTTCCAAAATACCATAATTCAAATTCTCAAATTACTTATATTTATATAATACATTTTTATAATTCAAATTTATAAAATATCTCGTTTTAAAGGAAATCATTCTCAAATATTCACTATGAAAATATTTTAGCCTTCTTATATAAATCATTTTTCAAGTATTTACTTCAGCAATATTTAATTTTCATTTTAATGAACTTCTTTTACAAAATCCCAATTTAATACAACCAACTTTTATATTCCAATCATTTCCAAAATATTTAATTCAAAATATTCCAATTTCTTTTTAATAAAACAACATCTACTAAAACCAAATTTTATAAAACCAACCTTTATATAGAATCATTTCTTAAATATTAATGTTAAATAAACAACCTTTAGAAAATAAAAATTTTAACCCGACATTATCAACGAACGCCTTATATTCAAATTATGAAATTTAATTCACTAGGTATTCATTTCAGTGTTCCCCAAATTCATGCTATGCAACCTAGGTTTCAAAAAGGAAAGATTCAAGATAGATTAATGGATAACGGTCAATGCTCAGTGTTAGTTCCTAAGATGATGGCTTTAATGACACCAACCTTAAGACTTGTTATAAAATATAAATACTAATATTCTTGTCTAAATATATATGTATATGTAGGATATATATATGTAGGTACTGAGAATGAAGACTATATAGTACAAAGATTCAAGACTGAGTATAGAGATTCAAGACTGGTGAATTCAAGACCGAAGAAATCAAGATTGAAGACTCAATGAGTATCAAGAGTTCAAGATATCAAGAGTATCAAGAGTTCAAGACATCATGATAAGTATTAGAGTCTAGAATTATGTTAAAACTTCATAATAGCACTACAATTTTTATTCAAATTTTAATTGTAGAATAGAATCCATCTTCTCGCTTTAATAATGGGATGGAACCCATGACCTCTTTAGTGGGATGGAACCCACGACCTTCTCTAGTAGAATGGAATCCATAATATTTTCAAAGTGATTTATTTTTTCAAAACTATATTTTTAAAGTCATCTCTATCAATTTAAATATTTTAGCCTTAATTCAATAAAACTATTTTTAATCATATTAATTTAAAAATCATCTCTTGTTTTTTTAAACTATCGCTTGTTTTTAATATTTTAGCTTTAATATATTCTAAAGAAATCTATATTTAATTTTTAATATTACTTTTATATTATATATTATATATATTAAGATTACTTTTTAAAACTCTTTTATAAGTTTAAACTATATTCAAAATGGTTTACAAAGTTTAGAGATTGTTTTGACAAGTTTTAAAATAGAAATCATTTTTAAGAAAAATCTATTTTCAAAATTAACATAGGCATGTCGACATCCGTCATCCCCCCATGTTGATATGGTAGCCGTAGAATTTAAAATTCAAATTTTCAAAATAAGTGTCTATCCATCATAACCTTTCACGAATGGACATGACCGTTGTTCTATAAATACCAGTTGTTTTCAACAAATTTTATGTTAGTTTTTCTTTATTTCTTCACTCCTTCTCCACACAAATATTCTCTTATATTTCAAATGTTTTAACAACACTCTACTAAAATTCTAAGTGAATCAAACTCAATCATCTCTATTTTGTTTCTCTGGCACTCTCTCTCAAAGATCATAGTGCTATTTAGAGTTATAGGATCATTTGTAATCAAAGATCGAAAGATCGAAGTGTATAGAGTCTCTCTCTATCAAAGTATGATTGGAAACTACGTGATTGTGGCCCGTAAATCAGTTGGGCGTGATTGTAACCGTAAATCAATTAAGTGATCTTGTAGCCTGGTTAAATCAAGAGAGTTTGCCCTAGACTCGTAAACAGGTGGGTGTATCTTGTGGCCTTGAAATCAAGGTTGTAATATTGACATTATATTTGAAAATAAATCTGCATAAGAAATTGTGTGGGACTAGATGTAGGGTAATTCCGAACCAGTGTAAACTTCTGGTGCGTTCTTTCCTTTACTGTTTTATTTACTATTTGCATTTGTGTTTGATTCTGTGATTTTTTTTCTATGTTTGTGAATTGCATCTGTTTGGATTTAATTTGAAAAGATTCATAAAATTAATTAAACACTATTCACCCCCTCCCCCTTAGTGTCAATTCTGCCTTAAGATTCATAATGCGCATTTCCTACACTAAGAACAGGTGAGCATGGCTAACCAAATTCTAGGTGATAACGATGGAATATTATCATTTCCTATCAACCAAGCACAATCAATAATAACTATATCAAATTTTCTTTGAAAATTTATTCTTTTATACTAGAATTGGCCCGTGTTTCGCACATGGGCTATTTATATCATTGTAAACGGAAAGCAAAGGCATTTTCGGAATTTCAAAAAACGCCGAGTAAATTAATTCTACGAATTTTCTTTATTAATAGTAGAGATATAAAACATATATTTCCAAGTAAAATTATTTCATTTACCCATTTTAAAACAATACAGTGTCAATTGGTCTTGTTCGAGTGTTTAGGAAATCCCTTCGATAAAATTGGCCAAACGCATCGGCAAGAATTCTTAAGCCACTCAACGGGTCAAACAACACAATATAAAACATTTTTATATCATAAAAATTACGCGCTCATACACACACTCAAACTCATCCTAGGGTCTCACTTACCCTATCTCAAATGAGTCAACCCCACCAAAGTCTAGATGTTCGCTCAACCTAAGCTCTGATACCATGTTGTAATGACTCAGTTTTTCATTCAATTTAAGCGGCCAATAAACCACACATAACCCACTCAAATTGAATGGAAAGGCTGATAGTTAGGGGAAAGAAAGAAGAAAGAAGACAAGGAGAAACTAAACAATATAGAATCTCACAGTGGAATGAATAATCTATATTATATCACAAATCTTTACACAAAAACAAAAACTGTAATATGTATATGTATAGATATCAATCAGTGTATACCAACGTTGACGCTAAAATTGGGCATCAGCACCGTAGAATCTCAAGGAGATTAAATAATAAATGGAATTAAAAACAGAGCAAAAAAAGTAAATGAACACATAGATTTTTATAGCGGTTTGGCAATCTTGGCCTACATCCTCTTCATATTTTTATTGATCTTTCTTTTGATTATAAGTACAAAGATGTTTGGATCAGCTAGGATCTAGTAATACAAGATTCGAGAATGAAAATGGCAGAGCCTCCACCACAAGAAGAATGATCCCTTTTTCTGAAGCTATGCCTACTGTATTCATAGCATAGGATACGCATGGATCGGGTTGAAACTTTGTAAGAAGGATTTCCACATCCAGAAGGGCACACCATATCAATCAGCCATGTTAATTCGATGAATGTTCTCCGATGACTTGAACTATTCCATGAATCGTTCTTGGTTAATTCATACAAATTCTTGCTTCACCCGTAGCTTGAGCATATGAACTTCAATCAACCCCAAACTTAAGATATAACTTCACAAGGCCAGGCTAGTTACTTCATGCTAGCTACATTTTGATTGGATCCTGGTTTGAATCTACCCAACTATCGTCTATTGTACTGTACATAATTGGATCTTTAGGCCATTGACCATCCGTCCCTGGTCGGATCGATGATATCACGGCTTCGCCAAAAGGCGGGATAACAACTAACATATTTTAGCCCGGACAGTTATAACAACCTGTCCTAACAATCGTTGATAAATACAACGATAATTGTAACGGAAAATAATGACGTACGTGAATACGTTTCTGGGATTCCAGCCATCTCCTAAAGCTCCAAAACATCCAACTAACTTGGAAACTATACTCGGTCTGACCCGAGCATTATACGAAAACAACATCGGGGTCAGTTTGGTAAAACCAGCGTGAAAAACTCAAATCACAATGAATTTTATTTGTTATAGCTTGTAAAATCCTTAAAATCAAAGATATCTCATAAGACCGCACATAAACACGAATGGGTTTTTACCTTACGATAACCAAAACCTTTTTATAGAAATTTCATTTATAGAAATTTCAGTGATATTATAATAATTCTAGGATATAATTACTTATTACTTATAGCTAAAATTGTTACAATATTATATTTCAGTGTAATAGGTATACAATCAAGTCTTCAAGGCACTTATTAGAGAATAGATTCTAATAATTGCAGGTAAGGGACTACCTTCCGTACAGTACACCTCTAGATAAAATGTACCTAGGTTCAGACCCTGAACTTGTTCTACCCCTGCCAACACAGGGCCGTCCTACACCTAAACTTGGATAGTACCACATATGTCGTCATCCCGGTTTCTTTCCAACCTTACTTGAGAGCCCTCTACACAACTAAATCCATAATATGATGATCTAGAAAGGTGATGACACACCCTAATGGGAGCGACCCGAATAGTGTGTTGCATCTATCCCGTTTTACCCATTTTCGAGTTGTGAGGCTTGAAGCTAGGATTATCTTTTATATGTAGCAATTCCACTTGGAATGCTAACACTGCCCTCCACACAATGCCAGTATTCATCCATAAAAGTTCGTTTTGGGTCTGAACGAAGCAGAGGCACTACCTCCACTACATCCATTTTGGAATCACCCTCATGACAAGTAGCAGGTAGCCCTTGTACTTCAAAGCTCCATCTTCGATTCCATATTCCTTAAGATGTCTTCAATTCAAAATGCTTGAGTTGGATCGAAGAGGTTTTTAGATAATTTATAGTTATTCGATCCTGATCTCTTTAAAACAAATTCGATAGTTTCGATAAACTCAACCCCAATTCTTTAGGAAATAATAAAACTATACATAGGAGCAGGGATCAGACCTAACTGTTTAAGTGGATGGATCTCCCTATCATTTGTCCTAGGAGAACAAAACGAGATTTATACATAATACAGCATCATCAAAGATGATTATGCCATATAATTCATGTGTTTCTTCTAGATATTTCTAGAATTATATTCCAAATTTGATAGTCGATTATTTAACTATCAAATAAACATATATCCAACATAGATTATATTTCCCATGGAAACCACTAAGCCTCTTAAATTAAACTTTCGTAAACTTAATATCACATTCCAAATATTTATTAAAATGTTCATAAACTTATCTCATTAGTAGAAGATATTCACAAACCATTTCTTCCCAAAAATACTTGAAAACACTTAAAATTAGATTTTGGAAAGACAGTATCAATCATGAATCGCAGTTTACTTAATGGTTACGTCGCTATCTCAGCGAATCCATAGTAAAATGTAGACAATCCTCGTGCCTTGAATTACGCTATGAATATCAACCATTTCTTTCCAAATCTCTTATTTTATAGATATCACCAAATCTATTTATAAAGTTTCTTTATAAATCTCCAACCTATTTATAAAACATTCTTTATAAATCTTGAAACTCCATTTATAAAACTTCTCCTTTCGGATCTTTAAAACTCATTTATAAATTCTTTATAAATATCCAAAGCCATTTACAAACTCTTCCTATATTTAAAAAAATTATCTACTAAACTTTCAAGTCAGTAAGATTCCCTTGATAAACATAAATTACTAAATAACTTAAATTAGTAAGTTATTATTTAACATCCTTCTTTTTCATTCAAATTAAATCCCATTTAAAGCAATAATTTAAATCTCATTAATAATATATTAAATTAAGTTTAAACACAATCATGGTATTAATAAGTTAATATCAAAATAATATTAATATAATAATTAATTAACTTTAAACATTATTAGAACAATAATTAATTAACTTTAAACTAATATAAATATGATGGTCAATTAACTTATAAATATAACTAAATAACTTAAATCAATATAATTAAATAACTTAATTCAATATAATTAAATAACTTTGATTAAAAACTAAAGTATAGATAATCACTTTAAATAAATAATTAAAACATTTTTAAACCATAATTAAATAACTTTGAAATAATATTAAACATTCTTAAACAACATTTAAGAAATAACTTTTAAGAATCATATTAATAAAATAATTAACTTTAAATTATGATTAAAACAATATAAATTACCTTTAAAACATTATTATTAATAAATTATTACCTTTTTAAATATTGTTACTAAATAATAATTATCTTAAAACCTTATGATAAAAATAATTATTCTTAAATAACTTTCAAATCAATCTTTAACTTTTAAAATTAAAGGAGGCTTAACGACCACCCTTGTACTTATACAAGCTACCATCTCATTCAAAATTAACTTCACAAATCAATAACTGATATTTACATAATCAACGGCTATATAAATAAATTATCACTTAACTATCATTGATTAACATATCACTTATTAAAAGTGGCATATCAATTTATCGATATATAATCAGATGTCCAAATCTATAGAATAGCAGAACGGGGATTTATTTTGCTAATTAAACATCAAGTTAATTTTAATTAATGGAATGATGTTTTATTCCACAAACAGTTGTCCATACCATATTCAATCATGTTTAACTCACCAGCAATTTATTTAGCCAAATAAACATTCATAATTAAGTTATATAAATTTTAATCAACGTTATTATTAAAATAATGTGATTTAAATCCATTCCATTTAAATATGTCATAAAAGTTTACATGTCCAAAGCTATCAACCAGTTATATGATAACATTATACTTGTTAATATGACCTCAACGCAAAAATTTGCGAGTCGGTTGGATTTAAAACGAGCTATATATATCACGTTTTAAAATTAACATCATTTTTAAAACAAATAAACAATAAAATTGTTCTTAACCCAATGCTTCAGCCCAACCCCCAACCAAGAAACCCGACTGCTGCTACATGTTCTTCTCTAAAGCTCCTCCCTCCCACTTTCATTTACAAGAAAACTGAATCCAACGGGCACATACACGCATGCACAGTGCGCGCTATTCCTTCTATCATTCGATCACATCAAGGCCACCAATGAGTCTCTCTCCTCAAGCTTTCCCTTTCCGACTAAGCGCCACCACCCCCCTTGGATCAAAATCGACCCTAACGCCATTCCCAAAAATCAAGACCAGGCTACAAAATCCCACAATAACCTTAGATGCCGAACTCCCCCAAACTTCGTTGATCGAAGCACCTCACTGCCCCGGATCCCAAACCAAGCTTCACTTCTCTAATCGATTACCATAGCTTTGACGAATCCAAGCCCTAGCTTCCGACCAACATCAAACGTCGACACGAAATCGCTTCGAAACTTCCCAAAAACCCTATATTCCCATACAAGCCCAACGACGAATAAGGCGTCGACCATTCTACTCGGATTAAGAGAAATCAATTTTTGAATATTATGAACATTATTATCCCTTTACTGATATTAGACGGTTTCTCTACCGATATTCAATGAAATCAAGTGCCGTCGATTTTTTAAAATACTATGGACATAGACGAACAACTTTTGTTTTGAACGAATTGGCTAATATTGAACAAATTGGGAGTAAATGATTTTTGAGTAGAGGAAAAATGGTATATTTCATCACCAGGAAAAACAAAAACGAAATTAAGGAAAGTAGAAGAAGTCCTTACTACGTGCATGTGAACAAGTATATATACACACACATGCTTACTGGGACATGTTGAAACAAAGCAGTAGGCAAGGGGACAAAGAAACAAAAAGCGAGGAGAAGTGAAAGGGAAAAAAGTGTCAGTGGAGACAAGGAAACAAGATGGAGGCTCGATGCAAGATGCTTGTACTATGTGTGTGTACATATATATTTTTTGTTTTGAAATTGAATAGACTACAGTGCCCACTACGCTACATCACGTTTGCATTCGAGCTATGAATGACAGAAGATAAAGTATGATTGTGTATAGCAATGTTACATGATCGCCAAAAGAATATACAAGTTATTAAATTCTAAGAAGTTTCTAAATGCCAACGTTTGCCATAAAACACACCAAACGAAAATTTACTTATTTTTCAAATTAAAAATTATGGAAAAATTCTATAAACTAAATTAAATATACTTCATTGAAAATCAGGTCTTAATTTAAAACATAGATTTTTATTACAATTTAATTCAAATCAGAATATTTAAACAAATTAAATATTCAAATTCGAAGACCTAAAAATAACGGTCGTTACATGTTAAGTGTTTTAAGTTGAGATTGGTAAATTTTGACAATGATGGTTGGTCGGAGTTTTAATAAACTTGCTTGAGGGTTTAAAAAAGAGGAGGGGCCAAACATTGTTCGATTGCTTTAAAGAAGTTATGTTATGAAGTGAGTTGATTGTTATGGAACGTCCATTTACACCATGTCAATGCTTGGCCGATCATACAGAAACTAGCCAAGTTGGTACATTGATCGTTTGGGATAGAGTGGTAAGCGAAGAATTGTTTCGTTTGAAATATAAAATCGAGTGTGTTGGAACCAACGAAGTGGGTGAGTTCATATTTAGGTGTGCGGATATGGATCAGATTTGGAAGGTGGATTGTATAAGAGGTGTAGAGAATAATTTAAGTGGTAGTGGCGGTCGTATGAATGGTTCACAGTGAGGGGATATGGAAGTGGAGGAAATTTTGGAAGTTTGTTCGTTTATGGCATAAGTAAGTTGTTAGATTGAGATATTTTGATTGGCGAGGGTGTTCTTAATGTTGTTTATGACGACATATTGGGAGGAGAGAGCAGTTTCTGAGTTAGCGAAGGAGGTTTGTTTTATAGAGAGTGTGGTATGGATGGAGTCAGTGGAAGCTTGATGATTTTTAAGTTAAGATGCAAGTTCGTATAAACAGGCCATAGTGATTATAGGAAGGAGGTGAGTGGAGGAATGAAAACACCAATTGATAGGACTTATAGTTATACTATAACGGTTTTATAGAGAATTACAGAGGCAAAGAGAAGAAAATTGAGGAGAAGTGGAGAGGATTCATGAGGAAGAAGAAGCTACAATTTTTCCAACCTACATGTACATTTTCATCCCATCGTTTTATAGGCATGTTTTATTTGTAACAAACTTTAGACAACTATAACAATATATTTCAAAACCCATATTAGGCAACACAATTTGTAAAATGTAAATTCTATGAAAAGGAAATCATATAACAAATTTTGTCGTCTTGTTGCATTATATATTATGCAATATATTTTATAATTATATCTGGAAGGGACAATTATATTGCATTTGAGCCTAGTAGTAAAGCATGAAGCTGCATTATTGCCCCTTCCTAGAAGCTCGACTTCGCCTCAAGGTTGGAATGTGTAGTAAAGGGTGGTGGAAGTGGTATTGGTGTAATGTTGTTTCAATTTGGGCAATATTTAAAAAGATAAATGTGGAATACAAGGTAAATTCAAACTTCGGGGGGTAAGAGAAGTTTTAAAGCAACACTGTATATTTTCTTGATGATTTGATAAGGACCAAAGTATTTTTTAGAGAGTTTGTATTGGGTTGGTCACAAGGAACGTTGGTAGTAGGGGTATAGTTTGATGAATACATAGGAGCCAATGGAAAATTTCATATCGCTATAGTGTTGATTAGCTTAGTATTTCATACGTGTTTGTGCTCTTTGTAAATTTTCGTTATTAGTTTTCAATAGCCGATCTCTGGTTTTGGCACATTCTTCTAGTTCTTGTAGTCGAGTGGTTCCTTGGATGCAATAGGCAATGATAGCCAGTGCACGACCATAAACAATTGGTATAGAGAAGTACCAATAGAGGAATGTGTACAAGTGTTGTACGACTATTCGCCCAAGGGCGAGCATTTCACCTATTGAGAAGGTAGGTTCCAAATATTGCGTGCAATTTTGTTTCTAAACACTGGTTAACAATGGTTTGGTCATCACTTTGTGGATGATAGACACTGCTTATGTGAAGATGAGTGTCACGTAAGCAAAGAATTTGTTTCCAAAATTGATTCACGAAGACGCGATCACAGTCTAAAACTATAGTTCAAGAGAAGCCACATAAGTATGCATATTCTTGAATAAATTAAGAGGCTAATTAAACCATAGGAAAGGATGTAAGTAGTACAACAAAATGTGCATAAGTTGATAGGTGATCAACGATGATCCAAATACTAGTTTTTCCTGATGAAGGCGGTAAATTAGTAATGAAGCCCGTAGAGATATCTTTAAATATATGACGGGGAACAGAAAGCGGTTGTAATAAGCCCTTAGCATCAGTATTTTTAGGTTTAGTTAGGAGGCAGGTCGCACATTGTTGCACAAAATTACATATAGCCATAGACATATTAAACTAGTATAAATTACTCGAAACTCTAGCTATGGTTCCTTTGATGTCGAAATGCTTTCCAGTTTTAAAAGCATGATAAGAAAATGATGATCTTTTTTTAAGTTCATCTTTGGTGGGAATATATAGGTGTCTACACTTTAATAATAATCCATAATAAAAAGAAAGTTAGGAGGATGTTCATTACCAGACTAAAGCTATGTGATTATTTGTAGTGTCGTCGAGGCTCGAAGTAAAGCTACATGTATTTCAGTAGTAAAATCAAAAGAAGAAGCAGAAATTTCCATCAAAAATGCTTTTGCTATCCACTAAGAAAGTCCATTAGGACCTTTGTTCTCGGCACCGGCCTTGTATCGGATGGTAAAGTCAAAACCCATTAATTTTGACAACCACCATTGTTGTTCTAGAATCTGAATTGTCTAGGTTAGTAGTTGGAGCAAACTTTGATGGTTAATGGTGATGGAGAGCATGCGGCTGAGGAGGCAATACCTCCATTTTGAATGGCCAAAGTTATTGAGAACACTTCTCATACATACATAGCTGATTTGTGGAGTCATGGTGGCAATTTCTTGCTATGAAAGGTAATAGGGTGGTAGGATTGGGATAATATGGCGTCGTAGGCAAAATGGGAAGCATTGGCTTTGTAACATTCTGGAATTTTATCATTTTAATTTTGAATATTTAATTAATTTAAAATATTTAAATAATTGGTGTTTAAAAATCTAAATAACTTATATTATTCAAATATAATTATTTTAGATATTTGAATTGTGAATTAATTATTAATTAAATGGATTTAATAACCTTATTTAACTTCTTTTAATTAACAAATAATAATGGCGAAATCATTTTGTAAATTTATTTATAATAATAAGTAGTCTGAAAAAATAATAAGAAAATCAATTATTAATAAAATGGTTTGATTTTTGGTAATGTATTTTTTAATCTAATTTATTTGATTTTTCCATAATTTTTGGTTAGAAAAATATTAAAATTTTCGTTTGACATGTTCTACGGTAAGCGATTGTATTTTTGAAAATTCACAAAATTAAACAATTTATGTATTTTATTGCTGATTTGTGATCGTGTCATATTTTAGTGCACGATTGTAACACAATCATGTTTTTATTTCTGTCGTTTGTGGTTCGCATGCGAACGGAATATTGTGTAGAGAAATACTACAAAACTTTATTTTTAAAAATCTTTTAAAAATTAAACAAAATCCAGAATTTAAATGGTGATGTCATGGGTTGCTTGGAATCTTTGGGTTGCTTGAGAATTAAGTTTAACTTGTGATGGAGGTAAAGAAATTGGTTTTTTTATATAAACATGAAAATGTCAATACGTAACCAATTCAACAAGTTTCCCTCTTCCTCTTTTCTTTACCAGTTCCTGTAAAACAAATCATGGCTTCCTCCTTATAAAATCAAAATTAAATTTATCACTTAACAAAAAATTGTATCGTTTGTTCTATTGGGTTTGTATGCTCGAGAGCTTCAATTCCAGGTGTTATTTGTCGAGTGCGGTGATGTTAGGTAGAGATCAACAATGTTTACATAGGGCTAGGTTAAGTAGGGTTTTGTCGTGACGAAGATTCAGATGGAGTTAGGTGAAAAAGCATGCATCATCGCAATTCTCTTGAGGAGGCGCACCTTTCCATGTTATTCACCGGAGCTCCAACTTCAAGATGTGAATTGTGACATTTTGGTGTTGCATAGCCAAGCTATAGGATGCATTTCGACCTAGGGAACCGGAGATGATGGCATTAGGGTCGTTCAACTCGGGTTGGCTTATGGAGTCAGTTGTGATAGTCTGAGGAGCTAGCGGTAGCCGAGGTGGATCACAATATTGGGACAGGGGTGAATTAGGGCTACAAGTCAAAACTAGATTGAGTTAATCGAGCTCGGCTTGGGTTTGGAGGGATGCATCGAGCATGAGATAAGAAGTTCATCGGCACGATCCGCGCGTTATTTCAACGAGCAAAGTAGTGGGGAGGGTGGTGGTTGTACATGAAAATGTGCGGGTCTGTATGCACATTTTGTTTTGAAGGGAGATGGAAATTTAAAATTGGGGAAGAAGATATTGTTAAGGGTAAATAAATTAGGTAATTAACATACTTAATTGTTCTAATTAACTCGAAAACTTATAAATAGAATAACATTTCTAGACGAGGTCGGATTTAGACGCCGTCGGTTGCAGTGGACTCATAGGAATGTCGTCTATGTGCTGGAATTGGATTCGTTGGATCTAGAGCTAGTAGAATTTTATGCTCAACCAAATGGAAACATGAAAGCATCAACTGGAATTTTGATAAGTTTACTCACCTTTAAATAAATTATATAATATATGTGTTGTTGTGGATTATTGTTCAATGCTTAGATGATAGTTTGTATTATTATTCATTGTTTGTTTGAATTTTAAATTCCTGCTTGAAAAGCGGATGACATAAATAACCATTGTGTCATAGAGGACGAAAAAGAGGAAGTTAAAGTGTACGTAAGGAATAGGTCGCTACGGAATACTTTGAAACATACATTCATATATGCGATTGACATGGGACCTTTATAAAGAGACCATAAGGGGTTTCTCTTCAATATTAATTTACTTAATTCTTGTATCCCTTATATTGTTACTTGGTTGAAAATATTTATGACACTATTTACTGGTCTAAATGTTAATATAGCAATTATCACTACATCGTCACTTATGAAGTATCATCCCCTTAAACCCTTATTGCGTGTTGAACTTGAGCTTGTATTTTTATAAAATAAATGTTTGATCGTGATTTTGCACTTTGAATATTGTTTAAACTATATTTTCAAGTATTTTGAGAATTTTGTAAATAAAGGATTAGTGTTAATTAAAAATTTATAAAAGGAGTAATAAGTCCAATTAATTAACTTTGGAATAATTAACACTATTTTAAATTTATAAAGAAATTATAAATTTGATTAATTATCTTTTGAAATAATTAATATCATTTTAAATTTATGAAATATTATAAATCGAATTTAATTATCTTTCGAGATAATTGATGTTGTTTAAATATATAAAGATTATTTACCTTAAATATTTTGTAAGTTCTTTTCAAATGGGTTTGTAAGGACTGTATAAATATTTAGAATCAAAGGTTTAAATATGTTCTCTATTATTATTTAACTATAATAAAGTCAATTAATTAATTTATTAATGATGTTTAAGGTTAATTAATCATTTTAATAATGATATTTTAAATTTAATTAATCATTTTTGATAATGATGTTTAGTTAATCATTTTAATAAATGACACTTAAAGTGAATTAAATGGTTTAAATAAAGGCGTTTAAAATTAATTATCGGATTTAATAAAAGTGTTTTAATGATTAATTAACTTATTTAATAAAAGTGATTAAAGCTAAATAACTGATTTAATAAAGATGTTTAAAGTTAATTAATCGATTTATTAAAGAAGTTATAAGTTTGATTAATTATCTATTGGGATAATTAATGAAGATAAAATTGGAATGACACAGAGAAGATTAGCATGGCCCCTGCGCAAGGATGACACGCACAGATCGAGAAATGGTCCAAATTAATGAAGCTTTAATGTTTAAAAGAATTATATCAATTATCTTTTCAGATGATGTAATGACCCGTATTTTTAACGATCGGATATTTTAATATTTTATTTAAATATTTAATCATTAATTAAATGAACACCCGAAAGTATAATTTTACACATATGATAGAATCAGGACTTGAGACCATTTCCGTTGAGTTCGGATTGACATTGCTTAAAATGAGTATAAGAATCGTTATATTCTGAGATCAGATGATCCGATGACCGAACCGGTCTCGAAATATGCGAAATTAGCCTTCAAGGATGCATTCTTAGATGGAGATGTAGTTATAGTGCCATTGGACCCAAAAAAATAAGGTGATGTACGCAGGCGAGTTTTGTGACAATCGGACGCGTCGTATGATCGTACAGACTTGAAATATATGGCCGCTTATTTGAGAAATCAAATAAACAAAGAATTAAATATTATTATTTAAAACCTGAATCCATCTCCCTCCAAATTCATTTCCATTATTTATATCTAAGAATAGAAAAAATGGTCGCTCTTCTCTTGAAACTTCAAAAATCAAAATCCAGCAATCTATGCCACTAAAAATCACGCCATATGATTCATTGAGGTCATATCGATGAGAGCTTGGATCTCATATGCTCGATTTGGGGTGCGATCATTATTTGGCGAACATCAACATTGAAGCCACGGCTAGGGTTTGAGTTCGTCGGAGATTTGGGCAATGAGAGGTGGATCAGCGATCACCATCTTGATTCTCTCGGTGACATGCACCATCCTTCAAAGTTTCCTCGATCGTGGATAAGTATGGAAAAATGCATTCGTGACCATGTCAAGTACGTTCTTCCAGGTCTCTAGCAAGACTCTAATTCATGTGATGGATCAATCGAGGATTGGTTGTGTGCAGATCGAAGTTTATGTGAAGAGAATTGTGTTAGTGAAGACAGATCGAGGAATCATCGCTCATGGATAGAGAAATCGATGAACAAAGTCGCGGCCATAGATATGAACATTATCATGCACAGACAGGCAATAAGAGGAAGAAAGATTAGTGGCATAATGAGGTAATTAGTTATTTGATTAATTAATTAATTATCTCGTTAATCTCGAATCGTATTAGATCCATATCTTTTGCATACGAGATCCATTTTGGATGTTGTTTCTTGTGTTGCGCTGGTGATGGCGAGATCAACCTTTTGGCGCTGGTTTAGAAAGATTTGGATAAGATGAGTGATATTGTCTCTCACTTTACTATAGTCGATTATTTAGTGTTATATTAACATTCTGGAAAGATTTTTGGTTTTTAAACATGATATTATTATTATTATACAGCAGCTATATTTTTATAAAAGAATATATAAATATTTTAAAATGATTTATAAAGAATATTGCATATTTTCCGTCATCATGTCATAGTTAGTGAATTATCAGATTAGATATATTATTGATGTTATTTTCCTATATTAATTAGTATGGATGGATTGTTTAGGTTGTATGTATGTTGTTTGGATGGATGTATGGTTGTTTGGATTTATGAATGTTTAGACGTATGTTTGATTGTTTGGCATGTTTGTCATTTGTCTATTTTGGTTGAAAATGTTAATTAGAGGTGGTTTGATTTTAGGTACTATCTTATACATTGGAGTTTCGAACACGTGGAATTCTAATGAATGAGATGAGCTATAGAAGAGGGTATAGGATACGTGCCAACGGATTTGGATTTCAAAGTGGATGCCGAAAGTTTTCGTTTGGTCTTTACTTAACCGTTCGGTTAAGTACAAGACTAAGGTGGATGGTATTGATCATGGTAGAGTGGTCAATGTCCATTACTATTGTAGATTGGTGATTCGACCGATATGTGGTTTAGACGTTGATGAGATATCATGATGCATGACGTAATGGTTTGTTCGTGCGATCGATTTAGATATTGGATGTTATTACCCTACGATGAGTGATATTGATGGTGAGGCAAGGATGTGTTGATTTTGATCGTGAGGCAGGGATGTGGTGCTTCGACCTAGTAGTCTGATACTACGGATAGTGACTCGATGACGTATGGAGTAGGCTCCAAGATGATAGTATCAGGACTGCACTGATCATGTTGGACCTCGAGCTTCGGATGGCATGATAGAAGGGTTCTTCGATCGAGAGCTCATGCGAAAAGAAGGATTGAGGATGGAATCTCGGATTGGAGTGAGGTTGCAGATAGTGGATTGGATTGAGTGTTAGGGCTCGTGCCCCGAAACTACAGTAAGCCAGTAGGGTTTGAATCTGTATCGAGTGAGTAGGGCTCGATGGATGTGTTTGTGCCTAGGGATCATTGTTGACTCAGAGTGTTTTCTATCATTCTCAAAGAAGGGGTACTATATGTGGGTGATACCCGAGGGCTGGTAGCGATGGTTGTGTACCCTGGACCGCCACAAGAGGGTCTAGTGTCAAACGGTATAGAGGTACTTTAGGAGACAACCATGCAGGATTTCTTGCTTGAAAGTGTAGGGGAGCACAACAGAGAACGGGGATTTCCACCCGTCCTTGACAGTTGTAAAGGGTCATATGAGTCATCATATATATAGAACATTGGGTGACAGTTAGTATAGTTTGATGGATGCTATGCTTGTTATGGTTGCTCCCTAATCACCTGTCACCTTAGGGATGTCACACTAGGTAGGTATTATGGTATGGATACATAGATACCCTGACTTGACTTAGTGTGGAGTAGTTATGGATGGAGATACCTAAATACCTAAAGTTTACTTAGTATGGAGTAGGGACTATAGGGTGAGAAACCTAGGTACCCTGATAGATACTGAGTATGGTATACCCTTTTTACGGTATTATAGAGCAACATATTACTTATGTTTATGTGATGATTCTGTGGTTGTAGGGACAGGTGAAGTATGGTTTATATACCCTTTATTATATATATATATATATATTATCAAGTTTTATAGTATTTTAATATTTGATATCGCTAACACCAGACTGTTGTCTGACTTGAGGTTTTATGCTTTACTTCTTATTATCTTGGATACTCTTAAATGAGTAGATTGAAAGTAGGCGGATGATTATGGAGTTCTATAGGTGGACCGGCAGGAGGTGACTGTTATCAATACTTATATGTGCATTTGTTATTATATTTTCGTTGTGTGACATTATGGATCCTTGACGATGTTGATTTGTTATTATGAGACAGTGTACAAGTTGAGTTTACTTTACCATTATATAAACTCTATCATGGTGTTGTATAACTTTATGGACCTTTATTTAGATGATTATTTCACATTTTTATTACTGTCTCTATTGTTTTATACCTATATTGATTATTATATTTACTCTGATGCGATGTGAGATATGCGATAGGTAATTTGGTTAGTTGATGCTTCCTTTTTCTTCTTTTTCCATTCTTTTCTCTTCTATTTCTTTATCTTATTTATGTTTCTTTCCTTTGACTACCATTATGCACCATACGTGTAGGGCGGTCGTTACATTTTGTATCAAAGCAAAGGGTACCCGATTAACGTTAGTTGATACCGTGATCCGATAGAGATAGGGTAGGAGTTATCGCCTTAGACAAGATCAAAAGAGTGTATATATACGAGAGAGTTCATATTTATTATATATTTTAGTTTTCAAAAATATATGTGATCTATATAATATATGAGTTTGGAGCGCACATGAGCACTATTAATGCAGTTTTCTTTGGAGAGATAGATCATCCTTATTACAGAAAAGGAATGATCTGGCATGGAAGAAAAACTGCTATTGACTCTATCTTTAGAGTTGAGTATTGGGAAGGATCAGGACTGCTATCCCTGATTGATAGGATATATTTGTAGAGTTCGTGCGGATCATTTCCTGGATTGCCAATTTGTTTTGGATGGTTATGGTGCTCGAGTGCAATTGGCTAGAGTCGACTTTGGCGAGCTGTACATAGACCATGAGAGTCTGGGAGGCATGCCATTCTTTGAAACGGAGTCAGCTATTGGGAAGCAAGTTTTTGGTTTCTTGAAGAAGGATCTTTGATGACTTGAAGATAGATGATGCTTGTGGTAGAAGTTAGCCTTTGGATGAATCCAAGGATAGACAATGAACTAGTGGAGTGTTTCTGTAGCTTTGATTACCGAGGATTGATTTCCTTGGGACTGGTTCATAGTTTGCTTCGAAAAAGATTTATCTCAACTTTTCTTAAGTCGAGAGTGGTTAGAGAGTACGTCGATTTGAAGTGCGATGATATGGCAATATTAGAGTATGTGGTCGGATTCGATATGATATCGAGGTACGGTCTAATTCCCGTTGATACTCCATACAAAACGTATTGAAGTTTATCATTGGGTAGAGAGATCATCTTAGGGGTCGATCGATTCGTCACATTGATGAGTGCTTCGAGAAGATGATCAAGAAGTACCCATATTGAAGAGTTATCCCGCACTCGCTAAGTAGGGATAGATCAAGAAGCATCTGTATTGATTTCCTTTCCAGTTTCGTCGATTGCTCCATCGATGAAATAGAATGGAAATAGCATCACCATTTGAAATATGCTATCCGCATATGATGGTTCCATTTTTGTTTTATTTGATGTTGTGGTTTCGTATTCCTTCATATTTAGACCCGATGGTTAAATATTGGGATAAAGACTTAAGATAATTACAGATCTTTGATCGCGAGGGACCTAGTTAGGGGCTTAGCCAGCCTATAGGTGGTTTGTCGAGACCTTACCCTTTTGAGTGATGGTTGTTTTCTTGTTAGGCATCGATTGTTTGGGGTTTAGTTTGGTTGGTATTATAGTTTAAGAATGGACTGGCTAAAGGGGCTACAGAACAATCGTAGGTCGAGGGAGGCCGTTGATGATGATCAAGGTTATGGAGGAATGAATGGTAGAGACTAGCTACCAGTAGAGGAGCCTTATATATTCATTCGGTATTCCACATGGTATGATGTCATCTGTGATTGTAGCGGGAGAGTGTCCGGACATACTCGAGGAGATAATTGAATTACCACCATATAGAGATAGAGTTCCGTAATGATACGGTCAGAGGAGTTGGACCAGTAAATACGCCTTTAAGGCATAGAGTGTCCAAAGAGCTTAGGAGATTAGAGGTATGAGCGGATGATCTATTTATGTGATGGTTCATCCAAGGATGTATATTTTGGGTAGGATGCACCTATTGTGTTCATCAGTAGGACGTATGGCTCGTTGGAGTTATTTGTTGGATGTTGTGAGCTGGATGAGATGATGAACATGTTCATACTCCCATTTGTTGGTGACTTGTTCGATCGGCTCTATAGCATGAGGATGTTTTCTTACTTGGACCCAGCAGTGAGGTTGCACCAACTCAGGGTAATTTGGGTGAGCGTACCAATTATAGTGTTTCACACACTACCTTGATTTTAGGTTGGTTATGTCGCTCAGGCTAACCAATATGTTGGCATATGTTGTGGATCACATGGACCATGATTTGAATGGTCACTTGAATAGGTTGTGCTTGTGTTCGTTGATGATACTTTCATCTACCCATGGACGGAAGAGGAGCACAAGACACGATTACTGATGAGACTTTGATGGTATCACTCTTGAGGACGGGAGTGAGACGCTTGGGTCATGTTGTATCAAAGTAGGACGTCGTCGTAGATTCGGTAGTTACGGTAGTCTAGAATCTGAATGGACCCAAGGTAGTTGCACCATTGACCGATTTGATGGGTGAGGATTAGACTTTTTGACAAGCGAGGTGCGGACGCGTGTTAGTGATTCTGACCAAGAGGTTAACGGGTGCATTGACGTTACTCATTCTAAGTGGGAATGAAGAGGCGATAGCACACACTTGTCTATGGTACTTAACTAGATGCAGTATTGATATCGAAGGGTACGATTGTTACTTGTTGATTGATAAATGAAACAACACGAGAAGAAGTGTCTAACTCTTGATTCAGAGTTGGAACCAATGGAGTTCCCTTTTGGACTTGGAGGCACTATCTATTAAGAGAGAGGTTTAGCTGTTCAGTGATTCCTCGTAACTGGAGTAACTCTTCGCTGAGAAGGATCTTGACCTTCACCAATATAGATGGATAAAGTTCTTAGCCTCATATGATTTTGACATTTCCTAGACATTTGAAGGGAAATGTGGTGGTTGGTATTCGAGTTGGAGATGTAACATTTTAGGAGCTCCTAGAGTGGGCATTGCTCTAGCTTATCACTAGATACAACTCCAAAACTCGATGAGTTATGGCTAAATGTGATGGCTAGTTTGATTGTCAAAACTACTTTGATTTAGCCGATTGGAACTAGTTAGAGGTGTTAAATTAGACTATGAGAGATCATAGCTAAATTAAAAGAGTGAGTAGTGTCTAAAGAGATGATGTAGTGTAGACCTAACCAAGGCTGTTGGTTTCGTAGAGATTGTTTGTTCTTGAGTAATGGGAATAGATGTTTTAGGACTAAATCGATGGATTGTCGATGACTAAAGATAGAGAGATATCATTTGAGTCACAGTCGATTGGTTGACATATGATGCTAGATTTATATTCCTTAAGTCCAGTAGTACGTCATCCATTTTTGTTGTGTTGCTTGAGGGATGGTTAGTGTGATTCCATTATGTGCCAACAGCATTATAAGTAGCCAAGACCCGTTGTTCGATAGTGGGTTTTGGGAGAACTTACAAGAGGCGTTTGGATTTGGCACTAAATGGATTAGATGATATCGGGATTGAACCATAGACTATGAGACTTTGTAGGCCTATTCGTACCGGTAGATGTTATACAAATCAGGTTGGAAAGAGGACAGTGGAATAGTAAGGGTTCAGTGGAATGAAAGCGAAGGCGATTGGGCAAGGTAGATTGTGGGGAGCATGAGGACCATTAGTCTGTAGCTCTTTAGACGATGAGATTTTGTTTTTATCACCGGCTTTCATTATGGATATCATATTGGATGTTTATACTATATAGTTTAGTATTCTGTATGCTATGTAAGGCATGGATATTATTTTTGGATGTTAGATCTTATGTATGCATGTTTGATTTGATTGTTAGCATTTGAAATGATAGTTTATGTTGTATAGTTGCTAGGCATGCATGATAGTTATTATTTGGTATACCATTCTTGTTTAATGATTGCTAGAGATGATCTAGTAAAGTTAAAGATATGAGTTGTAGGCATATCTTTGTTGTAGTAGAGTTTTTCGAACTTAGTCATCCAAAGAAGGTTTTGCCGAATTTTTCCGGAGTTTGATAGATTGTTGAGGGCCAATGGGTTAGGAGATGTTCTTTTTGCTTTGTGATTTCGGGGATGAAATTATTTAAGGAGGGAATAATGTAATGATCTGCATTTTTAACAATCGAATATTTAAATAGTTTTTTAAATATTTAATCATTATTAAATAATGGCCCAAAATGTAACTTTTTCGCATACGACCGAGTCAGGACACAAGTCCACTTTTGAGTTCGGGCTGATGTTGCGAATTAAAATGAGTATAAGGATCGCTATATTTCAAGATCGAACGGTCCGATGGCCGAAACGGTGTCGAAATACGCGAAATTAGCCTTCTGCGGTGCAGTCTCAGATGGAGACGCGGTTAGTGCCGTTAGATTCGAAAAAATGAGTCAATGTGCATAGACGAGTTTCATGATGATCGGACGTGTCACGTGATCGTGTGGACTCGAAACGTACAACAGTTTATTTGAGAAATCAAATAAACAAAGAATTATATATTAGTATTTAAAACCCAAATCCATCACCCTCCATATTCATTTCCACTGTTCAAATCTGAGAATAGAAAAAAAAGGCCGTTCTCTCTTGAAACTTCAAAAATCAAAATCCGACAATCTAGGCCACTGAAAATCAAAAAACCGTTTGATTCGTTGAGATTCGTATCGATGTGAGCTCCGATCCGATCTCATATGCTCATTTGCGGTGCGATCATGATTTGGTGAATGCCGACGCTAAGGCCACGGCTAGGGTTTGAGATCTCCGGAGATTTAGGGAAGGAGAGGTAGATCAGGGATCACCGTCTTCTTACTCTAGACGGCATGCACAATCCTACAAGTTTTGTCGATCGCGGATGAGTATGGAAAAATGCATTCGTGGCCATGTCAAATTCGTGCTTCCAGGTCTCGAGCAGGTCGCAAATTCATGTGATGGATCGATCGAGGATTGGTTGCATGCAGATCGAAGTTTATGCAAAGAGAATTGTGTTGACGAAGACGGATTAAGGAATCATCACTCCTGGATAGAGAAATAAATAAATAAACAAAGCCACAGCTATGGATTTGCATAATGTCATGCACATACAGGCAACAAGAGGAAGAAAGATTAGCGGCCTAATGAGGTCATTAGTAATTTGATTGATTAATTAATTATCTCATTAATCTTGAATCGTATTTGATCCATATCTTTTGTGTACGAGATCCATTTTGCCTACGGTTTCTTGTGTTGCACTCGTGATGGCGAGATCTACCTTTTGGCGCTGGTTTAGACAGATTTGGATAAGGTGAATGATATTGTCTCTCACTTTACTATGGTCGATTATTTAGTGTTATATTGAAGTTCGGAAATGATTTTTGGTTTTTAAACATGATGTTATTATTAATATGGTCTGACTCAAGGTTTTACGCTTTGCTTTTTATTATCTCGAGTACTCTTAAATGAGTTGATTGAGAGCGGGTGGGTGCTTATGGAGTTCTACAGGCGGACTGATGGGAGGTGATGGTTATCTATACTTATATGTGCATTCGTTATTATATTTCCGCTGTGTGACACCGTGGAGCCTTAACAGTGTTGATTTGCTATTACGAGACAATGTGCCCGTTGATTTTACTTTCCTAGTGTATAAACTCTATTATGGTATTTTATAACTTTGTGGATCTTTATTCAGATGATTATTTCATATTGTTATTATTGTCTCTATTATTTTATACATATATTGGTTATTATATTTACTTTGATGCAATGTGAGATATGCGACAGGTAATTTGGTTTTTTGATGCTTCCTTTTTCTTCTTTTTCCATTCTTTTCTCTTCTATTTCTTCATCTTATTTCTTTTCCTTTCCTTTGACTACCGTTCTATGCTGTAGGTGTAGTGCAGTTATTACAAATGATTAACATTGTTTTAATTATTAAAATATTTTAATTGATTTATTTCCTTCCAGGATACTAAATGTTGTTTGAAATTCACAAATGATAGTTTATTAATGAGAAAATCTTTTAAAAGGAATTGTTTTACAAATAAAGTAGTGTAAATTGTTTTGGATTTATAGTAAACAATGTTTTAATGACATTTGTTTTTTACCATCCTTTTTAATACGCATAAAAATTTAACCGGCTCTTTAAAAAGAATGTTTTAAAGAGTTTTTTATGTTTTACAAATATTTGTGATGTGGAAATCAAGCATTTGGGTTTTAAAAGTTTGATTCAATTACGGAAATGATAAGAAATTTGATTTTCGTAAATGATATCGTTATATGGAAATGATTTTGTCATACTCTTAGTACTGAACATCGAGGTATGGAAACTTGTTCCTATCTTGAAGGTTAAAATTGTTGTCAAGGAAAACCTAGAGGTAATACTACCTTCACTTACCCTGCTTCAATTTTAACTGGAGGATATTACAAGTTTGAAATCGACGAGTAGCGGTAAGGGTATGAGATTTAATTTCATATACGATCATTTTGATTATCCCAAATAGTGGAATCATTGGCTATCGATTCAGGTTTTTTTTGTGTATCATCAGTTAAGACAATTTATTGCTCATTTGAGCATTTGATAGCCTTTATTGAAAATGAATAAAATCAAAGCGCAAGCGGGGGCCAAGCTATATGGGGTTTCTCCCATTAGGGTATTTTCAGATCTACTCTAGATTAGTTACGGTAATATGCGCGTAGAGATGTGAAATATTCGGATTTTCGGTAAGGTTGGCGGGGTCCGACTTGGAGGTTTCCGAGAGAGTTCTAGAATATATGACTCTCTCAAGTATATTTTCTAGAGGTATACTTTCGGTGAGGGGGTGCAACTTCTAATCATTGTTGAAAAATTCCTTTCCTTGGTGATTCAAATCTTTGAATTATTTTCTTCATTGCATCTAGAAGTCACCAGAGCTCTTTTCGATGTTCAATTATTTGTGTATTCTTTAAGTTTGGATTTTGATATCGTTGATGCTCATTGTTCAAAGTTTAGATTTTGTTCTAATTTGTTTTCCATTCTTTCACGTATGAATGTTGTTTTTGTGAGGTAAATCCCATTTCGTGTTTAGCAGTGTGGTCTCACAAAATCATTATATGTTCACCGTATTACTCGAGTTTTCACATGTCGTTATTTGAAGACTGATTCAAGTGTTATTTCCAGAATGATTTTTTTCAAGTTGTCATTGGTAGGGCATAGAGCTCATGGAGTACTAGATGTTTACCTACTATAGTATTTTTATTTTCCACTAAATTATTATATATATCCATTAGCAATTATAAGGTTAGGAAGTCATAATTATCCAAGCCGATGAGGTTTGTTTTTAACTCTAATATAGTATGTATTTTACAGTGAAAATTTTCACTATCTTTGTTATATTATATGTGATCGTTCCACTGTGAAATTTTATTTCTGTTGTTCTTTTTATTTTACCCTAACAATGTGTCTATTTCGATGATTGGATGTTCTGAATTTGAATACGTGGATGTATTCGGTGTCGAATTTCGACGGTCGAAAAGGCGGGTTGTTGCAGGCATGGAGACTGAATGGCTAAGAAAAATCGAGTAGGGTTAGGATTGGGGCTAAGGTGATGAATTGTTTAAGCAGGTCGAAAGAATCATGGGTATTTTTAGTGCAATTAAATGGTTCTCCCATTTTTAATAATTTAGTTAATGGGCCTGTGATGTGTGCGTTGTTATGGATGAAACGATGGTAATAGCCCGTGAGACCCAGTAATCATCGAATGGTGGTGATGGAAGGTAGGGATGATCATTTGATTATGGCATCAACTTTGGATGGATCGACGTGAACTCCTTTAGAGAAAATATATAATCCTCGAGTCCAAAAACATACATATAGAAATTTGCGTAGAATTTGGTGTGTATCCAAAATTTTTGAAGTTGTTTGTAAACGAAGGAGGTGTAGATCGCATGTTTTACTATAGACGAGAATTTCGTCAAAAAAAACAAGAATTTTTTTTCAAACATAAGGCCTAAAAAAGGCCATTCATTATGGCTTAGATGGTAGATGGAGCGTTGGTGAGGCCAAAAGGTATAACAAGGAACCATAATGACCTTCGTGTATGCAGAATGCCATTTTTGGAACTCAGGTGGGTGTACTTGGATATGGAAATATCCACTATGTAGATCTAGCTTTGAGAAATATGTTGCTCCATGTAACTCGTTCAGTAGTTTGTTGATGTTTAGGATAGACGATCTTTAATGGTGATGGCATTGAGGGTGCGGTGGTCAACACAAAAATGCCACGTCCCATCTTTTTTCTTAATAGGAAGAACGAGCAAGGAAAACAGGCTTGTAGATGATTGAATTACTTAGGCTTTGAGCATTTCATGTACCTATGATTCAATTTCATTCTTTTGGAAATACGGATAGCGGTAGGGTCGAACATTGACGCATTATGAATCGGTTCGAAGGTTAATGTGTTGGTCTAAGGTATGATTACATATAGGCTTGAGGGTGGGAAATTGGGTAAATAGGTTGTGAATGGTGGGTGAATTTTTTTTGGGATTTGGAATTAGATTTGGGGTGTTACTGGGTTCTATGGATAATTGAAAGTATAAGGATATAGTGGTTGTAGACTGCAAGCATTTCAATTGAGTAAGGGAGATTTTGGTAAGCAAAAATTACTTTTCCTGGCCCAGTAAGGTGATGGACTTGCTACTATAAAAAATGACACGGTCGTTCTTTTTTGTTCAATTATTATCACCCTAAGATTTTGTAACCATTCAATACCAAACACAATTTCTGCTCCAGATATATAGACAGTAAGAAATAATCTATAATGAAGTCATACCCATGAATTTGTACAAGTACTCATTGACATGCATGCAGGTAGTGGAGTTTCTCCCCATTTCCACCTGTAACTGGGAAATCTTGACGTGTCTCTATTCGAGGCCCTAGAAATTGTACAGCTGTAAGGTGAATAACAAACCTATGCCCCGAACTATGATAGTATATTAATTCGAAGCTTCCTTATTACCGAAATCGGAGTGAACATTATTTGCCCAAGATCAAGTTGCTATTATTTCGTTATGCACTACATGTTGAATTTTTCAGTTTTTCTTGAAAATTAATTAGCTACAAAATGGTTTTTTAGTGAACGTATGTGAGAAACAGATGAATAATCTTCTGCTTTCGAAAGAAATCGAATAGTTCTTGAGAATCCTATAAGATTAATTTCTTTTTTCTCTAACAAATGATCAGAACATTATCTGGGTTCGAATTCTATTGTAATTTTGCATACTTTTAGAATTGACGGGGACGGAGATGTATTTTTTGTTGATTTGAGCCAGCAATCAAAGTGAGCGTAGATGTGGTGATCCAGTCATAACAGGAAAGAAACAACCAAATTGAGGCTGTTTTGTTGTTTTGGTGCATTTGAAAGTTCTACATCTAACACAATGCCATCATCGTTATTAGGTAAGAGCAGCAATATTTGTTTGGTAGGACATCTATGGTCAGGATAATATTACTGTTAACCAAAAAATTCACTCAAGGATGAAGATATGAAAAAAGGCTTCCAAAGGCATCGAAAGAAGGGTTCCGCAAGTGTTGAAAGAAGGGTGACAAAAGCATCAAAATAAACTCATCATAAGGGCTTCGCAAGTATTGAAAAGGGGTTCCACTATGGTTTAAGAGGGGGAGAAAGAATTGAAATTGCTTCCAAAGAAAATTAGATTGGTGACGCAAGCATTAGACACTTCCAAGGAAGATGAAAGTCAGGGCTTCCAACAAACACCAATTTCGTATAGATCGGACCTTATGAAACAATTGGTTCTGCCACCGTTTACCTTCCGCAGAAGAAGAATCTACCAACACTTGCCTTCTGCAAGCATTATAAGGAGTTTGACATGCATCAGTAAGGCTTCCGCAAGCATCAAAAGTTAGGCTTCTATAATAGCCGAAGAGATTACCTTTGAAAACAACCTTCTGCCACCATTACAGCCTTTTGAACCAGTCCACATACTATTCCGATCACATCAAAATAACACTCCACGATGCAAGGTTTCAAAGGTGACGAAGGGGTCATAAATGCTTTCGCATGTAATCAAACAACACAGGGAAGTACCAAAATTCATTTGCTAACCAAAAGCACACCTTTCAATGGTGACAAAAGACTTTAGAAGTGTATAAGCGGTATTGATGAATGTCAGATCAATATCCATCAATAGCATGCCTTTGGTAGAGACGAAATGGCTTATTCAAGCATGCTAGAAGACTGGAGTACCTACCAGCAGCTACGAAACCATGATAGCGGAAGATGGACGCCAAAGAGTCCAACCTGCCTCTATAAATACGACCATAGGGGTCCAAATTCAGGGTGGTTTTTTCATTTCCACATTTCTTGATTAGATCAAATTCTGGTAACCCTAAATCAAATTAGGGACAAATTCTATTGCTTGTAATCCCATTATGAAAAATAAAAGAGAGAATGCATGGACTTGATCGTTCATGCTTACATGAATAATATTACTTTGAGCTATTGGAGGATGGATGCTTAATATCTTATGAATATTGAATTTGAATATGAGATCAATCATTGCAGCCATTAACTTGCTTAATGACCAATTGCACATGATACACTTATCTTCTTAAAGCATATGTTATGTTATAGGACCAATTTGGATACCTTGACTCCAATTTATATTGTTATTACAATCGAAGCCTTTGCGGCACATGGTGATGAAAATCCAATATCACTGAGTCCAATGGACTTATGATACTTTGTCCAAAATGTGACTCTATGGCATAATTGAATTTGCTCGTTACTCAAATATATATACATCGAGTTTCAAATGCTTTCGAAAGGCACTGGACCTTCGAAGGGGTTCTCATCATAACTATTGAATCAACTCCATTAAGATGACTTCTGTGAAAGGCATTTGAATGCTTTCGAAAATATCTTGGCTTTCGAAGGAGTTCCTTCCATAGCTGTTGTATTGACATCTCTGGATGGGTCTTTCGAATGAATTCTCTTAAGTAGAACCCATTTTGATCCCTTCAAAAGGGTCTGTACATAAGACTGCAACATTGAATCACATTTTTGTCAATACAAGCAATTTCAAAATCGTTCGAAAGGGGTTCTTCTTTTGATTTACTCTCATGCATCTTTGGATGTTGATGATTATATCATTTACAATTCCTCTCCACATTTGTAGTATAAGCCTTTCATTTGGCAATTTTAGAGTTCGGTTAAAGTTAATTTTTTAATTGGGTAGTTAGGATTTGCATGTTGAATGGGGTTTAAGGTTGGTGGTTAGGACGAAAGAGGATGATGTAGTGGTCTGTTGAATGGGGTTCGGGTTTGGAATTGTTTTGCGTTATTGATCTTGTTTTTAATTAGTTTGGTGAGGTCAATTACATTGGATAAGTTACTGGTTTTGAATGATTGAAGTTCATTTCGGATTTTGGAGTTAAGGGCAAACATGAAGCAGTTGAGAAGAGCATCGAAGGAAAGGTTTGTTACACGATTGTTAAGTGTTTCGAATTAAGATTGGTAATTTTCGATGGTGGTGGTTTATCGAAGTTTAAATAAGGTGGATTGAAGGTTTTAAAAGATGAGGGGACAAAACGTTGTTCGATTGCTCTAGTGAGGTTATGCTATGAAGTGAGTTGGTTGTTGCAAAACATCCATTGATACCATGTCTATGCTTGGTCGATCATATAGAAACTAGCCAAGTTGATGCATTGCTCATCCGAGGTGGAGTGATAAACGAAGAATCATTCCGCTTGAAATATCCAATCTAGTGGGCTGGAATGGTTGAAGTGGATGAGTTCACATTTTGGTGCGTGGATATAGATTGGGTTTGGAGGGTGGTTTGTACGAAGAAGTGTAAAGAGTAATGGAGGTGATGGTAGTGGTCGTGCGAATGATTCAGGGTGAGGAGCTGTGGTAGTAGAGGAAAATTTGAAAGTTAGTTTGGTTATGGCATGAGTAGTTGTTGATTGGCAAGGGCGTTCTTATCTTGAGAGCGGTTTTTTGGCTGAAGAAGGTGGTTTGTTTTGTGGGGACTGTGGTATGGATAGAGCCAATGGAAGCTTGATGGTTATTAAGTTGAGTGGTAGGTTTGTATAAACAGGTCATGGGTGTTGTAGGAAGGAGATGAGTGGAGAAATGAAAGCATCAGTAAATAAGAATTATCGTTATACAACTGTGGATTTAGGGAAAACTATAGAGACAAAGACAAGAAAATTGAGGAGAAGAGGAAAGGATTCATGAGAAAGAAGAAGTTACAAATTTCATTCCATCATTTAGTGGGCATATTTTTTTTATAACAAAGTTTGGACGGTTATACCAACAAATTTCAAAGCACAATTTGTAAAAAGTAAATACTATGGAAAAGAAACGTTATAACTAATTTTGTCTCTTTTCTCCATGATATCTTGTGCTACATATATAGTTCTTATACCTGGCAGGGACGATAATGTTGCGTTTGGGCCTGCCAATAGGGCATGCAGCTGGATCAAATCGTTATTTATTTCTTTTGAAAAACAGAAATCCCACTACAGATCAATTATTTTCAAAACAACAACATATAATAAACAGAAAAGTTTCGTGGGGCACCTCATATGCAGAATCACGTATTACAATGCACTAACTGCGGTGAAATAATTACAATGCACAAAAGATAAGTTTCGTGGGATCCCATGGTATTTCTCTCTATCCCAAAAAAGAACAGAAAAAAAACACACATTTCAGCTACAGTACCATTTTGGTGGTTTTATTGTGGATCAAGTGTATGGCTACACTAATTTTATTTTATTTCTAAAAAAAGGCGATCCAATTTCATATTTTTTTCTAGTTTCAGGTAGTAAAACGAGTTTTCATCCTTATAATTGTTATACTATTAAATGAAGTGGGGTAATCAATGATTAGATGGATGATTACTAATTTATTGTTGTAAACAGAGGAGATGATCCGGTTCACACACGCAGTGTGGTTTTGAGGTCAAACTGATTAGGCAAATAGCAAATGCAGCCACAAAAGCCCTTACATGATTGGAGAATGCAGCACTAAAGTATTCATACATGTGAAAGAATTGACAAAGCCCTGGAATAATTTATTACATATAAAAATGGCTATGTGCGTCTCTCACCACCATGCTTCAAGTTTAAGTTGTTAGATGCTACCACTTATATATATATATATATATATATATATATATATATATATATATATATATATATATAGAGTCCCATCTTAATCAATGTATTCAGCACAGTTCAAGTTATTTGTAATGGGGGCAGGCAATAAATCAAGTAGTTCTTCAAGTGCATGCGAGAAATTGTTTAATGCACTTGGAATCATTTCATCCCGTTCTAACAAAAAAGGCAACAGCAAACAACAAAAAGAGGATGAAGAAGAGATCGCTGTTGTAGTTACCAATGCAGAATCCAAGGATGCATCAATAGCCAAACACAATGGCTTCAAATTGCCCGAAGAACACGGGAAAGGAAAGGGAAGCAGAGCAGGAAAAGATATAGATTACATGGTTGAGGAGTTCATTGCTCGTACTAAGAGTAAATTCTTGGATTAGCTTGCAAGCCCTGCGTTCCCTTTTTTATTTATAATTTATTTTTGTTGATCTGGACTGTTAGTAGATTGTGGTGTTGAAATTTCAAAACATGTACTATCTATAATCACATGTGGCACGAGTTATTCGTTATTCGTCTTTTTCGTTATAAAGATTGTTTTTCACTGTGGGAGTTCTCACTTTAGCTCAAAACATGGATTACAATGATTGCTATTGCCTCCGTTATTATTTCCTCGTCACTTTCTATCCCTCTCAACACTGAACCTTCAATAAAAGAGGTTAACAAATATTAGCACATAAGTTTGCATTTAAAATTTAAGGAAAAATAACTGCAAATCGTTTAGAGATAACACTCTATTGGAGTTACCAAGTCCATGTTTTAGAGCCTTTTGATTTCAAGTTTGGGCCATAGAAGAGCCTATTCAAAAGTTTTAATTATGTTTTGGATCATCTAGCTAACTCGTCTAAGGTGAGTAATGCCCATGTATTATTTCATACTATTTCATATAATTTCGTAGTTTTGATATCTATACTTTGCCATGATTAGTGAGTTTGATTTCAAGAGCACAAAAGCTCTTAGCTATTTTCTGAAATCAACAATCGCGTTTTTTGATTCTTTTATATTTGTACCGAGCTCTCCACTTATTCGTTTTAAGATAATTATTTCTTTCTTTCTGCCGTTTCTTCCTTCTAATCGAAGCCTGAATATTCATTTCCTCTAGTTTAAGTTCAAAATCAAATTTTTTTTTCATCATTCCTTCAAGATGCAAGTTAGAGGGGTGGAGGGAACTGCAGGTTGAATCTTACTGAAAAATGTAAGATATCAACAACGCGATGAAGCTCGGTGATGGAATTTGAGGTTCGATAGAGATCTAGGGATGCAAGAGAGGATTGCGATTTAATCGTCGACCTGACAACGGTCTGCCTTCATCTATCTTATTTCAGGCAACAACCCAATCTTTTGTTTGTTTATATCATTCAATTTATTATGCATTGCTAAACTTGGTTCTTTCTAGATTTGTTGTGTTGTTTTACTGTGCATAAGAGTAATAGACTAAATACAATTATGCAAACGATGCATTTCGAAAGTTAATATAGTATTATCTTTATCTACTTCTATTTAAGATTGATGTAGATGATGGTAAAATAAAATAGGTGATATAAATGTTATAGTTGAATGGTTTTTTTACTCACGGCTCATTCTACATTATTTATGAAAGACTAGGTTTTTCCTTATTCTAATACATATATACGATGTATGTCAATAAGCAAACAGTTGATAAGAAACCTTTAAGTTATTTGATGTTTTCATCAATGTTTCACGGTACTATAGAGTTAAATAAAACATAATATGGTGATGCCTTTTCTTTAAATGGTCTATGTAAATAGGTTAACAAACGAGAAAAATATAAGTATTCAAATGCAATTTAATATTTATCTTTATATTTTTGAAAGATACCGCTAAATGATATTTTGAAATGTGTTGTTGCTTGAGGCCCATTATTTGATATATCAAAAATATATCGATGGTAGTATAAGAAAGTAACAACATGGCTTTAAGTAACCAAAAAAGTCTGCATATTTTAGCCACATTTTACCCATGTAATAATATATAATCCTAGAAAGAGCAACAATGACTTGAATCTATACACCATTGTTAATGTTGCTGAGATGTTTGTTATGAGTTGTTCCCATTAAAATCAATAAACATGAATTACATGTTGGTATCTTTGACAGAGTATAACGGAGCAATAACAGAATATTTTGGCTTCATTTTCTGCAATACCTAAGCCATTAATATATAAAACTAGCCTTTACGTATTTAACACTGAAGCCAAGTAATGTAAATTTAATAATTTACATTTATATTAGAACTGTACAAAAATTGATTTTGGAACTGTGAATCTTGAAGTCTTGCACATATGCCTTTATTTGAATTTTATTTGCCTAAAGACTCGATAGTTTATGAAGATCTGTACTTATGTTGTGGTTAAGTTTTCCAATATTCACATATGTAATTTGCATGAAAATAAATAATTATTTTACCAGAAATGATATTACTGCTCGTAGTCTTCTCATATCAAGCACTATATCTCATGTTCACTAATGTATGTCATATGATCTCCCTTTAATTTTTCTTATGTATAGTTTTGTTAAATCAAGGGCTTCATAAATGCAAAAGATTATTAGTCCTATTTTACATTTTATTTAGTTTTTTACGGTCAGAAGGTGATATGTCGCCATTAATAACATTTGTATGCTTACAACATGCTAATATCTACTGACATGCCAGGCTTCTCATGCAAGTCATATGTATGCAAAAAGTTTCCAAAATTACACTAGTCGCATCAAAAATTGAGTTTTGTTTGGATGAAGACTTTTGTTTTATTGCTATAATAGATGAGATGAAGATTGGTATTCACAACCGATGACGGACTGATAGCGAATGAAATTAAATAAGATTGTATAAGCTGGTTATGTATTATCTTGAGAATGCGGATTGTAAGTGTTTATGCTCTAGGCCTACTCGCAAGCCCCTTTTTCATATAGTTGCATATATAAATATAGTATGCACTCACTGTATTTGTACAAGTATTCAGAAATAACACAAACATTATATCTTTCATTTACATGATATCAGAGTGAAGTGAAATTGCTTAATAGCAAATTGATCAAATCTTTTGAAGAAATTTTTTGAATCTCATCAGAACGATTTCATCATTTGAGATATCTGTTACATAGTTTAAGAACTATGCAACAAATCTTGAAGTTATCATCATTTGGAAGCAGGTACCATGCCAAGAAGGGAGATATCAGAGATAAGCTCATCATATATCATCCCTCTGGCTGCCACTACTCCATCAGTTCATCAAGATTCCGACTTGCTCACCTGAAGTGTCGTGCCTAGAACCAGTTGTCAAATCTGGATCATCATCTAATTGAATCTGGCTGCACTTCATTTCTGATCTATTTACCTTTTTTTTATTCCACTTTTCATCATCCTCTTGACAAATTTTCATCATCATGTCAGAAGGAAGGTTGATAATGCCAATACGCCTCATCAAGAATCAAGAACCACTCAGCAACAGTCCAATACCACCAATACCACCCAAGAACACATCAAGTCTATAATCAAGCCACAAAGTCAAATCATTACCATACAACTTGATGAATCCAACTATTTGCTCTGGAAATTCCAGAATGAGACTGCTATCAGAGGATATGGGCTGCAAGAATATATTCTTAGCACTCCCATCACTCCTCCGAGATTCACTACAGATCATGAAGGAAAATTAGTAAGCAATGTTGAATACACAATTCAAAAAAGACAAGATAGTCTAATTAGTAGTTGGCTGTTATCATCTATCAATGCCAGTTTATTACCACAGTTAGTTGGGTGCAAAACCACACATGAAATCTGGCACACCATTCAACAAATATTCAGTTCTCAATCTGCAGGCAGAATATGCAATATAAAAGGCAATTGCAAAATTTGAGAAAGGATAATGTTAGCATGAAAGAGTATCTTTCTAAGGCCAAGACAATATGTGATCAGTTAGCCTCTGCTGCGCATAAGGTGGCTGACATAGAATAAATATTATGCATCCTAAGTGGATTAGATAAAGAATATAAAGCAGTAGTTTCCATAATATCATCTAATGAAAATCTACCATCACTACAAAGTGTTCAATCTATTCTCATTGTCCATGAAGGGAGACTTGAGCAAAAGAAACTAGAAAATTGGGAATACAATGCTAACTATGTATCAATAAATAAAAGTAAGAATCAAGAAAGAAATCAAGGTAACAGAAACCAACCAAACAATTCCCAAGGTGGTCAGTCGGCAGATTCAAGGGAAGAGGTGGCAGATGGAATTTCAATAACAACAACAAACCAAGATGCCAAATATGTGAAAAATATGGTCACACTGCCAATAAGTATTATTTCAGATTTGATATCAATTTTACACCAGCACAGCAAGGCAACAATAAATCAAGATCTCAAAACCCTAATGCCAACATGGTCGGTGTGCAACAAGAGTCAACATCATACAATACTAACACAGACATAGCAAAATCGAAGACATACATGATGATAGCTGGTATCCAGACTCTGGGGCAACCAATCATGTGACAAATAACTTGGGCAAAGTAAATCTTGGCAACAGAGAATACAAAGGTACACAGTTAATATATATACGGGAAATGGTAAATCTGTAAAAATTTATCATCGTGGAAATGCAAGCATTAATGAAACCAGAGAGTTATATCTTCATAATTTGTTGATGGTTCCGTTAATTAGAAAAATCTAATGAGTGTGTCACAATGTGCCAAAGTCAATAAAGTCTACTTTGAGTTTCACTCTACATATTGTTTAGTTAAAGAAAATCTAACTAAAGACGTTCTTTTCCAGGGTAAAGAACATAAAGAGCTATACAAATTTGATGTTCCAAATTCAAGAAATGTTAAAAACAATTAAAAATGGTGTCATATTTCTGGAATTAAAAATGCTGAAAATTTTGATGTATGGCATTGTAAGTTGAGACATCCCAGTTTGAATATAATTAAACATGTCTTGAGCAGTTGTGATAGTACTCATATTAGTAAAATTCCTAATTCTTACACTTGCACATTTTGTCAAATGGGCAAGAGTCACAAGCTTGTATTTCCATATTCAAAGACTATTTATAATAAACCTCTTGAACTTGTTGCTACATATTTATGGAGGCCAGCCCCTATACATACTGATTATGGCTATAAATATTATATCTCATTTATTGATGCCTATTCTAGGTATGTATGGATTTACTTTCTAAAATCCAAATCTGAAACTAAAGATGCTATGTTACAGTTTATTTCTAATGCAGAAAGGCAGACAAACTGTCAACTAAAAGTCATACAGACTGATGGTGCTAAAGAATTTTTACCCCTGAGGGGTTACTTTCAAATAAAGGGAATTACACAGAGAGTTACATGTCCATACACCTCAGAACAAAATGGTCGAAAACATAAGCGTATAGTTGAAACTAGTTTGACACTGATAACACAGGCATCTTTGCCATTGAAATTTTGGCCAGATGCCTTCTCTACTACAGTTTTCTAGTTAATAGACTGCCTACAAAAGTTATAGAGTTTAAAAGTCCAATAGAAGTTCTATTCAATGTCAAACCAGTCTACCAAAGTTTGAAATTTTTTAGATGCCTATGATTTCCCTATTTAAGACCATACAACACACATAAACTTGAGTACAGATCCAAACCATGCACATTTTTAGGATATGCTACTAGTGAGAAAGGTTATAAATGCCTTGATAGCAATGGCAAAATATATATCCAGACATGTTATATTCAATAAGCATGAGTTTCCTTTTAGTAATGCAGATATCAAAATAACTCAAAAAATATGCAATTCAAAGCTTTCAATACCTCAAGTATTACCTTCACCATAAGTTGTCATACCAATTAATAGCATTGGTCATCATGAAAGGGGTGACATCAGTCCTCAACACACAGTGCTCACAAATGAACCAGGTTAAGAATATGTTGATGCACCAGTAAGATCCAGTAGTGTGATGCAAGATACAGGTCATCACCCAGACCCCTCTCATGTACTACATGACACACAGTCATACAGTATTCAACCAGAAGTCAATGTTGATGAGGACAAACAACCATCTGTACCTGCAAATATTGGACACCATATGACGACAAGAGAAAAGTATGGGATATTCAAACCAAAACATATAATATTGAGTCTGAAATCACCGAGCCAAGCACATATCAACAAGCAATCTTGGATGATAATTGGAAAAATGCTATGAAATTGGAATATAATGCACCGATGAAAACAAGATATGGGATCTTGTACCCTTACCAGTGAATAAAAACATTGTTGGATGCAAATGGAAATTCAGATTAAAGAAAAATTCAGATGGCTCAATTCTTAAATACAAGGCAAGATTGGTGGCAAAGGGGTATTCACAACAAAATGAATTTGACTTTAATGAAACTTTTTCTCCTGTTGTGAAACCCACTACCATCAGAGTCATATTAACAATTGCCTTGCATAAGAATTGGTCCATCAAACAATTAGATGTTAATAATGCTTTTCTTAATGGTGAACTGTATAAGGAAGTATATATGGAGCAGCCACATGAGTTCACAAAAGGGACAAAGATCAGCTAGTGTGCAAACTCAATAAAGCACTCTATGGGCTCAAACTAGCACCGAGAGTTTGGTTTGACAAGCTGAAGACAACTTTATCAAAACATGGCTACAACTCTACTAAATCTGACAGCTCCCTATTCACTAAATTTCTTAGTAACACAATAACTTATGTATTAATTTATGTTGATGACTTTGTTATTACAGGAAATAACAAATCAGAAATCATGAATATCACTTAATGTCTGAAAGAAGAATTTTCAGTCAAAGACTTGGGGGAGCTGAACTACTTTCTTGGCATAAAGGTCAAAAGAATATCAACATCATAAATCCATTTAAACCAAAGAAAGTACATCAATGAAATAATATTTAAAGCCAAAATGGACAAAGCAAATCCTTTTCTTACTCCAATGATAAGCAACAGTCATCTTTCAAAAAATAGAGGCGAACCAATCCTAAATGACAAGCAATACAGAAGTATTGTAGGAGCACTGCAGTATGTCACTATAACCAGACCAAACATTTCATTCAGTGTAAACAAAGTGAGTCAGTTTATGCAAAAGCCTGTTGATGAACATTGGAAGGCAGTGAAAATAATCTTAAGATATTTGAAGGGCACAATCAATCAAGGACTAATTCTGCAAGCAATTACTACCTTATGTATTAATGGCTTTACTGACTCAGACTGGACTATTGATCAGGATGATAGAAGATCCACTACAGGGTACTGTATCTATTTAGGAAAAAAATCCTATATCATGGTGTACAAAAAAGCAATCAACTTTATCAAGATCTAGCATAGAGGCTAAGTATCGAAGCATTGCTAGTGCTACTGTAGAAATCATGCAGTTAATATCACTACTTAATGAACTACAGGTCAAACTAAGGGGCAAATCAACTATCTGGTGTGATAATCAAAGTTCTATTTCGATCACAGCAAACCCAGTACTCCACTCTCGCACAAAGCACATCGAACTTGACTTGTACTTTGTGAGAGAGCAAGTAATAAACAAAAACATAGAAGTAAGATACATACCTTCAACTTACCAGAAGGCCAACATCCTGACCAAGCCACTATCTCGACTAAACTTCATTAGATTTGGGCGAAAGCTTAATGTGGACGAAGCCGATAGTAATCTCAGATCTAAGGCTCTGATCTACAATCCTGAAGCCTTTGAAGATGAAAAAGGGAATCATTGAAGCCTCATCTAACAACTCAACTCAAATTGAAATCTCGTCTCACAAATCACTAATCGCCTCCTATACTATTTGAGCTCCTCAACTCAACCAGAGCTCAATGAAGAAAGGAAATTGCATTTAAGGAACCAATTTTCACTAGCGGATCTCGAACTTGAGAATTGTATTCACAAACCCTAACCCTAGGTATCGGGTTTGAGGGGGCGTGATAGTGAATGAAATGAAATGAAATAAGATTGTATAAGCTGGCTATATATTATCTTGAGAATTAGGGTTGTAAGCATTTATGCTCTGGCCCTACTCGCAAGCCCATTTTTCCATATAGTTGCATATATAAGTACGGTATGCACTCTTTGTATTTGTACAAGTATTCAGAAATAATACAAACATTATATCTTTCGTTTACACGGAATGACTGAAGTTTGAATCACATACTACAAAAGTAAGTTTATTTAAAATTAATTTCAATTGCCTTCATACATTCCTAGGAGCTTATAGTTATTAATAGCATAGTCAATATTAACAAAATTTATGGTTGTGATTATTAAAGAACTATTTTACAATTTTTTTAAAATTTTTGATTTACTCTGTTTTGGATTGTTCGACAAATTTATTGCTTTAATGGTTGTTTTAGCTTTTATTCTCATTTTTGTTGCAGGTCATCTTGATATTTTTGCCCATGTGTTAAACTGTTGAGGTTTACCGCTTACTATATTACAAAGAAAGCCATGTCTTATTTTTACTACATTTCATAATAAAAATAACTAAAATACTAAATAATATAAGTAGATAAATGAAAAAAATCGTATAATAAAAGAGTTGCTGCAACAAAAAATCAACCCAAATGTTAGTAACAAAAACATCAGTAAAATAATTGAAACTATAAAATGAAAAAGAAAACAATATTGATGGATTATCCGTAAAACGAATAAGTTTTAATGAGGCCTACTGGACATTAAAAGTTCATCATGCTATATTACATTATTCTTCTTAGTTTGAACTAAAATAACATCCATGTCGAACCATATTTTGAACTTTGTTAAATAAGTTTAGCATCACATTTTTTATTGCCCTGTTATTTCCATGTCTCTTCTTTCGTTTTTAATCTTTTCGTCTTATCTCTTGTAAAATATTATATTCAGCCAACTTAGAAGATGATAAAAAATGTACGGGGAAAATTTATTTTCGAATCATGAAATCAGCCATAAATTAATTAGTGGTACTTTAGCTCCTATGCGAACATGGTTTATTATTATTTTCATTATATACTGTAATCATAAGGTTGTACTTTCTTTTTGGTTATGTAATAGTCTAGGTTGCTCCCTAATGTAGTGCATTTATACTTACATGTGATGAAAGTATCAAGTAAACATTGTGTTTCATAAAGTTATTGACCAAGGCTCTATTTATTAGCAGTTTCATATTAAGTAATCATGATTGCAAAACATAACACAAAATTAAAAGCCTTTACGCACTATAATACTAATTAACATTATGATTAGCATGAATTAACTTAATTATTAACTTGGTGTACAACATGTCTTATTTTTCCCTTGGTTGTGACCTCGATGTCCCAACTGCCATTATCATGTACCATTCATACTTCAGCAAAGCATATGAATGTCATAGGTTTAGTTGTATTCATGTTGATTAAATAAGCAATGTTTGGCTTATTCATCATTTTGACTGAATATACATTCTATCGTGTTTTTTCCCTTTTTCCCTTTTTTCCTTTTTTCCTTTACTATATCTTGGAAACTTTGCTTGAATACACGCACATAAAAGTTTAATATGAAGATTTTAAGCACTAGTTTTACGTTTCTTTCCTCAAATTTTAACGTTTTGTATGTGATACTTTGTTTCTATTATATTACTTCATGCTTAGTTTGGTTGTAAAAATGATAGCTAAGTAGTCTGTCAAAAGTGGATTTTCACTCAAAGGGCTTCTTCGTGCAGGGTAATAAGTTTTAAGAACAACACTTTTAAAAAATTAGTTTTAAGGACAGTTTACAGAAAAAATAAACGAAATTTATCGTTTTCAGTTACATACAAAATAATGATAAATGAATTTATCATTTTATCGATAAAAAACTCATGCAAGATTTCTTTTAAATACACTCATTAACTATTTAAACAAAAATAAGGAATACAAATATTTTTTCCATTTTAGGGAATAAAATAATTATGATGTGATCATTTTCATAAATAAGAATATAAGGAAAGTTTTGGATTTTGGGTATTTAAATATCCGAATAATTATTGTAAATGACGAATAATCCATTTTAATTATTATGTAGTGATAATAATTGATTTATAATAGTTTTATAAATGTATAAACTTGTTTCATAAAGATATTCAAATTTCATCGCACTTTGGCAGTTCAGCAGCATGATTTTACAACACTTATATGAATACTGATTTATATGGTTTAATAAATCAAATAAGAACATTTAAAATATTCTAAGTTAATAAGAAATATATTTTCAAGATTTTTTTAAGTATATACAGTTTAACTAAAAAGTAAAAATATGATCGGAATTCGGATTTCGAATTTTCAACGATATACCAAACAGAAGTTATAATTGAATGTTGCACTATGGTTTGTCAAATATACACATATGTGTATATATACATGCACATAACATGTAAAAACATATAAGAAGTTACCATGTGCATTTACAAATTAACCTTAAGTAAAAAATATAAATATCAAGATATTTCAAAACAAAATCAAACCAAATCATGACATATCTCAAAGCACATGCCAAGATGTGATGGTGGTAATGTAAGGGGGGAGCATGGCTATGAGTGATGAGAGAGGTTGTGACGATGATGTTGGAGATATTTTACATTTTACTTAAGTGTTAGGCTTCCAAAATGCTATAAATAGCACCTACCTCCTCACTTATTCTCACACCAATTCTCTTCCACTTCTTCCTCTTCTTGAAGCTCTTTATTGGCTTTCCAAAGTCATAATGAAGTTATGCAAAAATAATGCATAGTTATGGAAAAAAATAAAACAAAGTTGTATACATATACATACAAAGTTCTTTCACCTCAAAGCTACGACCAAAACACTCCTCTACCCTCCTCAAACCCACGGCCACACCACCATTCACCCTTACCCGAGCTAACACCCTCATGAGTTTCATGCCCTTGCATACAAGATGAAATGAAGAAGATCCGGGAAGCTTCAGAGTGAAGATAGCGGAGAGAAGTGCTGCCGGAAAGTTGCCGGAGTAATTCGAAAAAATTACAGAGGAATGCTATAATTATGAGTACTCGATTGAAAATATACTTCTTATAACTACAAATTAACTATGAAATGGTTTTAAATAAGTTATCATGACTATTAAAAATGGTTATGATGTTTGGTTTGTTAACTAATGATGCTTGATCGTTGATTAAGATGTAAGTAGTGATACGTAGTTAAGTATATCATATAAAAGTGAGAATTACTCCACTAGTATATTTTATTATACCATATAATAATATGATAAGTTTTGCCATGCTTGTTTTCTATGTTTTAACGTCATGTTTTGGATGCAGTAATATATTTGCTTGGCTGTGAAAATAATAGGTCGAATTTACACAAAGAAAAAAACTCTCTTTTATAGACTAAAAAAGTTTTACGACATAGTTAAACCACTTTAAACATCAATAAAAAGGGTTTAAAATGGTTTATAAACACTAAAACTCATTTTGACAAAGTATTGAAAAGACTTGAAATCACAGTCAAATTAGGCGAGTCGTCTAACGACAGTTCGTGGGTTCGGGCTATAAAGTTGAATCAATGGGAAGAGTGGAATATATCCCAAAATTTTTCGAAATAAGAATTCTCCAGACTCTTAAAATTATAGTTTTCAAATGGAAAAGAAAAATAGAGATTTCATTTTGTAGAGTTTGAGATATGTCTAAATTAAGTTTTCAAATACGTCACGGTTTGACAGTTCAGAAACCAAAATAGTAAATTCTTTAAAATGGAATTTTTATTCTTTAAAAATATGAAATAAATTCCACACTTTTGTTAAAATGTTTTATAGGGATTTAAGTTATAAAAATAGATGTATATGAAATGGAAAAGGTGGTTCGATCAAAGAAGCTTAAAAACACTATTCACAACGGTTTTTGCGATGGTTTTGCTAACTTTTGAAAATTAGGGTTTTAGCTTAATTATTCTTCCCCGATCTTTTTAATAATATTTTAAAATGAATAATTAAGCATTTTAAGGTGATTTTGAAGTTATACAATTGTTTTGAAGGATTTTAAAATAAATGGTTAAAAGGAAATTGTTTATAAAACTTGGGTTTTTCTTCCTAAGTCTTTTGTGAATGTTTTTCAAATAATTAATCAAATATTCTAAAGGCAATTAAGAAGTTTGAAAAATATTAAGGTTAGAGTCGATCAAACAACTTGACCACCTTAAGGGTGACAAAGAGATAATCTCTAGGCTTGGGTTTAGAAAATCAGTTTTATGCTTTCCGCGGCTATCAAGACTGGCCCGACGAATAGGTTAGTTAATTTGATTTACTTAGATCGTATTCTCTTAAGATAAAAGAAAAGAGGCTTGGATTTCTCCAAAGTTAAACAAGATTTTAAATAAGATTTTGATGGTAAGTAGAACGTTCTAGCTAAACTCTGTATTAAATTCCAAGGAGGGAACCCATACTATACATGTGAATTTAAAAGATGATTTCACCATTATTATACGAATAGTACGAGTTGAATATGGAAATTAGTGTTTAAGTATAGTTAATATAAAACCCTTGAATCTTTTTACTTAGTACTAATTGATTTGGGTATACAGTAAACAATAACATTATTTTTGACCCACTAAAGATATGTTTTGGAAATTTGAAATCTTTATTAAGATTTAAATTATGCAAATAATATAATACGGAAATATTTTTTCTAAGTAATTAAAGAGAAATGATTTGGTATTTCCAAAGGAAAAAGGGGTTTTATTTAACCAAAGGATATGATAAAAGAGGTTTAATAATACCGTATATACTGAAAAAGAAAATGGTTTAAAGACATATATCTCTAAGAATATATTTTACTAGGATAAAAGATACTGATTAACTAAATAATAATCATCCACATACTTGACATCTTTTATCGATAATTGGTTTGGAGAAACCTTGCTCAGATTTGGATGATTCCTATCTGAAACCTACTTCGAACCAATATACACGTTCGAAAGTGAAGACATGTTTGAGACAACGATTTTAAAGAAGGAGATCTTCATTATGTAGGGTTTCTTACTACTAACCTCGTGGGAAATTCCCATATAATATATATAAGGTGGCAGTGGAATATTTATTTTGAAATTTTTGATGCAAGAACTGCTCGCTACTAATCATAGGAGTGATTTCCAAACAGGAGGTAGTATGAGGAGTTCCTTTGGTTTGTCTTGATCCTGGACAACTTGTATGACGAGTGTTTGACAGTGCATTTTTAAGATCATGTACATTGATTTTTACAAACATACATCTGTTTAGTGGTGTAGGAGGTAACTCCTCTTACACTTAAAACCCTTTCCTGAGGCGTACGAACTCAGGAGTTGTATTTTGTGGAAATCAATAGTATGTTATTGGAAATGGAAACGTAGCATTCAAAGGGGGATTTTTTTGTTAAAGGTAATATGTTAGCTCGGGACTCATACTCGAAAATGGCTAAAACATGGTATGCCGTAAAGCTATATGGGCCGCACCATTAGGGTACGGTCATCACCTTTCTAGATTACCCTATATATATCGGGTTCATTGTGCATGTTGTGGCCACGGTTAGCTCAGGAACAATCGAGTGTGTCACGTTCAGTAATATTCAAGATCATTGTGTTGATCACCAGAAAAGAGTAGGCCAGTCTTGCCATATGTTGAGGGTCATCTGTGGGTCCTCGATATATTTCTCTGGAAATGTACTGTATAAAAGGTGGTCCCTTACCCATCATTGTATGGAATCCATTCTCCAATACATGCCTTCGGACTTAGTTGTATGCCTATTATGCTGGAATTTAATCAATGTAACAAATTCAGCTATGATTAATATGTATTTGTAATCTAGACACAATTATAATATCACTAGATTTTCACAACAATGTTTTGGTTAACATAAGGTAAAAACCCATCTGTGTTTATTTGTGGCGTGTTCTTAAGAAATGCCCTTTGTTTCAAACATATCTATGTTTTGAGTTTTCTCACACCAGTCCCACGACTGACCCGAATTTATTTTCTTTTCCTTTAAACTTTGGGTAACCTATCTTTCCAGGCAGCCAAGTAGCTAGGATTAGCTTGGAGCATTTTGGAGGAGCTAAGCAGGAGCTGGAGCTTCCTCTATATATGATTATCCATTTCCATTTCTGTTGCATTATTTTACTGTTTTTATTCAGTACTAGTATGGGCAGAGATTTATAGCCGTCCAGACTGAGATTAGGATAGACTATGATGTACGTATTTAAATTTCCATTGTAAAAATTATATATTGAAATAATATATGTTATTCCATTCATGTAAGATTATGTTCTATCATTATTTTCTTTTTACCATTGATCAATTTGTCATTCCGGCAATTAGATATTCGGTATATGAATATCGTGGATGTATTAATCTCAATTTCCGAGAGTCGAAAATCCCGTTCATCACAGTCGTTATCAGAGCTTAAATTGAGCAAACACATAGGCCTAGTAGAGGTAAAGTCTCATCAGAGATAGGGTTAGTAACACCCTAGGATGAGTAACTCATTAGATATAGGGTAAATAACAACCTATAATGAGTTAGAGAGTATTATAAATGAGCACGTATTTGTTAATGCTGCATAAAAATGATTTTTATTTTGAAAAATTGGTAAATGAAACAGTTTTACCTAGATTTATATTTTGAATATAAAGGAATATCTTTCAAATGATATAGTTATTTATGTAGTATTTGGTTATTAGGAGAATGATAAAATTCAGTTGTTATTATTAATTGATTGGTTGTTTGATTTAAAAAAATTTGAATACGAACACCTCGTAAATTTAGTTCCACAATTTGATGAAGTGCTGTTTAATAAATAAAAATGTTTGTTTAAGATTTAAGGTATTTATTTAAGATAAATAAATTATACAAATGTGATTTATAAGTGATTTTATAAATTTGATTTATAAATTGTGTTTTATAAAGGAATTTTTAAGAATTCAAATCTCATTATTTTTGAAAAAATCTTATGATTAACTAATTCGAGTGGCTCAAAAGTAACTAAAAAAGGGAAGGATTTGTGTTCGGATGGTAAACACTTCTCTTAAGTTTCCCCCTTCTTGCTAAGGGAATATATGATACTATTGATAGTACCCAGTTCCTTGGTATGATTTTTGAGTTACTCGATCTATATAATTTTCTAAAGTTAAAAAGATAATGTGAATCATTAATAGATAGATTAATTAGTGATTGTTAAAATTTATCAAGGTGTTTGCATTTAATATTGGTTAAATGGAGTATATTATAATATAAGGAGTTTATTATAATTTTAGGAATAAAAGATATATAATAATATTTTGAAATAATAAAATTGGTATTTGAATTCTTAAGAAAGCTGATTCAAAACAAAAGTTGTGTTGAAAAATGAGCGTTTTGACAAATAAATGATTTGATAAATGAGATTTTGACAATTAAACTTGATATAAATTTTAATAAATCCTATTTAATTAAAAGATGTTTTTTTGTGAAACTTTTAAAAAAAATAGTATTTACATAAGAGGAATGGCTTTTAAATATATCTTCTAAATGAGGATTAAAAATACTTGGGATATACGAAAAGTTTTAAAACATTTGGATGGGATTTTATGAAATGTTTTCATAAATAATTTTCAAAAAGGGCTTAAGTGGAAAAAGACATGGATTTTGACATCATTGTCGTAAATAAATGTTTTCAGGAAAGTGAGGAAGACATAGACTATCACACTGTTGTTAAAGTAAGTTATTCGAAAGGAGATGTTTTATATAGTATACAAGATTTATACATATCCCATATTTGATTCTAAGATTCGAGGTGGGTAACTTTTATCAATACCCTAACTTGATCGGCTTCATTGTTAATTAATATATAGTTTAAGCTCGACATCGAAAATTAATGTTAAGTATAATTAATCAGATCCCAATACTAGTGTTTTTGGGTTGTCATGACGATGTCTTATGCAATATTTGCTTTGACCCAATAAAGTGAGTTTTGGAAACTATGAAGCTTTCCTCAAAGATTATTGAGAATTAAAGTATATAAAGGTATTTTCTAAATGTTGAAACTGAAATGGTTTCTTTGGAAAGAAGATAAAAATTACTCATAAAAAAATAAAGTAATTATATATAAAGAAGCATCTTTATAAAATGTTTGAATAAAAGTTTCATGAAATGTTTTCATAAAGTATTTAGGAAGGTTAATAAGTACATATAAGGTACGTAGATCATTTTGTCGCATGGTTCTAATTTAAGATTCGAGTAAGGAACTTTGAGGTTTACAGCGGTCTAAAAAAGGATTTATCGGTCGATTCTTGATGACGAACATTGATGAGGATTTGTGGTTGGATACTTGCATTTTCTATAATTTTCGATAGATATGTAAGGAAGCAAGAGTTTTCGATTAAGAATTTTGATCAAAATCCACACTAGAGGATTGAGAGATCAATACTAGTTCAGAAGTAAATTTGTGGATTCGAATAGAAGATCGAATAAGATATTACTGATGCTCTATGTATATCATACAAAATTGAGTATAAAGATAATATTTGAGTACACTCTTTTGGGTTTTAGGTTGTGGTGAAATTTTGGGGACGAAATTCTTTTAAGGGAGGAAGAATGTAACGACCCGTATTTTTATCACTTTAAATCGAAATATGTAATAATTTTAAATATTCAAATATAGGTTTATTAAACATAAATAATCATGTTTTATGTGATCAATAATAATAGTGAGTTTGTAGCTATAATTTGTTTTTCAAAATTAAGAATTTTGTATTTTTGTTAGAAAAATACCGTTAATATGACCGAAAACTGTTTTATCGATAAACAGCTTTTTAGCCATCAAAAGTCACGCACGATTCTTTTTACACATACCTATTTAACTATTTAAACAAAAATAAAGAATAAAAATATTTTTTCCATTTTAGGAATAAAATAATTAAGATGTCATCGATGATGTCATCATTCATATAAATGAGCATATAAAGAAAGTTTTGGTATTTTGGCTATTTAAAACAACAACAACAACAACAATGCCATTATTCCCACATAAGTCGGGGTCCGATAGAGATGGAACCCAAAGCTAAATAACAAATTCAATTTAAAAGTTATAACAACAACAACGACAACAATAATAAAACCATGATAATAATAATAATAAAATAAAGTCAAATAAGTAAACAAATAATAATAGTAACAACTAATTAAAATTAAAAAATATATATATAAAATAAAAAATAAAAAATAAAAATAAAAAACCATGATAATGAAGATAATAATATATACTAATAGTAATAATGGCACCTATAGTAATATTGACCAAAGACCAAACACTACGTCTTGAGATCATATTCACTAGTCCTATAATCTAAAACTTATAACTTTACCCTTAAACCAACTCTAAACAAAAAACTCTTAGCTTATGGTTCTGGTACGTGGATCGCTAACTTCCACGCGCTCCTATCCAATATTAGCTCTTTGGATATATTCAAATCCTTCAAGTCCCTTTTTACTACTTCCACCCATGTCAATCTTGTTCGACATCTACATCTCTTTGAGCATTCAACATGGTATATAATTCCAACATGCACAGGTGCATCAGAAGGCCTCCATTGGAGATGTCCAAATCATCTTAAGTGGTGTTGGACTAGCTTCTTCTCAATTGTTGCTACTCCAAGTTTATCACATATATCATCATTTCTAATTCAGTCTCTTCTTGTATGACCGCAGCTCCATCGTAGCATACACATCTGTGCTTCACTTATCTTCTGGACGTGTTGGTTTTTAGTAGGCCAACATTCGGCACCGTACAATATCATATGCCTGAACTATTTGGGTATTCAAATATCCAAATAATTATTTTAAATGATGAATAATCCATTTTAATGCCGAGGGAAGTAAAAATAGGACCAGAATTTGGATTCCGAATTTTCAACAATTTATCAAATAGAAGTTATAATCCAAGGTTGCAACATGATTTGTCAAACGAGACATATGTGTGTGTATATTAATGCACATAAAATGTACAAACATACAAAAAAGTTACCATGTGCATTTACACATTTATCTTAAGTAAAAAATATAAATATCAAGATATTTTCAAAAAAAATGAAACCAAATCATGACATGTCTCAAAGCACATGTCAAGATATGATAGTGGTGATGTGGGGGGGATCATGGCTATGAGTGATGTGAGAGGTTATGATGATCATGTTAAAGATATTTTATATTTTACTTAAATGTTAGGCTTTCAAAATCCTATAAATAGTACCATATTCCCTCACTTATTCTCATACCAATTCTCTTCTTCTTCTTCATCTTCTTGAGGCTCTTTTATTGCTTCCCAAAGTCATGAGGAAGTTATGAAAAATAATGAAAATTGGCAAAAAAATAAAACGAAGTTATATACATGTACATACGAAGTTCTTTCACTTCAAAGCTACGACCAAAACACTCCTCTACCCTCCTCAAACCCACGACCATCACCACCATTCACCCTTGCCCAAGCTAATACCCTTAGGAGGGTCATGGCTGTGCATGCAAGAGGGTTAGAAAAAGTGAAGCACAGATGTGTATGCTACGATGGATTATTCATCATTAATTATTATGCAAGAGGGAAGTGATGTCGGAATGCCGCCAGAGTAATTAGAAAAAGTTACGGAGGGAATGCTACAATTGTGAGTACTCGATCAAAAATAAACTTCTATAATTATCAACTAATAATGAAATGGTTTCAAATAAGATGACACGACTATTAAAAATTGTTACGATAATTGGTTGGTTAATTAATGATGTTGATGGTTGCTTAAGAAGTAATAGTGATTCGTAGTTAAATATGTCATATAAAATTGAGAATTGCTCCTCTAGTTTATTTTATTAAACCATATGATGATATGATATTTTTTGTCATGCATGCTTTATATGTTTGATCATCATGTTCCGGATGCGATAATATGTTTGTTTGGTCATGGAAATAATTCACGGTAAATACACGTTGAATTTACATAAAGAAAGCATTTTTTATGAATTATAAAAGTCTTACGGCATAGTAAACCTCTTTAAGCATGAATAAAAATGGTTTAAAATGATTTATAAATTTTTTATACATTAAAACTCATTTCGGAAAAGTTTTGAAAAGACCTGAAATTAAAGTCAAAATAGACGCATCGCATAATGGTAGTTCATGATTTCGCGCCATAAAAGATAAATCATTGTGTAGAGTGGAATATAGCTCGGAATTATTCGAAATAAGAATTTTCATGGCTCTTATAATTATAGTTTTCAAATGAAAAAGAAAAATCGAAATTTTGTTTAGTAGAGTTTGAGATATGTCCAAATTAAGTTTTCAAAAACAGTCGCGGTTTAGCAGTTTGGAAATCAAAGTGGTAAATTCTTTAAAAATGGATATATTTAATCTTTAAAAATATGAAATGAATTCCTTAAATATGTTAATTTTTTTTAAAGATATTTAAGTTACAAAAATAGACTTATATGAAATGGAAAAGGTGGTTTGATCAAAGAAGCATTAAAAACACTATTCATAGCAGTATGTGCGATGGTTTTGGTAACTTTTGATAATCAGAGTTTTAACTTAATTATTCTTATTAATATTTTTAATAATCAATTCAATTGAATAATTAATTATTTTGAAGCTGACTTGGAATTTATACAATTATTTTGAAGAAGTTTAAAATAAATGGTTAAAAGAAAATTGTTTATAAAAATTAGTTTTTTCTTCCAAATCTTTTGTGAATGCTTTTCAAATAATTAATCAAAAGTATTCTAAAGGAAACTAAGAAGTTTGAAAATATAAAGGTTAGAGTCGATCAAATAACTTGACCGCCTTATAGGTGATAGAGAGATTGTCTCTAAGCTTGGGTTTGGGAAACCAGTTTCCTGCTCTCCCTAGCTATCAAGACTGGCCCGGCGGAGGGGCAGTTAATTTGGCTTACTTGGATCGTATTTTATTAAGATAAAAGAAATGAGGCTTGGAAATCTCCGAAGTTAAATAAGATTTCAAATATGATTTTGATGATAAAGATAACGTTCTAGATAAATTCTGTATTAAATTCCAAGAAGGGAACCCATACTATCCGTGTGAATTTAAAAGTTGATTTCATCGTTATTTGATGAATAGTATGGGTTGAATATGGAAATTAGTATTGAGTATATTTAATCTATGAATCCCTTTTACTCAGTACTAATTAGTTCTGGTATACAATAAACAATAACATTGATTTTGACCCATTAAAGATATGTTTTGGAAATGTGAAATCTTCAGTAAGATTGGAAATATACTAATAATAGAATATGGAAATATTTTTCCTATGTAATTAAAGAGAAATGATTTGTTATTTCTAAAGATAAAAATGTTTTAATTAACCAAAGGATTTGATAAAAGAGGTTTAGTAATCCCGTATATGTTGAAAAAGAAAATGGTTTAAAGACATATGTCTCTAAGAAGATATTTTATTTGGATAAAAGATAATGATTAATTAGATAATAATCACCCACAAATTTGACATCTTTTATCGGTAATTGGTTCAGAGAAACCGAGATCGGATCTGGGTGATTCCTATCTAAAAACCACTTTGATACAATATATGCATTCAAAAGGAAAGACATGTCGAAGACAATGATATTGAAGACGGGGATCTTCATAATGTAAGGCTACTTGCCACTTACCTCTGGGGAAATTCCCATATGATATGTATGATGGTAGTGGTATCCTCATATCGAAATCTTCAATGCAAAGACTGCTTGCTGCTAATCCTAAAGGTGATTCCTAAATAGGATGTAGTAGGAGAAGTGCCTTCAATGTGTCCAGTTCCTAGATAATTTGTATAGACGAGTGTTTGATATTGCATTTCCAAGACCATGCACATTAGTTTTTAAAAAGGGACATCTTTTTAATGATGTTGGAGGTAACTCCTCTTACACTTAACACCCTTCCCCGAGGCTTATGAACCCAAGGGTTGTACTTTTGTGGAAATTAACAGTGTTTTATTAGAAATGGTAATGTTGCATTCAAAGTGGGATTTGTTTTGTAAAACGTAATACGTTACCTCAGACCTCATACCCGGAAATGGCTAAATCATGGTATGCCATAAGGCTATGTGGGTCTCACCCATGAGGGTATTGTTGTCACCTTCCTAGATTCCCTCTTTATATAGGGTTTGTTATGTATGTTGTTGCCAGGGATAGTCGAGAATGATAGGTGTGATGTTATATTCGGTACTATCTATGATCATTTTGTTACTCACCGAAAAGGAGTGAGCCAGTCTTGCTAGATGCTGAGGATCGTCTGTAGGTCCTCGGTACATTGCTCTAAAAATGTGCTACACTAAAGGTAGTCCCTTACCTATTATTGTGTGGAATCCATTCTGCAATAAGTGCATTCGGACTTAGTTGATACCTATTATGCTGGAATTTAACCAATGTAATAATTTTGGCTATAATTAATATATATTTTAAATATAGACACTATTATAATACTACTAGATTTAACATAGCAATGTTTTGGTTATCATATGGTAAAAACTCATTCATGTTTATGTGCAGCGTGGTCTTATCAGATACCCTTTGTTTTCAAAAATATCAGTGTTTTGAGTTTTCTCACACCAGTCCCATGACTGACCCGAAGTTTATTTTCTTTTCCCTTAAACTCTAAATGCCCTATTTTTCCAAGCACCCAAGTAGTCAGGATTAGCTTGGAGCATTTTGGAGGAGCCTGGGGCAGGAGCTTCCTCTATAGATGGTTATCCATTTCCATTTCCATTGCATTTGTTTACTGTTTGTCTTCGACATTAGTAAGGACGGACATTTATAACTATCCACACTGAGATTAGGATAGACTCTAATGTATGTATTTAAAATTTCCACTACAAAGATTATATATTGAGATAATATATGTTATTTCATTCATGTATGATTCTGTTTTGTCTTTATTTTTCTTATACCCTTGATCAATCTTTCTTTCCGGCACTTGGATATTCAACATGTGAATACTATGGATATATTAGTGTTAATTTTTTTAGGGTCGAAAATCCTATTCGTCACACTTCCAGCATGATCTAAGTCAACAATAGTCCCTAGAAGTTCCACTACCATATCATTCACCTTGATAACTCAGTGCTGAGTTATAAGTATAAGTCGGTGCCGAGTTATAGGTATAACTCAGTGCCGAGTTATACACTTAGCCACAAATGGCTATTCTCTCCCTCATGTATCTAGTACTTCCATTTTAGTGCCTGGTACCCCGACTTATTCATCTTTCATAACTCGACCCCTAAGCCAAAGTTCCATCTTCTAAGTTCTAGAGATAACTCATCATCACATCTTGTACTTAGCCAATTTTCTTCACCTTGCTATGGAACATCTCACTTGGCCAAGCTTTATCCATTCATGCCAACCACCGAGTCGTAGCCCCCTTCACCATAACTTGGTAACGACCTATAGGCATAACTCGATGCTGAATTATAGGCATAACTTGGTGACTTGACCTCATTTGAGTTGCAACTCATCATGCCTCTTCCCACCATACTCTACAGCCTATCTGCTAAGTTTTGTCCAATTCCGACCAAATGTTACTTTCGATTTGTTCAATTCTCCAACCTAGTTTTCTATGCAATTACAACATTAGCAAACAACATCAAATCATATCATTCAAATATAGAATAACAACCAATGTCATCCAAATAAACTTGCAATCCATCAAAACAAGATAAACAAGGCAATTTCTAACATAGATTTACATATAACATGAATATATGAAAATATATCAAAATTAATTCTAATCAATCTATATCATATGCATATATTAACATGTCATTAAAGTTAGAAAAAAATTTAATGGGAAAAATAGATTTAAAATAAGTTAAATCCCATAATTCTATCTTATAAACATATTTAGTATAGTGAGAAGGCAAAACCACTCACCAATTACCAAACCCGACCAATTCATATGTAGATCTAATCTGGATAGCATAGAAAAGCACTCCAAATCAAGCAAATTGATGATCTCTGGCTTCTAATTGAATATCTTATCCCCAATCCATAATCTAGTTTGATTTAAAGAGCAATTTGGGTGATTTTAAATGAAATTAGGATGGATTTAAGGCTAACTATGGTCTAGATCTGATTTAGAATGAGATAGAGATGTTTTAATTTGACTCTTCAATCGACTATTTATTGTATTCTATAATTAAACTAATTGACTCACTAATGGACTTAATTAATTACATACTAATCTAGGCCGACAGCTTTCAAAACTTAAAACAGACATAAATTTCTAACCGTGTGTTCATTTTTCTATTATGACCACTCTATAGAGTAGGAAATCATCATCCTGAAGCAAAGGAATTGTTTTGGGACCCTAATTCAACTCCTATCAAAAGTTATAGACAAGATAAGATTTTTAGGGCTAAAATTGTCTCATAAAATTTGAGAAAAATCATAGATGTGTAAAATATCCCTAAGAGTGATATCCCAAAGTTATAAATCATATGACCTCATAAGAATAAAATAAAAATATTTTACGATTCTACGGTACATAAAATACAAGTCATTACAACGTAAGTCCATTTTTTACTATGACCGTTCTATGGAATGGGAAATCATCATCCTGAAGCAATGAAACTAGTTTGAGACTCTATTTCCACTCCCATCAAAAGTTATAGCTCAAACAAGATTTTCAAGATCTAAATGGTCATATAGAAATTTGGAAAAAATCATATGTGTGTAAAATGTGTCTAACAGTCATATCCAAAAAATATAGGATCATATGACCACATATAAATAAAATAAAAATATTTTATGATCAGCCGATATGTGAAATATAGGTTGTTGCACTATTGATTAATTAACTTTAATTAATTTATTTAATTAAATATTATAAATTTCGAAAATTCTTATACACACACGCTTACATTGTCTTCAGCAGTTTTAAGTTAATTTAACCTATATCATTATATATATTATATATACATATATATATATATATATGTATATGTATATGTATATAATTTACTATATAATTAATTTATTAATTTTATTAATCATATTAATATCTATAATTTTCGAAATATTTTATAGTGTTTCAAAACACTTTTGTAAACTATATTATAAAATTTATAATATATTTCTTATTCTGAATTTAACTTTTAAATTAAAAAAAATTAGGCCCAATACCTAATTCAAATTGGGCATTTTCCATTAGGGGCAATCTTTGGGCTCACTTAACCTTTCGGGCCAGGCTGGTAGCCAAGCTGGGCATGTACTTGATTATCCAACAACCCAGCCTAGACATAACTTTTCTAGACACCCAACTAAATGAGTAAGCTTAATTAATTAGTCCTAACATGACTAATTTAGACCATTTAGGCAATTGGACTCTGATACCAATGTTGGATCTGGACCAGCTCCCAATGGGGTAAATAACTAAATTTCAAATAATGTATTACATTTTGGATCTTATTGGGCCTATGAAATCTAAATTTATTTTAAATAAAATCAATATTTTATTTAACCTGCAAATAAAGTTTTAATTTAACATTATATTTATATTATATAGAGGAGTGTTCAATGACACCCCTATTTTTGAAGCACCTTTCCAAACCCTTGATTTCCACCATAAGTTTTGAATTAAATAATAGCACTAATGGAAAGAGAGATTCAGAACTTATGGTGGAAATCACGAGACAATAGGGGTGCTGCAAAATATGGGTGCCATTGAGCGCTCCTTATTATAACATGTGTAACATATACATATGTGTGCACATGCAATATAAACAGTGTACATGGATTAACATGTCTATATATAAATGCTAGGATTTACACCGCAACAGACATACTAGCTTCTCCATATCCATATGTTTGTCTAATATATATGTGTGTGTGTTTTGTTTTATACAAATAAATAATTATATATATTGTTTGCACCAAAAATGGTCACAAACACCCAATCACAAATGAAAGCACCAATATCCAGTCATAGATCACAAATAGAGTATATGTAGTGGATATAATATAAAGAATAACAAAAAATAAAAAGAAAGTGGTAAAAAAGACAAGATTTATAGTGGTTCGGTTAACTTCGGCCTACATCCACTCCAGAAATATCCTATTTATTATATTGAATTTCGTTAAAGTTACAATCAAGATTTTTTGAAACATTAATGGTAGAGTGGCCTTTAGGTGGAAGAAGAAGAGAAACAGAATGAGAAATCCCTTTTTTAAATCCCCACCTGCTGTATTTATAGGCAAAACCCTGGTTATAGGGCTTCCTGACTTACAAAGGTCCAAAACCACAATCGAGCCCAACTCGTTCATCACTACCATCCTCAAGTTCTTAATATGCCGACCCTAAGTGCCCAAGGTACTGACCGAAGTAATCCTAACACTGACCTGAAGCAAAATGGAAGATGACTCGAAGTAACTTGCGCCTTCCTCAATGCCGACCCCAGAAAAGCCGAACCGAAGCTCTATGTGATGCCGACCCGAAGTGACTCTAACATGTCGACCCCTAGAAGTAATATGATATGCCGAACTCAATTTCCTATGCGGACCCAAGGTTAGGCACATGGCGACCGGAAGAGCCCCTCTAAGATGCCAACCTCTCTCCAATATGCGGACCCTTATTTTGCCCACCCGAAGATCTTTCAATGCCGACCCGAATTCATTACCGACCCCAGGAAAATATGTTGATCCCTTAGTGACCCGAAATGAGTATCCCTCTGAATCAAAGCATCCCCCATGAAAACCCGAAGTAAACCCAAAGATGCCTCGAAGCAAACTCCAAGCAACCCGAAGCAACTCGAATTTTCTCAAAATCCATATTCTAAGTATCCCACGCTTTTTGCCCATCGACTATGCTAAATCCCGGATACATATTCATGTTTATTATCCATGATTGATCGTCTGTCCATCATCTAAACCAATACCATAATATTCCAGCCTCGATAACCGAGCAGTCGTTTGAGTTAAATCCGCCCGTTTACGGCCTTACCAAAAGGGAGTTAACATTTGCCGCACAAAACATGCCTTGCTATTGGAAGACGTGTTTTAAATAGCTTTAAATCTAATATCCAAAGTATATATTCCATTCATAGTCGTATTGTCCAATCCATAATCTAATCCATTATTAAGAGATTTCATCCGAGTCTGATAACCAAATCCACGACTATTCCGAGTCATTATCCAATTCCGAATCCATTTTGTGAATCCACGATCTCTTTGGATCATTTTATTCAAATACAGGACCACTCTGGGTCCTGTCCAACTTTGAGGACCATTCTCGGTCCAAATCCAAAACTGGGACCTCTCTGGGTCTATATTCAAATCCAGGGACCACTCCGGGTCCCTAGCAAAATCCATAGCTGTTCAAAGCAAAATCAATATCCGTTTCACATTTTGGAAGCCAGTAGCCGAATCCTACGATCTCTCCGGATCGTTGACGGCTTCTCTGGACCCTTGCTAAGCTTGATCCAAAATTAATAATTGAATAGGCAGATCCTATCGCACTCCAATGAAGCAACCTATCCCTTGCACTCCGTTCAGTATCCCTGAATAGTAAGCGATGTCCTGGTCCTCCTAGATCGATTATAGCCTCTCCACGCTCTTGTTGGATCCTATCCTGTCACTTTCCGCTAAAGGGGAAATAATGTCAAGTGAGTTGATCCTATTGCTCTCTGGCGAAGCGGCATCGCTCCATGCACTTCGGTGCAATATCCGTGAACATTAAATGATGCAATGGCCTAAGTCCTAGATTGATTATAGCCTCTCTGGGCTCTTGCTGGATCCCATCCTGTCACTCTCCGGTGAAGGGGAAACAACGTCGAGCGAGCCGATCATGTCGCTCTCTAGCGAAGCGGCATCACTCCCTGCACTCCGGTTCAGTATCCCTGAATATTAAGCGATGCGATGGCCTAAGTCCTAGACCGATTACAACCACTCTGGGCTCTTTTCGAATCCCATCCTATCACACTCCAGTGAAGGGGAAACAACATCGAGTGTTCCGATCTTGTCACTCTCTAGCAAAGCAGCATCACTCCCTGCACTCCGGTTCAATATCCCTGAACATTAAGCGATCAATTTCCAATTGACTTCCATTATCCATCCCTTAAATCTCCGGTTAGGGATTTGTTTCATAAAATCCAAATCCATTTATTAAATCCAAAATCCAAATGTTTAATAAGGAAAAACAGAAAAAGCTGTGTGTTACCTCTCTGGTGGAGTAGTTTATTACCATCTCAAAGCATGCCTAGGAATCGCTTCGGTTCCCTTACATGTGTAAAGAACATAGCTGCTTAATTTTCAGAGCAAAATCAGAAAGATTATTTGATGACCAAAGTTTAAATCCTGAACTCGGCCCTTGCCATCACGATTAGTTGATGACACGTCATGACCCCGATCTAGGGTCATCCCTGTTTAGTGCAGGCGGTAGCTGCTCATGTTCTACCGCTCTTGTCTGGTTCCTCACATACTATGGCAATCTGCCACTCCTAACGTGTTCTTCCACCACGTCCTTCAAATGGCGGCATTCATCCGTGGCATGTCCTTCCAACTCATGGGATAGGTAGTACCTCCCGCTCTTGTGCTCCTACTCTATGGGATCCCTTCTTGGTGTTTCCGATAGGAGAGTTGCCTTCGTGTTTCCAAGTAAATCCGTTTTAGATTCTCCGCCAATTCCTTGTATGCTGTGAATTTGGGTTCCTGGCCTCTCCTCCATTTGTTAGAATCATCATATCCATCGTTTTGCTTTCACTTTCCTTTATCCATTCCACGTCCTTCTCTAGACATTCCTTCGCCTTGTGCGGCATTCTCTTCCTGCCCTTTCACGCGTGCATCCTCTAATCGTATAGACCTTTCCGCCTCATGGTAAAACTCTCTAAGATCCTATGGTGGATCCTATGCCAATGAATCTTTGAACTCATTGCCTTATGCAATTCCTGCTACCGCCGCCATCAAAATCATTGATGGATCCAGGAGATCCACCGAAGCTATTGCTACGTTGAACCACATTAGAAAATTCCTTCGGACTCTTCTGTCCTTTGCTTCATCGATGCTAATGTCATTATATTCTTAGGTTGCATAACGTGGACCCTGAACTGTCTCATGATGCATTCCACTAGCTCGCCCCATGTCCTGATCGATCCGTTCTTTAGCTGCCTAAACTGGAGCATAACCAAATCCGTCATGTATAAAGGGAAGCATCTTTCCATCACCTTCTCAGATGCCCCCGGCACCTTCATATGCTGATGTATCTGGTTATGTGCATAATCAGGTCAGACTTCCCGTCATAGGCCTCCAGCATTGATAATTTGAATTCTGGAGGGTTCCTTGTATTTCTGATATTTGGAGTGAACAGACTCCGACTAGCTTCCTCCAAGCCTCTATTTGGTAGCCCTCCTCTCGTAATCCTTCTTATCAATCTAGCGATCCGCTTGTCTCCATCAGGGTGTGGCCCTCTATTTGCATTTCCACCCTGCCCCATGTCCTGGAGGATATTCTAGGTAGTACTCTTTATGTTGCTCGTTCACGTTTGCATTGGCCTCAGCCTACAGAATTTCATTCATGGGCCTTCCAATTTCCGATCCCAGGGGTCTACCCTCAGGCCTTTGCTGATTCCCTTCACGTCCTCCACTTTGGCTCCGAATCTGACCTCCAAAGATTTCTATAGCTCCGACTCCTTGTCCCACATTGCTAACAGCTGCGGTTGGTTCATTTCCTAGGTTCTGTGTCCCAACTGTTCCCATTTTCCTAAAGAGATCCTGCATCGTCTCTTTCTGCCTTTTCAGCATCTATTCCCGCATGGAATTCATCATAGTCTGCATCTTATCCCTTGTGATGTAGTTGGATGCCTGATCTGCTCCAGCTCCGTAGGAAGCCTCCTGACTTCCCTTGTGATGGCTCCTCTTTATCACATGTCTTCTTGTCGATTGCCTAACCATAGCTTGTAGAATCCAAGTTCACAGGCTTATAAATCCAACATCCAAGCTTTCAAATCCCTGAGTGCTAGCTTTCTCAGTGAAAGTACTAAAAAATTTCCACCAAAAATGGTCACAAACACCCAATAACAAATGAAAGCACCAATATCCAGTCACAGATCACAGATATAGTATAAATAGTGGATAAAATATGAAGAATAACAAAAATTAAAAAGAAAGCAGTAAAAAAGACAAGATTTATAGCGGTTCGGCTAACTCCAACCTATATTCACTTTAGAAATTTCCTTTTTATTTATAACGAATCCAGTTACAGTCTAGAGTTTTTGAAACAAGAATGGCAGAATAGCCTTTAGGTGTAAGATGAAGAGGAATAGAATGAGAAATCCCTTTTATAAAGCCCCGCCTACTGTATTTATAGGCAAAACCTTGGTTGCTGGGCTTCCTGACTTACATGGGCCCACCAAAACCACAGTTGAGCCCAACTCGTTCATCACTGTCGGTCTCGAGTTCTTAATATGCCTACCACAAGTGCCCAGGGTACTGAACCGAAGTAATCCTAACACTGACCTGAAGCAAAATGGAAGATGACTCGAAGTAACTTGCGCCATCCTCAATGCCGACCTTAGAAATGCCGACCCGAAGCTCCATGCGCTGCCGACCCGAAGTGACTCTAACATGCCGACCCCTAGAAGTAGCATGATATACCAATCCCAAGTTCCTATGCCGACTTAATGTTGGGCACATGCCGACCCGAAGAGCCTCTCCTAGATGCTGACCTCTCATCAATATGCCGACCCTTATCTTTGTCGACCCGAAGATCTTTCAATGCCGATCTGAAGCATGCTAGATGTCGACCCAAAGTCATTACCGACCCCCGGAAAATATGTTTATCCCTTATTGAACCGAAGCAAGTATCCCTTTGACTCAAAACAACCCTTTTAAAAACCCAAAGTAGACTCGAAGCAAACTCCAAGCAACCCGAAGTAACTCGACTTTTCCATAAATCCATATTCCAAGTATCCCGCGGTTTTTGGCCATCAATTATGTTGAATCCCGGCCATATATTCATGTTAACTACCCATGATTGATCATCAATGCATCATCTGAACCAATACCATAATATTCCAGCCTTGATAACCGAGCAGTCATTTGAGCTAAATCTGCCTGTTACGACCTTGCCAAAAAGCGGGATAACATATATGTATGTATGTATATACGTGTTCGGCCATAAAATAAAAAAATTAACTTATGGTTTTAATATTGTTTAAATTTTTTAATTATTGATTTATGTATGGAAATCATTAAAAATTATATATTTTTTCGAAAACTATTTTTAAACTTATGCATAATTGTATTAAATATTTACATGTATACTTCATGACACACGCAAATAGAGATATATCGGTATGTGTTTGCACACTTTATATACAATTAGCTATAATATTTAAAATGGATTATATATGATATATACTAATTTGATTATATCAATATATAAATTTTTTATTTTTGAAAACAATATTATATATATATTAACAAAATAAAAAAATATACTTTATATAATTATGTTTGTATTTTAAAATCAATTTTTGTTTAAAACCATTTCAAAATATTGTTAATTACAAAAAAAAAATTGTTTACTTTTAAACTTATGGTCGTGAGCTATATATACAAATATATGTGAAATTATTTTATCAATACATACATACACACACACACACACACACACACACACATATATATATTCATCCAATGAAGACAACACAGATGTATGTGGATTCGTGATGATTCATATACTAATTATAGCACATAAATGACGTAAGAAGTTATATGTGTGTGTGCGTGAATATAGATAAACATGTTTATCTCAACTAAAGCCTAGTTGTGACATGTTGAAATGTTGAATCAAATAACTCCTTGAATCAATATTCAAACTTTAAGAACAGGCTACCAGACTGAAAGCAGAAAGCTGATGTACTAATTTGAATTTGATTTGTGTTTTAGAAGCTCAAAAATTTAGGAGGAGAGCAATTGGGTGGCCAACCCAATGTAGAGATTAAGGAGGCAATAACAAAGATTTTAAAGTGAATTTTGAGGTGCTTTAAATGGTAGAGATTTAAAGGAGCAGAAAGGGGATTCGAATCCATATTCTCCTTTTATTAATTCCACCTTTTGAGTCAATATTCAAACCTACCTTTAACCCTACATGGTTAGGCATAGTGCCCATATCTAGGCATCCAAATGCTTCAAAACACGATCAATAAGCGTGCATTTAAATCAAATTCAAATGCACATCAATATCGAATCTTGATATGTGTGTGTATAACTTTTATATGCGCGCTATTTTAATATTGATCAACATAAATCAAATAAAAAATGTAAAATAAATATTTCATAAATATTTATAAATTTAATTAATTATAACAAGTATAATTTAATTAAATTAGGTGGTAGTCGGAGTATTTAACATTTCAACTGTGTGACTCTTAAGGAAAATCCGTTCAGCGCTTATTATCCAACAATTCGAATAATAACGTTCACATGTCACATTAGCTAGGGGTGTGACATAATAACTGAATTTATCATGTGATAAAGTCCAATTTTACTTATTTTAAGCGTTATAGGGTAGTGATAATTATTTACACCAATTCTATTTGTCAAAACTATATCATATTATGACTTATGGAATTTGATAATGGTCAAAATTCTTATATCATACATATTCAACTTTATAGTCCAACCATAAAGTCCTTGGTTCAACAATAATAGCTATTCTTAACTGAACTGCTCTAGCCAGAGACTTTGACTTTACTTTAGTTGACCATGATACCAACTTCATATAATTGAAAAGACGAATTCTCTATTGAATAAAGTCTCACTTCTCATGCTTCCATTCAAACCAACTATAGTCGTTCGATGGACAGCCTGTCACGATTTAACTATAATAAAAGCCGAGTTTCCATATTGTAGCTTGGTAGTATTCTTAAGTCGAGAGAGCTATGTATGGTCACATAGATATTTTCTGTTTGACCTTAGTTATATTTATGAACAAAAAACTCTGGAGAGAGCCACACTATAGTTATCCAGTAACTATCAGTACATAACCTATTGGTGCCCCCAACAACAATAAGTAATATACACTGCTTGACATTTTAAGAGCGTTACGTACTCCAGTCTTAAAGGATGTATCGATATTCAGTCTTGATAAATCTTGACTAGAAATATTTGAAACGATATGTTTATTTTATTATCATAAATCGCTAATGGTTACAGCAAATGGTACTATCACAAACCATAACATTTATGGATTTTCTATTAAATATACTTTTAATTTAAAAAATAACTGATATAACACATTTTATCAAGAATATAATAGTAAAAAATACCTTTTATTTGGAACAAGATTGGTCATCGAGTAAGACATATATAACAAATTACATAATTGCCCAAGGACACACCCCTAGCTCCCTATTAATTAATATACTTCATAGGCCCATTAAGATTCAAATAGAGGATTTTTTGAAATTTACCCGTTTCATCCGCTGTGCAATGAACCAGGTTCCTTTAGTTAGATATTTTATTCATGTGTAAGACTATGTGTTGTATTAATGTATCTAATTAGTGCTCTGTAAGTATGGAGTTTATGTAGACCGACTTATTCATATTACGACTCTACCAGTTAGATATAAATACCTTTCTTCTACAGATATATGTTTCTATCATGCCTTTAAGCATTTGACTATCATCTTTGTGCACTGATCATGCCTTTGTGTTATAGTATATATTTTTCATATTATATATTGTTCTTTCCATTGTTAGTTGAGCAGTGGTCATGTCAAAATTTAGAGTTTAGTTTTATTTAAATTTATCTGGCGATACATCTACTATGGTATTTTAAATATGCATGTTGATCATCATATATTCAACGCATTGTATACGGTGATTTATTACACTCATGATCTAGTTGACAAGGAAAATTAAAACCTTACTTTGGAAACCTAAGGTGAAGTGTTATTTTGGGATCTTCAACGTTTATTGACGATCGCTCTTATATTAGTTATACTTAAAGGGAATTAGGAATTGGTCATATGTACTGACGTAGTTGCAAGTTAATGCGAAGAGGCAATGTGATAGCTTATGTATCTCACCACATGAAGTGAGATATCCTACACATGACTTAGAGTTAGTAGTAGTGATTTCCATTTTGAAAATTTGGCGTCATTACTTATTGGGAGAGATGTGAGTTGTTTACAGATCATAAATCCATTAAACATATAATTTCTCAAAAGAAGTTGAATATAAGATAAAATAGGTGGTTAGAATTCTTAGATGCATATGATTTTGATATTGAGTATACACCAAAAAAAGGAATAAAGTTGCAAGCGCGCTTTGTAGGAAACAACAAAATGTTGTGTTGGCAATGATTACCGAACGTAATGCTTTAAAGGAATTAGCATCTTGTGGCACACATTTTAAGTCGAAGGTTGAGTCTAGAAACAACCCAAGCATGGTGGCGAGTTTGCAAGTGCACATGGAAAGAATGACCAAAAGAAAAAGGATGATCTATGTTAAGTTCAAAGGATTAGACATTTAGAAATGAATGTTGATATATAAAACTTAAAAGGCCCTAATTTGGACGGCAAGATAAGACTTGGAAGAAAGTTGCGTTATGTTTCCCAATGTAGGAAATCTTTAGAAGGAGGTATTACTGAAAGTCATCACTCTGTAACACCCCGCGATTTCAACGCTAATTGACTAAAAGGAATTTAATAAATAAATGATAATGCTGAAAATTGAAATTTTGTAAATACCAAAATTTCAATATGAAACATATGTCGTTGGGTTCATGGCGATTTTCTAATCAATTTTCATACGTAAAGTTTTCTGATCGAAGTTCAAAAGAAAAAGTTATTAAGGTTTGAAAATTTTGAATTGACAATAATTATATATGCAATTAAGGAAATAAAAATAAATTAAATGTTTACTAGTAATGTTATGGAAGATTAGACGTTAACAAATGTTAACTATAAACTAAATCTCAAAAAATATACAACAAAGGAAGGAAATGAATGAGATTAGTTAAACAAGGAATAAAATTAACAAAATCAAACACATTGATAAATTAACACACATAACACACCATAAGTCAACCAGCAAAGCATCCAGTTCGACCGATAGCGGTCGATCCTAGGTTAGGGGCGTCGACCCGTGTCGTATAAAATTTGCACAATGAGCATGTGATTGGATGATGTTGATTTATTCAATTATTTTTCTTCCGTGCAATGTAATTAATGTGCGTTGCTGATAAAAATAAAGATTTGCATACGATAAATCTAATGCTCCAAGTTAACTCTAAGCCCCTATAAATACAAGACTGGTTCCCACTTCTCTTCTCATAATTTCGAGAGCGGAGCTTTGTCATTCTCTTTTCTCCAAAAAATTTAGATTTATAAAGTTAAAATATTATATTATATATATGTATATAAATGGAGAAAAGTGAGAAATAAGAGAAGAGAAGAGTAGAAGTAATTTAGGACAACGACTAAAAGGTAAGCTTGAATCTAAAACTCTAATCTAAAGTTAATTCAATCATTTCCCAAGATCTGTAATTTTAATAAATGAATACACTTTTATTGTTTTGGATTTGAAGTAAGAGGGAGCCAAATAAAAAGGGAATGGATCTAGTTCTGAGAATTGGAAAGCCAAAGCAAGGTGAGCGGGAAAATTACACGTTTTGTAATAAGACTAGATTTATATCATTGTGATCTAATTAATTGATGCTTAATTACAATCTATTTAGATATATAATTGCAAGTGCATAATGATTAGATATAAATTTCAGTTTGGATAATTTATTATTTACGTGCAATGAATTAGTGTAAATAACAAATTGAATAATGAATTATATACGCGTAATGGCTATAGAATAGATCTAAGAAAATTTATTATGGTATGGATTTAATGAAATGGAAGCCGTGCCTACATATTTTGTACTAGTAACTTGTTATGAATTTGTTAATAATAAACTGGTATTTTAACAAAGGATAACAATGTAGAATAAAAGAATTCTATTAATATTTTAGGATTTAAGTGATATTTTAATTAGTTAGAATTTAGGATGTTGTAAGTAGATTTCTATGTGTTATCCATTTTAAAATCAATAAAAGTGCAATGTTTGAAATGATAAGGAATATACACAAAAAGAAAGAGATGCACAAAATAGGGATATTCACCGAATTTTGTACTGTCTATTTCAAGTAATAAAAAAGATAGTTCCTTGTAATTACAAACATCACACAAGTTTCTCTTTTTGGATAGGATAAGGAAATTTATGGTGTTAACAATTTGTTATAGATATGTAGTTCCAACACATTAAAATACAGTAAACCTTAACAGTTAAATAGGAAGATATTAACGTGATAAGAATGTCCTAAAACGATAAAATGTGAAATACCAATAAAAACGAAAAGTAAAAAAGGAAATCTGAAGGGTAGGCATAAAGAAATAAAAAAAGATAAAACGAGAATAGAGATAGAAAATGGGAAAAGTGATAAAAAGAATGGAAAATGATATTATGAACTTGAAAAAAGGAAAGCAGTAAATGAACTTAAAGTAATGGAAAAGGATAAATGCATAATGAAATAACGACCTTAGTTCACCAGTAAACTATAGAGGCAAGGTAATTAAGTATGAATGAATATATATGTATATATGTATCTGTGTATGTGTGATATATATATATACGTAGCCTCAAATATGCATTTATGATGGGTGTGAACTATTATAGTTAAATAAATGATATGACATTTGGCCATCAGAGTAGGTTATAATGCGATGTCAGTAGTGTTACATAGTAGAAGTCTACTTACCACAAGGGGCTACCAACAATCATGTAACATTATATTGATGTGAGATATATTGAATCATAGAACCATAAAGTGTATACTTTTGCATATAGATAAAGAAATAACCCTAACAGATAAAGTAGTCTGCTTTAAATATAATTTTTGAAGGTTATTATCTTGATTGCATTAGGCAATCTAAATGGTATGACAAACAGGATCAGGCACTATGCAGCATGGTCGGTACATACGGTATCACCAAATACGGCATGATATTTTGAACAACCATTAGCGATAGTCCTGCATAGGGCGATATGTCATCAATCATTAGCGGTCAATGGGAAAGACAGTTTGATACCTAATCAATCTTCACCTCCTACCAAGGTAGACTTAGTTGGGTTATGCACCAACACAGTTGTTTGCTAGTTTGCTTGTTATGGCAAGACTAGTTAACCCAATGAGAGTTCTTTCAAATTGGTTTGGGTGGTTTGTGGAACCAATCCCACAGTAGAAAGCAGACAAAGTAGTCAATCCCAAAAGCAAGATAGAATATGATAAAATATTATGAAAAGCCATTATTAGGCACTATGGGAGTCCCTTGAGTTATACGGTGACATTATCGTGACACGACGAGGATGATTAGATCCTGACCGGGTGTTGATTGAGAGTACTAGCAAGGATAGTGTCTAGGTACATTGGGAGACCATGATACTTAAATACAGACACACATAGTTGCGCTTCTACAAAGGGTAGATGGGAATGGATTGTTCGTGAATGTGGAGTCGAGATAACTAATTAAAATGTAGCCAAACATAACATGAGTTTGAGAACAATCGACATAAACTAGTGTTATGTACAAAGTGTTTAGTTTAACAGTCACCAGAACGTTAGTTTGACCTCTCCTCATTACAACCAACATGATAGCTTGAAGGATAGATACGGGTGCTAGATATATTCGGTGCTGACAAGGACACTAGACCTTGGAAGTATCATATCTTAGTCAATAGTATTGTAACTTATTATATTTTATTTATTCCCCCGTGACTTATTTCGTCCGTGCTCCGATATACTTCCACTGCTTTATTTCCAGGATACCAAGCCAACAATCTGCACTTTGGTGGACTTGAGTTTTTAATTTAGCGAAAATTTAGTCCCACTGGGGTGCGGGTTGTTGCATTTGGCATCAGAGCTTAGATTAGTCGATCTTGAAAAATTAGGAAACATTAAGAGGGCGTATTTATATTTTGTCTATAACTAAAAATATATTATACGTCAAATGCTAATGATTCCAACCATATAATAGTTATATATGGAAAATCCCTAAAGTTGGATGGTACACGACTCCGTAGTCGGACCTTGGTAGCCCAATGGTTATAGATCTCCATATGATGCTGATTGATGATGTATAGTAGGTCCAAATATAGTGAAAATAAGAATCTACATGTTATAGATATCTAGAAGCGGTTGATTTCTCGAAGGGTGGTGTAAAGTAGTCACACCAAGTTAATAGTAGGATTTCTAATATTGAAAAAGAAGATAAGTCGGTAAGTTGGAGAGCATAAGTTCTAGAGAAAAAGAAAATAGAAATCCAATTTGAGTCCAACCTAATAGAAAATATTTTTAAAAGTTGAGAGAAAAATATATTTGGAAAAGTAAGCAAATACTGGACTTTAAAATATACAAATATTTAGTTAAATTCAAAAGTTTTCATAGATGGGTTTTACAAAAACAGTGGTTGAAAATTATAGAGCATGATAGCTCACTAGTTTCTTTATAAAGAAAGAAAAGTGTAAATAAAAAGTTCTAATAGAAGTTAAAATTTATTAAAATCTAAAATTTCAATAATTTTTTTTATGAAAAGCCATTTCTTGAAGAAAAAAATGGTAGAACAATATAGCTCATGGATTTTTTATGTGGTGATGTTTTTAAGCTATAAAAACATTATTAAGGATGAACAATAGGAAGTGGCACGAGTTTGAAATTGGGAAAATAGTATGGAAAACAAGATTTAGAAACCTAAAACAAAGCTGTAGATGAATGCACTACCATGTTCAACTACGAAATTAGTTAATTGAAAGAAAAACAATTGGATTTATTGCGGTTTAAATAGAGGGATATTGAATAGTAATAGCAATGTACAATATAAAAACAACATTGGGAATTAACATAGATAATGTTACCTATCTAATTAGAAGCAATGTAGGAAATTAAGGGCCGAACAAAGGAAAATGGACATTTTCCATTGCTTTATGCATTTATTGCAAGTATCTTTAAAAAGTACACCTCGCATGATATTAGAGATTCCGCTCAGGATTGTAAGGGGGATAGAATGAAAAAAGAGTGAAAATTGTCCTTATCTACTCTATTTTTTATTATTTAAAGATAATTTAGAAACATTGAAAGGTACATTTTTGAAAAGAAATGGTTTGAAGTAACTATAAAAGAAAAACTCAACGAATGGTTTGAGTTAAAAATCTCAATTTTTAAGAAATAAAAATTAAACCGGTCTCTAAAAGAAAAGAAAAAGGAAAGGAACTTTTAAAATTGGATTTTTTTAACAATTTCTTTTAGATTTAATAAATAAGATAAACTCAAAAATCCAAAATCATAGGTTTTAAAAGTTAAGACAATAAATATTTTTGAATTTAATAAAAGGTTTCTAAATTGCACTTTTAAAAACAAAGATTTTAGGATTGAGAATTTTAAAAAAATTGTATTTAGCTTTGAAAAAATAAGGCGAAGACCAAGCCAAAATTTTAAATAGGGAGTAGATAGGATTGAGTCCCTAGGCAAGGTGAAGGGTAAGGCTATGTGGAAGATAACATGACTACTCATGGAATAGTAATAAGAAACCCCCGTAGAGTGTAAATAATAATGGTAAGAATCTAGAAATGTTTTGTTAGACATGCGTGCAAGCCATATGAAGAACCCGTAAATGAATGATAAATGGTACTAAAGTACGCATCTACGAGTTCTAGGATATCCTCATTTGAAAGTCAAAGATAAAGGAAATAAATACCAAAATTTGATAATGCCATTGTTATCTGGGTTTTTAACCCAACAAAATCCAAAAGAAGCTGGAACAACTTGATCGAGTCAGAATAGCTCAAAAGCCAACCAAAATAACTAGAACAACAAGCTAAAGGAAGTCAAAAGAGAAGACAGTAAAATCCTCTAAGGAAATGGATCGCCAGCGATCCATAATCTATGGATCGCTAGTGATCCAAAGCATCTGTTCATGGGTCCATGAATCTTCTTGCATCATGCTACAATATGTATTCTAAGAGCATTGGCCAAGTTTTGAGAGATTTCGAGCTAGTTAAACCTTAGTGTTTGTCTAATCCAATCTGTAGCCAAACATAACTGGTAAGCAAACTGTCATCAAAACAAGGCAACATGCTACGAGATTACATGAACAACACCAACACTAGACAACGAAGGCAATCTAGAAAGAAAAATCCAAAAATAGACCAAGTATATGGATTGCTAGCGGTCCATATACCATGGATCACTAGCGATCCATTCTATTTCACCAGTCGTTTGTGATATTTATGGAGCAAGGCAAGAAAAAAATGCTAAGGTGTCGGCTCGCTTTCGAACCAATCCTACCTATGGATCGCTAATGATCCATCCTTTTAGATTAGGTCATGGCATAACATTTAGTGTGCTTTCCTGTATTGATCTACAAGCATGTGACAAGCAGGCTTGGCCCAGTAGCTCTCCAACCTCTATAAATGCAATCCTACCTGCAACATAAATAGGATCTTTCGGACTGGTTGCCGAAACTCTGTAGAAAGCTTTCTTCACTCTTCTCCTTCTTTACAACGATCATCTAAAGGGTTCACTGTGATTCTCTAGTGAACTCTAATATTGGGGACTTGATCTAACTAGGGATATTCAAGGACTTTGTAATCCAATCAATTTTGTAACAGCAATCAGTCGATAATAAAAAAACTATAAAGTGGACATAGGCTTCATTAATAGCCGAACAACTATAAAAATCTTCTTGTATTCTTTCTATTTCTGCCCTTTTACATTCATTCTCTACATTATTGAGCTGTAAGAACAGGGCTGGTGCTTTCACACTCAATCCAAGGTGTTGATCCATTTTTTGGGTTAACATTTTGGTGCTTTCATTGAGAAGCCAACTCATCGTTCACATCTAGCTATCTACTTTGAATCGGATAGCTCCAGAAGCTATATCCTCAATCTTTGCTTTAAAAATCTGTTGCTTGGAATCAATGGCTCTGGGAAGGAAGAGAACTGCCTCTGGAAGGTCCATAGGGGCAGTAGCAGCTGGAAGATATGAATCATCAGCAAACTGAAGTAAATGGTGCCAACATAGGAGATCAGGTGCCAGCATCTTACAATAAACATGAAGTCGTTACAAGAGACGAGTTGAACAAAATGGTTGATGAAATTAACAAAAAAATGGAAAGCGGTCAGAGAGCTCTAATGGATAAGCTCAATGCTCTCTTAACCTCACAGTCAAATCCTACTCCAAGAACTATGGCTGAACTCGTGGCTGTCATAGAACAAGAAAATTCTTCCATTTCTGGCCTAAACAGAAGAAACGAGAAGCACCCGTAAAGAAAGATGATAGCAGGAACTATGGGAATCAATGCAGAAGGAAATACAAGTACTCCGTTTGCCGCAAGGCAACCAACTTTGAACTTGAACGAAGGGGCGAAAACCCCACGAGAGGATATAGCCATGGATTCTCCGACTCAGAAGATGGAGAATACTTTAACGATGATAAGTGGGAGAAAATGCCAATACATTAAATAATGCTAGAAATATCCAAACTGCCACAGTCAGGCCAACCGCAAGCCAACAGGATCCCAAGAGAGTGGCTCTTCCAAAGACGTGAGAGCCTAGGTTTCAGCCCACTCACCAAGACCGTTTGCAAAGCCAAACACATGGTATAGTGATTGACAGCCATCCCCAGGACTACCGGACGTCAGAGGCATTTTTAATGGATATGGTTAAGCTATTTATGGACAAGAATAAAAATAGGAGAGATGATGAATGGGGATACGCACCAAGTTGGACTCCCTTTACAGATGAGATCCTGAATGAGCGATATCCATACAAATTCACAATGCCAAGTATTCCTCCTACGATGGGACAAAGGACCTAAAACACCATCTGTACAACTATAGTTGGTACATGGACGGAGTAAATGCTTCGAAGGCTGCTTGATGTAGATCTTTCTTGAAGGAATAGCTTCCATGTGGTTCATTAGGCTTCCGCCGAGATCCATCTCCACTTTCGACCAACAAGCAATAAGATTCCACGATCAATTCAGGCTCCATATCGTGCAAACTAAAGATGTGATGTCCCTGTTCGGACTATTCCAAGGACGAATCGCTGAAGTCTTTCATGAACCGGTTCAATACCGCAGTGATAAAGTTGAGCAATCTGAATGAAGACATGGTGTACGTGGCCTTGGTCCATGCCATTCACCCGGAAACTGAATTCAGAAAGTGGATCAAAATGAATCAACCTACTACGGGGAAGGATTTCAATTGAAAAGCAAGTCAATACTTGAGATTGGAGGAGGCGCAGGAGCTAGAAAGGAAATCTACTAGCATGCAACCAATGAACTCGGGTAGAGTGATGTGGCAATGGATCAGAATACAAATTCTTCTGGGATTGCTGAAGGAATCACAGGGAAAGATGGAAATCAAAAGAGGAAGAATCAAAATTCCAATAAAAGAAATGGAAACAATAAATGCCTCAAAGGCTTTAGGCCTAAAAGCTACGTCCCTCTTAATGATACACCAGAAAACATCTATCCTGTGACATAGGGGACCGAGGAACATAAGAAACCCCCTAAGAAGGAAGCAACTAAACAACAAAAGTGCTCAGGGAAGTTCTGACGCTTCCATGAGACGCACGGTCGCAACACAAACGAATGTCGCCATCTAAAGAACTTGATTGAAGAGTTGATTCGGGAAAACAAGCTTCAGCGATATGTGAGAAAATCATAGAATCCTGACCAGCCCATGGCTCCTCAATCCCCTAGGAATCAAAGAAACAAAGATGGAACTAGTGAAGAAGGATTAAAGCAAACTGACCAGAGACTCATTATTGGAATGATATCTAGATGCCCACATCATGCACAAAGAAGTTAGGGAGAGATGGGGTAGTATGCAAGTACATTAAAACACGCTCTGAAGGAATCATGTCTCACAATCGAAGATGGGGTTCCAACCAAGCAGTAGAAAATTTTGAATGACGATATTGTATTCATAAATCGAGATACCGAAGGGAACGAAGCTCCAACCCTTGGTCCAACGGTGGTGATAGTGGGAATCAGACCCACTATAGTCCGAGTATTGGTCGATAGCGGCTATTCTATCAATATTCTTTTCAAACATGCCTTTGACCAAATGAAGATCAGCATGAAAAGCGTGTCTGCGTGCCAACAAAAATCTAAGGGTTTACTAGTGAACCCAAACAACCCGTAGGGACGATTGACTTGCCAGTGGAACTTTGAGAGGGTGATCGTAGAGTCACCCTCATTCAAACTTCCATAATTATAGACGAAACTTCCACGTATAACACCTTCTTGGGATGGCCCGCCCTAGCAGATTTCAGAGTTGCTCTGGCCTAATGGTAACTTACCATGAAGTTCCCAATGACAAATAGAATCGGAGTGGTCAAAGGAGATTAGTGCACCGCCAAAGAATGTTACATTGCAGAGTTATGTGAATCTAAAAGAAGGGAAAAGGGAAGGATGTGGGGAGAACTCTCCATATTCATGAACCTTCTGAATAGCAATTACAAAGGGACCCCTGGCTCGGGGACCATAGCCGATTCGACAAGGCTTTGGACCTTAGAAAGAAGCATTCAGGGAAGGATCGAGTAGCACCAGCAGAATTAATGGTGTATGTCCCAGTCGATATGGATGACCCAACAAGATTCTTAAAATTGGATCGCACCTTGGAATAAGATGCGGTTTGAACTTACTAAATTTCTTCGCACCAACTTGGATGTGTTCGCTTGGATGCATTCCGATATGTGTGGCATATCACCAGAAATCACATGCCTCGCGCACAACATTGACTCCAAGTTCACACCAGTAAAGCAAAAGAGGCGCACCCTGGGCCCTGAATGGTCCAAGGCGTCAAGACAAGAAGTGGACAAGCTAATGGCCAACGATTTTATCTATGATGCAATTTATCCTGGATGGGTATCTAACCCGGTCTTAGTCAAAAATTCCAATAGAAGTGGCGAACATGTATCTACTACTTGGACATAAACAAAGCTTTCCCGAAAGATAGCTTTCCCCTTGCCTAGAATTGACCAGCTTGTGGATGGGACTACAAGACACGAACTGCTATCATTCATGGATGCATACTCAGGGTACAACCAGATCCTATTGCACGAACCTAATCAAGTGAACACCGGCTTCATCACCAATCTGGGACTATACTACTATAGGTAATGCCATTTGGTTTAAAGAATGCTGGGGCAACCTACCAAAGATTGGTAAATACCATGTTCAAGCATCAAATCGGAAAAATCATGGAGGTTTACGTGGATGGCATGTTGGTCAAATTGCGAGTAGCTGCCAATCACCTGGATAATCTCATTAAAATGTGTGAAATACTCCGTAAGTACAGAATGAAAATCAATCCACTTAAATGTCACTTCGAAGTAGCCTCCAGAAAGTTGTTAGGATTCATAGTAAGTGCCAAGGGCATTGAAGCAAATCTAGAGCAAATAACTGCCCTAAGAGAAGTTCAAGCCTCGAAGAACAAGAAAGAATTGTAAAACTTGAATGGGAAGGTGCAGCAGCATTAAGCTGATTTATCTCGAAAGTCGCCAACAAGTGCATACCGTTCTTTGATTCATTAAAGAAAGGAAAACTTCGAATGGAGTGAGGCATGTCAAACTGCATTTGAAGAATTGTTGCGACACATGGAAGCCCCGTCGATCCTATCAAATCCAGTGGATGGAGAAGACCTATTCATTTACCTAGCAATCTCACCTCATGCGTTGAGTGCTGCCCTTGTGTGTGAAGAAGCGAAAATCCAACGACCCATATACTATATTAGCAAGCGGTTTACCGAAGCCGAGAAAAAATACCCAAAACTGGAAAAGCTAGTGTACTGCCTCCTGATTGTGTCTAGGAAGTTACGACCGTATTTCCAAGCACATCCAATCAAAGTACTGAATGATCAGCCTCTGAAGCAAGTATTATACCAACTTGAAACTTTCAGACGACTTCTCAAGTGGAACATCGAACTGAGCCAATATGATATTACTTACCATCCAAAAAAGGCTAGCAGATTTCATCGCCGAGTACACCATACAGGATAACGAAGAAGAAGTGTCGTTAGAAGCGGAGACACAAAGGAAACTTTTTGTTGATGGCGCATCTAACAACCTCTGTTCGTGGGCAAGGGTATTGCTTGAAACCCATGAACGACGAGCCATCTGCTACGCCTTATGCTTGGAATTCTCCAAAAAAAAAATAACGAAGCAGAATACGAAGCATTGATAGCAGAGCTAAAAGTTGTGAAAGAACTCGGAATAAAGTTTGTTCACATCTACAGTGACTCCCAGTTAGTCATCTGCCAAATAAAAGGCGAGTACTATGCTCGAGGGGAGAACCTTGCCCCATATCTATCTAAAGTACAAGAGTTGCTGAGAGACATCGAACATTATACCATAACTCACATTCCGCGGGAGCAAAACACCAAGGCTGACTACTTAGCTAAACTAGCAAGTTCTGGAGAAGCTCAATTATTGTGACTTGTCCGGTTGAGACTGACTACCCCGAGTATGGACGAAATGGACGTCGACTGGATTCTCGAAACCACCGTCGAATCGAAAACATGGATGACGCCGACCAAGGAATACTTACTTTCAGGGACCCTTCCAACTGACTAAAATCAATGGAAAAAACTTCTCCGAAAGGCGCCGCAATTGTAATACAGGATGCGATACTCTACCGAAAGGGATTCTCAACCTCCTTCTTAGATGTGTGAATGGTGGCGAAGCTCGACGGATCCTGAAGGAAGTGCACGAAGGTGAATGCGAAAAGCATATTGGGGGACAAACCCTTGCAAAGAAAGCTCTCTGGTACGGGTACTTCTAGCCAACAATAAACCGCGATGCAGCAAACTACACCAGACGGTGTGATCGTTGCCAAAGATTCGATAAAATTAAAAGAATTCCCTCAACAAAGTTAACATAAATGGTCGGCCCGTGGCCGTTTGCAATATAGGGAATCGACTTGATCGGTGTATTGCCAATAGCCAAACGAGAGGCCAAATACGTTATAGTTGCTATTGACTATTTCACGAAATGGACCGAAGCGGAACCGCTGGCCACTATTACCACAAAGAAAGACATTAATTTTGTTACTAAAACATTATTTGCAGGTTTGGTATGCCACAAAAAATCATCACTAATAACGGGACCCAATTTGGAAAGTGCTAAGCTCAAAGACTTCTACAAATGCTTCCGAATTGAGAAGAGCTTTTCCACATTCGCTCAACCGCAAGAAGATGGAAAAGTTAAAGCAATAAACAAGATCATCAAGCCCACAATCAAAAAGGGAACTGGGTTGATGAACTTCCACTCGCACCATGGGCTTACAGAACAACCCACAAAACGGCAATCGGTCACACTCCATTCGCCTTGGCTTATGGCTTAGAAGCTATGATCCCCATCGAACTAGAAGTACCCTCTCATCGAAAGAAAAATTGTAATCAGAAGAAAAACGAGTTGCTACTACTCGAATCATTGGATATGACTGATGAAAGGGGGGAAGAAGCCGAGTTGAGGATCACTACTTCAACTCCAAATTTCACAACTAGACCTTCGAAGTGGGAGACCTTGTCGTCAAACGAGTCTATCCCATGTTGGGAGCCTTCGACCAAGCTGGGAAGGGCCGTATGTGATCAATCAAAAGCTAAGGGATGGAACTTTCAAACTGACAACCGTCGACGGGATCTAAATTCCCAGAGCATGGAACAGCAATCACTACGCCGTTACTTCACTTGAAAACTACCTTATGTAATTTCTGTTTTTTAGCAAATAAGTCGTCATGGGATGCCAGGGGCATTGTAAATAGGCAAAAACTTTCCCAGATTCTATTAATGAAATTAATTCACTTTTTGAACCAACAAAACTGTGTTCATAATAGTAACTTGCTGAGTCGACAAGGTCAAATTTACTTAAAACCATTTAATTGCTACTTGAGAAAGTGGAATCATGCTCAGGTTCGACTCAAACCGTTGGATAGGCGGAACCCGATCCCCGCCTTCTAAGAATCAGTGTTACCCCGGCAATACCGGGAAGGCTCAAATAAAAAACCGTGCATCCCATAAGCTGTGCACTAAATTTTTGAGCTATGAAATCACGCTCTTAAAACATAAACTCCTCACGATTTCCCGAAGATATGCAATATTAAGAAGTATCAAAAGCCCTGCATTTCATAAGCCGCACACTAACTTTTTGAGCCGTTAAATCACGCTCTTAAAGTATAAACTCCTTACATTGCCCGATGATAGGCAACACCAAGAAATATCAAAAGACGCGCATCCCATAAAGTTGCGTACACTTTTAAGTACCGAGATTACCCCGGCAATACCGGGAAACTTATCCATCATAGGAGTGACGAGGATCAACCCTCTCCCATTATCAAGAGTAACGGGCATGAATCCAACAAAATCGAAGTGCTACAAACTGGTAGAAAACTTCAATTGCTAACACCCAATGATTAACTATAACATTTAATGTGTATATCATTTAGCTATATATAGTTAACTCATACAGTGTGCATTCTTTAAGCAATGAAGCGCATGTTTGAAGATTGCTAAATTCCTAAGAAATAAAGTGCATAAGTATTTAATCATGTTCTTGAGGAGTGATAAGTGGTTTAACTTCCAAAATTTTGTAAAAATTATTCATCCACACGAAGAGTGTTTCTGAATTCTTTAATAGTTAATTTTATAACTATATATTATGCACTCAATTTACATTTTTATGCACATTTCTAACATATCTATGTTACATACTGTAGACTGTATACTAAATTTGTAAAACTTATAAAAAATCAAATCATAGCTTAGTTTTAATCCAAGTTTTGTATGCAGACTAGTCAAACCATCAGTCACCAATCGTTTGCCAAGTGCTCGAAGTAAACAGCCTTGTCAACTAAGGGGAATACACCGGTATACTCAAGTAGAAATGTTCAAAAATAAAAACAAAAACGAAAATACTTCATAAGTTCTATTACTTCAAACAACGAATTTTGGTAGTAATCACTGGACTAGATAAAATAAAATAGAAGCAAGCAAAGTAGACATAAGTGAACAGAACATAGATAAGTAAACAAGTGAAGTTACAATAGAAATATCAGCAACGCATTACTTGTAACTCTTTTTTATACAAGGTCAAAATGTGGAGGTCGTACCCATGCAATAGCTGCCAACAAAAAAAGGTACAGACAACGCAGTAAAAGTAGTAAATGCAGACTCTGCAATTGAACAAAACAACACAAAATGACACAAAATTAGATTAACCACCATCCAAGCTTCTCAACTCCTTTTTCCGCCACTCCCTTTCCCGCCTTTTGTCTGAAGTTTCTGCTTCTTCTCAGGAGTAGTATCACCACCGGTAATGTCTACTTTGTCCTCGGTGTTGATATCTTCTTCCTGCTCTTTAACTTTCTCGGAAGTTTCCCCTTTAGGTGCGCTTCTGAGATCTGTGAGAGCTCTTAGAGGACATTATCGCTTTAACTTTATCCTTCTTGGGGCAACCAGTTGTTGTTGAGATTTGCATGGCTACTCTATCCGAATCTCCTGCTTTGAACTTTGACCACCATGAAGTCACCCTCCAAATATAAGGAAGGATCATCTGAGCTATGCAATGCGGCGATTTTCTCGAACTCAGGCCCCAGCTGCAAGCCGGACATGGACATGGCAACCTGGGCAGCTACAGAGATGAGCACTGACGCGGTTGAAATAGCAACAGGTCCAGGCACCGAGGAAACCGATGGATTGGTGGATTAGGAAGATGAACCTATAAGATCAAAAATGAAAGTGTAAAGTTCGTCCTGCTCTTGCGGTATGAGTTGAAAGTTCTCGAACTTGGAAGAAACAAGAAGATTAACTACACCAGAGAAGTGACCTAGAATGTTAACCTCATATTCACTGCCTTCTCCCTCCTTGGATGGTTCCACAACCCAGGGAGAAGCTTCAAGCCTAAAACTTGTTGGTGGATCGCAGGGCTGCCTTGATGGTTTGCCGGGACTGGAAATAAAAGGCTCCAGCAATGCTTCAGCAGTCGTTGTCGTAGCAGCATCAGCAACTTCCTTCTCCCTTTCGACTCGCAAAATCTCCTAGCCTTCTAGCAACACTTTCTTTGATTCTTCATTAAGATAAGCACTCTAGTTCTCGCTCGATATAAACATCCCTTCTATCATGGAAACCAGCAAGGGTTTTTCCCAAAGCATGGCGAGAGTGCGTGGGAATTAAGAGCCCAAATAACTGAGATTCCCCTGATGCAGCATGGAATTGACATAAAAGTTTAAGATGGTCTCATCCATCTTCTCCATCATTCTCTCTAAGGTGTTCTAAAGCTCCAAATAATCCGTCGTAATGGTGGCCTTTTCAAATTCAACACGAGTTTTATCGACGCTAAGCAGCGCAATTCGATCCTGGAGCATGGGGATCGTCTCAACCTACTTGGAGATGGTTTTATCGCACGACTTCACAACTTCTTTATATTTTGCGATTATTTTATTATGCCTCTCTACAATAAGGTCATAGTCGAAAATGATCTTCATTTAGGCCTCAATGGTCACACTACAAGCCGCCACCTCCTCTTTCAACTTGGCTTCTTCTGCATGTGCCTTCTTAATTTCGTCCTTATAGACGATCTCTATTCTCTCATGGGCCTCTTTTAGCTCTTTCAATAAACCGACACTGTTCTTGCTTTCTTGAAGGGCCACTTCCCTTTCTTCTTCCATCTGTTTAACTTTGGCATCGCATTCCGCCAATGCTTTTTCAAAGTCATCCTTCTACGGTTCGAAGGAGAAGATTTCTTGATAGTTATTGCAGTTTCCGCTAGTTGTTTGCACAATTTCTTCCACCCTTTGGCTTGCTCTAAATCATTCTGGATTGCCTGAAGGTGGGGCATGTATGTATCTTTGTGACCTGGACGAAGATCGCGAACAAATTTAACTCCGCTTAAAAACTAACCGGGAGTGCCGCTTAAAGCCTAGTGGACCAGACAGAAGAACATAGGCCGATCTCCAATGCGGGCGTGAAGAACCGGGGGCAAGCACCACATGAGATGAGGGAACTTGAGATGAAGATGGAACGAAGACAAAAGAAACCGAGACTTTAGGACCGATTGAAGTGGGTGCCAGAGCGCAGGCTGTTGTTCTGAAGAATGAGAACCACGATCAATTTTTGACTTTTTGGACGGCTCCTCTCGCCCATTGAAAGTCTTTCTCTTCTTGTATCTTCCTGTGTACACTTGACCCTATTCCCTCTCGTCTCCGCGATGAGCTTCAGCCTTCGAATCTTTTCTTCTTCTCCATTCTACCCCTATTACGCGAGGTTGGTGACGGTTGGAGGATCGTTTCGACCAGCGTTAAGAGTCGTTAAATTCCTCAAGATCGTCATAGGGACCACATCCTCTTATGGCACCGGACATGAAGAATAAATAAAGAGCCTTAGTAACGAAGAACGAGCATGGAAATGTGTGTACAAGTGAGTGTAACTCTAGTGAAGCATGTAATGTGTTTGGAGGAGAGCCTAAAACAACGTCACAAACCATACAGGGCATATGTCATGAAAGGAACCAGACTACCCTCGGGCACAATATGGCTCGAACAAGGGGACTCTCTTCAGATTTGACGTCTTGCCCCATGAGTGCGTCAAAATCGACGTAAACATTGCTCAAATCTCCAAAGTCTACGCCGAAATCTTTAATCGGAGAATCCAGACATCGTCTGACTTTTGGAGCATCATCCTTGCCACTCATGTCTAGGGGAGGCATGCTCGGACAATGGGACTCATCCTCGAAGTCTTTCCGCATGATTCAGAATCTCCATCATTAGATTCTGCATAAAAATCATCATCGTCACTAAAGAAGGACTCGTCGCTACTGCTCTCAATCTCACCCTCCTCCTTTTTTATGTCTATTGCGTCCTTGCCTTCTCTTTGATTAAACTCCTCTCCCTCTTCTTCCGGAATCAGAGGCATTCTAGCTAGGCAACTGGCCTCGGCCTCCGAGTCATTTCCCTCGTGAGTCTCTTCAACCGACTCACCGTACAAGCCTTCCCTCTCTTGAAAAACACCCTCTTCAGAACCATGAGACAAAGAAGTGGATCGCGTACGAATCCTGGATCAAGAAGGGGTTGGGACCTCAACTAGGATTGCAGATCTCCCTGGATGCAACAGTCCATACTGAAGCAGGTTTTTGTCTGTCAATAAAAATTTAACTGATCTCTCCTCAACATCGACGGCCTTCAGGGTTCAAAAAGTTTCATCAAGAGATAAGTTCTTGTTCGGCCTCAGAATAACTGTAGGAAGCATTTGACTTGTTGGAAATTCCGTATCAACATATCGGAGCTATATAAGTAAGAAAACAAACTTACCCTCGTTGTCCAGAGACGATTGAATCCCTCAGTACATCTGATAAAGAAGTATCGAGTCTTGAATCGAGATTAATTATTCCGCAGTCGTAACACAATTTTATGATTTCTCTGGACCTCAATCACAACCAAAGATGGACACTCATCTCTTCTTTCGAATAAGAGAAAATATCTTAACTCGTCAAAGCTCGAGGCACGGTTGAGAGTCCGCATGAATAGAACATGCAGGAAGGTTAGAATAGCGTATCCGTTGGGATGAATCTAAAACAGAGTGATTCCCAATTTCGAGAGGGTTTCTCTCAAAAAGTCATGAAGGGGGGCACTACTCCATTCAAGCACATATACCGATGACAAGAAGTATATATCGTAGGTGGCATATGAGTAAATTCATCCTTCTCAGGCTGTAGGCAGAGGTCTTCCTTTGGAATGCCATGCTGCAGGCAGCTTTGTGCATGAATTTTGCAGAAATCATGGAGGAGGCTCTCTTTGGCTAATTGAGAAGAACTCTAAAGATATGAGGAGTTCGATCCAAGACCTGACCGATTGAAACTAATTGGCCATATTTAGCCTATAAGTTGAAGGAGGGGTGAAAGACGACGATCTGGCCTTCGAAACTGTAGGACTTCCTCCGCTAGAATTACAGCGAGAAGACGGGTGCTTCATTCCAAAAAACAGGACTTGCATTCGAATAGTCGGGTAATTCTACTCAAAATTAAGAATTCCCCCTACCACACTTGAATTCTGAAGTAATATTGGTTCATGTTGGCATGTCGAATTTCAAGTATGCACTAGGATGAGTGAAGTGTGTTATCTATCGGTGGTGGGCTCGGTGTCCTGAACACTACAAGCGCTCTATCCCATGTAAATAGTTCACTCGCAGCAGAAAGAGAAAAGGACTTCCCGTATCGTTTTCTTTTTGAAATTACTTCTTCTACACTTGCCCGTTATCAATCAATGATCGATAACGGATCCGTTGTCCGAAACAATGCAGAAACTTCCTCCAAGTACAGGCACACCATGCATGCAAAGGAAAGCAAAACCAATCTGAATCCTTTAGAAGAGTGAAATCAGTTCATGATGTGTTGTGCTGTATCGACAATAAGACTTAGCACAAGTCAATTCTAGTTCAATGGGTGAAGACAGCAAAACATGTCATGCACCAAGGCAAGGTTCAAATGTCGTTCCATGAAGAACTCAAGACTCGATTTACTATCTTCCTCCATTAAACCGCAATCAACTAGGACTTTCTACGATTGTCATCAGAAATGCAACTCCATTGCCAAAACGATAAATGAATGTCATAATCAGCAACGCACCTTAAATTAATGATTAAAACACGAAGACTGTCAGATTTCTCAATCAGCGATCCAAACGCAAAGAAGGTCGAAGTTTTCAAATCAACGGGCTAAACACGATGGATCGGTGGCGATTCAAGGAAGTGAACAAAGGACCTAAGGTTTAGCGGGGAAAGGATCGAGGAGGCGGTGAAGTTCTGGAGTCAACAACAAGGCGAAGTCGGCGGCGTCGATGGAAACTTGGTCGGGATTGGATTAAATCACTAAAGAACTTGGATCAAGTCGCTAAAGTAAGATGACTAGAATCGCAAGAAGCTGGAGGATCTATTCGTGAGAGGCATGTGAGAACTGAGAAGAGTTGGCTTATGTCATTTAAATAGAAAGGTTAGACAAAAAATTTGTTAAGTAATTAGATCGCTAGCTATCCATCGGCTATGGATCGCTAGCGATCCATCTAATTGTTAGCATCTGATCTCAAACTCGACTAGTAAGATCCACATACTACTTCAAGGCATTTTGGAAAGCTATAGAATATAATTTGGTCTATTATGACAAGCATTGGCTGTCCAGGTCAGAAATTATCACGACTGTATAGCCTAATGCAAATTCGTATGGCCTTAATACGACTACTTGGAACCCGATGAGAAGAAACTGAAAAGCGATTACTTCCAGAGCACATCTTGTTTTAAACAAATACATACTCTGAGGAGCAAATGTTATCCGGCTTTTTAACCTAGTAGAATCCAAAAGAAGTTGGAACAACTTGATCGAGTTAAAATAGTTCAAAATCCAACTAAAAGAACTAAAACAACGAGTCAAAGAAAGTCAGAAGAGAAGACAGTAAAATCCTCTAAGGACATGGATCGTCAGCGATCCATAGTCTATGGATCACTAGATTTCCATAACATTTGTTCATGGGTCCATCAATCTTCTTCCATCATGCTATAATATATATTCTAAGAGCATTAGCTAGGTTTGAGAGATTTCGAGCTAGTTAAACCAAAAGACAAGTGTTCGTCTAGTCCAATCTGCAGCCAAATACAACTGGTAAGCAAACTGTCATCATAATAAGGCAACGTGCTATGAGACTACATGAACAACATCAACACCAGACAACGATCCAGAAAGCAAAGTCCAAAAATAGACCAAGTACATAGATCACTAGCGATCCATATTATTTAACCAGTCATCTGCGATCTTCATGGAACAAGGCAAGAAAAAAATGCTAAGGCGTTGGCTCGCTTTCGAACCAATCCTATGGATCGCTAGCGATCCATAGCCTCTGGATTGACAGCGATGCATCCTATTAGCTCAGGTCACGGCGTAACCTCCAGTGCACCTTCCTGTGTTAATCTGCAATCATGTGGCAAGAAGGCTTGTCCCAGTAGCTCTCTAACCTTTATAAATACAATCCTACCTGCAACATAAACAGGATCTTCCGGACTAGTTGCTAAAACTCAACAGAAAGCTTTCTTCACTCTTCTTCCTCCTCACAATGATCATCCAAATGGTTCATTATTATTCTCCAATGATCTCTAACATTGGGGACTTGATCTAACTAGGGATATTTAAGGACTTTGTAATTCGATTAACTTTGTAACAACAATTAGTCAATAATGATAAAACTATAAAGTGGACATAGGCTTCATTAATAGCTGAACCACTATAAAAATCTTCTTGTCTTCTTTCTATTTCTGCTTTTTTACATTTATTCTCTTCTTTGTTGCTCTATAAGAACAGGACTGGTGCTTTCACACTCAATCCAAGGGGTTGATCCATTTTTTGGGTTAACAACCATCAAGGAATTTGGATCAAAAGAAGATGGTAATAGAGCATTATGAGGTGATGAACGCAAATGGAGGATATTGGCATGTTAAAAATGTCCATTGAAGTCGGAAGGGATAGAGCCACAACAACGTCAACGTTAGTTGATATTGAAGGGTAGCTTCCAGCAGTTGTTCCTTTTAGATCGGGTTGCAAGCATTAATTCTCTTTGTTGGGGGTAAAAGCGCATATGATATTATAGGAAATGTTCTTTTCTAGTGTTCTTTGTGTAGACTGCTATGTTATAGGAAAACAATAAAGATAAGAAAATTTCAGAAAAGACAGTCAACTAATGCAAAAGAAAAGAAAATTTCAGAGGTTGAAGCTAAGAAATAAATTAACAAAAAATATTTAATTAACTACTAAAACAGAAATGAAATAAGATTGTGAGTCTCTAAAAATTCAAAAAATAAATTTCAGTGAGCGGAGAACAGGGAAAGGATGTTGCATAGCTACGTGTTAATGTTCCTGTACGTCAAAGGCTGGAACTTATAATTGAACTTGGTTACTAGTTGCAATTATAAATAAAAGAAATTTTTTGAAACTTAAAATTTACCATGTAAACTAAAAGAGTCCACAATACACCTTGGACTGTTGACTAAACCTCGATTTCATGAGATGTGGAAAATATTTTTCTGAAAAACCTATGCATAGGTACACATTTGGAAAATAAATTATCTTTGCAAAATATTTAGAAGATTTTTTTAAGTTTGAAATTTTTATGAATATATATTTGATAGTAACATAAAAATATTTTTCAACTGAAAAAAGAAGAAATTTTCAAATTTTGAAAATGGTACATACTTAATATGGAGGAGTAGTCAACATGTTGATTGGTATAGATTTTACTGTGCAGTAGAAGTGGCAGTAAAATAAAATATAGGTAGGGATAAGGGAAAATATAATAATCCACCTTTTCGATCCTTAGAAGTCGGCACTAATACATCCACGATATTCACGTGCGGAACATTCAAGTGCCAGAAAGATAGATCGTAGGGGTAAAAGAAAGAAAAGAGAACAGGATCTCACAAAAAAGTGATGAGCAACATTTGATATACCAATGATCTTTACAAGATAAGATTGAACTTTCAAATGCATACGTCAATCAGAATAACTAACCTATCATCATCTTGGACAGTTATAATAGTCCGTCCTTACAATTTCTAATAAATACAGATAAGGACAAACAGTGTAAAATAAAATACAGTAATACGTCTTGGAGGATCTTGCTCGTCGACTGAAGCTCCAAAGTGTCTAGCTAAATCTAGAAAATATGCTCGGGCTGACTCGAGCACTATAAGAAAAATAATGCCTGGATCAGTTTGGTAAAACCAGCATGAGAAACACAAATAAAATGGATTCTTAATCTTTTATAAAACCTTTCAAAACAAAAATATCTCATAACACCATATCGCACATAAACACGGACGAGTTTTTACCTTACTATAACCAAATCATTTCATAGGAAATCTTCTGATATTATAATAATGTTTAGGGTAAAATAAATGTCAATCATTGTCAAAATTGTTACATTAATTAAAATCCCCTAAATCCGTAGGGTACGTATTGAAGATTGGTTTTCCATTAATGACGAGGCTATTGGATACCTCCTACCATGGTACACCTCTAGAAAAATATACTAAGGGCTTCACATGGATCCCCTACCAACACAAAGCTAGCTGCCCTTTTAACATGGCAGGCCGAATTACATCATTCCATGGCACCAAGGCACCAAAACAATGTGCGCCAGCCATGGCCCCATTTCCGCATGCATGCCGAACCCATAAAAATCTAATCTAGATTGAGGAATGATTGCTCCTAATGGCAGAGAATCACATAGCTCTGCTGCATATCCCATGTTTTAGTCATTAGCGGGTTGTGAGGCTTGTGAGGTCACGGTTATCTTTTTTCTCTCTTAGCAAATCCTACTTGGAATGCTACACTGCCTTTCAGGCAATAATGCAATGCCAGCATTCATCTACACAAGTTGTTCAAAATAAGAATAAACTGAAGACATTACCTCTACTACATTGAAATCACTCTAAGGATTAGTAGCAAGTAGCCCTTGCACTTCAAAGAACTCCGTCTTCGATTCCATTATCTTCAAGATGTCTTCAATATAACGCTTGAGCGGGTTCGAAGTGGTTTTTAGATAATTCATACTTATCTAATCCCAGTTTCTTTGAACCAACATTTGATAGTTTCTTGTAAGATCAACACCGGTTCTTTTGGAAATAATCAAACAATACGTAAGAGCAGAGATCACCCCTAACCGTTTAAGTGGATGGATTTCCTTATCATTTATCCCAGGAGAATAAAACGAGATTTATACACACAGTATAGCATCATCGGAGATGACTGTGCCATATAATGTCTGTGTTTCTCCTAGCTATACCCAGAGTTATATTTTTGGCCAAGATTTGATAGTTGGTTGTTTAACTTTCAAATAAACAAACAAATATAGATCTGATTCCACGTGTTATCCACTAATGTAACACCCCTAATTTTTGATAACATTATTCAGGAGATTTAATTAGATATATTAAATAAAATAATGTAAGAATTAGATTGAAAAGAGGATTGAGATTTTAATAAATACTTAGAGGTCATGCTTAATAAATTAGATGAGCTTAAGAATGGTTTGTAAGCTAATTAAATTACACAAGGGCATAATGGAAAATAGCCGCACCATATTACCATAACCCCTATATATTTTCGTTCCTTATGACATTCATGTTCATTTCTCATTTTCAAAATAATAAAACACAAACATAAGAAGAGGAGCCTTCCATTACTAGGAAGAAAATGAAGAGAAAATTCAAATCAAGCTAAGGAATTAATGCAAGGGGAATAAATCTTAATCTTTCCAATCTCCTTATCCTAATCAAGGTGAATAATAATTTATATCATCTCTATTTTGTTTTATGATCATATGTCTTCAGATTTAAGATTAAATTTGTTTTAACGATGATTTGGATGATAATATGCTTGAATTATAATTTGTTTGATTTAAACAAGATTCTTTAAATTGGGATTTATGCGGTTCTAGGGTAAAACCGATTGAATTTGATGTTTAAATGCCATGGAAAAATTATACGCTATGTAAAACATGATTTTGGAGTTGGGTTTTAATCTTGATAATTTTCCAAGCTATGGAATGTTTACTATGAATTTTCGAAGGAAAACATGATAAAATTGGTTTTAAATTTAATTTTGATTATTTCAGGAAGAAAATGGGTCTGAAATTTTTGTATGTTAGATAATATGATGAAAGTCAGTTTTTATAATTTTTGGGGATTTTTCCTAAGTGATTTGCTATAGAAATTAAATTATTTTAAAAGAAGGACTTATTTGCATTATTGGTTTTGCTTAATGGAAGGGCTTATTTGTTAAATTAATTTTGGTTTAGATCTAGAATTATGTGGTAGTTAATTTGAGAAAGAATTTAAAAAGTTAAGGCAAACAATTAAAAGTTTACAACTAGGCAGATTAGTTATAAAATAATTGCTTTTATCGGCTTTAATTCAGTGTTACCCAGAAAAAGTATGGTCCGCCTCTTTCAAAAGTGCCTTTCAACTCCAATGCTTCTGCTTTAACCTAGTCAAAACCAACCTAGGCTGAAACCGAAACACATGGTATCAATTATATTGGTACAAAGTGGATTGGAGAAAAGCGAAAGGCATGGTGTCGAAAGCATTGCTTTCGATGGAGTCAATACCTTTGCTTTGCTTTTAAATGTTAGCATCTGCCTTTGTTTTATTAAAACTTTCGAAGGAATCGAAACATGTTCTTTCGAAAGGAGTTTCTAAATAGCTTTCGAAGGGATTGCCATTTTATGTTTTAAAAGTATAGGCTTTCGAATGGATTCTTTTATTTATAAAAGGATGCTTTCGAAAGTAGTGGTCCCAACTTAGTCAAAACCCAACCATTGTTCTTTTACCTTTTGAGTGTATTGAAGTCATCAATGCTTTTGAAGGGTTGATTGTGTTTTAAAGATGTATTACGCCATGTCCTAAATGCTTTAGAAAGGGTTCAAGGGTTTCGAAGACAATGGCTTCGAAAGGGGTTTTCGATGCTAACCTTCAATGTTTTACTTAAATGTTTTAAAGCTTTCGAAAGGATGGTGCCGACGCCATCAAGCTTTCCCCAAACAATTTTATATGATGATTAAAGGTTTCGAAAGGGATACTTTCGTATATATCCACTTTAACCCAAAAGATGTTTCTGAGTAAACCCAATGGCTTCAAAAGGGGTACTTTTATTGGTTTCGAAGCTATGTTTTAAAGACTATTAAGTAATGTTTTGATACTTTCGAATGGTATATTTTGGTTTCAAAAGGGATGATTTAAAGAGCTTCGAAAGGTATATATTTTGTGTTTTCAAAAGAAGTTTTCTATGCTTTCGAAGGAGGTTATCCAGGGGTTTTGAAAGTAATGTCTTAAGGTTTCGAGTACTTTAGTTTTCAAAACAAATACCATGTTGGTTTGCCTTGTTTAAATGTTTAGAAATCCTTATTGACAACATTGATCTGGCACGTTAACCAAAATTCATAAGCCAATCAACATACCAATCAATATAATATAAAACTTTTTTATAGCACTAAGAAGTAAAAATTCTCATAAATATACTGTGACGCCCCACCTCTATGCTCACAATAGCAAAGGTTATTATAAGGAATAACGTCTGCTATTGCGAAGAATAAGGCTTGTTAGAAGCGACCATTCGTAAATTATGCCTTAGACGAGTATTGATTACATCGATAGGAGTTGTGTAAATTACTCCCAAAGATATAAATTCAATCCAAATCTAAAATGAAACTACGGTGCTAAAGAAAAATCTAGGACAACTCATAATAACAACAACACTGATAGTATAATCACATCAGAACAGAAATATCATATATATAGCGGAAGACAAGTCTGGAATACATGCCACAACAATAGGTAGTTCACATGAACCAAATACACATATACATGTCATCAACATACATGAGACGAGAGTCAATGCACCGGAAAAAAACACGTCGGAGTCTAAACAAAAGATGATGTGAAATCCCAAAAGCTGAGGCGGCAACAAAATCAGAGATAGCGACTATCCTGAAATAACTCGGTCGGACCCGAGTATTATTCAAAAGAAAATAATAAACGGATCAGTCTAAGTTAAACTTAAGAAATAAGTATATGATAAACAACACTTAAGCAAATAATCATAATCTCGATTGAGATTATACAACATAGATAATCAACACAGTTCAATTAAAGAAATCTCAATTTAAACTCCATCAAAATCAATAATCTCGAATGAGACTATTCAACATAAATAATCACCATAGTTTAAATAAAGAAATCTCAATTTAAACTCCATCAAAATCATCTTTTAAATTCCCAATTGAATTCAAACTACCACCAAAGTCTGTTGTAATAAGCAAATTCAATAAGAGATAATTGGTCTTCCTAACTACCACCAAAGTCAAGAAGCAGTCCGATTGGACTTGATAGGAATAAAATGGGCTGATTTGGTCAATCGGTCAACAATCACCCAAAAACTAGTATCGCCCGACCTCGAACGAGGTAGACCATCTATGAAGTCCATAGAAATTTGATCTCATTTCCATAATGGAATCTCAAGAGGCTGCAAAAGACCACTAGGACAATGGTATTCTGCAATAATAAGTTGACAAGTTATGCAACGACTCACATAACTTGCACTATCACGCTTCATACCCTCCCAAAAGTATAAGCGTTTCATACCAGCATACATCCTACTACTACCTGGATGGATAGTATACTTAGAACAATGACAGTCCTCAAGAATGTTATTTCTTTGATTAGAAACATAAGGCACGATCTCTAATATCACAATGAGATAAAGCTTCCAAAATATTCCACTCTGCTAGCATCATGGAAACAACAACTTGCTACTTGCGACTAAGTGCATCAGCAACTCGATTACCCTTAGCAGGGGTATACTGAATATCGAAATCATATAAAGCAAGAAATTCGAGCCAACGCTGTTGCCTCATATTAAGTTTTTTTGAGTGAATATATATTTCAGAGATTTGTGGTCAGTGAAGAGAACAAAATGCTCGCCTAATAAATAATGTCGCCAAATATTTAGAGCAAAGACTATAGCGGCTATTCCAAATCATGGGCAGCATAACAAATTTCGTTAGGCTTTAGTTGTCTAGAAGCATATGCAACTACTATCTTTTCTCATGAGAACAACATCGAAACCAATACGTCTAGTATTGGTACAATAATGAAGTCTTGGTTCCTTTCGGGAATCACAAGGATAAGAGTATCGGAAAAGAGTTCCTTCAAATAATCTTCTTTCCTGAAAATCTAAAACTCCTAAAATTACAACTATCTTTATGAAATCATTTTCTAGAAAAATTTACTTTTATAGGTCAATTTATTGTGTCAAATTGTCTCATCAAAGCGTTTAGGAGATTCCATTCGACAACGTTGATCAAGCGCATCGACCAGAATTCTAAAAGCACTCAATAGGCAAATACAATCACAAAATCATCTTCTATATGATAAACACAAATGCAATTATACATGTAAATAAATTATACGAAAAAGATTGCAAAATTTTAAATTGCTGTTTTCATCCAAAATAAACAAATACACAAATGGAGTCATCGAGATATTCGTAGAATACTCAATCCATAAAATGGTTAAAATAGGCTGGGCAAACTAAATTACATAATAAGTCATTCACAAGAATCATAACGAGTGCGGAATGCGGTAAGTGGAATGTTAACTTCCGCAACTTGTAGCCAAATGAAAACCGGTGGTAAGATCGAGTTGGAAGAAGAGCTAGAACGACTAAATCGTTTGGCTTCCAATTCAGATAATTGTTGCTTGAGTTCCTCATTTTCCTTAACAGACATCCTCGTGGGAGGACGACTGACAGGATGAGCCCTAAAGATAAAATCAATACGGAACTCAATTGCCCACTTCGGCGGCAAACACGAAATAGGCTCAAAGACATCAGAAAAATTACAAACAAACGAAATATTAGCTAAGACATCCTCCGATTCGACGGAAGAAGTGAAAGCGTTCGAAGTATGATCCATGCTTTGAAATATAATAGATAACTACTCGATAGCATCGTGATGCTTGAGATATAAAGTTCTTTCGGGACATAGGATTGAACTTCATAACGGACGTGCCAATCCATTCCCAAAATCCTATCAAAACCAGGATGATCCATAACATCAAGATTTGCATGAAAGAAAAAACCACAAAGAATAATCTCAACATCAACCAACAACAAACCAAAAGTAGCGGATCTACCAATGGGATTCGCAATTCTCAAAGGGTCGCAAAGAGTAATAACATCTAAAGGAATAACATCAACAAGCTCCTTCGGCACGAAGGAAAGTGATGCACCCGTATCAAAAAGAACTATAATAGAACGACAATGAAATAAAATAAAACCTTCCAAAATAGAAGGAGTAAAACCTTTGGCCGAGAAGAATCACCAGAAGCTTAAGTAACATCTTTCCGGATTTGAAACCCTTAGGAGCAGTAGGACAATCAGAAACAAAGGACCTTCCTTGTTTTAACTCAAGGACACTACGATCAAAATTGATAAGGAATTTAGCAAATAAATACTACATGGATATGAGATTTATTCCTAGACCTACTCCAACTTGTTAGAGAGAACAAAAGTTCAAGAACAACGAAGGAATAGATTAGAAAGGCACGAATAAAACTCTCAATTAGTTGTAACACATGTTCCATTCTGCTTCTATTCTATGTTAATTATAATTTGTTCTGAACTTTAGCTATGATACCAAGCTTTGACGCCCCACCTCTATACTCACAATAACAAAGGTTATTATAAGGAATAACGTCTGCTATTGCGAAGAATAAGGCTTTTTAGAAGCGACCATTCGTAAATTATGCCTTAGACGAGTATTGATTACATCGATAGGAGTTGTGTAAATTACTTCCAAAGATATAAATTCAATCCAAATCTAAAAGGAAACTACGGTGACTAAAGAAAAATCCAGAACAACTCATAATAACAACAACACTGATACTATAATCACGTCAGAACAGAAATATTAGATATATAGCGGAAGACAAGTCTGGAATACATGCTACAACAATAGATAGTTCACATGAACCAAATACACATATACATGTCATCAACATACATGAGACGAGAGACAATGCACCGGAAAAAAAACACCTCGGAGTCTAGACAAAAGATGATGTGAAATCCCAAAAGCTGAGGCGGCAACATAATCAGAGATAGCGACTATCGTGAAATAACTCGGTCTGACCAGAGTAATATTTAAAAGAAAATAATAAACGGATCAGCCTAATTTAAACTTCAGAAATAAGTGTATGATAAACAACACTTAAGCAAATAATCATAATCTCGATTGAGATTATACAACATAGATAATCAACATAGTTCAATTAAAGAAATCTCAGTTTAAACTCCATCAAAATCAATAATCTCGAATGAGACTATTCAACATAAATAATCACCATAGTTTAAATAAAGAAATCTCAATTTAAACTCCATCAAAATCAGCATTTAAATTCCCAATTGAATTCAAAACAGCAATACGCAAATTTACAATCGCGGATAAAACTATACACAGAATTATAATCTCGGATGAGACTATACACAAAATTATTATCTCGGATGAGACTATACACAAAGTTATAGTCTCGAGTGAGACTATACAACATAGTAATCAGCATAGTTTAAAGGAAGAAATCCCACTAAACATCATCAAAATCAGCTTCCAAATTCACAATTGAATTCAAAACAGCAATACGCAGAATCTAGAAATCAAAATAAGATAACTAGAAAATCAACATAAAAGATGGATCGATCCCAGCAGATGGCGAGTTTTAACTACGCCGCACGTGCATCTCATATGGCCGAAGCCTACCAAGTACTATAATTTTTGGCGTCCAACAAATGACCCGAAGGTCCAATAAATGACCCGACAAATGACCCGAAGGTCTGGTGGTAATTGACCCAAAGGTCCATCATATGATCCGAAGATCCAGCAGAGTGGCTTGAAAGCCAAATAAATCATCAAAATCATCAAACAGCAAATATTTCAATTAACGAGTCCGGAATTAACCGAAATAGTAAAAGTATGGTTGCATACTCCGCACTTTTGCTAAATCGTTTAAATCTCTTCATCGTTTCTTTGAAAGTGCAAAATTGTGTATTTTATATAAATAACATTCTACATTCTCAAACGGACAAGTCTGGAATTAAGCGAATCAGTAAAGTAAGGGTTCATAGTCCTCAATTTTTCTGAAGCGTTTAAATCGCTTCCTCATTCTTTTGAAAGCGCAAACTGTATAATTTTTTTGGAAAACAATTTTATTTTAGAACGTTTGAAAACACGTGATTAAAACAACAACATCTGTAGCAATTTCGACGAGGAAATTGCGCTTCACAAAACACCGTAAAAACGGATACCAAATCAGCGTTGCGGGATAACCGCTTAAAAATTCACTTTAAATTGACGGTGACTGAAGTCAAAATATCAGTAATTTTTATTCGTCAAAAATCTCATTAAAACAACACGCTTCAAAAACATAATACCGGCGTAAAATTTCCGTTATAAAAATAACGGCAATAAAATACGTTTTAAAACCAAACAGCGGTTCAAAGCAAATTAAACACTGGTATATTAAAACATTTTCGTGCAGTTCAACTTGCACGAATATATTGAAATTGGTGGTCTGGGTATTATTCACTTTCCACGCAAGTGATAAATGTAAACAAATATGAATTGAATTGGACGTGCTACTCACCTTTGCATGCAAATATCAAATATGGACCAAATATAATAACCTGGAATGGATTTTATGTACACGTAATAGACTTAGACAAAATGCAAAATGACTTGGACACGTTTTTAATGCATGCATCAAATATAAAAGATGGTGGCCAGGCATTACTTCTAGACGCATGAAAAAGAGGTCGGTCTGGGCATAATTTTTGGTGCACATATATTTGCACACAGTGATGAGGTAGAGAAGAAAATATAATGTGACTTATTCTCGTGTTACCCCTGTTTGCAAATACGAATATAAATGAAAACGACGAAAGCCTGGACTTGCTATAGTATGCATGCACGTATTAAACAAAGTAGCCACAAAAATTGAAATTGAACCGTGGACTGAACTAAATTTTTCGTGCTACTATACTAAATAAGGTGGCAATTGGATTCATTTGTATCTCCATGCAACAATGAATAGTAAAAATAAAATGACCTGAAGCTTGCCTTTGTAAAATGCACCGATACGTTCAATTGAATATAACTTGGAACACTAGTAAAAAATAATATCCTGGACACAGTTTGCATACTATATAGTGCACAATCAATGCACGCAAGAATGAAGTTTACAAAATAGGTGATGCACAACACGCACGGGGTTTCTAAACTATTTTGCATGCAGGGAATAACGAAAAAGCACAATGCTCTGGAACGCATGCAATAATGTCCTGGTACTAAATTTTCTATACAATGCCACTTTGTTCTTATGCACATGTGCATTACTAGCACGCAACAAATATAAAGAAATAAAAAGGGTGCCAGAGCAAGTTTTATATGTGCGCACCCATCAACATGTAATCAGGCTAATGCTTTCTACTTGCATGAAAATATGTTTACACTTCCTAACATGAAGAATATGGCCAGCGCATGCATGTGAAGATTATAAATGAAACAACCTGGCATAAATTTTTAGTATACTCGAAAAATAAAATGATAAAATCAAATGCAACTCTACATACTTACGTGATGCCCTTATTTATATGCAGATGAAGACTAGACCACTTACTACTCAGTCTTACACACACGAAATGATGAGTATGAAGAATAAATTAGAAAATGTGAGTTTGGCACTCACTTTGGATTCGGGTTCAAAAACACTAGCAACTGAGAAGAAAGTAACCATTTGTTCTGCCATTAACATACATGCCGAGCTTCACCAAAATGAGCGAAAGAAAAAAAATGAGGGAACACAAAGATGATGCAGTGCACTTTTCTCCTTTAAAATGTGTAGAAATCAAAAGTGAAATGTTGGCAAACACTCTCGAGTACAATTGCATTTAAGACGACATGTACCAAGGGAAGAAAAGGACTCGCTGCAGTAATATGATGATCGCAGAAATTTGATTTCAAAAGTTTGCTTTATAATTTAGTGTGACAACAATACAAAAAAATGATGCTAGAATATATGCAAAGTGCTCATGTGTTTTACACAATTTGCTTTACAACTTTGTGTGTGACAGCCAAGCATAAAGTGATGTTCCACTTTGTTAATGTGTTCACTTTTGCTTTTTGAATTGTCCAATTTATTTACACCCGTGAAGGCATGTTGCCACACATTTCATACATGCACCGCTGGAAAGAATTTACTGATTTAGAAATGGATTTGCTTTGCAAAAATTTATTTTTCAGTTTCAAATTAAAATTTCTATTTTAAATTTTTTGTCCGACAGTAATTCAAAAATCACAGTCGTTACAGATTTTTAAAATATTTATTACGACAGTAATTCAAAAATCACGGTCGTTACAGACTCCCCCTTGTAAAAATTGCGTCCCCGTAATTTTCATACTAGAAGCAGTCAATAACACAAATTAATTCATTACAACAAAGATTAAAATAGGGAAAATCGATAAGAAATGGTCACCCCTACCCGAAGAGGAGAGAAAACCAGGATAAGAACGCTCGATGAATTCTCTGGTTTTCCAAGTGCAATCTTTGAGGTTTGCGGACCATTGAATTTTCACAAGCGGGACTTCTTTATTTCGAAGGCGTTTAACATCCGAAGCTAGCACTCGAATTGGTTTTTGCATCATAGACAAGTCGGGTGAGATCTCAAGATCTTGAAACATGTGGGGATCAACAATAGAATCTGAACCTCGAAGGCATCGACGAAGCTGGGATACATGAAATACATCATGAATTCCCGAAAACTGGATAGGTAGCGATACACGATAAGCAACAGGGCCAATGCGTTCCATAATAGGAAACGGTCCAATATAACGAGGAGCCAATTTTCCGGAGCTACTAAAACGCACCACACCCTTCATCGGGGAGACACGAATGAATAGGTGATCGCCAACAGAAAATTCCAAAGGCTTCCTACGATGATCGGCATAAGATTTATGCCTATTTTGAGCCTCTTTCATTCTCTGTCTAACAAAATCAATCTTCTCAGAAGATTCACGAATATAGTCGGGGCCAAGAACTAACTTTCCCCCGATTCCAACCAACAAGATGGTGATCGACACGGTCTTCCGTAAAGGGCTTCGAAAGGAGCCATACCGATACTGGATTGAAAACTGTTGTAATAAGAAAATTCAACAAGAGAAAATTGGTCTTCCTAACTACCACCAAAGTCAAGAAGCAGTCCAATTGGACTTGATAGAAATAAAATGGGCTGATTTGGTCAATCGGTCAACAATCACCCAAACACTAGTATGGCTCGACCTCGAACGAGGTACACCATCTATGAAGTCCATAGAAATTTGATCCCATTTCCATAATGGAATATCAAGAGGCTGCAAAAGACCACTAGGATAATGGTGTTCTGCAATAATAAGTTGACAAGTTATGCAACGACTCACATAACTTGCACTATCACGCTTCATACCCTCCCAAAAGTATAAGCGTTTCATACCAGCATATATCCTACTACTACCTGGATGGATGGTATACTTAGAACAATGAAAGTCCTTAAGAATGTCATTTCTAAGATTAGAAACATAAGGCACGACCTCTAATATCATAATGAGATAAAGCTTCCAAAATATTCCACTCTTCTAGCATCATGGAAACAACAACTTGCTGCTTGCGACTAAGCGCATCAGCAACTCGATTAGCCTTACCAGGGGTATACTGAATATCGAAATCATATGAAGCAAGAAATTCAAGCCAACGCTGTTGCCTCATATTAAGTTCTTTCTGAGTGAATAGATATTTCAGAGATTTGTGGTCAGTGAAGAGAACAAAAGGCTCGCCCAATAAACAATGTCGTCAAATCTTTAGAGCAAAGACTATAGCGGCTATTCCAAATCATGGGTAGCATAATGAATTTCGTTAGGCTTTAGTTGTCTTGAATCATAGGCAACTACTATCTTTTCTCATGAGAACAGCACCGAAACCAATACGGCTTGTATTGGTACAATAATGAAGTCTTGGTTCCTTTCGGGAATCACAAGGATAAGAGTATCGGAAAAGAGTTCTTTCAAATAATCTTCTTTCCAGAAAAGCTAAAACTCCCAAAATTACAACTATCTTTATGAAATCATTTTCTAGAAATTTACTTTTTATAGGGCAATTTATTGTGTCAAATTGTCCCATCAAAGTGTTTAGGAGATTCTTATCGACAACGTTGATCAAACGCCTTGACCAGAATTCTTAAAGCACTCAATGGGAAAATACAATCACAAAATCATCTTCTATAAACACAAATGCAATTATACTTGTAAACAAATCTTATGAAATAGATTTGCAAAATTTTAAATTGCTATTTTCATCCAAAATTAATAAATACACAAATGGAGTCAACGAGATATTCGTAGAATACTCAATTCATAAAATGGATGAAATAGGCTGGGCAAACTGAATGACATAATAAGTCATTCATAAGAATCATAACGGGTGCGGAATGCGGTAAGTGGAATGCTAACTTCTGCAACTCGTAGCCAAATGAAAACCGGTGGTAAGATCGAGTTGGAAGAAGAGCTAGAACTACTAAATCGTTTGGCTTCCAATTCAGATAATTGTTGCTTGAGTTCCTCATTTTCCTTAACAGATATCCTCGTGGGAGGACGACTGACAGGATGAGCACTAAAGATAAAATCAATACGGAACTCAATTGCCCACTTCGGCCCCGAACACAAAATAGGCTCAACGACATCAGAAAAATTACAAACAACCGAAATATTAGCTAAGACATCCTCCGATTCGAAGGAAGAAGTGAAAGCATTCGAAGTATGATCCATGCTTCGAAATATAATAGATAACTACTCGATAGCATCGTGATGCTTGAGATATAAAGTTCTTTCGGGACATAGGACTGAACTTCATAACGGACGAGCCAATCCATTCTCAAAATCCTATCAAAACCATGATGATCCATAACATGCAGATTTGCATGAAAGGAAAAACCACAAAGAATAATCTCAACATCAACACACAACAAACCAAGAGTAGCGGATCCACCAATGGGATTGCAATTCTCAAAGGGTCGCAAAGAGTAATAACATCTAAAGGAATAACATCAACAAGCTCCTTCGACATGAATGAATATGATGCACCCGTATCGAAAAGAACTCTAATAGAACGGCAATGAAATAAAATAAAACCTTCAAAAATAGAAGGAGTAAAACCTTTGGACGAGAAAAATCACCTGAAGCTTAAGTAACATTAAGCTTCTCGGATTTGAAACCCTTAGGAGCAGTAGGACAATCAGAAACAAAGGACCTTCCTTGTTTTAACTTAAGGAAACTACGAGCAAAATTGATAAGAAATTTAACAAATAAATACTACAGGGATATGAGATTTATTCCTAGACCTACTCCAACTTGTTAAAGAGAACAAAAGTTCAAGAACAACGAAGGAATAGATTAGAAAGGCACGAATAAAGCTCTCAAATAGTTGTAACACATGTTCCATTCTGCTTCTGTTTTGTGTTAATTATAATTTATTCTGAACTTCAGCTCTGATACCAAGCTGTGACGCCCACCTCTATGCTCACAATAACAAAGGTTATTATAAGGAATAACGTCTGCTATTGCGAAGAATAAGGCTTGTTAGAAGCGACCATTTGTAAATTATGCCTTAGACGAGTATTGATTACATCGATAGGAGTTGTGTAAATTACTCTGCACTTTTGCTAAATCGTTTAAATCTCTTCATCGTTTCCTTGAAAGTGCAAAATTGTGTATTTTATATAAATAACATTTTACATTCTCAAACGGACAAGTCCGGAATTAAGCGAATCAGTAAAAGTAAGGGTTCATAGTCCTCAATTTTGCTGAAGCGTTTAAATCGCTACCTCATTCTTTTGAAAGCGCAAACTGTATAATTTTTTTGGAAAGCAATTTTATTTTAAAACGATTTGAAAACACGTGATTAAAACAACAACATCTGTAGCAATTTCGACGAGAAAATTGTGCTTCACAAAACACCGTAAAAACGGATACCAAATCAGCGTTGCGGGATAACCGCTTAAAAATTCACTTTAAATTGATGGTCACTGAAGTCAAAATATCAGTAATTTTTATTCATCAAAAATCTCATTAAAACAACACGCTTCAAAAATATAATACCGGCATAAAAATTCCGTTATAAAAATAACGGCAACAAAATACGTTTTAAAACCAAACAGCGGTTCAAAGCAAATTAAACGCTGGTATTTAAAAACATTTTCGTGCAGTTCAACTTGCACGAATATATTGAAATTGGTGGTCTGGGTATTATTCACTTTCCATGCAAGCGATAAATGTAAACAAATATGAATTAAATTGGACGTGCTACTCACCTTTGCATGCAAATATCAAATATGGACCAAATATAATAACCTGGAATGGATTTTATGTACATGTAATAGACTTAGACAAAATGCAAAATGACTTGGACACATTTTTGATGCATGCATCAAATATAAAAGATGGTGGCCAGGCATTACTTCTACACGCATGACAAAGAGGTCGGTCTGGGCATAACTTTTGGTGCACATATATTTGCACACAGTGATGAGGCAGAGAAGAAAATATAATGTGACTTATTCTCATGTTACTCCTGTTTGCAAATACGAATATAAATGAAAAAGATGAAAGCCTGGACTTGCTATAATGTGCATGCACGTGTTAAACAAAGTAGCCACAAAAATTGAAATTGAACCATGGACTGGACTAAATTTTTCGTGCTATCTATGCTAAATAAGGTGGCAACTAGATTCATTTGCATCTCCACGCAACAATGAAAAGTAAAAATAAAATGACCTGAAGCTTGTCTTTGTGAAATGCACTGACACGTTCAATTGAATATAACTTGGAACACTAGTAAAAAATAATATCCTGGACACAGTTTGCATACTATATAATGCACAATCAATACACTCAAGAATGAAGTTTACAAAATAGGTGATGCACAACACGCACAGGGTTTCTAAACTATTTTGCATGCAGGGAATAACGAAAAAGAACAATGCTCTGGAACGCATGTAATAATGTCCTGGTGCTAGATTTTCTATACAATGCCACTTTGTTTTTACGCACGTGTACATTACTAACACGCAACAAATATAAAGAAATAAAAAAGGGTGCTAGAGCAAGTTTTATACGTGTGCACCCATCAACATGTAATCAGACTAATGCTTTCTACTTGCATGAAAATATGTTTACACTTCCTAACATGAAGAATATGGCCAGCGCACGCATGTGAAGATTATAAATGAAACAACCAGGCATAAATTTTTAGTATACACGAAAAATAAAATGACAAAATCAAATGCAACTCTACATACTTACGTGATGCCCTTATTTATATGCAGATGAAGACTAGACCACTTACTACTCAGTCTTACACACACGAAATGATGAGTATGAACGATAAATTAGAAAATGTGAGTTTGGCACTCACTTTGGATTCGGGTTCAAAAACACTAGCAACTGAGAAGAAAGTAACCATTTGTTCTGCCATTAACATACATACCGAGCTTCACCAAAATGAGCGAAAGAAAAAAAAATGAAATCAAGACTACCGGAGAAAAAAAATGAGGGAACACAAAGATGATCAATTGCACTTTTCTCTTTTAAAATTTGTATAAATCAAAAGTGAAATGTTGGCAAACACTCTTGTGTACAATTGCATTTAAGGCGACGTGTACCAAGGGAAGAAAAGGACTCACTTCAGTAATGTGATGATGGCAGAAATTTGGGTTCAAAAGTTTGCTTTATAATTTAGCGTGACAGTAGTACAAAAAAGGATGCTAGAATATATGCAAAGTGTTCATGTGTTTTACACAATTTTCTTTACAACTTTGTGTGTGACAGTCAAGCATAAAGTGATGTTCCACTTTGTTAATGTATTCACTTTTGCTTTTTGAATTGTCCAATTTATTTACATCCGTGAAGGCATGTTGCCACACATTTCATACATGCACCACCGGAAAGAATTTACTGATTTAGAAATGGATTTGCTCTGCAAAAATTTATTTTTCAATTTCTATTTTAAATTTTTGCTCCGATAGTAATTCAAAAATCACGGTCGTTATAGATTTTTAAAATATTTATTACGATAGTAATTCAAAAATCGCGGTCGTTACATATTCACTCAAACTCATAATAAGGTGTTCTATTACGTTATCTCTTAATGAGTTTACCCCACAAAGCCAAGGTTCTCGCTTAACCTTCAACTCTGAAACCAAATGTAATGACCCGCCTTTTCGATCCTTAGAAGTTGACACTAATACCGTGATGATCCGGAATTTTAGGCAATATCAATTTAATAATATGCATTAGTAATTAAATTGATTTGATAATTTTCTTTTATAATTGTAATTTAAATTGGCAAAATTATTCTTTTAAAAGCAAATAAATATTAATTGGTAAATTTTATCTTTTAAAGATTAATAAAATGTTTTTTATTTATAATTTATATATATTTGTATATATTGTAAATAGAAAAGCTTTGGTTTGTATTTAACGAATAAAAACATGTTTTCAAATTCTAATATATATTGGTAATTTTGAAGTAATGATTAAATTTAATATATAACTTTTCAAAGGTTGTTTAAATAGTTAACCATGTAGTTTTAAAATATTTAAGGTAAATGTTTATTGGTTTAAAATATATTTTTAGCTTAAGTATAAATTTAAATAAAATTAATAAAAAGGTTTGTTTTATTTTCTTTTTAAATATTGCATGATAAATATGGTTTATAAACATATATATAAAAAATTTAAAATTCAAATAACAAACATATGATACATTAATTCATTTAGTAAAATAAGTAAATTGTAAATAATAAGATAATCTCTTTTATAAATTATTTAAAATTGACAAAATTGTTGTTTCAAATAATAATAATAGTATGCTATTTTTATATATAGATATAAATAGATTTAAAAAATAGATTGTTATTTCAAATTAAATTTGTTGTTATATATGTATATATATAAGTTGATTTTAAATTGGATTTTTAAAATTTAATTTGAATTTGGATTTAAAATTGAAATTCAAAAGATAGATATTTTAAAATATTTTAGATTTAAGATTATATGTATAAGATTTCATTTGTATATAATTGGTTTTATTATATTTTCTTTAAAGAAATATATATATATATTTAGATAAGTATTTATAAATTAGTAATTAAGTATAAAAGCTTTATATTAACATTTAAAATAAATAAAAAAATTACTTAATGACAAGTGTTAATACATTAAGTCATATTAGTAACATGTGTAGGCTAATAAACAATGCAAATGACAAATGTCAAGTTTTAAACAAGTGTCACTTTTAAATTTTAATTTTCTTTTATTTTTAATAAATCACAATTTAGCCTTTATAAAACACATTGTTCTTCTCTTCATCTTTTTTTTATCTTTCTCAAATTCAAAGCTAAGAAACAATACCCTGTAACTAAATCTTCAACTAGAAAATTCAAAATCCTGTAAACCACTTTCAAAATTTAACGAAAAGCCTGTACATTTTCTTTAAACCTGAGATTAATCAAAGTAAAAATCAAAAAGTAAATCAAAGCAGATTTCGTCTCTGTTTCAAATTTTAAACCTCTCTAAACAACAAGCCTGTAACAGATCAACAAAGCAAGCAAACCTGAAATCAAAGTCTTAAACCATCTCATCATAAGTTCCAGTTCAACAATGCATTTTCTTCTGCAATTCAGTTTTCACGATCAAACATTTTTCAAATTTCAGCATCTCAGTTTGAAGCTTTATTCATCTTTCCAAAACCGACGAGTAACATTATTTTTAAAAAAAAGCTTAAGTATATGAATATCTGGTTGCATGTGAATTTCTGAAACAAAGTATGTTTTGTGTATATATGAATTTTCTGTGTATATATGGATTATAGATGTGTGCATGCCTGTTGTATCAGTAACTTTGTTGTTCTTAGTTTTAAAGCTAAAATTTTAAACAAAATTCATTATCTCTTGATCTAATCTTTGTTAGGATTTAAGTATCAAACAAAATCTATTTGTTTAATCACAGATTAAGATTTAAAATTTTATTTAAGTAAATTAAATGTGTAATGCTCTGGAAAACAAAGAAGAACAGAGCAAGCTTGAGTTTTGTTTAAAATTCAGACTTCTTAATTCATTGATTCAGGCATATAATCTGAATCCTTAACCAAAATCATGATTTTTAAAAATGAATCACAATTTTTAGATGTAGGTCGAACGAGCAATTCGAGTTTGTACAGAATTTGAGTTTTGGGTGGTTTTTGATGATCTAAGTGATCGAGGTGGTCATGGTCTTCACTGGAGATAGTGGAATGATCGGTGAGCTTGGCAGAAATGGCAGTAGGGTGTATAAGCTACTGTGGCGGCGGTGTGGGGTCGGAGTTGTCTGTAACCCTAGTTTTGGGCTTGGTCAGAAATATATTTACCTCGGCGCCTCTGGTGGATCGAGTTCCACCAAACAATGGGAATTTGTAGCATGAAGGCTAGCGAAGGCGTGGCTGGAAGCTCAGGTGCTCCGGTGGTCGAAGGAGTGAGTTCGAAGAGGTTTTGGTGAGGTGGTTTGTTCCAGGTTTGTGCAGGGATTGCTTGAATTCGATTTCGAGTTAGTTTTGATGTTCTGATGATCGAGATCCGATACGAGGATGATCGCCGACATGCGAGAGGAGTCGGGGATGGTCAGAGATGGCTGCATCGTCGGTGCATGTGCACGGTAGTGGTTTTGTGTCAGAAGTTTGGTTTGTGGTTTGTCTTGAGGGAGGGCTCGTGTATTTGAGTAGGTGACTCGAGTGAGGTCTCGGGTCGTTCGAGTGTGGAAATTGGCTTCAGATTTAAACTTTATAACTTAAACAAATTTTTGAAATGAAAAAAAAGAAAGGATTTCTCGGGCCAAGGCTCGAGTAGCCTTCGGGTTGAACCCGAAGTGGCATTTTAAAATAGATTTTAAAAGTTTTTTTTAAAAGGCAAGATTTTGAATTTAAATAAATTGGTTTAAAACTCTTCCTGTATAAATTTCTTTTATATAAGATAAGTGTTTCTTTAACATGTGTGTATGAGGTTTGTAAATTGTTTTAAATTTTGTTAAGTTAAATCATTTTAAATCTTAATTAGAAATGGAAGTTAAAAGTAAATTTAAAAAGTGTAATGTTTTAAATGAACATGTTAATGATAATTAAGTCATTAATAAGGAAAAATATTTTATCTTAAGGTTAATTAAGATTTAATTATTTTAAATTAATTAAATTAATAAGGTAATTAAAGTATAATTAATTTAATTAATTAATTAATGATCAAGGATTAATAAATAAATAATTAAGGGTTGTAAGTTAATTAATTTAAGGGTTAATTAATTTGTAATTAAGGATCACTAATTAGATAAGTAAAGCTTATTAATTAATGATTATAAATTAATCAATTAAGTAATTAAAGATTAATTAAGTTACAATTAAGCATTAATTAATTAAGTAATTAGATATTTATTAATTGATAATTAGAGATCAATTAACTGGAAATTAGGGATCTATTAATTTGTAATTAATAATGGTTAATTAAAGCATAATTACTTAGGAAAATAATTAAATAGTTGTTAATAGTTAATGTAAAGATCATTAACTAGGGATTATGAAATGATTACTTAATGTGATTAATTTAAAATAATTAATTAGATTAATTAATTAAGAATAATCATTTGTGGAATTGGTTAAGTATAATTACTTAATGTAATTTATAAGGTATAATTACTTAGTGAAGTAACTAATGGGTAATTATTGGATATAATTAGTTGAAGAATAATTAATCAATGGAAGTAATTTGGGTTTAATTACTTTATGTAATTAATAAGAAGGATAATTACTTAGTGGAAGTAATTAAGGATTAATTACTTAGTGTAATTAATTAAAGAATTAATTAATAAAATTTATTTAGAAGTTAACTAAGTAATGTAATTAATTTAAGGGAAGTTAATTACTGAATGTGATTAATCAAGGTTAATTAATGAAGATGATTTTAATTAAGGAAGTAATTAAGGGATCATTAATTAATGTAATTAATGAGAGTAATTAAGGGTTGATTAATTAAAGGATAATTAATTAATATAAGTGATTATAGAATAATCAATTAATGTAATTAATTAAGAATTATTGTAATTAATTATAGTTAATTAATTAATGGGAGTAATTAAAGGTTAATTACTAAAATGGTTTGAGGGTAATTAATTTGTGTAATTAACTAAAGGCTAATTACTAATGTAATTGAAGGATAATTAATCAAAGATGATTAATTTAGATGGATAATTAGAGAATGATTAATTAATTGGTTTGTAATTAATAAATGGTTAAGTAAGCAGGATTTTTTAGTGATGGAAGTAATTAATTTAATTTATTTTAAATTAATTAGAGATGGTGTGATTAATTAATCTTTGCATATGGATGGCTGAATGATATCGAATGCCTTGGATTGTTTGATATCTCTGATATGAGATATGTGCTGATCTGTGATATGAGATGCTTTGGTTGAATTGTGATGATATGGATTATCTATTTGTGATAATGTGAATTATCTATTTGTGTGAATATAGATAATGAATTAAATTGTTTTAACTTAAAACAACTTGACCTTAAAAGACGGCGTTTTGGATTCGATGAGACCGGGATCGAGTTTCCAAATTTGGATATTCGAAAACCACGTCGATCCAAATTAACGATAGGTCGTGAATCTCAAGTGATGATCAAGATGAAGATTCAGAGTGCAAGGGCTATTGTCGTTAACTCTGAGGGTGATTCCAAAATGAGTGTAACGAGGTAGTGCCTTCGTTTTCGTTCGAACTTGGAACGAACTTATATGGATTGAATGCTTTCAGAACGTCGTCATTGGAGGACGATGAGAATTCTAAGTTATGTGTTCTGATAAGTCAATCATAGCCTCAAGCCTCATCAACCGGGAATGGCTAAAACAGAGGAGTTGCAGCAAGGCTAAGTGAGTCGCGTTCAAGTAGGACAAGATTTTCCTGCCTATATTTTGCTGTGTGGGCAGTTGGTTGCAAACAACTGGGGAGTTGTTTTGTTCGAGACTATCCAGTAAGGGATGGTTCCAGCCTTATGTTGCAGGGAAATCAGGTTGTATCCTCGGTACGGTGATCTAGGCCACCTATTGTGACGGGCGGTACTCCAGTAGCCCTGCCATTGTATGGAATCCAATCTCCAATAAGTGTCGTACCTTTTGATTGTGCCCAATTATGTTGGAATGTGAGATGTAAGCATACTAGCTATTTCTGTATTTTACTTGAAAACCCTATACCCTATTATAATATCACTGGATTTCCTATCGAATGTTTGGTTATCGTAAGGTTAAAAAAAATTCGTGTTCATGTGCAGGAAGTCTTACAAGATACCTTTTGTTTTCAAAGGTTTTCAAACTTAAGCAACTTTAACCTATTACTCACACCAGACCCATGTCCGACCCGAAGTTTATTTTCGGTTTTCTTAAACTCTTGGGTACTCAAATTTTTACGAGTATCCAAGGGATTCAGGTTAGCTTTGACGAATTCTAGAGGAGAATTAGAGCAGAAGGCTTCAGCGTTTGTAGATATATAGGTGTTTCCACTGTGTTGGTATCTCTATATTGTATCTGTGATAGACAGGTTTTATAACTGTTTATTGTGTTGTAATGTAAAGCTTTATAACTCTGATAGATGTTGTATATTATGTAATATACTTATGTGATTAATATAATTTATTCGTCCCGCTGTGAGATTCTGATGTTGTTTTGTTCTTTCTTTCTATCTTTTCTTTTTTCTATCACTTTCTTTCTTATTAATGATGCATCTTTACGTGGATTGAAAGGCGGGTCATTACAGTTGGTATCAGAGCACTAGGTTGAGTGAATACCTAAGCTTTAGAGTGATTTCTTTCTTAAGAGAGTATACTTGTAATTTTAATATATATATATATATATATATTTCTACCTGTTTGTTGGTTTACCTGTTCGGGTTTTCCAATATGAGTTCTAGTGGTAGGAAAGGTAATGGTGTGTGTAGCACGACTACCAATAGAAGAAGTCCGAGTGTTAGTGTATATGCTGAGGCTGCAGACCCAATACCGCCTCGAGTAAGCTTTGCAGTGTTGTTAGGATTTCACCAATCTCTGAAGGAAGCCTTTTTAAGGTGCAGAGTCCATCATTGAAGTGCAAGTTTGGATGAGTAAGAGTTTGGATCTATGGGTTAAGCAGAAGCGAGTGATGGTATCTCGGCAACTTCAGGAAGGAGCAGCTTCGTGGTGAAACGCAGTGACTACGGATGTATCCGAAGATGTTTCTTTTGGAGCAAGTTTAAGGAAGTGTGTCTGCATCGGTGAAGAGAATAAGTTTAGCAGGGTGTTTGTGTTTGGTTTGAGTCCCGAGTTCTTGAGGAGATGTCTGCCCATCTTTAGGCTCTGTGTGGAATTGGATGATATGGCTTTGAGGTTCAAAGAGCTTTGGATAGGAAGTCTTTGGCATATGTGCTAGCGTTGCAGCTCGGAGGTGTTCCGTGTGTCGACAAGTAGGTCATCTGGCTAAGCAGTGTTCTAGAGGTGGAGTTCAGAAGCAGCGGAGTGGATCCATTTCTTCGATGGATTAGCTAGATAAGCATAAGTTGTTCTGATTGGTAAAGAGAGAACAATATCTTTGGAAATTAGGCTGGGTGATCGCAAAAGTGACTTGCGATAGTTGAGTGTTCTCTTGGGTAATCTTTTGCTTGGGATCGAGGCATCTCTAGGGAAGGTAGGAGTTATTGAAAGTTGTCATAGATTTTTCCGGATGTCTTCGTAGTAGTCAAGGTTTGCCATCGCATCTGGATATTGAGATTTCGTATCGACTAGGATTCAAAGAGTGAACCGAGGGTCTAGCTAAGTAAAAGGATGGCTTCTAGAGAGAGAGAGTTTGGTGAAGCAGCTCAGGATTTCATGGTACTTCTGAGTTTTCTCTTTATGGATCTGTTGAACCGTATTTTCCAAGATGTGTCGGACTAGTCTGTGCTCGTGTTCATCGATGGATTTTTCTCATCTACTCCAGATCAGAGTTGTGCAGTGGAAGCAAGATAGCAGCTATTCTAGAGTGGAAGCAACCCTAGACTCCTTGGAAGTTCGCAGTTTTCTTGGATTAGAGGGTTTCTACAGGAAGTTCATTCGAGATCTGAAGGCGAGATTGGCGAGTGCACCTGTTTTGTCTTTTCCGGATAGGAGAAGTTAGTTTTCTACTAATGATTGTGGAGTAGAGTTTGTGTTCTTGATTTCGATAGATCTTGAGAGAATCATTTTGTTGGGTTGTTTTTGGTCCAGTTTGTTTCAAGAGGTATCAGCGAAGGTTGAGCTGATCAGGAAGGATGAAGGTAGCCCAGGATCGTCAGAAGAGTTTTGTGGATCAGAGATGGAGGAATTTGGATTTCGAAGTCGGAGATTTGATTTTGGATAAGTTTTCTCCGATCAAAGGAGCTATAAGATTTGGTAAAACTGGGAAGCTAGCTCCAAAGTGTATTGGATCTTTTTATGCTCTCGTAAGTATAAGTGTTTTGGCATGCAGGGTTTAATTTCCAGTTTGGAAGACTGGTATTCAATGTGTTTCACATATCTTTGAAGAAGTACATGTATGATCCATCACTGGTTGTGGAACCAGTAGTTCAGGAGGATTTGGTAGTTGAGCAGGACTTGACTGTGATCTGATATCCTGTTCAGTTTTGTAGATTGAGATGAGTAGGAGCTCAATAGCTTAGTGGGTAGCTAGTTCAGATTCGGTAGAGCGAGTATCCCAGTGTTTATACTTGGGAACTCTAGATAGTGTTAGGAAGGTCTATCCTGATTTGTGTCAGGATCATTAGATTTGTTGGTTTGAGTGAATTGGTTGCTATGGTTGTTAGCATATGGTTAATAATATATGCTTGTGGTTTCAAATTAAAATCTTTGATGGGGTATTAATTATCTTTGCTTTTAAATTTTGGGGACGAAATTCTTTTAAGGGGAGAGGAATGTGATGACCTGGAATTTTGGGTAATATCAATTTAAAAATCTGTATTAATAATTAAATTGATTTGACAATTTTCTTTTATAATTGTAATTTAAATTGGTAAAATTATTCTTTTAAAAGCAAATAAATATTTAATTGGTAAATTTTATCTTTTAAAGATTAATAAAATGTTTTCTATTTATAATTTATATATATTTGTATATATTGTAAATAGAAAAGCTTGGATTCGTATTTAACAAATAAAAACATGTTTTCAAATTCTAATAAAAACATGTTCGTATTTCATCCCTGTTTCAAATTTAAAACCTCTCAAAGCAACAAGCCTGTAGCAGATCAACAAAGCAAGCAAACCTGAAATCAAAGTTTTAAACCATCTCATCATAAAGTTCCAGTTCAACCATGCATTTTCATCTGCAATTCAGTTTTCAAGGTCAAACATTTTTCAAATTTCAGCATCTCAGTTGAAGCTTTATTCATCTTTCCAAAACAGGTGAGTAACATTTTTTTTTAAAAAAAGCTTAGGTATATGAATATCTGGTTGCATGTGAATTTCTGAAACAAAGCATGTTTTGTGTACATATGAGTTTTCTGTGTATATATGGATGTATAGATGTGTGCATGCCTGTTGTATCAGTAACTTTCATGTTCTTAGTTTCAAAGCTAAAATTTTAAACAAAATTCATTATCTCTTGATCTAATCTTTGTTAGGATTTAAGTTTCAAACAAAATCAGTTTTTTTAATCATGGATTAAGATTTAAAATTTTATTTAAGTAAATTAAATGTGTAATGCTTTGGAAAAAAAAAGAACAGAGCAAGCTTGAGTTTTGTTTAAAATTCAAACTTCTTAATTCATTGATTCAGGCATATAATCCGAATACTTAACCAAAATCATGATTTTTAAAAATGAAATCACAATTTTTAGATGTGGGTCGAATGAGCAGTTCAAGTTTGTACAGAATTTGAATTTTGGGTGGTTTCTGATGATCTAAGTGAACGGGGAGGTCGTGGTCTTCACTGGAGATAGTGGAATGATCGGTGAGCTCGACAATAATGGCAGTAGGGTGTATAAGCTACTGTGGCGGCGGAGTGGGGTCGGGGTTGTCTGTAACCCTAGTTTTGGGCTTGGTCGAAAATGTATTTACCCCGACACCTCTAGTGGATTGAGTTCCACCAAAAATTAGGAATTTGTAGCATGAAGGCTGGCGAAGTCGTGGCTAGAATCTCAGGTGCTCCGGTGGTCAGAGGAGTGAGTTGAGGAGGTTTTGGTGAGGTGGTTTGTTCCAAGTTTTTGCAGGGATTGCTCGAATTCGATTTCGAGTTAGTTTTGATGTTCTGATAATCGAGATCTGGTACGAAGATGATCGTCGACATACGAGAGGAGTCGGGGATGGTCAGAGGTGGCTGCATCACCGGTGCAAGTGCACGATAGTGGTTTTGTGTCAGTAGTTTGGTTTGTGGTTTATCTCGAAGGAGGGCTCATGTATTTGAGTAGGTGACTCGAGCGAGGTCTCGGGTCGTTCGAGAGTGGAAATTAGTTTTAGATTTAAACTTTACAACTTAAACAAAATTTTGAAATGAAAAAAATGAAAGGATTTCTCGGGTCAAGGCTCGAGTAACCTTCGGGTTGAACCCGAAGCTGCATTTTAAAACAGATTTAAAAGTTTTTTTAAAAGGAAAGATTTTAAATTTAAATAAATTGGTTTAAAACACTTCTTGTATAAATTTCTTTTATATAAGATAAGTGTTTCTTTAACATGTGTGTATGAGATTTGTAATTTTTTTTAAATTTTGCTAAGTTAAATCATTTTAAATCCTAATTAGAAATGGAAGTTAAAAGTAAATTTAAAAATGTAATAATTTAAATGAACATGTTAATGATAATTAAGTCGTTAATAAGGAAAAATATTTTATCTTAAGGTTAATTAAGATTCAATGATTTGAAATTAATTAAATTAATAAGGTAATTAAAGTATAATTTATTTATTTAATTAATTAATGATTAAGGATTAATAAATAAATAATGGTTGTAAGTTAATTAATTTAAAGGTTAATTAATTTGTAATTAAGGATAATTAATTAGATAAGTAAAGATTATTAATTAATGATTAGAAATTAATCAATTAAGTAATTAAAGATTAATTAAGTTACAATTAAGCATTAATTAATTAAGTAATTAGAGATTTATTAATTGATAATTAGTGATCAATTAACTGGAAATCAGGGATTAATTAATTTGTAATTAATAATGGTTAATTAGAGCATAATTACTTAGGAAAGTAATTAAAGAATTGTTAATAGTTAATGTAAAGATCATTAACTAAGGATTATGAAATGATTAATTAATGTGTTTAATATAAAATAATTAATTAAGAATAATCATTTGTGGAATTGGTTAAGTATAATTACTTAATGTAATTTATAAGGTATAATTACTTAGTGAAGTAATTAATGGGTAATTACTGGATATAATTAGTTGAAGAATAATTAATCAATGGAAGTAATTTGGGTTTAACAACTTTGTGTAATTAATAAGAAGGATAATTACTTAGTGTAAGTAATTAAGGATTAATTACTTAGTGTAATTAATTAAAGAATTAATTAATAAAATTTACTTAGAAGTTAATTAAGTAATGTAACTAATTTAAGGGAAGTTAATTACTGAATGTGATTAATCAAGGTTAATTAATGAAGATGATTTTAATTAAGGAAGTAATTAAGGGATCGTTAATTAATGTAATCAGTGAGAGTAATTGAGGGTCGATTAATTAAATGATAATTAATCAATATAAGTGATTATATAATAACTAATTAATGTAATTAAATAAGGATTAATGTAATTAATTATAGTTAATTAATTAATGGGAGTAATAAAAGGTTAATTACTGAAATGGTTTGAGGGTAATTAATTTGTGTAATTAATTAAAGGCTAATTACTTAATGTAATTAAAGGATAATTAATCAAAGATGATTAATTTAGATGGATAATTAAAGAATGATTAATTAATTGGTTTGTAAATAATTAATGGTTAAGTAAGCAAGATTTTTAGTGATGGAAGTAATTAATTTAATTTATTTTAAATTAATTAGAGATGGTGTGATTAATTAATCTTTTCTTATGGATGGCTGAATGATATTGAATGCCTTGGATTGTTTGATATCTCTGATATGAGATATGTGTTAATCTGTGATATGAGATGTTTTGGTTGAATTGCGATGATATGGATTATCTATTTGTGATAATGTGAATTATCAGTCTATGTGAATATAGATAATGAATTAAATTATTTTAATTTAAAACAACTTGAACTTGAAAGACGACGTTTTGGATTTCGATGGGACCGGATCGGGTTTCCAAATTTGGATATCCGAAAATCACATCGATCCAAATTAACGATAGGTCGTGAATCTTAAGTGATGACCGAGGTGAAGATTCAGAGTGCAAGGGCTATTGTCGTTAACTCTGAGGGTGATTCCAAAATGACTGTAACAGGATAGTGCCTTTGGTTTCATTCAAACTCGGAACGAACTTGTATGGATTGAATGCTTTTAGAACATCGTCATTGGAGGACGATGAGCATTCTAAGTGATGTGTTCTGATAAGGTAAACGTAGCCCCAAGCCTCATCGACCGAGAATGGCTAAAATAGGGAGATGCAGCAAGGCGAAGTGAGTCGCGCTCAAGTAGGACAAGATTTCCCCTGTCTAGAGGTCCCTTTTTATTCGGCTGTGTGGGCAGTTGGTTGCAAACAACTGCAGGGTTGTTTTGTTCGGGACTATCCAGTAAGGGATGGTTCCTTGTATTGCAGGGGATTTAGGGTGGATCCTCGGTATGGTGATCAAGGCCACGTACTATGACGGGCGGTACCCTAGTATCTCTGCCATTGTATGGAATCCAATCTCCAATAAGTGCCGTACGTTTTGATTGTTCCCAACTATGTTGGAACATGAGATGTAAGCATTCCAGTTATTTCTGTATTTTACTTGAAACCCTAGACCATATTATAATATCACTGGATTTCCTATCAAATGTTTTGGTTATCGTAAGATAAAAACTTTTTTGTGTTTATGTGCGGGAAGTCTTACGTGATACCTTTTGTTTTCAAAGGTTTTCAAAGTTAAGAAACTTTAACCTGTTACTTACACCAGACCCATGTCTGACTAGGAGTTTATTTTTGTTTTCTTAAAATCTTGGGTACTCAAATTTTTACGAGTAGCCAAGTGATTCAAGTTAGCTTTGATGAATTCTGGAGGAGAATTGGAGAAGGAGGCTTCAGCGTTTGTAGATATATAGGTGTTTCTACTGTGTTGGTATCTCTATGTTGTATCTATGATAGACAGGTTTTATAACTGTCTAGTGTGTTGTAATGTAAAGCTGTATAACTCTGATAGATGTTGTATATTATGTGATATACTTATGTGATTAATATAATTTACTCGTTCTGCTGTGAGATTCTGATGTTGTTTCGTTCTTTCTTTCTATTTTTTCTCTTTTCTATCCCTTTCTTTCTTATTAATGATGCGTCTTTCTATGGATTGAAAGGCGGATCATTACAAATACATCCATAGTATTCACGCGTCGAACATCCAAGTACCGAAAATATAGATCATTTGGGTGAAAGAAAGAAAAGACATAACAAAATCTCACAAAAAGTGACGAGTAAAATATGATATACGAATGATCTTTACAAAAGAAAGACTGAACTCTAGATCGAGGAATGATTGCTCCTAATGGTAGCGAACCATATAGCTCTGCTGCATATCCCATGTTTTAGTCATTACCGGGTTATGAGACTTGTAAGGTAACGATTACCTTTTTCCTCTCTTAGAAAATCCCACTTGGAATGCTAACACTGCCTTCCATGCAATAATGCAACGCCAGTATTCATCCATACAAGTTGTTTAAGATAAGAACAAACGAAGACACCACTTCAACTACATTCGTTTTAGAATTGCCCTTAGGATTAGTAGTAAGTAGCCATTACACTTCAAAGAACTCCATCTTCGATTCCATCATCTTCAAGATGTCTTCAATACGACGCTTAAGTTGGTTCGAAGTGGTTTTCGGATAATTCATACTTATCCGATCCTGGTCTTTTTGAACCGATATTCGATAGTTTTGGGTAAACTCAACCCGGTTCTTTTAGAAATTATTAGATGATATATAAGACTGAAGATCACCTCATAACTATTTAAGTGGACGGATTTCCTTATCATTTGTCTCAAGAGAACAAAACAAAATTTATACACATAGTACAACATCATCGGAGATAACTGTGCCATATTACTCTCGTGTTTCTTTTAGGTATTTCCATAATTATATTTTTGGCCAAGATTTGTTAGTCAGTTGTTTAACTATCAAATAAACAAATAATCAAACATAGATTTAATTCCATGTAAGATCCACTAAGCCTCTATTAATCAATCTCACATTAATCAAATCTCTTTTAATTATTCGAATCAAAATATCTTCCCCAAAGGATAATATCCACGACCCATTATACTCTTTCACTACTTGGGAAAACACTCATATACTTATCCTACCAATATAGCATATTACAAACCATTATACTTTCAATACCTAGAAAATATCCATATACTTATCTTAATGGTATATATATATATATATATATATATTAACAAAACTTAAGGAAGATTTCCTCCTCCTTAATTCATATTTGAATAGACCAAAACAAATATTATTTAAAATATTTCTTACATAAACCAAACCACCCATCCTTCGGTGTTTAGTATGAAAAGAATGTTACCATACCACCATAATTAAAAGGCTTATTTATCAAAATCAAATCTCATTCCTTTTATAAAAATTCCCTTCTTATAAGCTAATTTCATATTTGCACATCCTTTTATAAATCTCTAAATTTAGTTATAAAACATCTTTTTATAAATCTCTAAAAATGATTTATAAAATTCCTCTTTATTTATAAAATTCTTTTCTATTAATAAAACTCTTTCTATTTATAAAACTCTTTTGTAAATCTCCCTTTATAAATCCCTTTATATAAATCTTTTATACAATACTTTAAAAAAGTCCATTTTATGAATCCAAAACCCATTTTTATAAATCTTATTTACTTATCATAATCTACACAATCCTTAAAATATCATATACATTCCTTTATTTATAAATCTCTCTTCCTAGTATCACTTAAAAGACTCCTTTACAAAATATCGTTCATAAATCCCCTTTATAGAATATCATAGTTGAAAATCTCCCTTTTAAATAAATTCTTTTTATTAAGTAAAACTCCTTCTATAAAACAATTTATTGTTTATAAACAGCTTTACTGAATTTATTAATTACCCTTTAGACATCATATATAAATAATCAATTAACTTCAAAATAGCATTAATAAATTAAATTAATCAAATAAAAACATCCTTAAAAATTTAATTAAATAACTTAATCCATCATTATTAAATCAATTAATTAACCTAAACTACAATAAGAATACAATTAAATATCTTTAAACAATATAATTATTATAATTAAATATCTCTAAACATCTTTAATAATAAAATTAAATAACTTTAAACCTTTTTAATAAAAATAATTAAATAACTTAAAACATCTATAATAAATAATTAATTAACTTCCTTTAAAACATCATAATATAAATAAATAATTTACTCTAAACATCATTAATAAAATAATTAAACACTTTAGAACATCATTAATATGATAATTAATCGCTTTAAAACATCATCAATATAATAATTAATCACTTTAAAACATCATTTATACAATAATTAATTCTCTTTGAATAACTTAAATAAAATAATTAATAAACTTTGAAACCTTTATTTAAGATAATTAACAAACTTTAAACATTACTCAGATGGAGGATTTGTGTCCACAATGGTGCTTAGTGAAAGGTTAGCGTCCACAATGGTATTCAGACAAGCTACCATTTTATTCAATTTAACTTTTCAAGTCATATTACTGGTATTTACATAACAGGCATATATGTAAGTAAAATAATTTACTTTCACTATCTATTCCATCATTTATTCTATATTAATTAATCCACATATTAATTAACTAACATATGAATAAATGTCTAATTTTTATATAATAGCAGAACGAGATATTATTCTGCCAAACAGATGTCATCGATAATCTATTCCATTTAATTTATTGCAGAACGAGATTTTATCCTACTAAACAGATTCCTCAAAATAATCTGTCTAATTAAATTTAACAGATTGGTGTTTTTTTGGCCAGATAGATATCACCTATAAGATATAATTTTAATGATGTTATTTTTTTTATAAATTTGAATTTTATAAATAAACACCAAAAGCTGTCAACATGCCTAGCAGGTAACCAAAACAAAAAAGGAAAAACATAAACTGCCGAAGCAAGCAAATAGACAAACAATAACAGAAGACCATAATAACAACGAGAGCAGGCAAAGACGCCCTCCAGAAATAGTCGCTGAACATACCGGCCGATAATCCGAAAAGACAACCGCTCAAGAGAACGGCGATAACGAGCTCTGGGAAATCCTCCGCCCGAGATCCAATATAAGAAGAGGAAATAAGTCCCCGATCCAAACCTGAATATCCAGAGCCTGAAAACCAAGAGCCACAATATCAGAGAAAAAAGGAGGGAGTTTCGGGGACGGGAAAGCCAGAACCACCTGGCTCGGAAGCGGGCTTCATCCAATTCCCGCTCTATAGGAAAACTGAGAACAGGTAATAGATAGCAGGTCCACAAGGCGGCCAGAACGGGAACTCACCGACCCCTTGAAAGGTCTTGCACGAAAAGCCAAGAAAACATCGTTTCTAACCCGACGAATAATGGAAGAGGGATCCATGGGAGATTCCTCATAAATTGCCTTGTTCCGCGCGCACCAGAGGTGCCAACAGATCAGACAAGGTATCAAGCGAAAGACGATAGAGCGAAGAGATTTACCAGAGATTCCGTTCCACCAGGTTCTCTGTAAATCAGCCGGCGAGCCGTTGCTACCTCGGATACCAATCAGATTTCCGAAGTAATTCCAGCAGGATCTGGCAGAGAAACCTGAGAAAAGCAAATGATCCAAAGATTCTGAATCCCCGTTGCCGCAACATCTACATTGGGAGACAGTAGGAATGCCAATCCTCTGAAGGTTCTCATCAACTGGAAACCCTTTATGAAGGGTTCGCCACATGAACAAAGACACTTTAGGAGGGATTCTAGCATCCCAGATGAAAGAGAACAGAGGGAGAACCGGAGCCGGATTACGAGCTGAGCTCCAGGCCTTCAAGATTGAAAACGAACCGCCATCCCATCCGGATTGACCTCCATGAGAATCAGAGAACGATTTGACCGATTGCATGTGCTTCCAAGTCTCACTAGCGAATGAGGGAGATCCGGAAAATCCAGCGGATGCCAGCCTATGGTACTTGGCATGCAGGAACGTCGCCCATAAGGAGTCGTTTGTCCCAAACCTGTACCACAACTTGCCAGCAAAAGCCGAGCATATGTCCTTAGGGTTACGCAAACCAAGCCCGCCCTCGTTCTTGGGACGGCACACGACGTCCCAAGATACCCAGTGATGACGGTGGTTGTCAACCTTCGACCCCCAGAAGAAGGACGATGCCAAAGATTGGAACGACCAAAAGAAAGAAGAGGTAGGGGTCATCGCAGCAAACACATGAGTGCCCAACGAGCCTAATACCGACTTGATGAGAACCAATCTTCCTGCTTGAGAAAGAAGAGACGCATTCCAACGGATAATCTTCCCCCTAACTTTGTCCGTCAGAGGATCGAAGAGGGCGTTTAGTTTCCTACCTCTGTAGAGAACAATGCCCAAATAAGGAAGAGGACGGGAAGCTTCCCGGAAGCCGGTAAACGATTGGACCCAAGAAACCCTGGAAGGGTCCATGTCCTTCGCGTGGACAAAGCTACTCTTCGAAGAGTTAACGAGCTGTCCCGAACACCGCTCGTACTGGTGGATAAAGCGAATCAGGCGTCGAACAGAAGTCCGGCTTCCGTTGGAGAAAATGACAATGTCGTCCGAAAAGGATAAAGAGGAAACGATCGGGCACCCTCTCGGAAGGCCAAAACGGTGAACTTGGCCGAAAATCGTTAAGGTGTGGATCCCTCGAATGAAAGCCTCTGCCGCAATCACGAAAAGAGATGGAGAAAGAGGACCATCTTGTCGAAGACCTCTACCCGCCTTGAAAAAACCATTGGTCGATCCGTTAATGAGAACGGAGAACCAACAGTTGGAGATATGCCTCCAAACCAAATCGATAAGGGTTTCAGGAAACCCAAAGGCACGCAGTACCCTGATGACGAAAAACCACGACATACGATCGTAGGCCTTTTCCATATCTAGTTTGAAAACAACATTAGATCCTCTGACCTTCCGGTCAATCTGTGAAATCAGTTCCTGGGCTAAAAGGACGTTATCAGTGATTAAACGGCCTTTAACAAAACCCGCCTGAGAGGAGGAGATGATACGATCAAGGTACGGAGCCAAACGATTGGCCAATACCTTAGAAATCACTTTGTTAGAGAAATTACACAGGCTGATCGGATGAAATTCCGCGCATGACCGAGGGTTATCACACTTCGGAATAAGGACCAAGTTGGTGGAAGCCCAACTAATGGGAAGAATGCAGCCGGAAAAGAAATGTTGGATTGCCAGGCAGAAGTCTGGCTGAATGATAGGCCAAACACTCCGATAGAAGGAACCGTTGAAGCCATCCGGCCCACTGGCACTATGCTTGCTAAGAGCAAAGACACAGGCACGGATTTCTTCCGACGAAGGCGGAACAACTAATGCGTCACTTCCCTCTGGAGGGACCAGACGGGGAATGAAGGAGAGGAGATCCGGATCCGGATCCGCCACAGAAGGAGAACCCAGAAAGGATTGGAAATGAGTCAAAATGATCTCCTTGACTTCAGCAGGAGTTGTAGCCACAGAGAGATTCGACCTTAAAATTTCTCGAATAGAAAGAAGGTTTACTTTCTTACGAATTGAAGAATAGAAATTTTTTGAATTCGAGTCACCTTCGACCACCCATTTGACCCTCGCCTTTTGGCGAAGATAGGAGTTTTCGATACGAAGTTCCGATGAGAATGCCAATTGAGTAGAGGCCCACTTCTCCTTGTTATCGACAGAAGGGTTCTCGTCGAACAAAGATTCGGCAAGGATGAGGGACTCCTCTGCCGCACGAACACGGTCAAAAATGTTTTTGAAAACAAGGGAATTCCAATTCTTAAGGAAAGCCTTAAGACGTCTCAGCTATTGGGAGAAAGCCCCCAAGGGAGAAGCAGAAATAGGAGAGGACCACGAGTCCTCCACTACCTGAAGAAAAGAGTGGTGGGAACACCACATACTTAGGAAGCGAAAAGATGAAGGCCCCGATAGAGAACGCGGTGAACAGCGCAAAACCAATGGGGATCAGGACAGGAACGATGGAGATGAGAAGTAGAGAAGGAAAAGGGGAGATTCAGCCAATCAGGAGAACCAAAAATTCTGTCCAATCGGGATAGGATCCGGTTCGGTCCCTCCTGGTTGTTAGACCAGGTATAAGCAGAGCCCACGAAAGGGATTTCTGATAAACCAGAGCTAACTATGAAAGAATTGAAGTCAGAAACCGAGGAGCGATTGATGGCCACCCCCCCTAGTTTTTCAGCCTGACTAGCGACAACATTGAAATCACCACCCACAACAGAGTATGAGAACCCCATCTCAGCTAGTGAAAGAATGTCATCCCATAGGGATAATCTCTCCATCCTATCGCACTTGGCGTAGACCGCCGAGAAAAGAAAAGGTTGAGGGAAGAGGGAGGCAGAACACATCATAGAGATAAGCTGGGCCGAGTCAAAAACAGGGCGAACAACACAGCCTTTGTACCAAAGAATCCAAATCTTACCCGAAACATTGGACACGACACCGCCAAACCCAAGCGACAACACTACCTTGGTAACCTCTCCAGGACCCACAAATGGTTCTAAAAGAGCCACCAAGCAAACAGAATGTTTCCGGACAATGCGCTTCAACCTAGCGGAAGAAGCATCATTGCCAATACCACGAATATTCCAGAAAAGAAAGTTCGACATGAACGCGGAGACAACAGAGGGGCAAGAAACAAGCAAAGGAAAAGCAGAGCAAACGCAACTCAGATAAGATATAAAGAATAAAGAGCAGACCGATCGGTCTGCTCAATCGCCGCTATAGAGCGTGTGCGGATTGTGCGAGGAGTGACGGGAAGACCTCTCGATCTGCGACGAGAGGGTCGATGGGGATGCGAAGCCGAGATCCGAGGGACGGACTCCGCAGATACTCCAATCGGCTCCAGCGAGCCCGGCTGCCTAGAAGAAGATCTGGAGGGAGCCGAGTTCTTAGTTAGACGAGTTAGGCGATCATTAATGATCGCAATCTCCGCCTCGCTAAGCATCGGAATGGAAATCGATAAAGAGCAAGAGGAAGAGGGAAGGGAACAAAGAGAAGAACAACAATCAGACGATGGGACATGAGTAACCGCCTCAACCGGATAGAAACGGAAGAATGCAGGGGTGCTGATAATACGCATCCCACGGTGCTGTAGGAATCTAACCCAAGCCGGACTGTCACTGATGAGACAGCCCCGCGAGACAGGTGTGGTTCGCAAGACTTCCCTGACAGAGAGATCAACAGAGCGGACCAAAGAAGGCTGACAAAATTCCCGGCTGTCCGCATAGTGGTCCGAATCAGTGACCACTATGTGACCGCTGGAATATCACCCGACCCACTCGATCCAGGCTAAATGAAATCTCCGTAGAGACCATAGGAGACCAGCCAGAAGAGGAAGTCTCAAAAGAGCCATAAACGACACAGAAGAGGCCTCGCAATGGCTCAATACCAAAAACCAACTAAAGGACCCGCACTGTCCGCTCCAAACGAAGTGCTCAATGCCAATAGGACCTGACACGCCACCAGTCAATGACTGGGCAACAATGTCAGGGAGCACACACCTAGGTGTGACATGGCTCAAAAACATAAAATAAACTCCATCAGCCAAAAACCAAAAAGCCTCTACTAACCCTTCAACATTGAACAAATAAGAAATCAAAGGCGAGAAATTCACCCACCTGCTCAGGCCAGAACTTACCTGCTGTTCCGAGGCATGACACAGTACTAGAGAATCAACCACAAACTGCTCACTATCCAATTCGGCCAACAAACAGGGGCAATCAAACTCAACAGCCGACCAAGCTCGGACGTCTCTTAGCAAAGAACAGTCCCAAGGAATGGTAGCCAGAGCAACGCTACCCACAGCCAAAGCATTCGCCCCAAAACTAGTATGGGACTACAGAATCGATGAAGATGGAGCAACATGCGCAGGGCTGGATGGGGCGATGAAATCCCCATCAGCCGACACACACATCCAATATAACCAAAATCACAAACCACCGAGCCCACCGATACCGGCTCCTCCCCAAAATGCAACAGCTCACACGATGCAGCAAATGATAAAGCAGGTTCGAATTGGGCGATGAACTCTCGACTCGATTCAACCTCATATAAACAAGGTGAAGCCGGCGCCACCTGCAAATCATCAACCAGAGAGTTTCGCCCATAGGGGAGAAGCCGAGCCTTTAACCCATCATCGAAAATCAGTAGTATTTCCATAAAGCATCCCTCGACCATCAGAAAGCGAGATCGACAGAGATCCCCAAATTTAGCCAACGAGAAAACCCTAATTTCCACCAAGCATTCTCCAGTGAAAACTACCGACATGGGACCAGCCACCTCCGCTAAAATGGCAGAAGCAATAGCGGCGAAGGAAGGGCAATCACGCAAGAACGAGCCAGAGAGAATGAACTCGCCTTCGGTCGAGATCGACATCGGAGACAAAACCAGAACACAACAAGACTGAAGTTACTCAGAGAGAAGGCAGCAAAAATAGAGAGAGCAACAGGAGAGAGATAACCGCAATTAACACGAGCACTATTTCAATCGCTAATCAGAGGCGGCCATTATTACCGTTGAGAAGAAGAAAAAGTTTTATTAGGATAGTTGCTTAAATACAAACGAGACCAAATGAGCACTATTTCATTTCAAATAACGTAATTAAATTCAATCCCTATTATTTTATTAATATTTTAACCATCAACAAATCTATCAATAAGTTATGCTTCCATGTTGTCCTAGTCAATACGAGACCAATGAAAAATTATGTGGATTAATCGGATTTAAATTGAGTGAGATATTGCATTTTCAATTCAACACACTTATTCACTGTTTAAATAAATATAATATAGATTTCTCACCCTATGGCCCAAAGCCCCAAACCCGCATAGCCTCCGTTCATTTTTATCCCCTCATTCATGCGCAAATGGCATTTCAAAGGACTAAACTGTAAAATGCCGCCTCCCCTTACTTTTGTTTTGCATGCTTTAGGTCTAAAAACGAAACCGCCACGTCCAACACCCCTTCACCGATGCTCGGGCCACCGATAGTCAAGCTTCCACCACTACCAAAACCGCCACTATCATCCACATGCATAACCAGCCCAACTCAGGTCGAGATCAACACCACCCCGCCGTCGCCAGAAGCCAAAAACCGAGCCCACGATCACAGCGAAAAGACACCCGTGCCTTCATCCACCTCGTAGACCTCCACCTCGCCACGCACGACCAACCGCCCCTCCCCTCCTCGACTTTCCAACTGCACACGCCTTCTCTTCCATGCATGTACACACTTGCATTCCTACACACCGACACACGACTGCCTCCAGCAAATCCCAGCCAGCCACCGCCGTCCACCGCCAATCAACTCACCTCCTCCATTCAAGGCATACTCCAAGCCAAGTACAATAGTACTCAACACATTGTTAGAATTCCTAAAGGTCAAGTGAATGAAAATTAACATAAGTCCCACATCGCCAATTTATTGAGAGGTATATTAGTTTATATATGCCTTTCTCAAGTGGAGGTTGGGGGCCTGGGGCTCCCAAATGTATGCTTCGTTGTGAGGAGGAAGATCATGCATCACCACCACACACGCGCGCGCGCCGCCGTCGTCCGTCCGACCGAACCGGGCTGGGTACGGGTCTAAAATGACCATTCTTTTTACTAGGCCACTCTTTAACGGTTTTGGGCTTTATCTGAAACTGGGTTGGGCCTGGAATTTGAAGAGAAGCGGGCAGGCGTTTTGCCTGAGGAGATGCGACTGTTCATAAGCAGACGCGAACAGTAGCAGGTGCGACCCGTTAGAAGCAAACGGGTGCGAACCGATTGAAACGGACATGGGCGAACAGATGCGGCGCAAGCGGGTGCGAACCGACTGAAGAGGCGCGGGCGAAACAGTGCGAGCAGGTACGAAACAGAACCGTTGGACAGGCGGGTGCGACCCGTTAACGAACAGCAGCGACCAAAAGGCAACGGGTGCGACCCGTCAAGCGGACGCGACTGTTTGAAGGGATGCGGACGAAATTATAAATAGGAGAGAATACTGATCACATTCTCATTCTATTCCAATCTAATTTCTTCTGCTTCTTTGCTCCGCTGCTCTATATTCCATATATATCACAGAGTTGACAAACTCATTTTTTCAGAATCTGAATCTTCTTCTTCCCTTCTACTGCCATACTCTAAATCACAGAGTGATATACTCATTACGATCTCGAGCAGAATACGTCTGTTGTATCCTGGGAGAATTTTGAAATAAAATTCTTAAGGAAATTGTTACGACAAGCCTCAGATGGAATTTCCTTTATATACTGGTTAGATTCACTGTAATCTTTCCCGTTTATAAGTTATACTATTTCTTACAATAGTATAACGTTGTTGTTGTAATTTATTTACAACGTAACTTATTGTTACATTTATCTAATACAGAATCCAGCGTAGTGGAATTCTAATTAATAAACTTGTGCGACGAGTTTATTGTAGCGTGCTATCTGTTTTGGTATACTAGACAAATAACATCTTAAGAATTTTACTGTTTTACACTAAAACAGAGATGTTAACAGTTGACAACATGAAAATGGATAAGTCCAATTTTTCAGCGGTTATTTCTGAATGCAATTTGATTCAGAACCCTAACCAATGGTGGGCTGACACAGGAGCTACTCGTCATGTTTGCTCTGAAAAATCCATGTTTTCAACATACCAGAAATTCGATCAGAAAGAAAGACTCTACAAGGGTAATTCTGCAGTTTCCATGATCGAAGGCAGTGGCACAGTTATCCTCAAGTTCACTTCTGGAAAAACTGTCAAATTGAATGACGTGCTTCACGTTCCAGACATACGCAAGAATCTCATCTCTGGTGCAGTCCTATCAAAGAAGGGATTCAAGATGGTGTTTGAGTCAGACAAGATGGTTCTGTCCAAAGCTGGAATGTATATCGGAAGGGGATATTTATGTGATGGCCTATTTAAGGCAAATATAGCCGTTACCGGCAATAAATCTATGTATTCTGATTGCGCTAATAATAAAATAAAAGTCTCTTACTTGCTTGAGCACGAAATTTTACTATGGCACGATAGATTAGGACACATAAACTTCCGAAAAATGAAGAAATTATCAAACTTGGGATTGATTCCAAATTTCCAAGTAGATAAGAACTACAAATGTGAGACATGTGTAGAAGCAAAAATGGTCAAACAACCATTTAAATCTGTTGACAGAAGCACCGAACCATTAGGTTTGGTACATACAGATTTATGTGATTTTAAATCACTACCTACAAGAGGTGGGAAAAAGTATTTTATGACTTTTATTGACGATTATACGCGATATTGCTATGTATATCTTTTAAATAGTAAGGATGAAGCAATAACCGCGTTTATAAAATACAAGGCTGAGGTAGAAAATCAGTTAAATAAAAAGATCAAGATATTGAGATCTGATCGAGGTGGAGAATATGAATCACCAATTGAACAGTTCTGTGCCGAAAATGGTATAATTCATCAAACAACAGCTCCATATTCACCACAACAAAATGGTGTAGCCAAGAGGAAGAACAGAACGTTAAAAGACATGATTACTGCCATGCTTTTAACTTCTGGTCTACCGACGAACTTGTGGGGGGAAGCCTTAAATATGTCTAATCACATATTAAACAAAGTTCCTCACAATAAAACGGAAACAATTCCATATGAGATATGGAAAGGACACAAACCAAGCTTTAAATACCTCAAAGTGTGGGGGTGCTTGGCAAAAGTTCCAGTTCCGCCTCCCAAGAGAGTCAAACTTGGACCAAAAACAGTAGATTGTTATTATCTTAGGCCAGCCCAAAATAGTAGTACCTACAGATTTTTGGTATTCAAGTCTGATATAAATGATATTCATGTAAATACCATCATGGAATCAAGAGATGCCTCGTTCTTTGAAGATGTGTTTCCACATAAAAGAAACGATGGAAATCCTGTCCCAAAAAGGACAAGAGATAACAGAGATGAGACATGTGAAGATGAAACTCATCAGGACAACGAGGAGGTTGAACAAAGAAGAAGCGTAAGGGCAAGAACTTCCAAAACATTTGGTTCGGATTTTTTAACTTATATGTTAGAACACGAACCTCAAACGTACAAGGAAGCAATGTCATCTTCTGAATCTTCATGTTGGAAAGAAGCAATCCAAAATGAGATTGATTCAATTCTAAGTAATAAAACTTGGGAAATTGTTGATATTCCACCAGGAATAAAACCAATTGGCTGCAAATGGATTTTCAAGAAGAAAATGAAAGCAGATGGCTCTATCGACAAGTATAAAGCCAGATTAGTAGCCAAAGGATATCGTCAAAAAGAAGGAGTAGACTTCTTTGATACCTATTCACCGGTTACACGAATAACCTCTATAAGAATGTTAATAGCAATTGCATCCATTTATAATCTAGAGATTCATCAAATGGATGTAAAAACAGCATTCTTAAATGGAAATCTCGATGAGGAGATTTACATGGAGCAACCTGAGGGATTTATTTCCAAAGGAAATGAAAACAAAGTCTGTAGATTAGTCAAATCATTATACGGACTAAAACAAGCTCCAAAGCAATGGCACGCAAAATTTGATAGTGTCATGATGAAAAATGGTTTTCGTATAAATGAATGTGATAAATGTGTTTATTACAAACAGGTTGGACAATCATATGTGATGATTTGTCTATATGTAGACGATATGCTAATCTTTGATCCTAATACTAAAGTAATAGAGACTATAAAGAAGATGTTAATCAACAATTTCGATATGAAAGACTTAGGAGTTGCGGACGTTATTTTGGGAATCAAAATAATAAGAACACCTAATGGAATTGAACTATCTCAGTCACACTATGTAGACAAAGTGATTGAAAAATTCCAAGAGTATGGAATTAAAGGAGTGAGGACACCTTTTAATCCATCGGAAGTACTGCATAAAAACACTGATGAGAGTGTAATGCAACTGGAATACTCTCGTGTGATAGGATGCTTAATGTATCTGATGAATTGCACCAGACCAGATATAGCTTATGCAGTAAGTCGATTGAGCAGGTATACAAGCGTAGTGGAATTCTAATTAATAAACTTGTGCGACGAGTTTATTGTAGCGTGCTATCTGTTTTGGTATACTAGACAAATAACACACATCCCTTAATATTATCTATACTGCAGAAACATATGGCATCATAACAAGCTGTTGCATACATACGTATTCTATGTATTTTATTTTTTTCCAATATCAGAATATAGTGTATATATATGAAGAAGAAAGTTGCTTCAACAAGAGCAACGTTGGTTTATGTCTCCATAGATATGAGGCCATTCACTTGTTCATGCTACTGTGCCCTTGTATATTTATTTATTTTTTCTTGCGTGCCTGTCTATATTTTACAAAGGAAAAAAAAACGAAAAACGAAAGAACGTGTCTTGTTGTGTTCTTATTTTCTTGCATACCACTATGTGAATATGTATAGGCTAAGTTATGTAAGGACACAAGAATTAAATGCAACCAGCCAAAACTCAATGCAAGGACAAATTGAAGAGGTATGAAAAAAGTGATTGTGTGTGTAACGTATGTAAATGAATTTTTGCATGAAAAGATTTTAGGTACTCCGTTACACAATATCTTATTCGTGTACAAACAGCGAACGACAGAAATAAAAATACGTTCGTGCATAAAAATGTGATATGATCACAAAACAACAAAAAATATGTTGGTTAACTTATTCTGTAAAGTTTCAAAAAGCCAACATTTGTTGTAAAATACGTCAAATGAAGATTTATTTTCCAAATTAAAAATTATGGATAAATCAAATAAATTAAAATATGTCATCAAAAATCGTGCAGTTATTTGAAACATATTTTTTATAATAATTTAAATTCAAATTCGCATATTTAAATAATTAAACATCCAAATGTGAAGAATCAAAATTTTCGAGTCTTTACAGAAAAGCTATTTTAGCCATGGAGTCACTTCCTCCATATCTTGTCGATAGGTGAAGTAAACTGGTTTTAAATTATTATTATTTTAATTTCAAAGATTTAAAATAAAATTACTTATGCGAACTGTACTTGGAATAATTGGAAGAGGATAGGGGGTATAAGGGAAGATTCTCAAATGGAAAAAGGGTACCTAAGAGAAGAATGGAAATATTGAATTTTTCGTCTAGACCCATTTCAAGCATAAGAAGATAGGCTTAGAAAACTGATTTTTTCTACATTTGGATGTTAGCGACGATGCGTTAGGATTTTGGACGGTAGGCATTGGATGTGAAATTGGTTGAACTATACGTCTATCCATAGAAGTGTGAGAAAATTTGGATGTAAAAACAAGTTTTTTGTTTTCAAAAGTTGCATGCTTGTAGAACTACTTGTACATTTAGGGTGTTAGCACCATATTTTCGAAATTGTTTTAAAATAATGCATTCATATATGAGGTACCAATTTAGAATTTCTCAGTATACATATCATATGTATTGTAATACATTGTGCACTTGTACATGATTGGTTGCAAAATTGTTTGTACAGTAATTGATTAGAATGTTTGTACGTTATGTTGCATTGTTTAGTCCATGAGGCATTTTGAGGACGAAATTATTTTAAGGGAGAAGAATGTAACTGTAACATCCCGCAATTTTAAAGCTAATTAATTAAAAAGAATTTAATAAATAAGTGATAATGTTGAAAATGTAATTTTTAAAAATGTCAGAATTTGTCTACGAAACATATATTGTTGGGTTCGTCATGATTTTCTGATCAATTTTCATATATAAAGTTTTTCGATCGGAGTACAAATGATAAAGTTATCAGTGTTTGAAGTTTTTGAATAGGAAATAATTATATACACAATTATGGAAACAAAAACAAATTAGATGTTAATTGGTAATGTTAATGGAAGATTAGATGTTAATAAATGTCAATGATAAACTAAATCTCGGAAACTATACGCTATATGTGAAAGAAATGAACTAGATTAGTTAATTAAGAATCAAATTAACAAAAATCAAACACACTAATAAATAGACGCACAGAACACACCATAGGTCGACCGATAGCGTTCGACCTATGTCATATGAAATTTTCATAATGAGCATGTAATTGAACCACGTTGTATTCAATTATTTTTCTTCCGTACGAAGTAATCGATTTGTGTCGCTGATAAAAATAAAGATTTACATAGGATAAATCTAACGCTCCAAGTTAACTCCAAATCTCTATAAATACAAGATAGTTCTCACTTCTCTTTTCATATTTTCTGGAGCAGAGCTCTTCCGTTCTCTTTTTAATATAATTTCTAGATTTGTAAATATAAAATATTATATTATATATGCATATAAGTGGAGAAAAGAAGAAAATAAGAGAAGAGTAGAATCAATTTAGAACGACATCTAAAAAGGTAAATTAAAACTAACACTCTAATCTAAAGTGAATTCAATCCTTTCTCTAGATCTTTAATTTTAATAAATGAACACCCTTTATTATTTTGGATTTGAAGTAAGAGGGAGTCAAATAAAAAGGGAATGGATTCAGACATGGAGAATAGGATATCTAAACTAAATTGAATGAGAAAATTACATGTTCTTTTAATAAGATTAGATTTATATCGTTGTGATATAATTCATCGATGTTTAATTACAATCGATTTGGATATTTAATTGTAAGTTCTTAATGATTAGATATAAATTTCACTTCGGGTAATTTATTGTTTACACATAATGTATTAGTGTAAACAATGAATTGAATAATGAATTGTACACAAGTAATGATTATGGAATAGACCCAGTGAAATTTAGTATGGCAAGGATTTAATGAAATTGTAAACTTGTCTATATATTTTGTACTAGTGACTTGTTATGAATTTGTTAATAATAAACTGTTATTTAAACAAAGGGTAAAAATATAGAATAAAAGAATTCTACTAAAATCTTAGGGGTTTAAGAGATATTTTAATTCGTTTGTAACGATCCGATATTTTCAACCATTCGCATCCACACATGCCGGATTTGAATCGCTCAAAATACCAGATTGTTAATTTATATTTGGTAAAACTCAACATATACAGCAAATAAATAAATTACAGAATCAGAGATATAGAGTAATATAACAATATGCAGCGGAAATAAATGAATAGTAGTTCATGAAGCTACTATATATATATATATATATATCAGAGATGAAACAAATGTCTAAAATGCAATAGTCAAATACAAGATCAGAATACATCACTGAAATCAATTGAATAACTGCAAGCTGAGCAGATGTAGATGGATCTCCTAACGAAGCTCCCAACCCCAAAGGTGAGTCTCAAAGGCTGTATCACTCAGTCTGACCCGAGCGTAAAGGAAAACACAAAACACTCGAGTTATGATTAACATTTTTATATCAATAAATCTAACTCAAGTGAAATAACAAATGAAATACAAGTAACTCAAAGGATGTTTAGGATAACCATCATCTAAGGATCCGTTAAACTCCTTACTATGTAGTAATATACGCTATTATAATAATGTCTAAAGTAAAATAAACTTACTTAAAAATAGCGTTAAGGCTTTACATTTTCCACCTTAACACATATATAGTGCCAATAGTCTATACAGTACGGTAATACCTCCTGATCAGGAGGCTATCAGAGGATACTCCATAGGTACGACACAAATCAAACTCGTACAAGGCACGCCAGGGTAGGTGACACGGCACAACTAGGCAATGCTAGGGTAGATATACCAATTACGCTTCCGGACCGATGGTAACTCATAGCAGCCCCTACCGTCCACCTCGGGCCACAGTCCCAAAAATCAAAGGTACACCTAATCAATCACAAAGTAATAGAATGGTATCGAAGGAGTGTAATAGCCCGCCTTTTTGTACGCTTTAAATCGACGATAAAGCACACAAGTCAGACACAAACCATACAGAAGGGCGGATTGTTATTGGGATGAATAAGAAAAAGCAGAGAAAGAAAGAAAAAACAGAATCTTACAGCGGAACGACAAAATATAATAATCAAATAACAGTTCATGAAGCTGTTTTATAAAACATTTGATTATACTTATACAACACATATCAGAGTTACACATACCAGAGAATAATAAATAATGCAACGGAACAGTATGAATGCAGTGGAAAAATATAATCAATAATAGTAACACAATCTTCGTCTTTGTCCTCCAGAAATAATGTCTTCAAATCCTGAAATGTTCAATCTGACCCGAGCGAATTGAAAAGACAAAACACTCGAGTCAGAACTAAAAGATCTTATGTAAGTTAAATCAATAAAAAATAATATGAATGGAACAACGTCAGAGATGTTTATGGGATTTGACATCTCCTATCCAGTGTCTAACGTGAGTGCAGTAATTTAAGAGATGCTCGAGATTCACATTTCCTAAGGATCCGCTAAACTATTTACTATGTAGTAATATTTCGCTATTATAATAATGTCTATAGTAAAATAAACTTACTTTTAAATAGCATTAAGACTTTAGATTTTCTACTTTAACATGTAATAGTCCCAGTAGTCCATCCAGTATCATGGTTCCTCCTGATCGAAAAGCCACCAGAGGATACCACACGGGCTATGGAGAAAACTAAACTCGTACAAGGCGCGCTAGGGTAGGTGACACGGCACACAAGGAAATGCCAGGGTAGATATACCAATTACACACACGGGCTGGTGGTAACGCGTAGCAGCTATTACCGCCCACCTCGAGCCACACCCCCAAATCAAAAATCAAAAGTAGCCACCAAATAAATCTCAAAGTCAGAATATAATATTGAAGGAGTTTGTTCGATTAGAGGAATGACCACATTGGCCCGAGATCGCTCATGTTTTAGCCACCTTATGCCAACTCACGGGAGTTGGGTCCATGTATATACCTCAAAGGAACGCCGCCACCATCCTACTTCATTCTGGAATCTCCACCACGTACACAGTTGTTAAAGTGGTTTTCAGAGTTGGCAGAGAGTATGACAACTTTTGATTTCGGTCTCTTTAACAACCAAACGTTATTATAACACCGCAATCATTATCAAAATAGTTTATACTTTAAAACCAAATATCATTGCCCCTTCAAAACCAAATCAATACGATATCATTTTCATTTCAAATATATCCTTTCTAAAATCATAACACTTTCAAAGGTATACATTTCAAAATCAAGACACTTGAAATATACACTTTCAAATCATAATACCTTGAAACTCATAACTTTGAAACATGACTTCTACCACTTAAATGATTTAAATATTAAATACTTTATATAATAAAATAACTTCTTCAATTTCATAAATCAATTCCAAAACAACTCGAATTTCTAAATTTTATATTTAATCAAATCCCAAATCATAATTTCAATTTAATTCAATTTCCAAATAAACTATTCCAAATTTATCGATTTCAAAACAGATTAGATCCACAAAATAACCCATTTCAAATTCAATATATTTCAAACTCTAGGTATTCAACAATTTCAAAACTAAGTTTGATAATTTCATATATATATATATATATCAAATTTAATTTTCTATTATTTAGTTTCGAAATATTTACTTAATAAATCCATTATCATTCAAATAAAACCCAGATTTCAAATAACTAAATGTTTCCTTCAATTTATTCATACTTGAAATATTTATTAATTCACTTTAAACGAGATCAAGTTATAAATCATATCCGTTACAGATCTCAAATTTCATAAGTTCCAAATCGGTTTCATTTAATAATTTCTACATTTGATACAATTTCAAATCAATTTCAAATCTATCTTCTCAGCCTTAATTTTATTAAAATCATTATAAACTCTATATAAAATATAATTTATATAAATACTTAACCATGTTACATTTTTAAATAAATCAATCTTTATTATTAAACTTGTTTTATACCAAACAAATTTATACATAGCTAAAACTCAAGAATTTAACTATATATATAGAGTAACATTTATATAATACCTGAAATCAATATTTCTATAAAACCATATATTTCTTTACAAAACCATAAAAATCATTTCAAAGTATTTTTATATATAGACCGCGGTGTCTGTATATAATTTTCTACCCTATGGTCAAGTGATACGGATATTCATCATTTCAATCCACAATTCCGAATGAAATAAAAAATACATAACAACTTGCAGTTTATAACAGTATAAAATACAACATCCATTCATCCAATATCAATCACCAAACATTTATCACAATCATCATCCAGTTCAATCAATAACATCAATATAGAACAGACAATAAACAACAGGTATTAAGTGGCAGTTAATATTCAAAAATAAATTAAATAACTATTTTATCCAAATAAATTCAAATAAACTGAGATGATGATTCAAAATATGCCAAACAGTCATAAATAAATTTCTAATCACATCATAAATCAATTTAACAAACATAAGAAATTTTAGAAGTTGTGAGTGGGTTAAAACACTCGCCTTTTGAATTTAATTTGAATTTAAATCTAATTTAAATCCAAAATTTGATCAGCCTTAGAATTTGTCTAAACCTTCGTCATAACGTCTGGAATTCCGATACAATCCTAACAAAAGAAACCGCGTGTAAATCGGGCATTGTATGAGAAAGTTATGCACATTGGAACGATTGAAATCAAAATTAAAATAAATGAATAAAAAAACAGAAGCCACTCACGAGCTAACACGTCACCATCCCCTCCTATCTCAAGCATTTGAACCTGAGAAGCATACAGCAGCTCGCCCCCCTTTTGACCGATCTTTGACCACGAATCCCAACCACCTCCGGCATCTAGGCGATCGGTGCCCACTTCCAATGACTTCCCCTCTCCATGCCGCTCTAGCCAAGGTCCTCGACATCACCTCCGGTAGTCGGAATCGCCGTGTGCCTCCACCCCATGTTTTAGGGTTTCAAACCCTAAATCGAGAAATTCGACCAATCCGGCCATTGAAACGACGAATGACCACCATCGATGAGTTGCGTGCGACGATCTCTACGACCCTGTCCCATCGATTCGTCGATCAGACAAAGTTGATCGCGACACAATGGATGGTCGAGAATTGTTCTCAAATTCATGGACAAATAGAGGTTCAGATTGGAAAACGAATTATAGATCTGAGATGCGCTCATCGAAAGCTTCAAATCGATATATAATTCGATATATATTGAGGAGTTTCAATTTTTGAAGTTGATTTTTAGAATTGAAATTGAATTGGATAATTTAGGGTTTTCAGCCATTGGAAAGAGGAGGAACATAAATTTCTATACGTACAGAAATAAGACATAGAAAGGCTGCTAAGGTTTATAACATGATATAAGAGCTGAGAAATAGAGGAACGAATACGATTGGTTTGGACCGTTGAACGATAAATGACCCGAAAAGCCCAATCTGACCCCGGAATGAAATTGGTTCAACTTATATATCAAAATAGATGTTTTTGAATATTTTAAGCGCAATGGAATAAGTTTCAAGTCCAAATTCCATCATATGAAGAAGTTATGCAAAAATCAAGTTATTTCAAATTGATTTCAATTGATTTCAAGGCGTTTGAGCCCGGACGATCAAACGACAAGCCTGATCGCTACGAAACCTGAAATCCTATAATAATTCATCATTATGGATCCGATGAAACTACTTTTGTCAAAATCTAAGTCAGTGACCAAAATGGCTATTTTCCAATTAATTAAATAATCTAATATTAAATTAATTAATCACTTCTTCAATTCAAATCTAATTATTTACCATTCTATCATTTTTTGATTACAAATAAACTTCAAATTCATTAACCAAAATTCCCATATCAATCAAATAAAGATTTATTGGAAAATATATAGTGTTTACCTTCAATTTAAGTAAATTCAAATGAATTATATTTTAATTTCAAATAAATTAATACAATTTGTATTCAATCTCTTTATTCAATCAATCACCGTCTTATGGATAAATTTAACATTAGCGTATATCCAATTACCCTAATATTTTTACAGCCATCAACTAAATGCATGTTAACGTAGTTTTTAAGTATGTTTAATTGCAATGGATTTTGGTCTAATTCAATAGATTAAATAAATGGGTAAACAATTAATAATTATCAATATTTTCCTAATTTAATCCCATTCATACTTTATTATCAACCAACAGTTATTATAATTATTTATCTAGCATTGATTCTATCAAATTACAATTTATTACGTATTATTTCATTAATTAATATAACTTTGAATTTATTTTTCAATTTACTAATTACAATCAATCATAACCTTACAATTGTTTCAATTAATTGGGATTGCACTAAATTAGTTATTTATTAACTTGCATTAACATTATTACCTTAATTTACGTTCAATTACTATTAACAACGTGTTATTTCATTAATTAATTCAATACTTGCCTTCATACTCAATTTATAACCAGATATAACACTTTCACTACCTCATTTATTAGAATTTTATTCAAATTGTTAATAATTGGTTTTAGTTACCATTGCTATAATTCATTTTAGCATTCACTTCATTATTAAATTATAAAGTTTTTATTTTTTTCTAAATTTAATTACAAAAATCTTATTACATTAACCAATTTAATTATCGAAATTTACGGGTCGTTACACTCTCCCGCACTCAAAACTTTTCATCCCCGAAAAGGAAAAAGAAGGGAAAAGAAAGAATTAAGTCAACAATACATCTTATTCAAAAATATTAACTTTATAAATAAATAAATTTACAAAATTAATTAATCTAAATAAAATATACCAATTTATAACCATTAAATCTTTTTATACTCAAATTTATAAAGTTTGGAAAACATTTTTCAAAATTTTTCTAAGTTCAAAATTTACGGAAAATTTTGGCCGAGTCTCATTTGTACGGAGCGACTCGGGAGAAATTATAATATCAAATATAACAATATATAACATATATTTCCAATTAATATATCCCAACTCGGGAGAACAATGTAATATCGTTATAAAACCGTAATCCGAGAACGTACCTATTTGTTGGGAAAACAACGCTTAATTATGAAACCAAAAGCAGTAGCAATTGCTTCCATAACCTGCATTTCACTTATATAATCTAAAAAGGGTTAATAATTATATAAAATGAAATACTTAAAGTTGTTTCAACTACTAACAAACAATCAATATAAACAACAAACATTCGCAACCAACAGCATACACATCCAATACAAACCAACCATTCAAGCAAGACAAACAATTGGTTTGTTGGGGTTAAGACACTTTAAATCACGTAGAATGAAAAATAACTATGAAGTATTCCATTTACTCAACAATCTTAGATAAACTCAATAGATTATTCGTACATCTAAGCAATTAAAAGTACTTTTTACCCAAACAATTTATAAACCAAAACAAACAACAATTTCAAATAGATCAAGTTCATTCTTATTAATTTTATTTCATAATATTTGTTGTTTGATTTCCTTTTCGTTCATATAATAATTCATCTTTTAATTTACTTTTTATTTCTTACGGTTTTCATTTATTTATAGTATTCATGTGTAGTTCAATTATTTAGCATTTCAATACATTAACTTGAGTTTATAATCATACATTTATAGTATTCATCTTTTCTACTTATTTTATTTATAAATAGCTTCAACCGATTTATAATACTTACATTTCTATTACATTAAATTAGTAGCGTTTCAATCATAACTTAAGTGTATAACCATTATAACATCAAATTCTTATTTATAAAAGTAATTCATTGAACCTTTCTATTACATAAGTCTTACTTGTAAATTTTCCATTACATTTTCTTATCACACATTTCAACTTTTTTCATCTTTTGGTAAGTTATATATATGCCTTTAAGAATGTAATTGAAAGTTATACAAGTCTATCTTATTTCCTTTAATAATTTAAGCGTTCAATAATTATATCCTTTGTTTTATAGGTTACAATTTCAACTTTCTTGTAATTTCATTTATAACCTAGCATTTAATCTCTTATTTTAATTAGAGGTTCCAATTATTGATTAGTTACATTCCATTTAACTACCATAATTGAAACTATTCATTAACAAACTTAAGAACTAAATACCGAGTGTAATTTCAATTTATTTTAAAATAATAGATAAATATATACTTACAACTTATGTATCCAATTATATTTAAAACAATTTAAAATTTATATTTGTTTATCAAAATAAATCTGAACTAAAACTACTATAGTGGTCTTCCCACTTAGAAACTCGAAAATGAATGTCGATGATGCATGCACTCATCACTGAAATTATTTTCCAGCGACAGAGAGGAGAGTACATAACTTATTTCTTTCAAAGTTTCTTTAAAGCAATTCTTTCAAATCATATTAAAATATTTATATCAGAAAATACTTCTAAATAATATTACTATTATTCCAAAATCATTTGAAGAAAATTTTCAAATACCCTAGAATTTTAGTTCTGAATTCCAATTTTCATTTATTTTATTGTAGAATCTTATTTCCAGCCAACATTAATAAATTTCACTACCTAACAACCATTATAGTACATCCAAATATATATCATTTATAAATTTTTTATTTTATATATAGAAAATATAATAGGCAATATTATTTCATTCACCTATATTCAAAACAAATATTGTGTCGGTCTGTCCTATTAAGCGTTTAGAAATTCCTATTGATGTCATAGTGTCCTATGCACTGATCAGAATTTATAAATACAAAACGGAACAAATAAACACAATATTAACACCTTTTTATAACACTAACAAGTACGCTCTCTCATATATATATACACTCAATGACTCATTCTAGGGTATTACTACCCTATTAATAAGGAGTCAGACCCCACAAAGCTAAGGTTTATCGCTAAACCAAAGCTCTGATACCACATGTAATAGCCCGCCTTTTTATACGCTTTAAATCGACGATAAACCACACACGTCAGACTCAAACCATACAGAAGGCCGGATTTTTATTGGGGTGAATAAGAAAAAGCAGAGAAAGAAAGAAAATAAACAGAATCTTGCAGTGGAACGACCAAATATAATAATCACATAACAGTTCATGAAGCTATTTTACAAAACATTTGATTATACTTATACAACACATATCAGAGTTACACATACCAGAGAATAATAAATAATGCAGCGGAACTATATGAATGCAGTGAAATAATATAATCGATAATAGTAACACAATCTTCGTCTTCGTCCTCCAGAAATAAAATCTTCAAATCCTGAAATGCTCAGACTAACCCGAGCAAATTGAAAAGACAAAATACTCGAGTCAGAACTAAAAGATCTTATGTAAGTTAAATCAACAGTAAATAATACGAGTGGAACGGAGTCAGAGATGTTTACGGGATTTGACATCTCCTATCCAGTGTCTAACGTGAGTGCTTTAACTTAAGAGATGCTCGGGATTCACATCTCCTAAGGATCTGTTAAACTATTTACTATGTAGTAATATTTCGCTATTATAATAATGTCTATAGTAAAATATATATACTTTTAAATAGCATTAAGGCTTTATATTTTCCACCTTAACACGTAATAATCCAAGTAGTCCATCTATTATCATGGTTCCTCCTGATCGGGAAGCCACCAGAGGATACCACACGGGCTACGGGAGAAAACCAAACTCGTACTAGGCACGTTAGGGTAGGTGATACGGCACACAAGGCAATGCCAAGGTAGATATACCAATTATGCACATGAGCTGGTGGTAACGCGTAACAGCTACTACCGCCCATCTTGAGCCACACCCCAAATCAAAAATCAAAAGTGGCCACCAAATAAATTTCAAAGTCAGAATATAATATCGAAGGAGTGTGTCCGATCAGAGGAATGACCTCATTGGCCCGAGATCGTTCCCGTTTTAGCCACCTGATGCCAACTCACAGGAGTTGGGTCCATATATATACCTCAAAGGAACGCCGCCGCCATCCTACTTTATTCTGGAATCTCCACCGCGTACACAGTTGTTAAAGTGGTTTACGGAGTTGGCAGAGAGTATGACAACTTCCAATCCCAGTCTCTTTAACAATCAAACGTTATTATAACACCACGGTCATTTTCAAAGTAGTTTATACTTTAAAACCAAATATCGTAAAAACCAAATCAATACGATATCATTTTCATTTCAAATATATCCTTTCTAAAATCATAACACTTTCAAAGTTATACATTTCGAAATCAAGACACTTGAAATATACACTTTCAAATCATAATACCTTGAAACTCATAACTTTGAAACATGACTTCCACCACTTAAATGGTTTAAATATTAAATACTTTATATAATAAAATAACTTCTTCAATTTCACAAACCAATTCCAGAACAACTCGAATATCTAAATTTTATATTTAACCAAATCACAAATCATGATTTCAATTCAATTCAGTTTCCAAATAAACTATTCCAAATTTATAGATTTCAAAACAGATTAGATCCACAGAATAACCCATTTCAAATTCAGTATATTTCAAACTCTAGGTATTCAACAATTTCACAGCTAAGTTTGATAATTTCATATATATATATATATATATATATGTATATAATTCAATTTTCTATTATTTAATTTCGAAATATTTACTTAATAAATCCATTATCATCAAATAAAACCCAGATTTCAAATAACTAAATGTTTCCTTTAATTTATTCATACTTGAAATATTTATTAAATTCATCTTAAACGAGATTAAGTTATAAATCATATCCATTACAGATCTCAAATTCCGTAAGTTCCAAATCGGTCTCATTTAATAATTTTCTACATTTGATACAATTTCAAATCTATCTTCTCAACCTTAATTTTATTAAAATTATTATAAACTCTATATAAAATATAATTTATATAAATACTTAACCATATTACGTTTTTAAATAAATCAATCTTTATTTTTAAACTTGTTTTATACCAAACAAATTTATACATAGCTAAAACCTAAGAATTTAACTATATATATAAAGTAACATTTATATAATACCTGAAATCAATATTTCTATAAAACCATAGAAATCATTTCAAAATATTTTTATATATAGACCGCGGTGTCTGTATATAATTTTCTATCCTATGGTCAAGTGATACAGATATTTATCATTTCAATCCGCAATTCCGAATGAAATAAAAAATCCATAACAACTTGCAGTTTATAACAGTATAAACTACAACATCCATTCATCCAATATCAATCCCAAGCATTTATCACAATCATCATCTAAATCAATCAATAACATCAATATAGAACAGATAATAAACAACAGGCATTAAGTGGCAGTTAATATTCAAAAATAAATTAAATAACTATTTTATCCAAGTAAATTCAAATAAACTGAGATGATGATTCAAAATATGCCAAATAGTCATAAATAAATTTCTAATCACAACATAAATCAATTTAACAAACATAAAAAAATTTAGAAGTTATGAGTGGGTTAAAACACCCACCTTTTGAATTTAAATCCAATTTAAACCTAAAATTTGAACAGTCTCAGAGTTCATCCAAACCTGCGTCATAATGTCTGAAATTCCGGTATGATCCTAACAAAAGAAACCACGTGTAAATCGGGCATCGTATGAGAAAGTTATGCGCGTTGGAACGATTGAAATCAAAATTAAAATAAATGAATAAAAAACAGAAGCCACTCACGAGCTAACACGTTGCCATCCCCTCCTATCTCACACATTCGAACCTAAGAAGCATACAGCAGCTCGCCCCCCTTTTGACCGATCTTTGACCACAAATCCCAACCACCTCTGGCCTCTAGGCGATCGGCACCCACTTCCAACGACTTCCCCCCTCCATGCCGCTCTTGCCAAGGTCCTCGACATCACCTCCGGTGGCCGGAGTTGCCGTGCGCCGCCACCCCATGGTTTAGGGTTTCAAACCCTAAATCGACAAATTCGACCAATCCGGTCGTTGAAATGACGAATGACCACCACCGATGAGTTGCATGCGACGATCTCTACGACTCTGTACCTTCGATTCGTCGATCAGACAAAGTTGATCACGACACAATGGATGGCCGAGAATTGTTCTCAAATTCCTGGACAGACAGAGGTTCGGATTGGAAAACGAATTACAGATCTGAGATGCACTCTATGAGAGCTTCAAATCGATATATAATTCGATATATATTGAGGAGTTTCAATTTTTGAAGTTGGTTTTTTGAATTGAAATTGAATTGAATAATTTAGGGTTTTTAGCCATTGGAAAGTGGAGGAACAGAAATTTCTGTACGTACAGAAATGAGACATAGAAAGGCTGCTAGGGTTTATAACAGGATATATATAGATAGAACTGAGAAATAGAGGAACATATACGATTGGTTTGGACCGTTGAACGATAAATGGCCCGAAAAGTCCGTTCTGACTCCGGAACAAAATTGGGTCAACCCATATATTAAAATATATGTTTTTGAATATTTTACACGCAATGGAATAGGTTTCAAGTCGAAATTCCATCGTATGAAGAAGTTATGCAAAAATCAAGTTATTTCAAATTGATTTCAATTAAATGGATTTCAAGGCCTTTCGAGCCCGGACGATTAAACGACAAGCCCGATCGCTACGAAACTTGAAACCCTATAGTAATTCATCGTTACAGAACCGATGAAACTGGTTTCATTGAAATCCGAGTCAGTGGCCAAAATGGCTATTTTTCAATTAATTAAATAATTTAATACTAAATTAATTAATCACTTCTTCAATTCCAATCTAATTATTTATCATCCTATCATTTCTTGATAACAAATAAACTTCAAATTCATTAACCAAAATTCCCATATCAATCATATAAGGATTTATTGCAAAATTTATAGTGTTTACCTTATATTTAAGCAAATTCAAATAAATTATATTTTAATTCCAAATAAATTAATACAATTTGTATTCAAAATCTTTATTCAATCAATCATCATCTTATGGATAAATTTAACATTAGTATATATCAAATACCCTAATATTTTACAGTCATCAACTAAATTCATATTAACGTAGTTTTTAATTACGTTTAATTGCAATGGATTTAGACCTAATTCAATAGATTAAATAAATGGGTAAACAATTAATAATTATCATTATTTGCCTAATTTAATCCCATTCATACTTTATTATCAACCAACAATTATTATAATTATTTATCTAGCATTGATTCTATCGAATTACAATTTATTACGTATTATTTCATTAATTAATATAACTTTGAATTTATTTCCCAATTTACTAATTACAATCAATCATAACCTTACAATTGTTTCAATTAATTGGGATTGCACTAAATTGGTTATTTATTAACTTGCATTAACATTATTACCTTAATTTACATTCAATTATTATTAACAATGTGTTATTTCATTAATTAATTCAATACTAACCTTTATTTTCTCATATTCAATTTATAACTAGGTATAACACTTTCACTACTTCATTTATTAGAATTTTATTCAAATTTTTAATAACAGATTTTAATTACCATTGCTATATTTCATTTTAGCATTTACTTCATTATTAATTATAAATTTTTTATTTCTTTCTAAATTTTATTACAAAAATCTTATTAAATTAATCAATTTATTTATCGAAATTTACGGGTCGTTACAAGGAGTGTGTCCGATCAAAGGAGCTATCTCATTAGCCCATCAATCGTTCCTGTTTTAGCCACTTTATGCCAACTCACGGGAGTAGGGTCCACGTATCAACCTCAATAGAATGTCGCCACCATCCTACTTCATTCTGGAATCTCCACCGCGTACACGGTTGTTAAAGTGGTTTTCGTAGTTGGCAGAGAGTATGACAACTTCTGATCCCGGTCTCTTTAACAACCAAACGTTATTATAACACCGTGGTCATTTTCAAAATAGTATATACTTCAAAACCAAAATATCATTGTCATTTCAAAACCATATCAATACGATATCATTTCCATTTCAAAACCAAATAAGATATCATTTCCATTTCAAACCATATTAATACGATATCATTTCCATAAAATATCTTTTCCAAAATCATCCCACTTCAAAATTATAACACTTTCGAAACTAAACACTTGAAATTAAACAATTTTCGAAGCATAATACTTTGAAATCATAATTCTTCCCACTTAATCTATTGAAATATTAAAATAGTATAAAAAAATGTTTTCCTCAAATTTCACAAATTAACTCTAAATCAACTCGAGCTTCAAAAATTCAAATTTAATCATATCCCAAATCATTAATTCCAAGTTAGCTTCTAAATAAACCATTCAAAATTATATCGATTTCAAATACAAATTTGGACCACAAATAAATCATTTCAGATATATATTTCAAAGCTTTAAATATTCTATAATTTCAAAGCTAATGTGATAATTTATTATATATCTCAATTCAATTTACTATCATTTAGTTTTGAAATATTTACTTAACATATTCAATAACATTTAAATAAAACTCAAACTTGAAATATTTGTTAATCACTTTAAACCAACATCAAGTTATAAAATCATATCCTTTAAAATCTCAAATCTAATAAGTTACAAATCGATTTCTAATTAAATATAATTCTTAATTAAATACAATTTCAAATCAATTTCAAATCCATCTTCTCAACCGTAATTTATTAAAATCGTTATAAAATCTATATTTGAATAAATATTTAACCATATTATGTTTAAATAAAATCAAACTTTATTATTAAACTTATTTTATATTAAACAAATTTATACATAGCTTGATTTTAAGAATTTAACTATATATAAAATAATATCTATATAATATCAAAAATTAATATTTATTAAAACCATATATTTCTTTCCAAAACCATAGAAATCATTTTTAAGAATATTTATACATAGACCAATGGTGTCTGTATATAATTTTCTATCCTATGGTCAAGTGATACGGATATTTATCATTTCAATCCGTAATTTAAATATATACGGGTATATATCATTTCAACCCGTAATCACAAATTCAATTCAATGAAAATCGCTTGGGTCTATCATTTCAACCCATAACGATTTTCTCATATTCTACAGATTATTCGGGTATGTATCATTTCAATTTACAGTGACTTCTATACTAACAAGGAACTTGGAGAGTGATAAGAGATATTATAATAATATAACAACAAGCATATATCATCAATATAAATAATAGATAATGGTGTCAGATGTCACAGGTGAACAGATACAGATAATAACATATATATATATATATAACAGGATAAATAACTAACAAAAGCATATTTCAATTGTCGTTTCAATTGAACTCAAATTTAATAAATATAAAAACATTAATCGTAAGTGATTGCTCACATTTCGAGGCTAGAAAAGTTTGACAACAGAACAAGCTACGAATTCCAAAGCAAAGCTAGATTGGCACAAATTGATGAACAAAGCTGATAGCACGAATCAATATAACGAATCAGAACCGTTTTGACATAACCGAAACGGATGTGAGTTATAACTTCTCTCTAAACCGAATTTAAACACACATTTAAAATAAGATATATATATATATATTATATTATATTTATTGTCAAAACAAAATAAATTTAAACACAAATTAGATTAAACATATATATATTTCAAAATCATTGTTTTTAAATAGAAACACATATAAACAAACATATCTCTACTATGACGGCTCCGGTCTCCGGTTTCTGCTTTCTTCTGGGGGTCCACAGCTGATGGCGTTCGCCACCATTGGGTTTCTTGGGACATTATCTGTCGCCCAAAAGCTGAAGGTGGTCTTGGCCTAAGGAATCCGAAGGATTTCTGTTTGGCTTTCTCCTGCAAGCTTTGGTTTCGTTTCGACCAAAATGATTCCCTTTGGGCGACCTTCCTTCGCGCCAAATATCGCAATCTCGCGTCTTCCAACTTTCGGGGCTCGCCTTCGTTTGCCAGTGAAACCTGGAAACATATGCAACTGGTTAAACCTTTGTTCGATCTTCATATAGGGGTAGGAGGATGGGATGGTGCCCCTTTCTCTGTCGCTAGGGTGTGGGAGTCCCTAAGATCGCATAACCCCGTTCGCCCCGCTTTCGATCTTATCTGGGACCCTAGGTTACCCCCTAAAGTCTCGTTGTTTATGTGGCGGATCTTGCAGAACGGCCTTCCACTACACGAGAACCTCCAACGAATTGGTATTCCATTGGTTTCTCGTTGTTTGTGCTGCGGTAACGGGGCGGTGGAGTCAGTTCGTCATCTTTTCTTCGACGGCTATGTTGCTTTTGCTGTCTGGAACTTCTTCCGAAACTTCTTGGGACTCCAAGAAGATTTCTCCTCTCCAGCTGCTACTCTTGGCTCCTGGTGGGGCTCTGCTTTAGGGAAGTCTCTTCGCTCATCTCTTCGACGCATGCTTCCTTGCCTTATTTGCTGGCATATCTGGTGTTCTAGGAACAAGTGTTTATTTGACGATGTTCCTATGGATCCATTTTCCATCATTCGGCGAGTAAGGCACGATGTTTTTTGTGCTTTCCGTGTCCGGCCCTTCCGTCGTCCCGCTGGTTCTCGGGTTGAGCCTCTTTTAACCTCTTTCTCCATCTCCACGACCTCCTCCAGCTCAAGGGCTGGAGTTGGGTATGGAACTGTTTTCTCTCTCTGCCCCAGCCATCTATTCCTCTGTGCGCTTCCGTCCTTTCCTTCGTTCCTTCAGATTGGGTATTCTTCTTCCTATATCCTTGGTTGTGTCGTTCCGTCCCTCTGTTGGTCTTCCTTTTAGCTGTTCTGTTCTTGGCATTGTTTCTTTTGTTTCAGGTACCCGATAGTACAGGTATTGCAGCCGATTAGTTTTTCCTCCCTTTTCATGCGTTGCCATGGCTCTCCAGGTAAATTTTGGCCTTTTAATTCCTTTTTTCACTTACTTTGTTCCTAGTCTCACAGGCTTTGGTTCACCGGATGGTCTGCTTCTTCTTTCTGAGGTTGGTCATGGTGATTGAGCGGTTTTTGTGGGAGGTCTGGCTCTCGGGTTCTCCTAGTTTCTCTGTACATTGATATCAGGCGGTGGCCTTGCCGGAGCTTGATATCAACGTACGTTGGGCAGTGGCTTTGCCGGAGCTCAACAAGAGAAAGTAGAAGAGTTTGCCATTTGTTTTTTCGCGGCTTTTGTCGATTTTTTTGGAATCTCTAGTTCCGTTTGGTCACCTGCCAGGCCTGTTGGCGGCTTTGTTTTGCTGTTCTTATATTTTTTCAAAAAAAAAATAAATAAAAAATAAAAAACACTGAACTGTTTGATTCAAAAAAAAAAAACATATCTCTACTATCAAATGCGTGTATTGCGACTAGTGTAAATAAAATATATAGTACATGTAACTGGTACATAAGATGCATGCATGCGATTTTAATCCTAACCAAAGCATATACGTCATGACAGCAAATTATATATACGTAAAGTGTATATATGGGCACGTAAACAAATATATACCCACGCGGTGACGTGTACAAAATGCAAGACGTGTCTTTCAAATTTATTATAGCATACTAACAGATTTAAATATATATAACTAATATGGAAACAAAACAAATAAGTGCAAGCTATAATATATGTACTTACATTGTAAAACCTATACTACTCAATATTTAAAATATATATAGTTTTTGAATAGATACTAAATTTAAATACTTATACAATAACATCTCTATATGAGCTTTATCAAAACTCAGACCCAAATATACTTATATAAATAAACTAATCTAAAACCCTGCACTAAGTTACAATATTAACCAAGGAGCCATAGAGTAAATATATATATAGGAACCATATGTATTTAGGATTAAAAATTTATATAACTTATATAAATAAGCAAAACACGTAAAATATATGCATAACTGTATGACTCATATATAAATATAAGCCTCAATAGTGCATAAAATATTAACCAAGGAGCCATAGAGTATAGACTGACATAACTGTATGACCTTCTTTATAATATAATGTTCTGTATAACTAATATATTATAAAAATAGTATAAACTTATACAAAAAAAGAAAAATGTAAGTACATAAAATATATGCAGACTATTTATATATATGAACCAAATATATGTACAATAGAAATACGCAGCCTTCAATACAATACGTGAGTGCTTCAACAAAATGTGTAGACTCTATAGCTTCAAATATATATTCAACGCATATCCAACACAAATATATATGTGTATGTGTGTCCTGTAACTATATAATACAGCTTTTTATACTAAACAAATAAACCTACATATCTTAGAAATGACAAACCATATACATCTTCTCTGTTCCTCATAAATACACACACTGTTATAACCTTGTAAACAATTCAACTTACTTTATATAAAAAGGCTGAAACTGTGTGTGTGTGTCTGTATTATAATGTAAATTATTATAATTTTATACAATAAAACTTATAAACTGAAACTAGTAATATGATATACCATAGTAAAATAAAATATATAAATAGGCCGAAATATATACAACCTATATCCTAAATTATATAATCCGAACCCAGGTACACAAAACAGAGAAAAATAAATAAATAACTTATATAAAATAGACGCAGATCCGTATATATATCTCATTACTACATATGTTTATATCTTGAAAGAGCAACAGGGCTGCCAACACGTGGAGAGTCAAGGTTGTACGGGATTTGTGGCTGGTGGTGTTGGCTGCTACAAGGTGGGTTGCGAGCTGGAAGATAGCCACGCAGGCAAAGCCAGAGAGGGGATAACGTGGCAGGTCGGAGGGGATGCTAACGGTTGTGGAACCGGTGGAGCGGTGGGCGAATCACGGTTGGAGATGATAACGTGGGAGGTAGCTCCTGTCAGGGAAGAGAGAGGTGTGACCATGTGAGGCAAAAATGAAGAGGATAGCTACTTCAAGCGAAAGAGCAGAGAGGTGATATACATATATCACAATTTACAGGCTATGTGCTGTCACTTCCCTAGAGACTTGTTGCATATATTGTTTTTTTTTCCTTTTTTTTAAAACTGTACAGGAAGGAACGTTGGAAAAGGCTTAGAGAAAATGAACGATGCAAAGTTAAAATGAAACAGTGGAATATTGACAGGCTAATACACGTACAAGCAGTTAAAAATAAAATAATCTTTTCTTCAAGTGCCAGCTATTACAGAATAAAGAGAATGAAGGCCATTAGAGAGAGAACAATTTTATTAAATTGAGAGATAGATTCTACAATACAATCAAGCTCCATATTTATAGACTACTTATGTAGTGCAGATTACAATAATGTCATTTCTTATTTAGCATATTCATCCCTATTATTAATGTATATTACAACACTCCCCCTTGAATATGCGTATGTAAAGATGATAAGAGTAACTGCCTCATTAAAAACCTTGTTATGAAAAACCCAGTGGGAAAAAATCATAAACAAGGAAAATAGTACAACATGATTTCATCTTTAAGTAACATATATTTTATAATGTTACTACGAGGGTTGATTCTTCTGGATCAAGATAATGCCTCATTAAAACCTTACTAATAAAAACTCAGTGGGAAAAAATATTAGTGAAGGAAAAAGAGTACATTATAGCGTATTTCATATGCTTCCCCTGGATTATAACGCATTATTCAATTAGTTTTTGATGCAGCCGACGCATACCAATTTTGTACACCATCTTCTGAAATGTTGATTTTGGAAGCGCCTTTGTGAATAAGTCTGCTGGATTTTCTTGGGATCAGATTTGTTTCTCTTCTACCTTATTATCCTTTTGTAGCTCATGTGTGAAGAAAAATTTAGGAGAAATGTGTTTCGTCCTATCACCCTTAATGTAACCCGCTTGAATTTGAGCTACACAGGCTGCATTGTCTTCATAAATAATGGTTGACCTTTCCGTTACTGAAGGAAGTTGGCAGCTTTTTCGAATATGCTCAATCAGTGATCTTAGCCAAATACATTCTTTACTTGCTTCATGTAGTGCTAGTATTTCAGAGTGATTGGATGATGTTGTTACTAATGTTTGTTTTGTAGATCGTCATGAAATTGCTGCATTTCTGTTATTAAATACATATCCAGTTTGTGATCTTGCTTTTTGTGGGTCAAAAAGATAACCTGCATCAGCATAGCCAACTAGATTTGGATTATTTCCTGTGTTAGAGTAAAATAAATCCAAATTTGTCGTTCCACGAAGATATCTCATGATATGTTTTATACCAATCCAGTGTCTTTTTGTTGGTTCTGAACTGTATCTTGCTAGAAGATTTACTGAAAATGCAATATCTGGTCTTGTGCATTGGGCCAAATATAATAATGCACCAATGGCACTAAGATATGGCACTTCCGGGCAAAGCACATTCTCATCTTCTTCTTTTGGGCGGTAAGGGTCCTTTTTAATATCTAAAGATCTAACAACCATTGGCGTACTAAGCGGATATGCTTTATCCATTTGAAAACGCTTTAGAATTTTCTCAATGTAGTTTGATTGATGGATTAATATGTCATTAGTACTATGCTCAATCTGTAGACCGAGACAATGCTTAGTTTTGCCAAGATCTTTAATTCCAAATTCCTTCTTTAAATAATTTATTGTTTCATCAATCTCTTCTGGAGTCCCAATCAAATTTATGTCATCAACATAAACTGCTAAGATAGCAAATCCCTTTACCGATTTCTTTATAAAGACACTTGGACAAATGAGATTGTTTTCGTATCCTTCTTTTACCAAATATTTACTAAGACGGTTATACCACATCCTTCCAGATTGTTTCAATCCATATAGTGATCGTCTTAGTCTTAATGAGTACATGGACTTTGATTTTGCTTCAGGCAATTTATATCCATCTGGAATTTTCATGTAAATGTTGGTATCTAATTCACCATAAAGATAAGCTGTCACAACATCCGTTAATCTTATATCGAGTTTTTCAGAAACTACAAGGCTTATCAAATATCAGAATGTTATGACATCCATGACAGGGGAGTAAGTTTCCTTAAAGTCAAAATCTGATCTCTGTAGGAAACCTTGTGCGACAAGTCGTGCCTTGTACCTCACGACTTCATTTTTATCATTTCATTTTCTAACGAATACCCATTTATAACCTACTGGTTTAACATTTTCTGGTGTTTTCTCTATTGGTCCAAATACACCATGTTTTTAAAGTGAATCTAGTTCCACTTGGATAACATCTTTCCATTTTGGCCAATCGTGTCTTTTTCGACATTCATTTATGCTATTTGGTTCATTATCATCATTCTCATTATTCTCATTATGGTCATGACTTTCAATTATTTCAGTAGCTACTGCAAATGAGAATACATCATCAATTATTATTTTACTTCGATCCCATATTTCTCCGTAGTTCGTATAAAATATTGAGATCTCATTATTATTAGGTACCATTTAATCGTTGGAATCTTCTTTTATCTCTTATGGGATAATATTTCCTTCCGCGCTTCTAGGAGAATTGGGATTTTCATTTGAGTGATCTTTTTGATCATTTATAACATCTTCAGGAGGTTCCTTAATTGATGATTTTTCATTAGACTTTCTTTTTCTAGGCGCCAAGTCTTTTGAACCAATTGGCCTTCCACGTTTTTATCTTGCTTTAGATTAATTTGCTGCTATATTTACTTTTGATCCTTCAGGGACATCAAGTTTTGCTGGTGAATTTGCTGCTGGAATGTGAGATTTAGTTATTTTTGCAGTGTCACTAAATGCATCCGGCAGTTGATTTGTAATATTTTGAATATCCAAAATTCTTTGTACCTCATATTGGCATTGTTTAGTACGTGGATCCAAATAAGACATAAATGGATTATTCCATGATATTTCACGCCATTCTACTGGAACGGTCTTTTCTCCCCCTAACGGCGGGAAGATTGTCTCATCAAATTTACAGTATGAAAATCTTGCAGTGAAGACATCACCTGTAAGAGGTTCAAGGTACTGAATTATTGATGGGGAATCAAATCCCACATAAATTCCCAACCGTCATTGAGGACTCATTTTAGTACGAAGTGGGGGGATTAATAGGTATATGCACAGCACAACCAAATTTTCGTAAATGTGAAATATTTGTTTGAAATCCAGTTAAGAGCTGTGATGGTGAAAGCCGATGATAAGTTGTTGGTCTAATTTTAACCAATTTCGATGCATGCAAAATTGGATGCCCCCAAGCTGAAACGGGTAGTTTTGATTGCATAAGCAATGGTCTTGCAATAAGTTGCAAGCGCTTAATTAATGATTCTGCTAGACCATTTTGAGTGTGAACATGAGCTACTGGATGTTCAATTTCAATCCCCAATGATAGACAATAATCATCAAATACTTGAGAAGTAAATTTTCCAGCATTATCTAATCGAATCGATTTAATTTGATGATCGGGGAAGTGTGCTCTCAATTTATTTATTTGAGCAAGTAGCTTGGCAAATGCCAAATTTCTTATAGAAAGTAAACAGACATGTGACCAACGAGTTGATGCATCAATCAATACCATAAAATATTTGAATGGTCCACATTTCAGGGTGGATTGGGCCACATATATCACCTTGAATTCTTTGTAAAAATGTTGGAGATTCAGAAGTGATTTTACTATATGAAGGTTGAGTGATTAATTTTCCTTGTGCACATGGGGCACATAAGTAATCACTTGGTAAATTCAATTGGTTTGATAAATCATGTCCGTTTGAGTTTTTGGCAATTTTACGCATCATAGTTGATCCAGGATGACCCAAGCGATCATGCCAAAGAATCAATGTCTTTGTATTTGTGAGCTTCTGGCTCATGTTTATAGAGTGAGATTCAACTATGCCAATTTTTGTAAAATATAAACTAGTTGAAATTGTACCAAATTTTTCTAGGATAAGCTTCTGGCTTTCAATTCTAGAAATAACACAAAGATATTCTTTGTTGTTTTCATTTATAGTTTCAATATGGTATCCATTCATTCTTATATCTTTGAAACTCAGCAAATTTCTTTTAGAGTTGCTTGAGTATAATGCATTCTGAATAAAGATATGCGTACCATTTGGTAATATTATATGGGCTCTTCCGGACCCGTCAATTATATCAGCAGATCCAGCTATAGTGGAGACTTTAGCTGAGAAATTTTCAGATAGTTCAGAGAAAAACTTTTGGTTTTTCGAAATTGTATGAGTAGTTGCACTATCTAGTAAGCATATATCATCACCCATATGACGTTCCAGACCTAAAGAATTAAAGACAATGATTTAGTCAATCATTAAAAATTTGTATGCATAAATAAATGTAATGTAAACAAACAAAGTAATATGATTAAAATAGGCAATTGATTAAAAACAACATCCACATTACAAATTACTAGTATTGCAAAGGGAAATACAATTAAACGAACACAAACTTCAAACTGATTTATTGATGCAAACTAATGAAATAAAACGAAAGTCACATAACAAACTTCAAGACATTTCTAATTGATCAACTTGATCATTGCACTTAGATTTTCATCATTAATGAAATTTCCATTTTCATCTTCGAAGAAATCATCTAGCTTTAAGTTAGTGTTTTCAGGTAACTTTTCGGCATTATTTGCCTCAATATTCTTCGAGCGATGATATTCTTCAACTATTTTCTTTGATGATCTACATGTACGTGACCAGTGACCAGATCGTCCACATCTATAACAAACTTCCTCATAATGCCTTTTATTTTCTGAAGCTGAATCATTGTTATTTATAGGCTCAATTTTCTTTTGCTGCTTTTTAAAGTTGGTGGTTTTGTTACCTTTAAAACCACCATAACCACCTCTGCTAGAGTTATATCCACGTCCACGACCATGTTCTCTACCTCGACCTCGACCCCGACCCCTACCTCTCCCAGAGTGGGCAAAATTAGCATTAACTTCAGGTAATGCAGTTGAACCAGTTGGTCTTGAGGAATGATTTTTTATAAGCAATTCATTATTTTGTTCAGCAATTAGTAAGCATTCTATGAGTTCGGAATATTTTGTAAAATGACGCTCTCGATATTGCTGTTGCAGGAGTATATTCGAGGCATGAAATGTTGAGAAAGTCTTTTCAATCATTTGTGCGTCATGCACCTTTTCTCTACATAATTTCAGTTTAGAAGTGATTCTAAACATTGCAGAATTATATTCTCTTACGGACTTAAAGTCCTGAAACCTTAGGTTCAACCACTCTTGCCTAGTGTTTGGAAGTATGACCATCTTCTGGTGGTCATAACGCTCCTTCAGGGAGTTCCATAAGTGGAGAGGGTCTTTTTCAGTCAAATATTCTGTTTTTAGATCGTCATGAATATGACGTCTTAAAAATATTAGAGCCTTTGCCTTGTCCTGCTGGGACATAGTATTGCCTTTTTAATGGTATTTTCTAAGCATTGAGATTGCAAATGAATCTCAACATCCATTATCCATGATAAGTAGTTGTCTCCAGATATATCCAAAGCTTTAAATTCAAGCTTGGCGATATTTGTCATTCTGTTCATAAAATAAATTGCATAAGGTGAAAATATTCGCCACAACAGCATTCACTATTTGTTTGTTTCCAGCTAAAAAGAAGAAGAAAAATGAAAAGTCTTCATTCATGGTATCAAACAATTATACCAAAAAAAAAATTGTATCAACAAAACCAAACATTTGGATTTTGCAACTTTCATGTATTTATCAAATAAGAAAGGAAAGTCAGCTTTTGCGTATATTCCATTTCAAACTTTTGAATTTTATTTGGCAATATATCCGCAAAGGGAAAGAAAAAAAATATTGAATTTAGAAGCCAAAGAATAAAAATAAGAGTGATACAAGAGAAGACATGAAAAATATAGAAGCGAACCTCAAACTAGCATGTGCTGACTTGATAGCTTTATCAAAAAAAATATGATATTGACAATTACCTTTTTGGAGAGAGGAAAAGTAACGAGTTTATAAAGAAATGTAAGAACAATTCCTTTATCTGCTGTTTTAAAGGAAATAAGAAATAGAATGTATGTAGATATATTCTAAAAGACTCGTCTGCACTAATATATATAATAGGATTTTTGTTGTAATGTACATTAATAATAGGGATGAATACGCTAAATATGAAAGGGCATTATTGTAATCCGCACTGCATAAGTAGTCTATAAATATGGAGCTTGATTGTATTGTAAATATATCTCTCAATTCAATAGAATTGTTCTCTCTCTAATTGCCTTCATTTTCTTTATTCTGTAACACGTTATCAGCACGAAGGAATGCGAATTAATTATTGACCTCAACCTGTTCACCTTCAAATTTCCAACTTCTCAGCAAATAATTAAATATTAATTACTCTGACTGTTTCTCTTCTGACCATTCCAATTCTAAGGCTAATTATATTCAAAATACTATTATATATAATAGTATAGACGAGTCTTTTAGAATATATCTACATACATTCTATTTCTTATTTTCTTTAAAACAGCAGATAAAGGAATTGTTCTTGCATTTCTTTATAAACTCGTTACTTTTCCTCTCTCCAAAAAGGTAACTGTCAATATCATTTTTTTTTTGGTAAAGCTATTTAGTCAGCACATGCTAGTTTGGGGTTCGCTTCTATATTTTTCATGTCTTTTCTTGTATCACTCTTATTTTTATTCTTTGGCTTCTAAATTCAATATTATTTTTTTCCCTTTGCGGATCTACTTCCAAATAAAATTCAAAAGTTTGGAATGGAATATACGCAAAAGCTGACTTTCCTTTCTTATTTGATAAATACATGAAAGTTGCAAAATCCAAATGTTTGGTTTTGTTGATACAATTTTTTTTTTTGGTATAGTTGTTTGATACCATGAATGAAGACTTTCCAATTTTTTTTTCTTTTTAGCTGGAAACAAACAAATAGTGAATGTTGTTGTGGCGAATATATTCACCTTATGCAATTTATTTTATGAACAGTTCACAAAATGACAAACATCGCCAAGCTTGAATTTAAAGCTTTGGATATATCTGGAGACAACTACTTATCATGGATACTGGATGTTGAGATTCATTTGCAATCTCAGTGCTTAGAAAATGCCATTAAAAATGACAATACTATGTCCCAGCAGGACAAAGCAAAGGCTCTAATATTTTTAAGACGTCATATCCATGACGATCTAAAAACAGAATATTTGACTGAAAAAGACCCTCTCCACTTATGGAACTCCCTGAAGGAGCGTTATGACCACCAGAAGATGGTCATACTTCCAAACACTAGGCAAGAGTGGTTGAACCTAAGGTTTCAGGATTTTAAGTCCGTAAGAGAATATAATTCTGCAATGTTTAGAATCACTTCTAAACTGAAATTATGTAGAGAAAAGGTGCATGACGCACAAATGATTGAAAAGACTTTCTCAACATTTCATGCCTCGAATATACTCCAGCAGCAGCAATATCGAGAGCGTCATTTTACAAAATATTCCGAACTCATAGAATGCTTACTAATTGCTGAACAAAATAATGAATTGCTTATAAAAAATCATTCCTCAAGACCAACTGGTTCAACTGCATTACCTGAAGTTAATGCTAATTTTGCCCACTCTGGGAGAGGTAGGGGTCGGAGTCGAGGTCGAGGTAGAGAACATGGTCGTGGACGTGGATATAACTCTAGCAGAGGTGGTTATGGTGGTTTTAAAGGTAACAAAACCACCAACTTTAAAAAGCAGCAAAAGAAAATTGAGCCTATAAATAACAATGATTCAGCTTCAGAAAATAAAAGGCATTATGAGGAAGTTTGTTATAGATGTGGACGATCTGGTCACTGGTCACGTACATGTAGATCATCAAAGAAAATAGTTGAAGAATATCATCGCTCGAAGAATATTGAGGCAAATAATGCCGAAAAGTTACCTGAAAACACTAACTTAAAGCTAGATGATTTCTTCGAAGATGAAAATGGAAATTTCATTAATGATGAAAATCTAAGTGCAATGATCAAGTTGATCAATTAGAAATGTCTTGAAGTTTGTTATGTGACTTTCGTTTTATTTCATTAGTTTGCATCAATAAATCAGTTTGAAGTTTTTGTTCGTTTAATTGTATTTCCCTTTGCAATACTAGTAATTTGTAATGTGGATGTTGTTTTTAATCAATAGCCTATTTTAATCATATTACTTTGTTTGTTTACATTACATTTATTTATGCATACAAATTTTTAATGATCGACTAATCATTGTCTTTAATTCTTTAGGTCTGGAACGTCATTTGGGTGATGATATATGCTTACTAGATAGTGCAACTACTCATACAATTTCGAAAAACCAAAAGTTTTTCTCTGAACTATCTGAAAATTTCTCAGCTAAAGTCTCCACTATAGCTGGATCTGTTGATATAATTGACGGGTCCGGAAGAGCCCATATAATATTACCAAATGGTACGCATATCTTTATTCAGAATGCATTATACTCAAGCAACTCTAAAAGAAATTTGCTGAGTTTCAAAGATATAAGAATGAATGGATACCATATTGAAACTATAAATGAAAACAACAAAGAATATCTTTGTGTTATTTCTAGAATTGAAAGCCAGAAGCTTATCCTAGAAAAATTTGGTACAATTTCAACTAGTTTATATTTTACAAAAATTGGCATAGTTGAATCTCACTCTATAAACATGAGCCAGAAGCTCACAAATACAAAGACATTGATTATTTGGCATGATCGCTTGGGTCATCCTGGATCAACTATGATGCGTAAAATTGCCAAAAACTCAAACGGACATGATTTATCAAACCAATTGAATTTACCAAGTGATTACTTATGTGCCCCATGTGCACAAGGAAAATTAATCACTGACCTTCATATAGTAAAATCACTTCTGAATCTCCAACATTTTTACAAAGAATTCAAGGTGATATATGTGGCCCAATCCACCCTGAAATGTGGACCATTCAAATATTTTATGGTATTGATTGATGCATCAACTCGTTGGTCACATGTCTGTTTACTTTCTACAAGAAATTTGGCATTTGCCAAGCTACTTGCTCAAATAAATAAATTGAGAGCACACTTCCCCGATCATCAAATTAAATCGATTCGATTAGATAATGCTGGAAAATTTACTTCTCAAGTATTTGATGATTATTGTCTATCATTGGGGATTGAAATTGAACATCCAGTAGCTCATGTTCATACTCAAAATGGTCTAGCAGAATCATTAATTAAGCGCTTGCAACTTATTGCAAGACCATTGCTTATGCAATCAAAACTACCCGTTTCAGCTTGGGGGCATGCAATTTTGCATGCATTGAAATTGATTAAAATTAGACCAACAACTTATCATCGGCTTTCACCATCACAGCTCTTAACTGGATTTCAAACAAATATTTCACATTTACAAAAATTTGGTTGTGCTGTGCATATACCTATTAATCCCCCACTTCATACTAAAATGGGTCCTCAACGACGGTTGGGAATTTATGTAGGATTTGATTCCCCATTGATAATTCGTTACCTTGAACCTCTTACAGGTGATGTCTTCACTGCAAGATTTTCAGACTGTAAATTTGATGAGACAATCTTCCCGCCGTTAGGGGGAGAAAAGACCGTTCCAGTAGAACGACGTGAAATATCATGGAATAATCCATCTATGTCTTATTTGGATCCACGTACTAAACAATGCCAATATGAGGTACAAAGAATTTTGCATATTCAAAATATTGCAAATCAACTGCCGGATGCATTTAGTGACACTGCAAAAATAACTAAATCTCACATTCCAGTAGCAAATGCACCAGCAAAAATTGATGTCCATGAAGGATCAAAAATAAATATAACAGCAAATGAATCTAAAGCAGGACAAAAACGTGGAAGGCCAATTGGTTCAAAAGACTTGGCGCCTAGAAAAAGAAAGTCTAATGAAAAATCATCAATTAAGGAACCTCCTGAAGAGATTATAAATGATCAAAAAGATCACTCAAATGAAAATCCCAATTCTCCTAGAAGCGCGGAAGGAAATATTATCCCAAAAGAGATAAAAGAAGAATCCAACGATAAAATGGTACCTAATAATAATGAGATCTCAATATTTTATACGAACTACGGAGAAATATGAGATCGAAGTAAAATAATAATTGATGATGTATTCTCATTCGCAGTAGCTACTGAAATAATTGAAAGTCATGACCATAATGAGAATGATGATAATGAACCAAATAGCATAAATGAATGTCGAAAAAGACACGATTGGCCAAAATGGAAAGATGCTATCCAAGTGGAACTGGATTCACTTCAAAAACATGGTGTATTTGGACCAATAGAGAAAACACCAGAAAATGTTAAACCAGTAGGTTATAAATGGGTATTCGTTAGAAAACGAAATGATAAAAATGAAGTCGTGAGGTACAAGGCACGACTTGTCGCACAAGGTTTCCTGCAGAGACCAGGTTTTGACTTTAAGGAAACTTACTCTCCTGTCATGGATGTCATAACATTCCGATATTTGATAAGCCTTGTAGTTTCTGAAAAACTCGATATAAGATTAGCGATGTTGTGACAGCTTATCTTTATGGTGAATTAGATACCAACATTTACATGAAAATTCCAGATGGATATAAATTGCCTGAAGCAAAATCAAAGTCCATGTACTCATTAAGACTAAGACGCTCACTATATGGATTGAAACAATATGGAAGGATGTAGTATAACCGTCTTAGTAAATATTTGGTAAAAGAAGGATACGAAAACAATCTCATTTGTCCATGTGTCTTTATAAAGAAATCGGTGAAGGGATTTGCTATCTTAGCAGTTTATGTTGATGACATAAATTTAATTGGAACTCCAGAAGAGATTGATGAAACAATAAATTATTTAAAGAAGGAATTTGAAATTAAAGATCTTGGCAAAACTAAGCACTGTCTCGGTCTACAGATTGAGCATAGTACTAATGGCATATTAATCCATCAATCAAACTACATTGAGAAAATTCTAAAGCGTTTTCAAATGGATAAGCATATCCACTTAGTACGCCAATGGTTGTTAGATCTTTAGATATTAAAAAGGACCCTTACCGCCCAAAAGAAGAAGATGAGAATGTGCTTGGCCCGGAAGTGCCATATCTTAGTGCCATTGGTGCATTATTATATTTGGCTCAATGCACAAGACCAGATATTGCATTTTCAGTAAATCTTCTAGCACAATACAGTTCAGAACCAACAAAAAGACACTGGAATGGTATAAAACATATCATGAGATATCTTCGTGGAATGACAAATTTGGGTTTATTTTACTCTAACACAGGCAATAATCCAAATCTAGTTGGCTATGCTGATGCAGGTTATCTTTCTGACCCACATAAAGCAAGATCACAAACTGGATATGTATTTAATAACAGCAATGCAGCAATTTCATGGCAATCTACAAAACAAACATTGGTAGCAACATCATGCAATCACTCTGAAATACTAGCACTACATGAAGCAAGTAAAGAATGTATTTAGCTAAGATCACCGATTGAGCATATTCGAAAAAGATGCCAACTTCCATCAGTAACGGAAAGGTCAACCATTATTTATGAAGACAATGCAGCTTGTGTAGCTCAAATTCAATCGGGTTACATTAAGGGTGATAGGACGAAACACATTTCTCCTAAATTTTTCTTCACACATGAGCTACAAAAGGATAATAAGATAGAAGTGAAAAAAATCCGATCCCAAGAAAATTCAGCGGACTTATTCACAAAGGCGTTTCCAAAATCAACATTTCAGAAGATGGTGTATAAAATTGGTATGTGTCGGCTGCATCAACAAACTAATTGAATAATGCGTTATAATCCGGGGGAGCGTATGAAATACGCTATAATGTACTCTTTTTCCTTCACTAATATTTTTTCCCACTGAGTTTTTATTAGTAAGGTTTTAATGAGGCATTATCTTGATCCAGAATAATCAACCCTCATAGTAACATTATAAAATATATGTTACTTAAAGATGAAATCATGTTGTACTCTTTTCCTTGTTTATGATTTTTTCCCACTGGGTTTTTCATAACAAGGTTTTTAATGAGGCAATTACTCTTATCATCTTTACATACGCATATTCAAGGGGGAGTGTTGTAATGTACATTAATAATAGGGATGAATACGCTAAATATGAAAGGGCATTATTGTAATCCGCACTGCATAAGTAGTCTATAAATATGGAGCTTGATTGTATTGTAAATATATCTCTCAATTCAATAGAATTGTTCTCTCTCTAATTGCCTTCATTCTCTTTATTCTGTAACAATTTTGAATATAAATAGCCTTATAATTGGAATGGTCAGAAGAGAAACAGTCATAATAATTAATATTTAATTACTTGCTGAGAAGTTGTAAAGTTTGAAGGTGAACAGGTTGAGGTCAATAATTAATTCGCATTCCTTCGTGCTGATAACGTGTTACAGAATAAAGAGAATGAAGGCCATTAGAGAGAGAACAATTTTATTGAATTGAGCGATAGATCTTACAATACAATCAATCTCTATATTTATAGACTACTTATGCAGTGCAGATTACAATAATGCTATTTCTTATTTAGCATATTCATCCCTATTATTAGTGTATATTACAACACCTGCACAAATTTAGATGGAAAAGTGAACATAAAAATGAAATAGTGGATCATCAAAATTTAAGTTCTGAGAATTTTAAAAGGTGGTTGATTATGTGAAAGGATATGAAAAGCCATATAAAAACCAATAGACTCAAATAACGAATCGCTACGAATAACCGTTTACTAATTTCGTGACGTACCGGGGTTCGTAAAACAAAAATGGATATACCGTAGAGATTAGTACGACGAGACGATCAAAATAGTATACAGATATCTGTGGTATGATCATCCGGTCAAAAGTCGATATCCGATACCGAAAATGCTGATATTTTGCTGAAAATAAGATAGACGTAGTAATGATAGTCAAAATTTGAAAAAACGAAAGATGACGTCACACTTAGAAGATGATTTGCCAATTTTCTGTATAAAAATATTCAGATTTTAAAAACATTTTATTATCATCAATTTTTAACTGATATAAATTGAAATAAAATTAAAACAAGAAAATAAACTTCATATTATCTGATGAAAGTTTACTAGTTGCCATGTTTAAGAAGATGCATTCCAAATATCAAATTTTTATTCAAAATAATAATATTTAAATTTTCTCAAAATTCAGTTAATTAAATTAATAAAACTGTTAAAATTTTTGGGTCGTTGCATCTTTGGAATTCAAGATGTTGCAAGTAGATTTCTACGCGTTGACAAGTTTAAAATAAATAAAAGTGTGATGTTTAAAACGACAAGATGCATACATAAAAAGTAAGAGATGTACAAAATAGGGATATTCATCATATTTTGTATTGTCTATTTCAAATAATAAAAAGATAGTTCCTTGTAATTACAAATATCATACACATATCTCTTTTTGGATAAGATATGAAAATTTACGATGTTAACATTTTATGACAGAAACGTAGTTCCAACACACAAAAATGCAGTAAACCCCAAGGGTTATATAGGAAGATATGGACGCAATAAGGATATACTAAAAGGATAAAATACGAAATACCAATACAAATGGAAAGTACATAAAAAGGAAAATCCGAAGGATAGGCAAGAAGAAATAAAAAGAATAAAATGGAAATAGAGATAAAAAAGGGAAAAAGGATAAAAAGAATGGAAAATTATATTAAGAACTTGATAAAAGGAAAGCAATAAATGAACTTAAAGAAAAAGGATAAATGCATAATAAAATAAAGACCTATGGTCAATAGTAAACTATAATATATGAGATATATATACGTAGCCTGAAATATGTATTTATGACGGGTGTGAAGTATTATAGTTAAAGTATAGTTAAATGAATGATATGACATTTGGTCATTAGAGTATGTTGAATGTGAGGTTAGTAGTGTTACACAATAAAAGTCTGTCTACCATATGGGGCTACCAGCAGTTGTATAATATTACATTGATGTGAGACATATCCAACCATATGACTCGTGGAGTATATGCATTTTCTTGTAGATAAAGAAGTACCTCAGTTGATAAAGTAGTCTGCTTCAAATATAGTTTTTAAGAGGGTATTGCCTTGATTGCATTAGGCAATCTAAATGGGATAATGAGTGGGATCAAGCACTATGCAGCATGGTTGGTACATATGGTATCGCCAAAGATGGCATAATCCTATGAACAGCCATCAGGGGTAGGGCTACATAGGATGATATGTCATCAATCCTTAGCGTTCAAGGGGAAAGTCAGGATTACGTCTAACCAGTCTTCACCTCCTAGTAGGATATATTCAGTTAGGTTATGCACTATCATAGTTGTTTGTTAGTTTGTTTGTTAGGACAAGGTTAGTTAACCCAAAAAGAGTTCTTTCAAAATGGTTGGAGTGATCTGGGGAGTGAGTCCACAATAAGAAGCGGACAAAGTAGTAATCCCCAAAGCGAGAAAGACTACGACATAATATTTTGAAAAACCATCATTAGGCACTGTGGGAGTCCCTCAAGTTATACTGTGACGAGATCGTGACACGACGATGATAATGGATCCCAACGGGGTGTTGATTGAGAGATACTAGTGGGGATAATATTAGGTCCATCGGAAGACTGTGTTACTTATATTTATATATATGTACGTAGTTACGATTCCACAAAGGGTAGATGAAATGGATCATACGCGAACGTGGAGTCGAGATGACTATTTAAAATGTAAATAAACATAACATGAGATATAGAACAATCGGCGTAAACTAGTGTTTATGTACAAAGTGTATAATTTACCGGTCACCGAACGTTGTTTTAACCCCTCCTCATTACAATCCATAGGATATCTCGAAGGACATGCACTGGTGCTAAGTGTATTCAGTGCCGATAAAGACACTAGACCTTGGAAGTATCATATCTTGGTCGGTAGTATGTGACTTATATCCCCTATGACTTATATCGTTAGTGCTCTGATATATTTTCATTGCTTTATTTGCAGGATAACAAGCCAAATATTCGTATCTTGGTGGACTTGGGTTTTTAGGTCCACTAAGGTGCGGGTTGTTATATATTCTATGTTCATAATTCATTTTGATGATAGAAATATGTGTATGAACATGAACCTTGGATTAGTTTCAGGAGGAATGGAGAGGAATGTCGACGAATGTGTAAAGAGAAGTTGCACTTGTCAATACCTAAAGGCCGAACATCAAAATTCAAGTGTATTCCTTCAACCATTAGAAGTAATGACTTGAAAATGAGATTCTATATCTATGAACTTTATGGATGGACTACCGAGGTCGAGAATGAGAAATGATAATATTTGGGAGACAATGGATAGATTGACTAGAGACGTCAATTCATGCCTGTAAAATTAATAAGGATGGCAGCAAGCTTAAGCTCTATGTGAAGAACATTGAAAGATTGCTTGGAGTGCCAAGCAACATTGTTAGTGATCGAGATTCGCTCCTCGTTAATGAATTTTGGAACGCTCCTCGTTAATGAATTTTGAAAGAGTTTACTGAGTACCTTACGTACAGTTGAATTTGAGTACAAGTTGTCATCCACAGATCACACATGATGACAGACTGAAATGATGAATCGAGTTTTAGACTATTTGCTAAGAGCGTGTATTTTCGACTTTGGAAGATCTTAGAAAGCCTATTTACATACATTTGATTTTGCCCATTTAAGTATATTTGACTTTGCATATAATAACACTTACCGGATTAGCGTTGGCATGACACCATATAAGGTATAGTATTGCTAGAGTTTTTGGTTGAAATTTATATATGTTAACCAAATCTTAGAAAAAGGAATTTTTTTTATTCTGTTTATTTATTTTAATTGATTAAAAACAGTAAATTTGATTCACAACGTACGAGGGTACAAGCGCCAAAGCTGGCCTTGGTTGGAATATTCTTGATCTAGCTATGGATGCCAAACTCCAACCAACCTGTATTATCCTGTACGTCGACGCAACATACAATCACCGATTATATTATTGGTTTTTCATGGACAAAATATTATTATTTGTTCAAGCGATAACTTCACTTATCTGACTTCTGAAGTCCCATCTTATTTGATTCGATTTCCACGCCTTCGTTGTATTTCAGGTATCTCTTCTCCCTAATTTTTGTTATCATTGGTTTTTGTATTTCCAAATTCTGTATATTAAAGCTCTATAATGTATTCCATCTCAACCTAGGTTTCATTGATCTTCCTTTTTTTTCCCCCTCAAAATCGATGTTTGTGGAGATAAATCTAATCTATCTATGCGTATCATAAGATTTCATGATGTTTTCAGAAGAATAATATTTCTTGGAGATGATTGATTGCATGGATTATGATTTAGTTATGGTGGAACATTAGGAAGATGAAATGTTTTTTCATTTTCGGTACCACAGATCTAACAAGTCTGTATAAACATTTTATTTTGCGCCTCTTCATTGTAATTTTTGTTTTACAAAATTATTGACTTGATTGGTTTTAGAAAATATGGAAATTCTTCACTTGATTAGTTTTATAGAATGCAAGACCAAAATACATCATAATTCGAAGGATGGTAATTTTAAATGAGTGAAACATTTTTAAAGTTGTATAAACTAGAAAGAAGAAGCCTTGTTAAAAATCAAGCACATAGGTCATATATAATGGTAGAAGTTCAGTCCTCATCTTTTTTGTAGAAATGGAGTTCCCACATGGGCCATATATGGTAGTAATAGAGTCCAGACATGGGGCGATGAAGGGAGATGGAAGGAATTTACTAGGGTCAATATTTTGGTTGATGTAAAAATGCAAAGTGAGGTAGTTGGATTTCGGTAAACATGTTAAGTTATTGAGTTTAGGATATCCTTTAACAAACTCCATGTTTACCATATGAACTCATGAATTAAACAACTAATTACTGCAAGGCTGAACAGATAAGTGCGTTGGCTGAAAAATGAAAATTAACCTTTTAGTTGAAGGAAATTGGGAGCTAGAGTAATTTTACTTGTTGGGTTGTTGGCAGTTCAATCCACATTAGTCATCAAACTCCAACGGAAATAATTGGTATTAAAAAGGCACTTGATAAACTATCTTGATTAAAAATGTAGTCTTTTCGAACAAACATCACAACACTTCAATCATCTTTTTTTTTTTAAAGGACCAATTAACAGCAGGTAACACGCATATTAAACAATCACTGTGACCAACAAAATACCTGATCCCGTCTTTCAAACTAAGACACTGCCTCACTATTATTATGTCAAACTTGTGCACATGAATCAGCTACTAACTACTGTCTTAATCCAGTCTGCACGAAGTTTCCATGAATCATTCTGATTGATCAGTTATGTTTGACTTGCATATGCATACACCGTAGTCAGAAGTTTCTTACTAGGATGAAGCTGTTTTTGTAGCGGCCTCTAACTATCAGTAGACATGCTAATTAACGTTTTCATGTATTAAACAAATAGTTTAACATGATTTACATTTAATACCTAATCTCTACCGTTCATAACAGGAATTGGATTGTATCCCTCTTTCCAACGATTTTGTGTTATCGACTCTTTTTCCACCGCTTTCATCCTTTCGCTTGTAAAACTTTTAGGCAATGCCCACACTACATAAATATTGCTTTGCTAATCTAATTGGCAATACCTCTTTTTGGATCTGCTAGTTCAAACATTACTACTCTTGTATTCCTATTTATCTGTGCCCCTAAAATCATTTCTGCTGGCTTTTGGATTGACCTTCTGCACCTTAGAGCCCTTTTATGGGTGGTCCAGTTGGTCTTGCATGCAGCGTTTGTCGATGTGGTCAAAGGATTAATCCAAATCCGTGTTGAGGGGTCGGTGCATATTTACTTTTACTGCTTCTTTGGGTCTTTCAAAAAGTGTTTATAACTTTATTGTGTGACTTCAATAAACGTAGTACTCTTTGCTTGTCAGTCATGTAACTCATATGATTTACTGGTAGTACCTAGGCTTAGATAATTGTATTACTGTAATGTTGTTCCATGACAATTATATGTCTCCAGATCCAAATATTGTTCTTGAAAAGTTTTATTTTTTTAGGTGATATGGCTACTGGAAAAGTATCTACCCTCTATCTGATTGCATTAGTCATCAACTGGACTTATGCAGAGGCCAGATATCTTTCCCCTTCTGCCACTTCTGAGATTGAAGGCAAGTCAATAAATGTCCATTGTTGTAGTTTCTTTTTTCGTGTAATGCATTTTACTTTTATATGTGTATGTGTAGACATATATATTCCTTGCAAATATTGGTAGTCGGATGTACTCATAGTTCACTTTTTGTTATGCACGTCCTTGTTGTCCTATACACGGAGCATTGTCTGTAAAATATACTCCCTCTTGTTCCTCAAAACTATTAAATCCCTCTAGACTTTTCTACACACAGACATACCAAGGTTTGAGATCACCGTTTCGATCTTTTGTAATTTGAGGAGTTTCGATCTAATATGTAAATTTCGGTGTCGGAATATTACACATCATTTGTTTAATTTATTGAAATAAAGTGTATAATTTATCTTTAATTGAAAAATAAGTTATAAGTGAAGAATACCGATGAGCCTTAAATATGTATAACATGAAAAAAATGTTATTTATTACTTCATTTTCAACTGTTTATAGTTACATCATTTACATATTTTGTGATTTTATACGTTTCCTAAGTTAAAATTTGAAATTTTAATATTCGTATATTTGAAACTCATTTTTTTTTTCGAGTTTCTTCTATAAAATTTGAAGTTCATTATATTTTTTTAACACCGAATTGGAGTTTTGTTTCATTTTGGCACTTACTGAACCGAAATGGAATGACTGGAATCTCTCAAACCTTGATATAAACATGCATACATATATACACACATACATATACAGGCCGGTCCTGGGTATAGGCCACCTAGGCGGTGGCCTAGGGCCCCCGATATTTAGAGGGCCTCAGAATTTCCTATCTCTATATGTATGTACTATGTTATCTGCTAATATTTAAAAGCTAACGTAGCTTGTAAGTATGGTTTGCCTTGGGAACCTGTGTTTGAAGCCTAGCTCCTACAATTTAACAAAAAAAATTCCCCTGTAGCTTTGTTAACTTTGAACAATAATTTTTTTCTCCTACGGCTGGCCCTACATACATACATATGCATGTATGTATGTATACGTATGTATAACAACAACAACAACAATAATAAACCACACTTTCTTCTTCTTCAAATATTTCCAAATTATATTCAATAACATGCTCTGCTAAATTGTCATCTATTTTGGAACAAAACAAAATTTCAACTACTCATTTTTTGAAGGATGGAGGAAGTAACAGTCATATTGCATCTTTACCTTTTAGACTACCTCCATTAGTGTAGCATGGAAACTTTAACTTGATGAAATTTTCCTCTTTTTGGCGAAACATGCATGGAATTAGTTATTTGTGTCTAGAAATTTTTTGTAGGATGGTTGCAAAGCTTTTCCATGCTCCAGGCCTCGTTCTAATGCTTGATGATAATTTATACATGGCAAGTGTACAATGTTTGCGATCCTTCGTTGCTCAGATACTATTGTTTATGATACTACATTAAACTTTACTTCCCTATATATGTGTGTGTGCATACACACACACACAAAAGCTTTTGCAACTTAAAATTTGTTGAATAAGTATTCGATTGAAGATTTCATCTTAGTTATATGTCTTACATAATCGATTTAGAATGGACATGCCAAATGGATAATAATAAATAAGATGATGGTCTGACTTTAGTAACTGTGACTTTTCATTTTGCTAATTTTGCCTCTTTGTGTCATCTTGTAGAAATGTAAAATGTAACTAATGCCCAGTCTTAAATTTCTAGTTATACACAAACCATTGGAAGGAAAAGAACAGTTATGTACACTATGTGAAGAATACACTGCTCTTGCTACCGATTATCTGGAAGCTAATAAAACCGAAGCAGAAATAGTTGAAACCCTACATCAAGCCTGCACCAAGCTGCATTCTCTTGAACAACAGGTATGTATTTCCCCTTTGTTATATCCTTTCCTTACCAATAACGGGTAATCTGACATGCATGATATGCATAAATTTGCATCACTATGTGATTCTAATAACACATACGCGCGTGCGCGAAAATTCAATGTTTACTTAACTAATGAAACTAATATCATATGTTAAAAATGGGGCCAAAAGTAAAGTTCATATCGCTGACATGGGATGTGTTCTAATTCTCAAAGTAAATTTCATTGCAGTGTGTAATTTTGGTTGACTACTATGCACAACTCTTTTTTGTTCAAGTTACCAAAATACATCCCGAGGAATTTTGCAAAAAGGTGAATTTATGTGAGAAAACCTCTGTTTTCCTTCCGAACAAAGATGATACTTGCACACTTTGCCATCAAGTCGTGGTCGAAATACTTGCGAAATTGAAAGATCCTGATTCACAGGTAAATCATTCATACCTCATATACTCTCACGTACAGGCAATCTCTATATTAAAGCGGTCACTAGTTCAGAACTTCAAATTTATCGGTTCCTGATACAAGCTCCCTTTTAAAAATTGACTCAGATGGAGATAATCGAAGTACTTCTCAAAGAATGCAACAAAATGAACAACTACGTTAAGGAGGTAAGTGTTCTTCAAATGTTCGTCTCTACCTGTAACAGTCTGATTGGTTGCATGACTAATTTTCAATTTATTTGAGTAGTGCAAGAGACTGGTATTCCAGTACGGGCCTCTAATCCTAGCAAATGGGGAGAAGTTTCTAGAATCAGCAGATATATGTACTTCCGTTCATGCATGTAAAGCCAACGAAGTGAATGTAGCTGAGTCGCTAGTTAGTGATGCATGAAGCATTCGCTACCAATAAGTCTTCTGGTGATGATGAAGTTGTGATTTGTATGTTTATATGTGTGTAAAGTACTGCATTTCAATTAAGTGCTTTATTTACTCCGAATTGGTGGTTTGATGTAAAGATGAATTTGCATCTATGTTTGAGTTTGTGTTTTGTTTATATATACATTGCTTTCTGGAGGAATGACTTGCCCATTATGTACTAAAATTGTTTCAACGTCTGGCATCTGGCAAACATAGTATCTGGATTTACATGATAGCCAACTTTTGTTGCAATGTATGGAGAATCCTCATCCGTCCGTCATTATGCAACGGTGTTGCTATTACATCGTCTGTGCTTTGCAGTAATTTTATAAATTTTAATAATGTTAAGATGTAGAATACCTATGGAAAACGATTGTGGAATGACAGAATCCATTGGCCGTGATACGCTTTTGGAAGGATTTTCTTGAACTTAAGAAATTTAGGTACGTGAACAATGTGAGGATGGCAACGGTGGTGCATAATTTTAGAACCGCAGATTGTCATTGGTATTGCTGTACGATGATGTAGCATTATTGTTGCTGATTTTTTTTTCCATAATTTATGTTTAGACAAAACAATTTTATATTTTATGAAATTTAAACATCTTTGTTTTTTCCCTAAAAGTTTCCAAAAACGAATCTTAGACTCTCTTTTGCTCACTTAGTTCGACTCATTTTTCATTTTATACTAATGACATAATGGCTTGTTCTATTCTCACTTCAATCTCTTCATTTCACACGTCATTCAGTTCATCTAATTTAGTCTGAAATAATCGTCACACAACGCTTATTTTCTTTCAGCCCACAATTGATGTTAAAAATGTCCTTACTTTTTTTAAAACATGTTCATATATGATGTAGTTGGTTCATACATGAAGTGGTTGGTTCATGAACCTCGTTCATTCCAAACGAAGTTGTTATACAAATCTCGTTCAACCATAGCTAGGTTATTTTATGAACCTAATTCGGTCGGAGCGATGTTATTACACAAAGCTCGCTTGGACTGAGCAAGAATTTTATACTAACCTCGCTCCATTGACGCATAGTTTCACGATTGTTTCTCTTGAACATAATCTATTGTGGTTTGAAGATAAGACCAATTTTGAAACATTAAAATTGATAAAGTAATGGGTGTGAAAGGAGAAAAACGAGATATAAATAGAACCGGCTTAATATAATATAATGTTGGAATATAAAATAAACTTGGAAATTCTTAGTTTACATATTATTTCTCTCTCGAACGCTCTCAGATGCAATGTCATTATCTTACACAATTTCATGTATGTAGTAGCCCTTATAGCTCAGTGGTAGAGCGCCAGTCTTGTAAACTGGAGGTCCGTAGTTCAATCCTGTGTGAGGGCAAAATTATTAAATTTAAAATTTCCAAGTAGTTTGCTAAAATAAACTAAACAATATAAAGAAAACAATGTAATTTTTTTGTTTGAATAGGGTTTGAACATTTAACCTTGTTTATGTTTCAACATTTCCCTTTTAAGACAGATGTTAATTTTTGTTCGTAGTAGAATTCGAACTCATGATCTCTTATTTGTATATAAAGATGTTTCTGAAACTTCATAGTCGGATCAAAAAATTGTATTCCTATTTTACCTATTACCAAAAATAATCATCTCTGATAAAGGAAGAAGAGTGTGTTCTTTTTTTTTTTTTTTTGAAAACCCAGGAGAACCCGGCGGACCGGTAAACTCCCGAGGAGGTTATAGTAAAGCCGTCCACTGATCGGTAAATTTATACAGGATAGGAAAGCGCATGGTAGGAATCGAACCTGGGTCTTTTACCAGAACCCAGGCCTCATTTCCACTGCGCCGCACCCGCGGACAGAAGAGTGTGTTCTTACATAAAAGCGCACCATTGCTTTCGCGATACGTACTTCACTGGTTTTGAAGGAAAAATAGGATAGGCGAAGAGCCCCGTGTTCTTTTGTTTCTGTTGCTACGAACTAAAGTAAACACGTAATAAGAATTTCTGTTGTACGAAACTAAAGTAAATATATACTAAGAATTTATTCCACGTGCAATGGACACGCATTTAACAAAACTTTATCGAATTATTAAATATAAAATTTCCAAGTAGTTTGCTAAAATAAACTAAACAATATAAAGAAAACAATGTAATTTTTTTGTTTGAATGGGGTTTGAACATTTAACCTTGTTTATGTTTCAACATTTCCCTTTTAAGATAGATGTTAATTTTTGTTCGTAGTAGAATTCGAACTCATGATCTCTTATTTGTATATAAAGATGTTTCTGAAACTTCATAGTCGGATCAAAAAATTGTATTCCTATTTTACCTATTACCAAAAATAATCATCTCTGCTAAAGGAAGAAGAGTGTGTTCTTACATAAAAGCGCACCATTGCTTTCGCGGTACGTACTTCACCGGTTTTGAAGGAAAAATAGGATAGGCGAAGATCCCCGTGTTCTTTCGTTTCTGTTGCTATGAACTAAAGTAAACACGTAATAAGAATTTCTGTTGTACGAAACTAAAGTAAATATATACTAAGAATTTATTCCACGTGCAATGGACACGCATTTAACAAAATCTTTATCGAATTATTAAATATAAAATTTCCAAGTAGTTTGCTAAAATAAACTAAACAACATAAAGAAAACAATGTAATTTTTTTGTTTGAATAGGTTTTGAACATTTAACCTTGTTTATGTTTCAACATTTCCCTTTTAAGATAGATGTTAATTTTTATTCATAGTAGAATTCGAACTCATGATCTCTTGTTTTTATATAAAGATATTTTTGAAACTTCATAGTCGAATCAAAAAATTGTATTCCTATTTTACCTATTAATAAAGATAACCATCTCTACTGAAGGAAGAAGAGTGTGTTCTTACATAAAAGCGCACCATTGCTCCCGTGATACGTACTTCACTAGTTTTGAAGAAAAAAAAGGATAGACGAAGGGCCCCGTATTCTTTCGTTTCTATTGCTACGAACTAAAGTAAACACGTAATAAGAATTTCTATTGCTACGAAACTAAAGTAAATATATACTAAGAATTTATTCCACGTGCAATGGACATGCATATAACAAAACCTTTATCGAATTATTAAATTTAAAATTTCCAAGTAGTTTGCTAAAATAAAATAAAAAATATAAAGAAAACAATGTAATTTTTTTTTCATTAGGGTTTGAACATTTAACCTTATTTATGTTTCAACGTTTCCTTTTTAAGATAGAAGCAAATTTTTGATCACAGTAGAATACGAACTCATGATCTTTTACTTGTATATAAGGGTGTTTTTGAAACTTCATAGTCGGATCAAAAATTGTATTCATATTTTACCTATTAATAAAGATAATCATCTCTACTAAAGGAAGAAGAGTGTGTTCTTACATAAAAGCGCACCATTGCTTCCGTGATATGTACTTCACTGGTTTTGAAGGAAAAATAGGATAGGCGAAGAGCCACGTATTCTTTCTTTTATGTTGCTACGAACTAAAGTAAACACATAATAAGAATTTATTGTACGTGCAATGGACATACATATAAATGGCCTTTATCAAATTATTAAACTTTAAAAAATATCAAGAAAACAATGTAATTTTTTTTAATAGGTTTTGAACATTTAACCTTGTTTATGTTTAAACATTTCCCTTTGAAGATAGATGTTAATTTTTGTTTATATTAAGATTCGAACTCATAACCTCTTATTTGTATATAAGGGTATTTTTGAGACTCCATGACCATACCAAAACATTGTTTCTATTCTAAACTAATAAAAAAGATAATCATCTTTCTCACTCTAGAAAAACTTTTTTAGACAAAACATTTTAATCAACAATTCTATATTTTATGAAATTAAAACATCTCTTCTTTTTGTTCTAAAAGTTTCCAAAAATTAATCTTAGACTCCCCTTTGCTCACTTAGTCACACTCAAATTTCATTTTATAATAATAATATAATGGTTGGATCTATTCTCACCTCACTTTTCTCTTTTCACGCTCCATTCGGTTCACTTCATTTAGTTTGAAATAATTATCACATCCCGCTTATTTTCTTTCGCCCTACAATTGATGTCGAAAATGTTCTCACTTTTCTTAAGGCATATTCAAATATGACGTGATTGGTTCATGTACCTCGCTCGTACCAAACGAGGTTATTTTACAAACCTCGCTCGATCTTAACTGGATTATTATACGAACCTAGTTTGGTCTAAGTGATGTTATTACACAAAGCTCGCTTGGACTGAGTGAGAATTTTACATGAATCTCGCTATGTTGAAGCTTAATTTCACGACTGTTTCTCTTGAACATGACTTGTTGTGGTTTGAAGATAGGACCAGTTTTGAAACATTAAAAATTGATAAAGTAGTGGGTGTGAAAGGAGAAAAACAAGATGTGAATAAAACCAACTTAATATAATATAATGTTGGGATATGGAAAAGAACTTGGAAGTCCTTAGCTTATATACTATTTCTCTCTCAAATCCTCTCAAATAACTATAATGTCATTATCTTACACAAGTTTATTCACACAGCAGTCCTTATAGCTCACTGGTAGAGTGTCGGTCCTATAAACTAGAGGCCCATAGTTTCACCTTGTGTGAGGGTGAAAAAAAATCCTTCGGTGATTTGTACTTGAGAATGTAAGGTGACTCTTTCGAAAAGAGGGGATAATTTCTTACAATAAATTGAAGAAACGAACTTGTTTAGGGTTTCAGGTAAAGGAAGAAGAAGGTGGTTTTATAAAAAAGCCCACTAGCTTCTTCCATGATTTGGGTTCCACTAATTTTGAAGGAAAAATAGGATGGGGGAGGAGTCGTATATTTTTCTATTTCTGGTTCTTCGAATCTAAAGTAAATATATAATGATAATTTATTGCACAAGCAATGAACATGCATATAAAAGACCTTTATCGAATTATTAAATTTTAAATTTCTAGGTAGTTTGTTAAAATAAACTAAAAAATATAAAGAAAACAACGTAATTTTTTCGTTTGAATAAGGTTTGAACATTTAACCTTTTTTATCTTTCAAATTTTCCTTTTGAAGATAAATGTTACTTTTTGCTCATGGTAGAATTTGAACTCATGACTTCTTATTTGTATATAAGGATGTTTTTGAAACTTCATGGTAGGACCAAAAAATGGTGTATCAGTTCCAACTATATTAATAAAGATATTCATCTCTCTCGCTCTGCAAAAACATCTGTAGACAAAATATTTTAATGAACAATTATATATTTATAAATCGAAACAACTTTTTTTTTGTTCTAACAGTTTCCAAAAAGGAATCCTAGACTCTCCTTTGCTCACTTGGTTAGACTCATTTTTTTGTTTTATAGTAATAATATAATGGCTAGTTCTATTCTCACTTCACTTTCCTTCCTTCACACCACATTTGGTTAAACCCCATTTAGTTTAAAATGATTACCACACCCTGCTTATTTTCTTTCGTCCCACAATTGATGTCGAAAACGTCCTCACTTTTCTTAAGGCATGTTCAAATATGACGTAGTTGGTTCATGAACCTCGCTCTCGGTCCAAACGAGATTATTATACAAACCTCGCTCGAGCCTAACTGGATTATTATACGAACCTAGTTCGGTCTGACCGATGTTATAACACAAATCCCCCTTGGACTGAGTGAGGATTTTACATGAACCTTGGTCTATTGAACCTTAATTTCATGACTGTTTCCCGTCAAAATGATCTGTTGTGGTTTGAAGATAATTTTTTTTTTAAAACATTAAATATTGATAAAGTAGTAGGTGTGAAAGGGGAAAAGCGAGATGTGAATAGAACCAGCCTAATTTAATATATAGTGTTGATATATGAAAAAAAACTTGAAAGTTCTTAGCTTATATATTTTCTCTCTAAAAAAAATTACAATGTTATTATATTACACAAGATTGTGCATACGACATCCCTTATAGCTCAGTGGTAGAGCGTCAGTCTTGTAAACTGAAGGCTCTTTGTTCGATCCTGCATAAGGTCAAAAAAAAGATCCTTATCGTCTCTTTGTTCCTCATTGATTGGTAAAAGGGAGAATGTGACTCTCTTTCATAAGGAGGTATTATTTTTTATGGTAAATTAAAGAAACGAACTTGATTAAGGCTTCAGTTAAAGGCAGAAGAAGTAGGTGTTTTTACATAAAAGCCCACCATTTACTTTCGTGATTTGTACTCCACTAATTTGAAGGGAAAATGGGATAAAGAAGAGCCATGTATTCTTCCATTTCTGTCGCTTCTATTGCTACGAATCTAAAGTAAATATATAATAAGAATTTGAAGCACGTGCAATGGACATGCATATAAAACACCTTTATCAATTTATTACATTTTAAATTTCTAGATAGTTTGTTTATGTTTCAACATTTTCCTTTGAAGATAGCCGTTAATTTTTGTTCAAAGCACGATTCGAACTCATGACCTCTTATTTATTTATAAGGATGTTTTTGAAACTTCATGGTCGGACCAAAAAGTTGTGTTTCTATTCCAACTATTAATAAAAATAATCATCTTTATTAAAGAAAGAAGAAGGTGTTTTTATATAAAAGCTCGCCATTTTCTTCCATGATTTTGTATTCCACTGATTTTGAATCAGGAATAGAATAGGCGAAGAGCCCCATATTCTTCCGTTTCTGTTGCTACGAGTCTAAAGTAAATAAATAATAAGAGTTTAATGCATGTGCAATGGACAAGCATATAAAAGACCTTTATCAAATTATTAAATTTGAAATCCTAGGTAGTTTGATAAAAATAAACTGAAAAATATAAAAAATATATATAATTATTTTGTTTAAATAGGGTTTGAACCTGTGCAGTTACCCCGCTATAAGCCTACTATATCTCATAGTTTCTACCGCTACGATATTTCTATATAGCCCAAATATTGCCTTTCTGCTTTAAGCCTCGCTATTTCCACTATATCCTATTATTCCGGCTATATTCTATTATTCTGCTATATCTTCTTTTAAAAAAATGAATTGAAAAATGACACTTATACATTATAAAATTATGAAATTAATTTACTTAATTGAGTTTTTAATATATTTTCAGAAATGAAAATACTCTATTATTATACTAAATTCAATTATTTTATACAATAGTTTTACGTTTATTTACATATATTTGCACATATTTTTATTTTAAATTATTTATGTATTAATTATAATTCATTTGAATATTAATTTTTCATTTAATTACCATTTACATCTTTGTAAAAATATTAAGTATGAGTTTTATGTGCTATTTTAAAGTCATCCGCTATATCTCGCTATATCCTCACTGTATCCCCACTATGACTTTTTACACCTTCACCGCATTGAATTAGCCGAGCGCTTTAACTACACATGTTTGAACATTTAAACTTGTTTATGTTTCAAAATTTCCCTTTGAAAATACATGTTAGTTTTTGTTCATGGTAGGATTCGAACCCATGACCTCTTATTTGTATATAAGGGTATTTTTGAAACTTCATAGTCAGACCAAAAAATTATGTTTCTAATCAACTATTAATAAAGATAATCATCTCTCTCACTCTGCAAAACTTATTTAATAAAATTAATTTTTTCCACGCAATTGAAGTTTCTTTTTTAAAATTTGATTGGGTGGAGCAAAATACCAGTTATGGATATAATTTTGTTAAGCTTTTAATTCTGATACTCACCCTGCTTCAATTTCATTACACAAAGAGATTTCAAGCATAAAACTTTGAAGCTTAATTTCAAATCGTATATAGGTATGATTAGAATTTCTCTTTGAATGGAAAATCTTGGTTATGTTAGGGTTTCAGTTTCGATATATGGGTTTTATCACATTAGAGTTTTAGGAAAGCGTAATAAACAAATGACAGGGTACGTGTGTATTATTATTCGTTTCATAAAGGAAACAAAATAAAAAATTAAGAAAATCATGCTTTCATCCAAGTCTAGTAAAAAATTCTAAAATTGAAGCTTATTTCTACTTTTTTATTTCTTGCTGATAATATATTACTTAAATAAGAAAGCTTGATACCAAGATTTGTTATTGGCACTCTTCTCGTTTCATATTTCATATTTTTCTCACCTCCAATCTAATCTGAACTTATTTCTCTCTGTCTTCTTTCAAAACAAGTTTCACGAAATATCGCTGTAATTATTTTCAATGCAAATATTCAGGTTTTAATTTCAATTATAAAGGCTGGGTGCATTGTCTAGGATAACGCCACAATAGATAGTATATATATGCAAACTTACAAGAGTGCTAGGAAAATTTCGAGCATTGAGAATCTAACATCCATATTTTTTCCAAAGTCAGCAGGGTTGACTATACACACAAAGAGAAAACATTGGAAGCAATGGTGATAGGTTGATGGTAACCTCAAAACCATAACAATTCTGCTCTTATTAGCGACTAGTTTCTTGACCATAACCATAACAATTCTGCTCTTATCATTCTTCCATCTTGTAGCTCTAAAAACGATGAGAAGCAATGGTGATAGGTTGATGGTAACCTCAAAAGACCAATTATCTCAACCAGATTTTATGAATAAACTTACATTGGAAGAAGACGTGGTTCCTATTTTTCGAACTATCATGACATAAGACACACGATCAAACTTGGATATAGCCAGAAGCAGTAAGTTTATCCTGAGTTAACATAGAGTTATAAGTGACTTTCCATAATATATTTTTTCCTTTTCTGTTTCATATCTGCTACGCATCCTCTTTTTTGAAGACACATTAGATGTTTGATGAAAATAACATATTACTTTATACCCTGTAGAAACTGAATGGGGTTTCAGAGACAAAATCCAAACAATGTTTTCTTCGTAGGATTGAGAAAGAACTTCATGACGATGTTCCATATGCCTCTAATACTAGAGCTGCTAGAATGAGGTAAGATAATATGGTGCATATAATTCTCAGCTTTATCATTTTCTAGGATACTCATAGCAGGTTTTGGATTGTGTGGAAGAGCATTTTTAAGAATTAGAGTATTATTAAGAATCAGAGTAGGAGTAGCCCAAAGTGGTTGCTAGAATGACTGATTGGAGTAGGCTTTGCATTATATTTGAAGTGAGGTAGAAGCTTATCCCTAAGGTTAAGCAGACTCTTCCATAACCTGGTAGCATGGGAAGGAATTGACATCGTCTAGAAGTTCTTATCTTTTAATACGGTAGTTATTGCTATGAAAATAGTAGCGTTTTGATGAAGCTTTTATCAACGGATCTTTGTCACCCAAATCAGAAAGAGATAATTTGGATTGAAAACAAGGCGAAACTGAAATCAAAATACAATAACACAAAATATTCCTCCCAACCTTCCACTTTATTGATTCACCAAAGTTTTGTTTACAATTAATAGAACAAAGCTAAAGTAAATAAAATACCATTGAATCAATAACCAAATTGAGAAAGGGTGCACATATTAAAATTGTTGGAGAAAAAGAACAAAAATGAAGAAGAAAAAATTAGCAAATAAATTTTCCACCACATTTTTACCCTCTCTTCTAGTCTCTATTTATATAATCAATTATTTAATGCCCAAGTTAACATTAGATGCAAAAAATAATTTGATTGGTCAATTAGAGAGAGAAATAAACATACTCAAATATGCTTATTAATTAGAGGAAACAAAATCTTTTCTTTCTTTATTTTGCATATTTATTTACCCCTATTTGTGATTTTGTAACACCAAAGTTTAACGCTACACCTTGATGCAAAATCACATATCTCCAACATATCAAGCATGACATATCAACATCTATCACAAATCCCAATATCTCGACCATACTAAATTACAAAACTCAACCACCGTCTGCAAGTGATGCATCTCCTAAATGAGGTGCACCATACAATTCCGGTCTAAAAAACGTTTGTAATACGATAAAGATCTCCGTCTTATCTTTGTGGATTTTGCAATTCGAGCCCTTCTATCACTCGATCTGAGCTCATTACCTGATCACTATCGATCCCTCGAGCATCATCAACATGAAGACCCTTATCTAAAATATGATCTTCAATGCTAGAATCATAAGCAGTGACCACATTAACTTCTCCACCTTGCCGTGGATTAAGTTCTTCAACCGTCACTCGCTTTCCATTGTCGACTACAGAACCAACCAAGCTATAAAGGTTTCCTTCTTTCAATACTCCTCTCATCCTTACACGACCACCTTTCTTCACTCTCAAAACACCACCTTGAGTCTCATAAGTGAAACCATGATGATCCAACTGACCGAGAGAAATAAGATTATGCGAACAAGTGGGTACATGTCTCACTCCAGAGAATTCTCTAACCATACCATCATGCATACGAAATCAAATAGAACCAATACTACAAATGGTAGCTCTTCTCCATTGGCTGTCCTAATCATGCTGACACTCTTCTCATAAGATAAAAAAAATTCACATCGCTATAAATGTGAAAACCGGCTCCCGAATCCATTTTCCAAGGCTTATTTCCACTAAAGAGGACATCACAAGAAGCATCACTATTGGTACCTTCAGCAAAACATGCGTGTGCATCACTATTTGTATCACCATGCGCTGCCTTTTTCTGATCTCTTTTATAAGCATAACACTTGTTGTGATTGTGACCTTTGTTATTACAATAATGACAAATGATAACATATTTATCATTAGCGTCATTTTTCTTTCAAATTGTATCTTTCTTTGAGTCCCTTGCCAACATAGCCTCACTTTGAATTAATTTCATACCTGACCCTTTTCTTTTAAACTCCTCATTCAAAAAACTGCTTCGACCAGTTTCCCGAGAGATAGTTCCAGTAGCATTCAAATTACTCAATGAAACAACCAAAGTTTTTCAACTTTCTGAAAGCGAACTCATTAGTAAAAGAGCCTGTAACTCATCATCAAAATTGACTTTCATATTTGCCAATTGATTTATTACTTCTTGAAATTCATTCAAATGCTCTGCAACAGACTTCTCTTTATCTAATCTCAGTTATACAAACTTTTGAACCGGAAAAGCCTTACTAATAGCACGCTTTGTGTAATGACCCGTGAATTTTAATAATTAAGTTGGTTATTTTGAATTAAAATTTAGTAATTAAATTTAGATGAAAAAAAGAAAAAAAAACTTTATAAGTTAATATTAAAATGAACGCTGAAATAAAATATATTGAATAGTAGTTGAATGACAATGTACGTGAAAAGGTTTATGCAAGTTGATAAGTAACGATATTTGTGCAATACCTATTAATTGGGAAAAATTTGTAAAGTTATATTTGATGAAATTGTAAATTCGAAGTTAAGTAATAATGGACATAGTGAAGATGGCAGTCAAATCAAATTTTATCTAATTTTGAAGGTAATCAATAATTTATAAATTAAATGGCAAGTAATTAGAATTAAATTCTATATTAACTAAAACTGAATGTAGATTTAATGTAATAACGTTAAGGCTAACTAAATTAGCGAATTTCAAATTATGAAAACCAATTACAATAAATGTTAGAAAAGTAATTTTAAATGGTCATTGTTGAAATTATACGTTACCCCAATGATTACTAAAAGGGTAACGAAGGTGAATGAAATAGAAACAATGCAAATTTAAGGTTAATGATTAATGAACTTGCATAAAATTCCAATTATAGAAAATAATCCAAATGTATGTTTGGCTATAAATTGTACACAAGAAAATAAATGGATTAAGAATATAAATAGTAATTAGTGTACATACTTGGCAAATATAACTAAATAGTATGGAATGAAGCATGCATTAATGAAATAACTACGAACCAATGAATGCATTTAAGTTGTAAAAGTCATAATTGATTGCATTAAATAAATTGGGAATTAAATTCAAAGGTTATGTTAATTGAGAAATAGTACGTACTAAATTGCAATGTGATTGAATCAAGGCTAGGTAAGTAATTTTAATAAATTGTAGTTGATATTTAAGTATGAATGTGAGTAAATTTGGCATATAGTGATAATTGTTAAAATTTACCCATTCATCTAATTTGCTTAATTAGAGCTAAGTCAATGACAACAATTGTGTTAATAATAGCTTGTAAGTGGAAGTAAATGTTAAATGGTAACAATTATTTAGGTTAACCATTTATTTAGTGTATTAAAGTATAACTGGTAACCGATTGTAATAAATATAAATAAATTATGACGTTAATGTTAATATAAAGTAATATTTGAAAATAATGTCAATTTCATTTATAATATGACAATTGGCTAATTAAAAGAATTGAAAGCTAGATTTACTTATTTAATTGAAAAGAAAAAAACTTTCAATAATTGAATTTATTGTGAATAAATGAAATATAACAGTTAAATTTTACGTTAAAGGAAATGTAGAGGAAATCTAAGATAAAATAGGGATATTAATGCAATATGATATAAACCATGATGATTGTACCGTAAATTGAAATTTGATTGAATAGCTAAATTTGTGCATACCCAATTTATTGAAACAGATGGTAAAGTTTAATTGATTGAAATCAGCAAATTGGAAAATAAATTCAAGTTATATTAATTGATGAAATAATACGCAGTAAAATGTAATTTGACATAATCAATGTTAGGTAAGAAATTTTATTTTGTCAATTGATAATAGAGTATGAATGGGAGTAGATTTGGCTTATTGTGATAACTATTAATTGTTTACCTATGTATATAATTTAGTGAATTAGATCTAAATCCATTGAAATAGAAGTTAAAGCTTTGAAAGTGTGGAATTTGCAACATCTAATCCATATGAGGAATCTTTAAATTAAAAGGAAAGAGAAGTTAATTAAAATTTATGGCATTTAATATAAGAAACATACATTTTTGGGTTAAATAGAAAGAGCATTTTTAATGAAAATAAAAGAACAGTTTGAGAAAAATAAAATGAATGTTTCATTTTAAAGATAAGCAAAATTTTATAAAAAAGGAAAAATTTGAATTTTGAAACAACATTTTACATTCATTTTATAACAATCAGAGGCGGTATAGAAGTGATTTTAATGCTAACCTTATATTTTAAAGTAAATTAAATATTTTGAATCGTGATTGCGCGCTGAGAAAAACGCCGTTTTTAAATTTGAATTTCCAGCCTCGGTTCCTCTTTTATTGTGTGCAGCGGCGGTCCCTAGTGGCATTAATTGGAGTGTTACATTTTATTAAATGTGTGTTAATAAAATTTAATTGGGTGTTAATAAGGTGTATATTTGGGGTTAATAGAAATTAATTTAGCGGAGTAGACGTTTCGAAATTGGATCTCAAAGTTTTAGTACAACTGGTCCATTTGTTACTTTATATTTATTATTCGTTACCACCTCTTTGTTTGTAATGTATAAATTTTCATTTTTGCTACCTGAAGCATTCATTTCATTGGTTCGATCCTCCTTTAATCTCATTTCAATTTTCCAATCTCACTGAACTTCATTATGCAAACATGACCTTATTTCGTTTTCTCCCTCACCTGCTTGCAACACTTTTTCCTAATCCTTCTTGAAGCTTTGAGTTGCGTGAAAGCCTCTCCACCTCACCCAAGCCTTGCCACCACCTTGTTAGCAGGTACCCTAGTCTCCTCATCCCAAAATGTGAAATTTAGTATTTATTTTGTTTATTTTAATATCACTATATATACACTTTATTATGGCAATAGTCATCTTATAACTTGAATAACTTTCGCATACAATGTCCAATTTATGCGCGATTTTTTTGTTAGGATCGTATTGAGATTTATGACATTTTGACGCTGGTTTGGGCAGATTCCGAGGCTGTTGAATTTTTGGGTTTAAATTGGATTTTAATTCAATTTAAATTCAAAAGGTGAGTGTTTTAACCCACTCACAACTTCTAAAATTTCTTATGTTTGTTAAATTTATTTGTGATGTGTTTAGAAATTTATTTATGACTATTTGGCTTGTTTTCAATCATCATCTCTGTTAATTTCATTCATCTTGATAAAATTGTTATTTAATTTAATATTGCATATTATTGCCAGTTAAATTTGTTTATTTTTGAATATAAAACTTCCAGTTAAATTGTTATCTATTTATTTATTGCATTTAAAACTGACAGTAAACAACTATAATTTATTTTTGAATATAGCTGGTAGTTGATACCTGTTATTATCACCTGTTGTATATTGATGTATTGTTTGGATTTAGATAATGATTGTGATAAATGGTTGGTGTTTGATATTGGATGAATGAATGTTGTATTTTATATTGTTATAAACTACAAGTTATTATGCATTTTATTGCATTCGGGATTGCGGTTTGAAATGATATATAACCGTAATTTTATTTTTAAATTGCGGATTGAAATGATAAATATCCGTATCACTTGACCATAGGATAGAAAATTATATACAGGCACCGCGGTATATATATATATATAATATTTTAAAGTGATTTTTCTATGGTTTTGGAAAGGAAATACGGTTTAATAAATATTAATTGTTGATATTATATAAATTTTATTTTAGTTCAATTCTTGAATTTAAGCTATGTGTAAAATTGTTAATAAAAATAAGCTTAATAAATGGAGTTGATGGTATATGAGTATATGGATATTGATTTTAAATATTTTATAAATGCTAACTTATTATTGAATTTAGCTATGTATAAATTCGTTTTGAATTATAAAACAAGCTAAATAATGAAGCTGTTTTCTTTTATAAGATATGGTTAAGTATCTGTTAAAAATTCTATTGTATATAGGGTTTATAATAACACATATAAAAGTAAGGCTGAAGATAAATGTGAATATGATTTGAATTAAAGTATTTAAGAATTTTCTTCGAAAAATTTGGTTTGAAATGTAAATAAATTAAGACTTAAAGGGTATAATTTCATAACTTGATTTTGATTTTGAGAATTTAAATGAATATCAAATTGATTTAAAGAATATTATCAAGTTATTTTAATTAAAAGAATATCCTGTTATTGAAGTTTAAGGGTTTTACTTAAATAATATTTGTTTTATTAAGTAAACATTTCAAATTTAAATAATAGGAATTTGATTTGATATATATCTAATTATCGAAGAATCCATTTTGAAATAATGGAATATTTAAAGATTGAAATATATGAACTATAAAAAAAAATTAAGTTTTGAAATATAGAATATTTAAGCTTTGAAATATATGGGAATTAAAATGGTTTATTTGGAGGTTCAAATTGATATTGGGAATTTATTGTGAACTTTAAAGAGGCTATTTTATTAAATAAAGTAATATAGTATTTAAACCATTTAAAAGTTATGTTTCAAAGCTATGGTTTCATGGTATATAGATTTGAAAATGCTATGATTTTTGGAAAAGAAATATTTGAAATAAAAATAATATCATATTGATTTGGCTTTTAAAAATGAAAATGATATCGTATTCATAAGTTTTGAAATGGATATTATATTCTGGTTTTGAAGTATAAATTATTTTAAAATGACCGATGTGTTATAATAACAATTGGTTGTTGAAGAGACCGGGATCAAAAGTTGTCATACTCTCTGCCAACTCCGAAAACCACATTAACAACCGTGTACGCGGTGGAGATTCTAGAATGAAGTAGGATGGTGGCAGCGTTTCGTTTGAGGCAAATACGTGGACCCAACTCCCGTGAGTTGGCATAGGGTGGCTAAAACATGGGCGATTCTCGGGCCAAGGGGGTTAGCGCCCTTTATCGGATACTCCTCTTCGATATTATACTCTGACTTTGGATTGATTCGGTGGCCACTTTACTTTTGATTTTAGGGGGGAGTTTGTCTGAGGTGGGCAATAGCTGCGGCTACGCGTTACCACCTGCCCGGATGCGTAATTGGTATATCTACCCTGGCATTGCCTAGTTGTGCTGTGTCACCTACCCTATCGTGCCTTGTACGAGTTTGGTTTTCTCTCATAGCCCGTGTGGTATCCTCTGGTGGCTTCCCGATCAGGAGGGACTATGATATTGGATGGAATACTGGGACTATTACGTGTTAAAGGGAATATTGGGTCACTCCTTAACGCTATTTAAAAGTAAGTTTATTTTACAATTAGACACTATTATGATAGCGAAATATACTACATAGTAAATAGTTTAACGGATCCTTAGGAGATGTAAATCCCGAGAATCTCTTGAGTTACTGCACTCATATTTATTTCTGTTGATTTAACTTACATAAGATCTTTTAGTTCTGACTCGAGTGTTTTTGTCCTTTCAAATTCGCTCGGGTCAGTCCGAGCATATTAGGATCGAAGACTTTAGCTCTGGAGGACGAAGACGGAGATTTATATTACTATTATTTATTATATTCCACTACACTCATATTGTTCTGCTGCATGGTTATATGGTACGTGTAACTCTGATATGTGTTGTATAAGTATAATCGAATATTTTAAAATAGCTTTATGAACTGTATATTTGATTATTATATTTTATTCTTCCGATGTGAGATTCTGTTTTGTTTTATTTCTTTTTTGTTTTTCTTATTTACCCCATAACAATCCGCCTTTCCGTATGGTTTGAATTGGCAGGTGTGTCGATTTAAAGCGGGCGAAAAGGCGGGACGTTACAGTTGATATCAAAGCTTTGGTTTAGCGATAAACCTTAGCTTTATGCGGTTTGACTCTTTATTAATAGGGTAGTAATACCTTATGGGAGTCGCTGAGTGTATATATGAGAGAGCGTATTTGTTAGTGTTATAAACTTTAATAATGTCAAGATGTAGAATACCTATGGAAAACGATTGTGGAATGGCAGAATCCATTGGCCGCGATACGCTTTTGGAAGGATTTTCTTGAACTTAATAAATTTAGGTACGTGAACAATGTGACGATGGCAACGGTGGTGCATAATTTTAGAACCGCAGATTGTCATTGGTATTGCTGTCTGATAATGTAGCATTTTAGTTGTTGAAATTTTTTCCCATAATTTATGTTTAGACAAAACATCTTAATCAACAATTTTATATTTTATGAAATTTAAACATTTTTTTTCCTAAAAGTTTCCGAAAATGAATCTTGGACTCTCTTTTGCTCACTTCTTTCGACTCATTTTTCATTTTATACTAATGACATAATGGCTGGTTCTATTCTACTTCAATCTCTTCATTTCACACCTCATTCGGTTCATCTCATTTAGTTTGAAATAATCATCATACAACGCTTATTTTCTTTCAGCCCACAATTGATGTTAAAAATGTCCTTACATTTTTTAAAACATGTTCATATATGATGTAGTTGGTTCATATATGATGTGGTGGGTTCATGAACCTCGTTCGTTCCAAACGAGGTTATTATACAAATCTCGTTCAACCATAGCTAGGTTATTTTATGAACCTAATTCTGTCGGAGCGATGTTATTACACTAAGCTTGCTTGGACCGAGCAAGAATTTTATACTAACCTCGCTCCATTGAAGCATAGTTTCACGATTGTTTCTCTTGAACGTGATCTGCTGTGGTTTGAAGATAGGACCAATTTTGAAACATTAAAATTGATAAAGTAATGGGTGTGAAAGGAGAAAAACGGGATATAAATAGAACCGACTTAATATATTATAATGTTGGGATATAAAAAAACTTGGAAATTCTTAGTTTACATATTATTTCTCTCTCGAATGTTCACATAAAACTGCAATGTGATTATCTCACACAATTTCATGTATGTAGTAGCCCTTATAGCTCAGTGGTAGAGCGCCAGTCTTGTAAACTGGAGGTCCGTAGTTCGATCCTGCGTGAGGGCAAAAGAATCGATCTCATATTCATCTGTTTTTATTGCTACAAAACTAAAGTAAATATATACTAAGAATGCAATGGACATGCATTAACAAAATCTTTATCGAATTATTAATAAAATATATAAGAATGCAATGGACATGCATTAATAAAAATTTTATCGAATTATTAAATTTAAAATTTCCAAGTAGTTTGCTAAAATAAACTAAAAATATAAAGAAAACAATGTAATTTTTTTGTTTGAATAGGGTTTGAACATTTAACCTTGTTTATGTTTCAACATTTCCCTTTTAAGATAGATGTTAATTTTTGTTCGTAGGAGAATTTGAACTCATGATCTCTTATTTGTATATAAAGATGTTTCTGAAACTCCATAGTTGGATCAAAAAATTGTATTCCTATTTTACTTATTACTAAAGATAATCATCTCTGCTACAGGAAGAAGAGTGTGTTCTTACATAAAAGCGCACCATTGCTTTTGCGATACGTACTTCACTGGTTTTGAAGGAAAAATAGGATAGGCGAAGAGCCCCATATTCTTTCGTTTCTGTTGCTACGAACTAAAGTAAACACGTAATAAGAATTTCTGTTCTACGAAACTAAAGTAAATATATACTAAGAATTTATTCCACGTGCAATGGACACGCATTTAATAAAATCTTTATCGAATTATTAAATATAAAATTTCCAAGTAGTTTGCTAAAATAAACTAAACAATATAAAGAAAACAATGTAATTTTTTTGTTTGAATAGGGTTTGAACATTTAACCTTGTTTATGTTTCAACATTTCCCTTTTAAGATAGATGTTAATTTTTGTTCATAGTAGAATTCGAACTCATGATCTCTTGTTTTTATATAAAGGTATTTTTAAAACTTCATAATCGGATCAAAAAATTGTATTCCTATTTTACCTATTAATAAAGATAACCATCTCTACTAAAGGAAGAAGAGTGTCTTCTTACATAAAAGCGCACCATTGCTCCCGTGATATGTACTTCACTAGTTTTGAAGAAAAAAAAGGATAGACGAAGATCCCCGTATTCTTTCGTTTCTGTTGCTACGAACTAAAGTAAGCACGCAATAAGAATTTCTATTGCTACGAAACTAAAGTAAATATATACTAAGAATCTATTCCACGTGCAATGGACATGCATATAACAAAATTTTTATCGAATTATTAAATTTAAAATTCCCAAGCAGTTTGCTAAAATAAACTAAAAATTATAAAGAAAACAATGTAATTTTTTTTTGGATAGGGTTTGTACATTTAACATTGTTTATGTTTCAACGTTTCCTTTTTAAGATTGAAGCAAATTTTTGATCATAGTAGAATGAACTCATGATCTTTTACTTGTATATAAAGGGTGTTTTTGAAAATTCATAGTCGGATCAAAAAATTATATTCATATTTTACCTATTAGTAAAGATAATCATCTCTACTAAAGGTGAAGAGTGTGTTCTTACATAAAAGCGCACCATTCCTTCCGTGATATGTACTTTACTGGTTTTGAAGGAAAAATAGGATAGGCGAAGAGCCCCGTATTCTTTCTTTTATGTTGTTACGAATTAAAGTAAACACAGAATAAGAATTTATTGTATGTGCAATGGACATGCATATAAAGGACCTTTATCAAATTATTAAACTTTAAAAAATTCAAGAAAACAATGTAATTTTTTTTGAATAGGTTTTGAACATTTAACCTTGTTTATGTTTCAACATTTCCCTTCGAAGATAGATGTTAATTTTTGTTTATATTAGGATTCGAACTCATAACCTCTTATTTGTATATAAGGGTTGAGACTCCACGACCGTACCAAAACATTGTTTCTATTCTAGACTATTAATAAAGATAATCATCTTTCTCGCTCTAGAAAAACTTTTTTAGACAATCTTTAATCAACAATTCTATATTTTATGAAATTAAAACATCTCTTCTTTTTGTTCTAAAAGTTTCCTAAAATTAATCTTAGACTCCCCTTTGATCACTTAATTACACTCAAATTTCATTTTATAATAATAATATATTGGCCGGTTCTATTGTCACCCCACTTTTCTCTTTTCACGCTCCATTCGGTTCACTTCATTTAGTTTGAAATAATTATCACATCCCGCTTATTTTCTGTCGCCCTACAATTGATGTCAAAAATGTTCTCACTTTTCTTAAGGCATATTCCAATATGACGTGATTGGTTCATGTACCTCGCTCGTTCCAAACGAGATTATTTTACAAACCTCGCTCGATCCTAACTGGATTATTATACAAACCTAGTTTGGTCTAAGTGATGTTATTACACAATGCTCGCTTGGATTGAGTGAGAATTTACATGAATCTCGCTATGTTGAAGCTTAATTTCATGACCGTTTCTCTTGAACATGACTTGTTGTGGTTTGAAGATAGGACCAGTTTTGAAAAATTAAAAATTGATAAAGTAATGGGTGTGAAAGGAGAAAAACAAGATGCAAATAGAACCAGCTTAATATAATATAATGTTGGGATATGGAAAAGAACTTGGAAGTTCTTAGCTTATATACTATTTCTCTTTCAAATCCTCTCAAATAACTACAATGTCATTATCTTACACAAGTTTATCCACACAGCAGTCCTTATAGCTCACTGGTAGAGTGTCGGTCCTGTAAACTAGAGGCCCATAGTTTGACCTTGTGTGAGGGTGAAAAAAAATCCTTCAGTGATTTGTACTTGAGAATGTGAGGTGACTCTTTTGAAAAGAGGGGATAATTTCTTACAGTAAATTGAAGAAACGAACTTGTTTAGGGTTTCAGGTAAAGGAAGAAGAAGGTGGTTTTATATAAAAGCCCACCAGCTTCTTCCATGATTTGTATTCCACTAATTTTGAAGGAAAAATAGGATGTAGGTGGAGTCATATATTTTTCTATTTCTGGTTCTTCAAATCTAAAGTAAATATATAATGATAATTTATTGCACAAGCAATGAACATGCATATTAAAAACCTTTATCGAATTATTAAAATTTAAATTTCTAGGTGGTTTGTTAAAATAACTAAAAAATATAATGAAAACAATGTAATTTTTTCGTTTGAATAAGGTTTGAACATTTAACCTTGTTTATGTTTCAACATTTTCTTTTAAAGATAGATGTTAATTTTTGCTCATGGTAGAATTTGAACTCATGACTTCTTATTTGTATATAAGGATGTTTTTGAAACTTCATGGTAGGACCAAAATACGGTGTATCAATTCCAACTATATTAATAAAGATATTCATCTCTCTCGCTCTGCAAAAACATCCGTAGACAAAATATTTTAATGAACAATTATATATTTATAAATCGAAACAACTTTTTTTTGTTCCAACAGTTTCCAAAAAGGCATCCTAGACTCTCCTTTACTCACTTGGTTCGACTCATTTTTTGTTTCATAGTAATAATATAATGGCTAGTTCTATTCTCACTTCACTTTCCTTCTTTTACACTACATTCGGTTAAACCCCATTTAGTTTAAAATGATTATCACGCCCTGCTTATTTTTTTCGTCCTACAATTGATGTCGAAAACGTCCTTCTTAAGGCTTGTTCAAATATGACGTAGTTGGTTCATGAACCTCGCTCTCGGTCCAAACGAGATTATTATACAAACCTCGCTCGACCCTAACTGGATTATTATACGAACCTAGTTCGGTCTGACCGATGTTATAACACAAAGCCCCGTTGGACTGAGTGAGGATTTTACATGAACCTTGCTCCATTGAACCTTAATTTTATGATTGTTTCTCGTCAAAATGATCTGTTGTGGTTTGAAGATAAAAGAAATTTTAAAACATTAAATATTGATAAAGTAGTATGTGTGAAAGGGGAAAAGCGAGATGTGAATAGAACCAGCCTAATTTAATATATAGTGTTGGTATATGAAAAAAAACTTGAAAATTCTTAGCTTATATACTTTCTCTCTAAAAAAAACTACAGTGTTATTATATTACACAAGATTGTGCATACGACATCCCTTATAGCTCAGTGGTAGAGCGTCAGTCTTTCAAACTGGAGGCTCTTTGTTCGATCCTGCATAAGATCAAAAAAAAGATCCTTATCGTCTCTTTGTTCCTCATTGATTGGTAAAAGGGAAAATGTGCAGTGACTCTCTTTCAGAAGGAGGGATTATTTTTTATGGTAAATTAAAGAAACGAACTTGATTAAGGCTTCAGTTAAAGGCGAAAGAAGAAGGTGTTTTTACATAAAAGCCCACCATTTAATTTCGTGATTTGTACTCCACTAATTTGAAGGGAAATGGGATAAAGAAGAGCCATGTATTCTTCCATTTCTGTCGCTTCTATTGCTACGAATCTAAAGTAAATATATAATAAGAATTTGAAGCACGTGCAATGGACATGCATATAAAACACCTTTATCAATTTATTACATTTTAAATTTCTAGATTGTTTGTTTATGTTTCAACATTTTCCTTTGAAGATAGCCGTTAATTTTTGTTCAAAGCACGATTCGAACTCATGACCTCTTATTTATTTATAAGGATGTTTTTGAAACTTCATGGTCGGACCAAAAAGTTGTGTTTCTATTCCAACTATTAATAAAAACAATCATCTTTATTAAAGAAAGAAAGTGTTTTTATATAAAAGCTCGCCATTTTCATCCGTGATTTGTATTCCATTGATTTTGAATCAGGAATAGAATAGGCGAAGAGCCCCATATTCTTTCGTTTCTGTTGCTATGAGTCTAAAGTAAATAAATAATAAGGGTTTAATGCATGTGCAATGGACATGCATATAAAAGACCTTTATCAAATTATTAAATTTGAAATCCTAGGTAGTTTGATAAAAATAAACTGAAAAAAATAAAATATATATATATATATATATATATATATATATATATATATATATATATATATATAACTTTTTTGTTTAAATAGGGTTTGAACCTGTGCAGTTACCCCGCTATAAGCCTACTATATCTCATAGCGGATTTCTACCGCTACGATATTTCCATATTGCCCAAATATTGCCTTTCTGCTTTAAGCCTCGCTATTTCCACTATATCCTATTATTCCGGTTATATTCTATTAGTTCCGCCATATCTTCTTTAAAAAAATGAATTGAAAAATGACATCTATACATTATAAAATTATGAAATTACTTTACTTAATTGAGTTGTAACAACCCGCATATTTATCGATTTTTATATTTAAATATTTTATTTAAATATTTTATCGATACTTGGAATTTAGTCCGAAAAGCTATTTTTTGCATACGATCGAATTAAGACTCGGGACCACTTCCATTGAGTTCAAAATGCCGTTTGCGATCTTTTTAGTATAAACTTTGATATGTTTGGAGATAGTAGAATTTTGCTACTTTTTCACTTAGGGCATTGGTTTGGGTTTCAGCCCATTAACCTAACATATGAACCCAACTCCACTCCAACTCTTCATTACTTCATTTCTGATTCCTAATACTCAAGCTTTAGCAACAATGGTGGGAGGAAAGGGAAATTAAAACTCCAAGCCCTAATCTTTATTGCAAATTCAAGCTTCTACCTCCAAATTCAAGAAGAAGCTTTGGTAAGCCTTCTCTTCATCTTCTCCAACTCTTTCTCCATTCAATTTCAGAAACTTCCTAAACCTAATGTAGGAAATGTTTCTCCTTTAAGCTTAGATTCAAGCTTGTTGGGTTGGAATTGAGGAGTGATTGTTCTTGCCATTGCTCTATAGCTTCTTCTTCATTGATTTTGTGAAAAGGTGAGATTTTTATCTCACATCTTTGTCTATAATTATCTTCGATTGTTAGGTATGAATTCCTAACACTTATTCTTGTGAAATTGATTTTGGTTTGGACTGATTTGGTGTATATTCCAATTTTTGGTGTTTTGAAATCAAAATCTATGAAAATCCTTTTATGGATATTTGGACATTGATATTTGAGGCGTATCGAAGAGCCGTTAAGGCTGGGTTGTCGCTTGGCGTAAATCCTTAGTCGTTGTCGCTCGATCGATCGCTTCTGGTATCCATTTGGTCATTTTTGGCCTAGGTTCAGGGAATGCCCCGAACCGCAGTTTCAGACGTCTGAAACGTAGTATTCAGACGTCTGAATATTATACTGGAAAGATTTGTATTTCCAGATTCAGACGTCTGAATCTATATTTCAGACGTCTGAATTAGTTTGTTTTGGACCAGAAAGGAAATAGGCTAAAAATTGCCTATTTCAGACGTCTGAAATATAGGGTTCAGACGTCTGAAATATACTCTGGAAAACTTTTGGTTTTCCAGATTCAGACGTCTGAATCCTTGATTTCAGACGTCTGAATCTGCAGTCTTTTGCCTATTTGCCTATTTGCATGAGAATTCCAACTTTAATCGATTTATGTTGATTCCAATTTGTTGATTATCATTTATTATGGACTTGATGACTTTTATATCGGGATTTTTGGGAATATCCATTTCGATGGATTCCGTAATCGATTTCTTTAGATTTTATTGACATCTTCGAATGTGAATTTTGATGATTGATTGTTTCTACAATCATTTCTATGATTTGTCACTTTAAAAATATAAAGGTTTCAATACTAGTAATAAATATCAAAACTCTTTCATCAAAACGATTTCAACTCTATTTTCAATTACAAATCTCTTTTCTTAAATCGTTTTCCAATCTACTAGTATATAAAAACCTTTACCTCACTCGTATGAGAAATCTAATTAAACGGCTTAGTAAAACAAGTGGTATGAAACGCTTGCATTTACTTCGTCGGTTAATTCTTGGACTTGTTCGATTGAAACTCTTGTGACAATTTTCTAGTGGAGATCTACAATTTGTTCGTAAATATTTAAGTTAAGTTAGTGGTTATGGGACATGAAGCTAAGCTCATATATTTACTTGCTTACTGTAATTGACACTTCTCTTTGATCGTGACGATCATTTTGTGATTTAGACTAGCAATTGTGTGATGTCTCTTTGTCTGCGAGGGAGACTAGACCCCGTTTCTGTGTGATTTCGACTCACACATGTGGGGTAGAGCCTCATGGTCTTCGGGCCGTTCGTGTGTCAAAAATTAATGGCTAGCTACCATGAGATAGCGTCTCGTTTGTGTGATACATATGTTGGTGAGTTTTCATGCTCCCGTTCATGTGATAGGCCTCCCCCTTTTTATGATTTCTGGATTTCGTGTGTTGAATTCTGGAATTTATGCTTCACCAATTTTAGTGATTTTCATTGACATGATTTATCAATTTTTGTACATTGGTGAATTCGTGTGTCATTGACTTTTTGTGAATACAAGATTTGGGTATGATGCCCTTTTTGGATCTTTGAGAAGATTCTTGTGATACTGATTAATCTCATGTTGATTTTCAATTATATACTTATTGTAGTATGCCATTATGGTTATCATATATTCATGCCATATCTCTTATTCTATATCATGTCATCTGATATTTATAGCTAGACTGATCCGTTTATTATTTTCTTATTAAATAATACTCGGGTCAGACCGAGATGTTACAGGTGCTTCTGCTTGACTTCTCCCCATGGATTCATTACTCTGACTTTTGGCTAACCACATAGATTAGCAGTTTTTGTTGTTTACACTTGAGATATAGACTCATAGTTGTATTCTTTTGTATAGCACGTGTTGCTATTCTTCTGTATTATTGTGGATCTTTCTGACCACTACTCTGATGTACACTTTCATGTGTTAGTTATATATTCATATCTTCTTCCGCCTTTGTGATATGAATTATCTGTGACTGATTTGTGTTATATTTATTTCTATATTTGTTTTCGAAGATTATTATAGCCACTGTGTAGTAGCTTTGAGTTTGTGTCGGTATGTCGGATTTTCTATTAAAATAAAATGCATGTTATATACGGATGGTCGCTCCTCAACAGCCTTATTCTCCGTGCTACTTGACCGCATTACCCCATGGTGTCCTTGGCTAGCGTGGATATAGAGGTGGGGTGTCACAGCTTGATATCAGAGCCGAACTTCGGAACAATGTAGAATAACTTAACAAGGATCATCGTCCTAAGTCCACCTTAGGAGTTATATCTTAGTATTAATTCGAGTCGTCGTACCGATTCATCCTATATCCTTTATGATTCCTTGTTTTATCTAGCAAGATTGCTTGATATTCATTAGTGAATAATCTTCTTCTTTCTCTTCTTTCTTTCTTAAGGAAAAGAAATGGTTAGAGCTGGTCGTCCTAGAGTTGGATCATCTAGTGCTCCACCCCAAGATGGAGTTTTTATGACTACCCAGCAACTTCTTGACCTTGTCACGAATGCTCAAGCAGCTGGATCTAATCCAGAACCTACTCACCCTAAATCTGGGTTACCGTTTGTGCAATGATTACATCAACTTGGGTGGGAAGCCATTTAAAGGTTTTGAAACTATCATCGAGGTCCAGGCTTGGTTGAGGACCTGCGATCGAATCTTCATTCGCATGAATCTCGTCGATCTTCACCGTGTTCAGGTGGCTTCCAGTATGCTCCAAGAGAGAGCATTGGACTGGTACGAACTTCTTATTTCTGAGAATAATGAAGCGGATCTCACTTGGGAGAAATTCCGGGAACGCTTTGAATTAAAATTCATACCAGAAGCAGAGAAAGTGACATTGGCTCGACGTTTCATAGACCTTATTCAGGGTGAAGTCTCCGTGACTGATTATGTTGCATCCTTCGAGTCAATTTTCAAATATGGGGTTGAATACATCAATACCCCATTGAAGAAGAACCAAAGATTTGTCTATGGCTTAAACAAAAATCTCAAGAAGCCATTACTTCTAAAATTAGAAGTTCCCTTCGACCAACTCATTGATATCGCTCTTCGTCTTAAAGAGGCGGATAGGAAAAGTGATGTTGAAGTGGTGGGTTCCAAACCAAACTTCAACAACAAGAAGTGGCCAAACAAATTCAAAGGTCCTTATCCTAGTAAAAAGGGTAAACATGCAACTCCTACCGCGAAGACTTTTTCCTCTACTGAAGGGAAATGCTTTAACTGTGGTTCCAGAGACCATTTTGCGAACAAGTGTTCAAAGCCCCGTCGTTGTCACTATTGTAAATGCCCGGACCATTTTATGTATGTATGTCCCAAACTTCAAAATAGGAAATAGGGAAAGTTAAATGTTGCTCAAGCCCCTGGCAATACATCTCGTGGTCAAGGTATATCTCATTCTATCCTTGATGGTATTATTATATTTCGTGATCAACCTATTCGAGTTCTCTTTGATACGGGTGCATCCACTCTTTTATATCAAAGGAACTTGTCGATACCTTTTCTTTAAGTGTTGTTGCTTTAATGACTTCTTTAAGAATTGTGAATCCGGTTGGTGGATCCGCAACTCTTAGTTTGCTTTGTAAAGATGTGGAGATTATTTTATGCGATTTTTCCTTCCTAGCCGATTTACATGTCATGCGTTATTTAGGCTTTGTAATGATTTTGGGAATGGATTGGCTTAACCGTTACGAAGCTCACATCCTATGTCCCGAGCGGACTATTTATCTCCGACACCCGCAATTTGTAAAGCAGATTTCTATTATTCTTAAAGATTCGGATTCTTCTTTGACTGCATCTTTATATTCTTTAAATCCTCGTGATGACGATAATGATGATGAGGAAGATGTCATTGCTCTTATTCACGTTGTTCGTGAATTTTCCGACATATTTGAGCCTATTTTAGGATTGCCACCTAAGCGAGCAATTGAGTTCAAAATTAATCTTATCCCTGGAGCTCAACCTATTACTCGTCCTCCTTATCGCATGTCTAATAAGGAGAATGAGGAGATGCACAAACAATTATCCGAATTGGTGACAAAGCAATTTATTCGCTCTAGTTCCTCGCCTTGGGAGCTTCGGCTATTTTCGTGAAGAAATCCGATGGTACACTTAGACTTTGCGTTGACTACCGCAAGCTTAATGATCTTACTATCAAAAATAAATATCCTTTACCTCGGATTGATGATCTATTTGACCAACTTAGCGGTTGTAGAGTCTTTTCACAATTGGACTTGGCTACTGGTTTTCATCAGCTTCGTATTGCTGAGGATAACATTCCTTTGACATCGTTCCGTACCCGTTATAGATCTTATGAATGGCTTGTTATGCCATTTGGTTTAACGAATGCTCCGGCTTATTTCGTTGACCTTATGAATCGAGTTTTCAAAGATTTTCTCGATCGATTTGTTCTCATCTTCATTGATGATATTCTTGTGTATTCAAAAACCAAGGAGGAACATGAGAAACATCTTCGGATTGTATTGGAAACTTTTAGAAGTAATCAATTAAAGGAGAAATTTTCTAAATGCCACTTTTGACGATCTCGTGTGAAGTTTCTCGGTCATATTATTTCCGAATCCGGAATTTCCGTGGATCCTTCAAAGATTGAAGCGATTCAAGATTGGAAGAGACCGGAGAGTGTGATAGAGATTCGTAGTTTTCTCGGATTGGCGGGTTATTACCGTCGTTTCATTAAAGATTTTTCTAAGATTGTCGTGCCCCTTACCGGCTTGACTAAGAAGGGAGTGAAATACATTTGGTTGGACAAATGTGAAGCCTCTTTTCAGAAATTGAAAGAACTCCTTTCCGATACTCCTATTCTTGTTATTCCCGAAGGGAATCAAGATTTTGTCGTTTATACTGATGCTAGTCACATTGGTTTGGGTGCCGTTCTTATGCAAAAAGAACGTGTTATTGCTTATGCTTCTAGGCAATTGAAGCCGGCCGAGACTAGATATGCCACGCATGATTTAGAACTCGCGGCTACTGTTTTCCCTCTTCGGATTTGGCATCATTAACTTTTAGGAGAGAAATTTGTTCTTTATACCGATCATAAGTCTTTGAGGTATTTATTTTCTCAAAAGTAACTTAATTTGCGTCAACAACGTTGGCTCGAGTTCCTTGCTCCTTATGATCTTGATATTCTTTATACACCCGGTAAGGGTAATCGTGTCGCCGATGCTCTTAGCCGTAAGCAACAAGCAGTTGTTTCTATGATGATATCTAAATGGAACAATCTCGAGATCTTATCCACTTGTGAGATTCGAGACCGCGTATCCGATTTATGCTCATTATTTTTTTTATGTAGCCTTGAGGCTCATCCTCCTCTTTTAGACCGCATTCTTGAAGCTCGAAGGCTAGATCCCGACTTGGCTCTTCTTGGTCAAAATTTTAAGGATAGAATTGATATTGAAGGTTTGAAAGACTTTGATATTGATTCTCGTAGCGGCATTCGAAAATTTGGTAGACTTATCGTGCCAAATATTAGTGATCTTCGAAAAGATATTTTAGAAGATTCCCGTCGTTCTAAATTTACCATTCATCCCGATGGTAGTAAAATGTACGCGGATATGAAGCGACTTTATTATTGGAAGGGAATGAAACTTGACATCGCTAACTTCGTTAAGTGTTGCATGACTTGCCATCTCGTTAAGGCCGAACATCAAAGGCCCGGTGGGTTATTGCAACCTTTAGAAATTCCAATTTGGAAGTGGGACCAAATTTCCATGGATTTTATTGATGACATTCCCCGTTCTCGTTCGGGTCAAGATAGCTTATGGGTGATTGTTGATTGACTTACTAAATCTGCCCATTTTGTTCCCGTTCGGTCTAGCCGAACCATTCCTCTTTTGGCCAAACTCTTTGTTAAAGAGATTGTTAAATTACATGGAGTTCCTACTTCTATTGTTAGTGATCGTGATCCATTGTTTACTAGTGGGTTTTGGAAGAGTTTTCAAAAAGCTTTAGGAACGAAGCTTAATTTTAGCACCGCTTATCACCCCCAGTCCGATGGACAAACCGAGCGTGTGAATCAAACTCTTGAAGATCTTCTTCTTACTTGTGTGCTTGATTTCGGTGGAAGCTGGGAAGATCATATTCCTCTTGTTGAATTTTCCTATAATAATAGCTTCCAATCTAGTATTGGTATGGCACCTTTCGAGGCACTTTACGGAAGGCCATGCCGATCTCCTTCTTGTTGGCTTGAGGCCGGCGAGAGGCTGGTTTTAGGTCCAGACTTTATTCGTGATTCCACAGAAAAGATTGAACTTATTCGACATAGGATGAAAGAAGCCCAGAGTAGACAAAAATCCTATGCCGATAATCGAAGAAGGAGATTATAATTTTTTGTTGGAGATCTTGTTTTTATTCGTGTTTCACCTATGAAAGGTGTTGTACGTTTCAGTCGGTCGGGAAAGTTAGCACCTCGATATATTGGGCCATTTCATATCACTGAACGTATTGGTTCCATGGCTTATCGCCTATCATTACCGGCTCAGTTTTCTGCCATACATGACGTGTTTCACGTTTCTCAATTACGGAATTGTCTTCGAGATTTCGATTCTATTCTTGAGCCCGGTGTTGTGGAAGAGATTGAAGTTTCGCCTAATTTAACTTATGAGCAGCATCCTATTCGAATTATTGCTTCGGAGGTCAAACGCCTTCGAAATAAAGATGTCCCACTTGTGAAAGTTCAATGGTCTTCAAATCCTAAGGATTGTTCTTGGGAATCTAGAGAGTTCATCGAGTGAACACATCCGGACTTACTTTCCCGCGCTCTTTAATGTGAACCTTTTATTTCAGATTTTTTTTTTGTGTGTTGAATACGCTCTCGTCGTTGTTACTATATATCTTCTTCTTAAATATTGCGAGGACGCAATTTCTTTAAGGAGGGGAGTCTGTAACAACCCGCATATTTATCGATTTTTATATTTAAATATTTTATTTAAATATTTTATTGATACTCGGAATTTAGTCCGAAAAGCTACTTTTTGCATACGGTCGAATTAAGACTCGGGACCACTTCCATTGAGTTCAAAACGCCGTTTGCGATCTTTTTAAGTATAAACTTTGATATGTTTGGAGATAGTAGAATTTTGCTACTTTTTCACTTAGGGCTTTGGTTTGGGTTTTAGCCCATTAACCTAACATATGAACCCAACTCCACTCCAACTCTTCATTACTTCATTTCTGATTCCTAATACTCAAGCTTTAGCAGCAATGGTGGGAGGAAAGGGAAATTAAAACTCCAAGCCCTAATCTTTATTGCAAATTCAAGCTTCTACCTCCAAATTCAAGAAGAAGCTTTGGTAAGCCTTCTCTTCATCTTCTCCAACTCTTTCTCCATTCAATTTCAGAAACTTCCTAAACCTAATGTAGGAAATGTTTCTCCTTTAAGCTTAGATTCAAGCTTGTTGGGTTGGAATTGAGGAGTGATTGTTCTTGCCATTGCTCTATAGCTTCTTCTTCATTGATTTTGTGAAAATGTGAAATTTTTATCTCACATCTTCGTCTATAATTATCTTCGATTGTTAGGTATGAATTCCTAACACTTATTATTGTGCAACTGATTTTGGTTTGGATTAATTTGGTGTATATTCCAATTTTTGATGTTTTGAAATCAAGATATATGAAAATCCTTTTATGGATATTTGGACATTGATATTTGAGGCGTATCGAAGAGCCGTTAAGGCTGGGTTGTCGCTTGGCGTAAATCCTTAGTCGTTGTCGCTCGATCGATCACTTCCGGTATCCATTTGGTCATTTTTGGCCTAGGTTCAGGGAATGCCCTGAACCCCAGTTTCAGACGTCTGAAACGTAGTATTCAGACGTCTGAATACTATACTGGGAAGATTTGTATTCCCAAATTCAGACGTCTGAATTAGTTTGTTTTGGACCAGAACGGAAATAGGCTAAAAATTGCCTATTTCAGACGTCTGAAATATAGGGTTCAGAGTTTGAAATATACTCTGGAAAACTTTTGGTTTTCCAGATTCAGACGTCTGAATCCTTGATTTCAAACGTCTGAATATGCAGTCTTTTGCCTATTCGCCTATTTGCATGAGAATTCCAACTTTAATCGATTTATGTTGATTCTGATTTGTTGATTATCATTTATTATGGACTTGATGACTTTTATATCGAGATTTTTGGGAATATCCATTTCGATGGATTCCGCAATCGATTTCTTTGGATTTTATTCACGTCTTCGAATGTGAATTTTGATGATTGATTGTTTCTACAATCATTTTTATGATTTGTCACTTTAAAAATATAAAGGTTTCAATACTAGTAATAAATATCAAAACTCTTTCATCAAAACGATTTCAACTCTATTTTCAATAACAAAGCTCTTTTCTTAAACCGTTTTCCAATCTACTAGTATATACAAACCTTTACCTCATTCGTGTAAGAAATCTAATTAAACGGCTTAGTAAAACAAGTGGTATGAAACGCGTGCTGTAATTGACACTTCTCTTTGATCATGACGATCATTTTGTGATTTAGACTAGCAATTGTGTGATGTCTCTTTGTCTGCGAGGGAGACTAGACCCCGTTTCTGTGTGATTTCGAATCACACATATGGGGTAGCGCCCCATGGTCTTCGGGCCGTTCGTGTGTCAAAAATTAATGGCTAGCTACCATGAGATAGCGTCTCGTTCGTGTGATACATATGTTGGTGAGTTTTCATGCTCCCGTTCGTGTGATAGGCCTCCCCTTTTTTATGATTTCTGGATTTCGTGTGTTGAATTCTGTAATTTATGCTTCACCAATTTTAGTGATTTTCAGTGACATGATTTATCAATTTTTGTACATTGGTGAATTCGTGTGTCATTGACTTGTTGTGAATACAAGATTTGGGTATAATGCCCTTTTTGGATCTTTGAGAAGATTCTTGTGATATTGATTAATCTCATGTTGATTTTCAATTACATACTTATTGTAGTATGCCATTATGGTTATCATATGTTTATGCCATATCTCTTATTCTATATCATGTCATCTGATATTTATAGCTAGACTGATCTGTCTATTATTTTCTTATTAAATAATACTCGGGTCAGACCGAGATGTTACAGGTGCTTCTACTTGACTTCTCCCCATGGATTCATTACTCTGACTTTTGGCTAACCACATAGATTAGCAGTTTTTGTTGTTTACACTTGAGATATAGACTCATAGTTGTATTCTTTTGTATAGCACGTGTTGTTATTCTTCTTTATTATCGTGGATCTTTCTGACCACTACTCTGATGTACACTTTCATGTGTTAGTTATATATTCATATCTTCTTCCGCCTTTGTGATATGAATTATTTGTGACTGATTTGTGTTATGTTTATTTCTATATTTGTTTCCGAAGATTATTATAGCCACCATGTAATAGCTTTGAGTTTGTGTCGGTATGTCGGATTTCCTCTTGAAATAAAATGCATGTTATACTATCTGACATATCGGTGCTCGCGCAAAGCAATCATACGGATGGTCGCTCCTCAACAGCCTTATTCTCCGTGCTAGTTGATGGCATTATCCCGTAGTGTCCTTGGCTAGCGTGGGTATAGAGGTGGGGTGTCACATGAGTTTTTAATATATTTTCAGAAATGAGTTTTAAGTGCCATTTTTAAGTCATCCGCTATATCTCGCTATATCCTCAATGTATCCCCACTATGACTTTTTACACCTCCACCGCATTGAATTAGTCGAGCGCTTTAACTACACCGGTTTGAACATTTAAACTTGTTTATGTTTCAAAATTTCCCTTTGAAAATACATGTTAGTTTTTGTTCATGGTAGGATTCGAACTCATGACCTCTTATTTGTATATAAGAGTATTTTTGAAACTTCATGGTCAGACCAAAAAATTATGTTTCTAATCAACTGTTAATAAAGATAATCATCTCTCTCACTCTGCAAAACTTATTTAATAAAATTAATTTTTTCCATGCAATTGAAGTTTCTTTTTTAAAATTTGATTGTGTGGAGCAACATGCCAGTTATGGATATAATTTTGTTAAGCTTTTAATTCTGATACTGACCCTGCTTCAATTTCATTACACAAAGAGATTTCAAGCATAAAACTTTGAAGCTTAATTTCAAATTGTATATATGTATGATTAGAATGCCTCTTTGAATGGAAAATCTTGGTTATGTTAGGGTTTCGGTTTCGATGTAAGGGTTTTATCACATTAGAGTTTTAGAAAAGTGTAATAAACAAATGACAAGGTACGTGTGTATTATTATTCGTTTCATAATAATTCCTTCTTTTATCTTTATGAAAATTTGACTTTTAAAGGAAGACTTGCTTTGAAATAGTTGATTATTACGCTCTCCCCATATCTTGACCATAACCATAACAATTTTGCTCTTATCATTCTTCCATCTTGTAGCTCTAAAAACGGTGAGAAGCAATGGTGATAGGTTGATGGCAACCTCAAAAGACCAATTATCTCAACCAGATTTTATGAATAAACTTACTTTAGAAGAAGACGTGGTTCCTATTTTTCGAACTATCATGACATAAGACACACGATCAAACTTGGATATAGCCAGAAACAGTAAGTTTATCCTGAGTTAACATAGAGTTATAAGTGACTTTCCATAATATTTTTTTTCTTTTTCTGTTTCATATCTGCTACACATCCTCTTTTTTGAAGACACATTAGATGTTTGATGAAAATAACATATTACTTTTTACCCTGTAGAAACTGAATGGGGTTTCGGAGACGAAATCCAAACAATGTTTTCTTCATAGAATTGAGAAAGAACTTCATGACGATGTTCCATATGCCTCTAATACTATAGCTGCTAGAATAAGGTAAGATAATATGGTGCATATAATTCTCAGCTTTATCATTTTCTAGGATACTCGTAGCAGGTTTTGGATTGTGTGGTAGAGCATTTTTAAGAATTAGAGTATTATTAAGAATTAGAGTAGGAGTAGTCCAAAGAGGTTGCTAGAATGGCTGATTGGAGTAGGCTTAGCATTGCATTTGATGTGAGGTAGAAGCTTATCCCTAAGGTTAAGCAGGATCTTCCATAACCTGGTAGCATGGGAAGGAATTGACATCATCTAGAAGTTCTTATCTTTTGATACGGTAGTTATTTTTATGAAAATAGTAGCGCTTTGCGGAAGCTTTTATCAATGGATTTTTGTCACCCAAATCACAAAGAGATAATTTGGATTGAAAACAAGACGAAATTGAAATCAAAATGTAAAACACAAAATATTCCTCCCAACCATCCACTTTATTGATTCACCAAAGTTTTGTTTACAATTAATAGAACAAAGCTAAAGTAAATAAAATACCATTAAATCAATAACCAAATTAAGGAAGGGTGCAGATATCTATATGGCTAAAATTGTTGGAGAAAAAGAACAAAGATGAAGAAGAAAAAAATAGCAAATAAATTTTCCACCACATTTTTACCCTTTCTTCTAGTCTCTATTTATATAATCAATTACTTAATTCCCAAGTTAACATTAGATGAAAAAAAAAATTATTAGTCAATTAGAGAGAGAAATGAACATACTCAAATATGCTTATTAATTAGAGGAAATAAAATCTTTTCTTTGTTTCTTTTGCATATTTATTTCCCCTATTTGTGATTTTGTAACACCAAAATTTTACACTACACCTTGATGCAAAATCACATATCAAGCATGACATATCAACATCTATCACAAATCCCAATATCTCGACCACACTAAATTACAAAACTCAACCACCGTCTGCAAGTGATGCATCTCCTAAATGAGGTGCACCATACAATTCCGGTCTAAAAAACGTTTGTAATACCACAAAGATCTCTGTCTTGTCTTTATGGATTTTGCAATTCGACGCCCATCTATCACTCGATCTGAGCTCATTACCTGATCACTATCGATCCCTCGAGCATCATCAACATGAAGACTCCTATCTAAATATGATCTTCAATGTTAGAATCATAAGCAGTGACCACATTAACCTCTCCACCTTGTTGTGGACTAAGTTCTTCAACCGTCACTCGCTTTCTATTGTCGACTACAAAACCAACCAAGCTATAAATGCTTCCATCTTTCAATACTCTTCTCATCCTTACACGACCACCTTTATTCACTCTCAAAACTCCACCTTGAGTCTCATAAGTGCAACCATGATGATCCAACTGACCGAGAGAAATAAGATTATGCGAACAAGTGGGTACATGCCTCACTCCAGAGAATTCTCTAACCACACCATCATGCATACGAAATCGGATAGATCCAATACTACAAATCGGTAGCTCTTCTCCATTGGTTGTCCTAATCATGCTGACACTCTTCTCATAATATAAAAATAATTCACATCACTACAAATGTAAAAATCGGCTCCCGAATCCATCTTCCAAGGCTTATTTTCACTAAAGAGGACATCACAAGAAGCATCACTATTGGTACCTTCGGCAAAACCTGCATGTGCATCACTACTAGTATCACCATGCGCAACCTTTTTCTGATCTCTTTTATAAGCATAACACTTGCTGCGTATGTGACCTTTGTTATTACAATAATGACAAATGATAACACATTTACCATTAGCGTCATTCTTCTTCCAAATTGTATCTTTCTTTGAGTCCCTTGCCAACATAGCCTCACTTTGAACTAATTTCATACCTGACCATTTTCTTCTAAACTCCTCATTCAAAAAACTGCTTCGAACTGTTTCCAGAGAGATAGTTCCATTAGCATTCGAATTACTCAATGAAACAATCAAAGTTTTCCAACTTTCTGAAATCGAACTCATTAGTAAAGAGCCTGTAACTCATCATCAAAATTGACCTTCATATTTGCCAATTGATTTATTACATCTTGAAATTAATTCAAATGCTCTGCAACAGACTTCTATTTATCTAATCTCAGTTATACCAACTTTTGAACTGGAAAATCCTTACTAATAGCACTCTTTGACTCATACAAAGATATCAACTTGTCCCACAAAGCCTTCGCGGATTCACAACTTGCCACATGATGGAAAACTGAATCATCAAGATATTGACGAATCAAAGCAATCGTTTTCTTTTCCATCTTCTTCCATTTTCCCTCATCTACATTAGATGACTTCTTTTCATCTCCATCAATCGGATAATGAAGATCATTGAGGTACAGAACATCCTCATTTTAGGCTTTCAAATACCCCAATTTTTTCCATCCATGATAGCCATTTTTGAAAACAAAATCATATCCGACACCAATAATTTTTCAAACCAAAAGTACTCTAAGCTTTGCGATGATCTGTGCTCTGATACCAAATTGTTATGAAAATAGTAGCGCTTTGCAGAAGCTTTTATCAACGGATCTTTGTCACCCAAATCACAAAGAGATAACTTGGATTGAAAACAAGACATAATTAAAATCAAAACGCAATAACACAAAATATTCCATCCAACCACCCACTTTATTGATTCACTAATTTTTTTTTTACAATTAATAGAATAAAGCTAAAGTAAACAAAATACCATTGAATCAATAACCAAATTGAGAAATGGGCAAATATCTATATGACTAAAATTGTTGGAGAAAAAGAACAAAGATGAGGAAGAGAAAATTAGCAAATATATTTTCCACCACACATTTGCCCTCTCTTCTAGTCTCTATTTATATAATCAATTACTTAATGCCCAAGTTAACATTAGATGACAAAATAATAATTTGATTAGCCAATTAGAGAGAGAAATAAACATGCTCAAATATGCTTATTAATTAGAGGAAACAAAATCTTCTCTTTCTTTCTTTTGCATATTTATTTCTTTCTATTTGTGATTTTATATCGCTAAAATTTAACAGTTATTCACTCAGTTCATGCAAAGACCGGGATACTTGCTCAATACACCATTCAAATGCTTAGAAGCAGCTGCTTTATTCCAGTTAAAAATATTTATGATCCCTAGTCCCCTTTTAGATCTGGTCACTGTTAATTTAAAGAGACGGGGATAAGCTTTTTAGAGTGGTAGTCACCATTTCACAATAAATGATTCGATACTCTGTCGATTAAGAGAATGAGATTCTTAGGTAGAATGAATGTTCTAGCCCAGTAGCCGGTCATGGCAATGCCTACGGAGTTGACAATAGACAGTCTACCTGCCTGAGACAACATGTGAGTTGGCCAGCCGCTAAGCTTAGCAATTAAAGCTTCATTTATTGGAATGTGTCAGGCGGTTGTAATTCTAGAGCTTGGAAGAGGAGTACCCGAATAAAATGAGTTTGGAGCCATGCTTTGTGGAGTAGACATAGTCATGATACATTGAGCTTCTACAGTGTTAAGACCAGAAATTTAAATACGAGATTTAGCTCTGTTGATGTGTAAGCCCGTGGATCTATGGAAGGAATCAAGAGCATGAAGATTTCCATTGATGGATCCATATTCACGTTTGGTGAATGTGGCAATGTCATCAATAAACATTAGAGAGTTATTTGAGGATTTGAACATTTTAGATGCAATTAAACATATTTTGAGCAACTTGAGCTAGTAAGAGGGAATTCAAGTAGTCCATAATGGCTATAAAGAGATAAACATACAAGGATCACCATGCTGGATTCCCTGAGTAGATTTGAAGTAACCAACAGTAGACTTATTGGATAAGATATAAAAGTATGGAGGGGAAATGTAAGGAAATATAGAGGTAAGCATAGGTTCAAGGAACTACATCTTACACATGATAACCGCAATAGCATTCCATTTTAGGGAACCAAAAGCTTTCTGAATGTCCAGTTTTAGCATACATCTGGGTGAAAGATACTTAAGTGTTATAGCCCTTTAGGAGTTCATAGGTGAGAAGAATGTTGTCAGTGATTTTTAGGTCAAGAAACATTGTTTGGTTTGGAGAGAGAATTCTCAAAGGGATAGGTTCCAGTCTAGTTGAAATAATTTTGGTGATGCATTTATACATAACAACACAATAAGCTATCAGTTTGAAGTGTTAAGTAGAACGACAATCAGACATTGGAATCAAGGTAATGTTAGTAGAGTTTACACCAAGCATTTTATTAGTCGAGAAGAAGTGCAAAATAAATTTATAGAAGATTGGGGCGATGTGGTTCCAGCAATGCTTGAAAAAGACAGTTAAAACCATTTAGACCACCACAGCCAGAAGAGTTAAGGATGAGAAGTGCGACATTAATTTCACGATGAGAAATGTGCAGAACAAGGAAATTGGCTTCAACATTGCTTATAGAAAGCAGATTATTGTTTTGGGAAGACGTAAGATTTATGTGATTAGGGGTATCAGTGGCAATAAAGCAGATATCTAGTGCAATGAGGCTTTATGTATGCTTGTCAGCTCAGTAGGAACAATACCATTCAGATCAGATAAGGCATGGATTTCTGTAACAATCCACCAGTTTCGACCTTCTGATTTAACACAGCTAATGTTGAGTAAATCCTAAAAACCGAAAAGACATGTCACTAAGTTAAGATAACAAGGACAAAGAAAATATAATGTAGCTATCTCTTTCTAAACTCTCTGTGGAAGGTAACAATGTATAACATAGCTAAATATCATTTTACTTCAAATTGCTAGATTCAAAGTACACACATAGTCAAATACAGTCAAATCCAAACACACACACACAATCAATGTCAATGTTAGATGATTATTTGTATACAAATCTAACTTTATTAATAGTTGATTTGGAAGCACAAACTTTTGATCCGATCGTAAACTTCCAAAATTACCCTTTATATGTAATTCTTTATTAATAATTGGAATATATTTACTGTCACATTTGTTTGGTATCAGCATGAAATACCAAAAATGTCTCACTACTTAAAATTTAGCATTGCTTAAAATTAGGATATGACAATTAAGCTCATTTTATAAATTCAAAATTTCCTCTGTAAATATTTACCAAGTCTTAATATCACTTAAAAATAGGATCTAACAAATAAACTACTTTACAAATTTGTTTTTTTATTAATTAATAATATCAATAAAAATTTAAACTTACAAGAAATTAGATATTGTAACTTAGAAATAAAATTTCAAATTACCTACGTATGATTCAATATAAAAATATGACTAAATATATTTGGAAATCATTTTATTTTGAGCGTATTAAATAAATACACAATTTGTAGAAAAACAATCCAGTCTTCTTCATCACGCGTAAAGCGCGTGCCGTAACGCTTGTGTACATAAGTAATGCTTTCGTCATCTGCACCATCCAACGTCACTCGATAAAACACACTTGTTTCCATCAGCCTGCTGATGAAACAAAAAGAGAAAAAAAAATTATAAAGAGGGTCAGACTAAAGTCTTGTGAGTGTTGTACGTCTTCTTTACTACATACTATAGTCATTCCCAAATAATACCAAAATAACTATGTTAAACAGTTATACCTTAGTTCTGTTTCACCTGCATATAATAAGTTAGCCAAATAGTATAATAGCATTGCTAACTTGATGAAACAAGGTCTAGATCCAATACAGTTACAATGGTCCATGGTATGGTCTAACCCATATACAAAGCTATGCCCATGCTATTGCATTAACACATGCCTAAACACCGAATGGACTTGGTTTCATAGACGGCTTACGGGCTCATTCTCGCCAACAACACACACCATAATATTTCTATTATTCAATGAGTGATCGTATTACCATGATATACAATATTGGTTCCCAATATCAATAGTCAAGCAATCACAGATAAACATTTACTATTCTTTTACTATTCTTACATATATACCCAAATATATCTACAATTACAAAGATACAATCGTCTACATATATTATCCAAGCATCCAACTAAACAAACTATAAATCCATACTAAAATGTCACCAAATCATCACCCCAAGCCCAAGAGAAAAACCCCGAAGCGATCAGTGTACACACATACACGACACATAAACATACACAGGCTATAGAAGACCTGTGGATCTACCTGCATGACCGGTCGATCGGTTATATCCTACTGCTCGATAGATGGGTTGCATTTTGACCGGACAGTGGTTCCTATCGAATTTCCCAAGAGTTATATTTTATTTCCAATTTTTATTTTTCCATATATCTTGTTATTTTACATCCGATTTTCGATCCATTTGCTTCTAAATTCAAGCATGAGCCTCTAGTATCTTTCTACTTCAAATTCATTCAAAGGTTTATGTTGAAATCATTTCAGAAATTGCTTCAAAAATCAGTGCATATGAAACCAGTTTTCAGATTTCATAAATGCACTTTCTTTTATGTGCGCGTGGGCATGTGTGTATATATATGTATATATGATGTGTGTGTGTGTGTAAATATACTTAAAAATCAAAGTATATTCAAATTAAAAATCATATTATGACGTGAAACATCAATTGGTATTATACAAATATTTTTATATAGTTTTCAAACATATTTTATACATTTATACCAATATAATTCATTTCATAGTGTAAAATTATAGTTTTTCAACATCTCTTCAAATATTTCAATATAAATCATATTAAACGCATTTAAATTCCCACACACACACATGTGTGTGTGTGTGTTATATTTGAAACACATAAACATTTCTTTGGAAATATCATATAGGTTTTCACATGGTTTTAACATAGCAAATTGAATATTATTTTTTTGAAAACTGGTACTTTATTAACAACACCAAATATTTTCATGATATGCCACATTCTAATAATCCCCATCCTATATGGATACCTTGCTTGGAAAAAGAATACATATCATGTACATATACAGTAGAACGGAAGAAAGAAAACTGCAAAATCAAGTTGTTAAATGGTTGGAGGAGTGAACATATATAGAACACTCAAAACCAACCATACGATCACACAATTTATAAGTTAAAACAAATAACCAAACCACTCAAAAGCGACTCACAAGAAATCAAAACAACAACATGCTCACGTGCCTCTCTAATAAAACAAAAAGCCTAAAAGGAAGAGCCACCGATTAGAATACTTCCTCTTCAAACATGTGGAAAGAGGCAGGGGAAGCTTCAGTCACCAGCAATGGCCAAAGCTTCGGGCTGTCTTCAATCAACAACAAAGGGGGGGGGGGACAGAAGTTCAAGGAGGTTGGTTGTTCGATCTACAGCCTAGAGCACAGTGTAAAGACTCTAAGATAAGCTCTATCTCCTTGTTGTTCTTAGTAGTTTCCAATTTAAGCTTGATTAAATTTCCACTGTCTTGTAAAATGAGTAAGCTTCTAACTTTAACTGGCGTTTCAGTGTTGTTGAAACTCTCGAATTTCTTTCCGACCAAATATGCCAGATAGTAGTAATAAAAACAGTATTAGAAAGATGAAATTTTGCTCCGTTATTTGTCTGATTCATGCATAACTAGTCAAGGATTTGATTGAAATCGAAGGTATTACCAAAGTTAATATGAAGATCGTGAGTAATATCTTCTAACAGAGTTTTAGAATAAACACGTTGAAAGAAAAGGGGTCTCTATCTTCAAAATACTGAGAACACGATGCACATTTGCGATTGATGTCTTGTTTCTATCTGGTAATTTTATCTTTAGTATTTAATTTGTTCAATTTGGCTAGCAGACTGCATGTAGGCATTTTAGGAGCATAATATTTGTCCCAGATGATCTTGGTCCAATTAAAATCTAATTTTTTTGATCTAATTTGATTCCAAGTAGACTTTAAACTGAAATGACCATCATTACTAGGGGTCCAGAACCAAAAATCACGAGGCATTTGATCATGAATTTTTATAATCGTCACAGTTTGCGGTAATTGAGTAGGGATACGATCTAAGTGATCCTTTCATTTATTTCCAGAAATAAGGGTAGAAACTTCCTTATTATGTCCATCAAAAATGGTCATAGACTTCCACCCAAATTTGTCAACTAATGACTGCCCCTCAATCCGAGGGTCAGTCCAGGTATCGGATTTTTCTCCATTAGCGATTTTTCTGTCTATTAAACCTTTGCACCATTGTCTGGCTTTGGGAAGAAGTTTCAAAGTGTAAGAAGCATTATTGTTAGTAGCAGTAGAACAAAAATTACTAGATTTACAATTCTTATTCTGCATCCACTTAGCCCACAAAGACTCACCTCGAATGTATTCTCAAAGTAATTTAACTGCCACTGACTTGGCAATCTCTTCAATTCTTTTAATACCAAGTCCACCTTCACTTTTGGTTTTACACATCTTCCCAAGACATATTGTGAAACTTGGATTTCCAAATGAAATTGGCACACATGGAGTTAATTCTCTGTATCACATTCATTGGGAGTTGGGAAAATTGCATCCAAAAATGGATCATAGGATAGATGATATGTAACGACCCGATTTTTCTAGATTTTTCTATATTCGAAGTTTACTTAACCATTTAGTTTAATTACCATTTCACAATATAACTAAATTTCCTCTTTATTTCTTAACTTACATATTATTCTTACAACAAACTTCCATTCCTAAATTAAGATATATTTCAAATTTTATGTTTAAGAATTTATTTATTTAACTATAAAATTCATAGAAAATTCAATAATACCTTATTAATTTATTCAAATTCCAATTTATACCAAATTTATTATATTTACATACTTAACTTGAATTCCATCAAAATTTCCAAATAAATTTTATACTTCAAATTCCAACTTAACCATTTATTTATTTATATATTTAACTTGTATAAAGCTACTAAAAATCATTTTTAACTCAATTTAAATCAAAATATTAAAATATATACATTTAAAATACTTAATATTTCCCAAAAAATATATGAAATAACCACGGGTCTGTATAATATTTTCTAACCTAGGTCAAGTGATACAGATAATATATCATTTCAATCCGTAATTTACAGAGAAAATCCGGGTTCTATCATTTCAAACCCGCAATCCCAAGTTAAATAAATAAATAATAAATAATTAAATAAATAAATATCGTTTAGGCCTATCATTTCAGCCCATGACGATTTCTACTCTAAAGGAAACTTGCAGTGTGATAAACAGTAAATAAATAAATATTATAACAACATAAATATAACAGCATATACAATAACGGATGATGTGAAATTTTTTATAACAGGGTTTTAACATCATAAAATCTATATCACAGACAGGTAAAATATACTGTAATTATTCTACAATTTCACTTGTTATTTATTTACGATTCTGTAAGTATGTTTGTCAAGTGTGAATACTCAACTCTACGACGTTGAAGGTTAGATTCAAAACGATATCCACACCGAAACAAACATACAGGCACGATCAAATTTTAGCCGAGGCGACGATCAGATTCAAATCTTGAAACAAAACGAATAAACTAATTATGCGAATTCAATTACGATCATATCAAATTTAATAAAGCAAAACTGAAAAGCTAGATTGAATAAAATGATACGATTAACCAATAACTCGGTCCCTTCACCACATGATTTAACCTACACCTCAAGTCTCGTCTATTTACCATATTCAAGGCTAGAGAAGCACGTACGCAGAGGGATGCTGAGGTATATAGGCTGAGATTTAATTATGCACAGGTGGCACATGCATAATTTTTTTATAGCCTGAAACACGCAAGCAGTGAGAGATTGGAAAATTTAGGCCGGGGTTAGAACTCAAAGGTGGTGGAGGGCCGAGTACTTGGTGTAGCAAAACAATGGACAAAAGAAACACAAGAAAAAGAAAAAGAAAAAAATAAATAAAAGAAGGAAGAAAATTTTTGTAACCATTACGTGAAGTAGAGAGCTCACGCAAGAAATAAGGAGACTGAAAGCAAAATGAGATGCACATGAAATATTGTACGTGGGTTTGAATATATATCAGGTAGGCTGCGTTGATTTTGGTGAAAGAAAAAGGCAAGAAAGGATTTTGAAACGGTCAGGAAATTTTTTGTGCGTGATGTTTGAATTTATAAGAGGTAATTGCGCTTGATAAATTAATTGAAGAAACGCAAGACATAAAGATATTTGAACGTTAAGGAAATAAAGGATTTCGTTCCTATCAAACAGAAGAGGCAAAATGAAAGTCTAGAAAAATTTGTACGTGAATTAAACAAGGTTTTAAATGAAATTGAATGGCTAGTGGACTCATTTCTTTCCCGTTTGAAAATGCATGGCTACTGATTTATTGATTTATTTATAGCTAAGGTAAGAAATTCAGGAGTGCGTACTATAGACGCAATAAATAAACGAACATACGTTCAAATTATGTCCAAATTTATAACAAAAGTAACGTATTTTATTTATACGTTTCTTATTCATTTAGTAAATATATTTAGTAAAATATACAGATATTTCATCAAATAGCGTACCATTTACATACCAACTAAATTAAACAAAACGGATATAAACGTACCAAATTAAAACGTGAAATTATATAGCTTATTTATACACTATTTATTACATAAATTTAAGTTTTGATTTGTTTACATTCGTTTGATTTATTTATCATTTAACTAAGAACTCGTGTATATACGTATAAAGAAACGTAACATTTTATTTCTTTCTACACAATATTCATTACTTAATTTAAAAAGTATATAATCAATTTTAAAAGAAACAAAAGTGGAACAAAATGTTGTACCAATATATACAGTTTAAATAAAAGTTTGGAAGAAGAAAAAAGTAGAAAAAAGGAGGCCATTACCATATTCCTAGCCGTGAGAAATAAAATGAGAGGAGATGTGTTTGCGTGAGAAATAAAGTGAGAAAACTCATGGCAATCAAGTGGAAGAAACGGTCAAGCAATCAATGTTTAAACGACAAGAGAAAATGAAGGGATTTGATTCCTAAAAAAAGAATAAGTGGAAAATGAGAACTCTTCCTATCTTCACGTGAATTGTTAGGCTACATGTAAAGAACGACTATGGATTTTGAGGAATAAGCTAAGATATGAAATAAATAAATGACTTCAAGAAAAAATGGAAAAGAATTAAAGAAATAGTTTATTAAATTGAAATAAGGCTTAAAAATTTACACACAATACCACTAGCTTTGAACAAATTTCTACCACACTTTAAAACAAATAAAAAATCAGTGAATAAAATAAAACAAACTGAAATAAAGTGAAAAAGAAAATAAATAATTATATTTTAGGAAAATAGAAAGATAAATAAAGAAAATAGCTTAATTTATTGAAACTAGCTTAAGAAAATTGCAAACACAATCCACTTAACTTTGGGAAATTACAATTCTTCTTAAAAATGGTTTAAAATAAATCTTTGAGAAAAAAAATAAAGTAAGAATGAGAATAAAATAAGTTTTTAAGAAAAATATAAAAATAAATAAAGAATTTCTTAAATTAATTGAAGTTGGAAATTAGAAATTGTAAACAAAATACAACTGACACTGCAAAATGTCAATTACACTTTTAAAAACGTTTTAAAACCAATATGTATACAAAACAAGTTATTTTACCTCTGAAAACACAAATTAGAACATTACATGACCAAATAAAATATTATTTATATAATTTAAAGTAAACAATTTTGTTAAATACAACAAATTACACACAATAATTAAAAAGGCATAACTTTCACATTATAAATCAGATTTCAACGAAATGAAAAGCAGTATTCTTAAAATTTTATTTATTTTCAAAATAAAAGAAAAAATTCAAATTTTCAAACTTTTAAATTTTTAAACTTAAAAGTCAAAGTTTGACCATATTAACAAAATTCACATTTCCGAAAAAATATTCTATTAATTCATGTGTAGAATTCTAATCCACACCAAAATTTATATTTTAAATAACAAAATTATCTAAAATAAATAAATAAAACATTTATTAAAATTTTTAGGTTGATACATAGATGGTTTGGATGGCAAGCAAAGTGAGAGTAAATGCTAAGAAACAGAAAATGCATAAGTTAAGGAGAAAGAAACGTACATATGTTTTATTTTTAAATGCAAATGAAAATGAGGAGTTTTGAAATGAGAAATAAATCTTCTTGTACATGATTTGCAAATGAGAAATACGGGGCTAGGAAAAGAGTTTGTATGGCTAAAGCAAGAAATAAAGAGGCCATGTAGAAAAAAGGCAAGAAATCAAGCAATGACCTGATGGATTTAATTAATTTCTTTCCTTTGTGTTAACAGTTTAATTTGTTAAATGTGTACATTTATTATGATTGAATCCTCAAGTAAATTCATTTAGATAAGTTTCATTCTTTTATATTACCTTGAATAAAATATGCATTTCCACTTTAACATTCCTTCCTTATTTTATTACAAAGTTTATTTTTCTTCATATTAAATTACCAAAATGTTATCAATTTAACAATTTTAATTATTAAAAATTTATGGGTCGTTACATGATAGAGTTAACAAGTTCATTTCTACCACTAATGTTTAGAAACTTATTGTTCCAATTGTTGAATTTTTTGTTAATCTCATCTAGTAAACAACCAAAATCCCTTGATTTTAATTGATTGCTAGATAATGGTATGCCTAGGTAAATGATAGGGAGAGTGCCTTAAATTGATATTAAGAATGTTGGTAATCACATGTTTATTATTAGCTCCCTTGCTGAAATATACAGTAGATTTGGATTCATTAATATATAGGCCAGTAAACTTTTTTAGTACCTGCAATATGTGCTGGATGATAACTGCATTCTCACTAGTAGCTTTGGACAAAATTAGTATATCATCTGCATAAATTAAATGCGTAATCATGGGTTCAGTCTTTTATATGGGCTATGGGCTTGAAATGATCTTTAAATACTCCATGTCAAAAGAGATAGTTAAATATTCCATAGAAATTGAGGACATATATGGCTAGAGGGGGTCCCCTTGCCTAAGACCTCTCGAACTATCAATGAGACCATAGGGTGAGCCATCAATTAGCGCAGAAAATGAGGGAGAAATGCGTAATCATGGGTTCAGTCTTTTATATGGGCTATGGGCTTGAAATGATCTTTAAATACTCCATGTCAAAAGAGATAGTTAAATATTCCATAGAAATTGAGGACATATATGGCGAGAGGGGGTCCCCTTGCCTAAGACCTCTCGAACTATCAATGAGACCATAGGGTGAGCCATCAATTAACGCAGAAAATGAGGGAGTAGAGATGCATTTGTAAATAAGATTGGAAAATTGTAGAGGAAACCCCATCGCAATCAGCATATGATGAATAAATTCTCTTTAAATTTTATCATATGCTTTATGCAAGTCAATTTTCAGACATAAGTTGTTTGAGTTCTTCCTATTGAAACCCCTGACCATTTCACAAGCTAGAAGGGAGTTTTCGGTGATAATTCTACCCGGAATGAATGCATTCTGGTTATATGAAATTAGATCATTCATATATTCTTTCATTCTATTGCAAAGAAGATTAGCTAATATTTTATAAGACACATTGCATAATGATATAGGTCTATAATCAGTTATCTAAAAGGCATCAGGCTTCTTTGGTTTGAGACACATGAAAGTGTGATTAATCTCTCTAATTATCTTTCCAGAGTGGAGAATGCCATTCATAGCATTCCATATGTCATTTTTTAATAGTTCCCAATGTACTTTGAAATTTTTTGTGTTAATGCCTTCGGGACTTGGGGTACCGTTATCGTTAATTTATAATAATGCTGATTTTACTTCCCCTAGCTGAAATAGTCTACATAACTTGCTTTGAGCATCATCTGAAAAAATTCTCTTACATGTAATGTCTGGAAATTGAATTGCAGCCTGAGATGATGAAAATTTTTCAGAGAAATAATTAATAGCTTCACTAGCTAATTTTTCTGATGCTGAAATCCATGACCAATCTTCATTGATAATGTAATCACTTCTACGCTTAGGATTAGTAAAGTTGACTTTATTGTAAAAGAATGCAGTTGGTCTATCACCTTTTACCATCCAGTTATTTTTCGTTCCTTGTTCATTTTCTATAGCAATTTTTCTCATAATGTGGTATGTCTGATCAGTCTTCAATGAGTACTGTTCTATAAGTCGATCATTTAAAGGATTTTGGATTAGGTGCTTATATAACTCATTAGCCTCTTCCTTCAACTTTTCAGCCATAGTATGCATATTGCACTTACTTTTAATCTACTGTTTCAATGTAGTTTTGGCTAGTTTGAGCTTGCAAAGAAGGATATACAGAGGATTTCTAGTAGATGCCTTCAAGAGTTCATCTTGGACTGTAGGAAAGTAGCCTTCCTGAAGGTGCTAGGTATTGTTGTATCTAAATTGAAGTTTAGGTCTCAATTCATAATAAAAGCTTGATTAGGATAGGTGTGTGATCACTTAGAGAGTGATTTCCAAAATGAACACCAAATTGAAATTTATTTACCTGTTATCCCATTTTTGGTCAAAACTGGAATATCAATGTTATGTGCATTTCCACCATGACCGAACCAAGAAGAAGCAGCCAGCAAGCGTATATAAGTCTAGGATTTCACTCAAGGTTCAAATATAAAAGTTCATTCGGTAAAACAATGCGAGAGTCCATTCGGCATCTACAACATAAGGTTCATTCGGTAATCATCACCAGAGTCATTCGGCAGATCTAGGCTAAGAGCTCATTCGGCACTGTTCATTCGGCATTCCCAACACTGCCGAACCATCTCCCCCCTACATAGCCGGACCAAGCTTCATACACTCACCACCGAACCAAGCTACGTCCCCTTCACCGAACCATCCTGCTCCATGTGTCTACCGAACCAAACCAAAGTGTCAACACCGGACCAAATGCAAGGAGGCCACCACCGGACCAACCTCTACCGGACCAATCCACTTCCATGCATCACCGAACCGAGGCTTTGCCGAACCAACGTTGCCAGGACAGATAGCATCAGCCCAGGCCCACCAGCAGCTATATACATTCAGGACCTCTACCCCCAGCCTCACTCTATAAATAGAGGGGCAGGGGTACAACAATGGGAGAGAAGTTTGAGAGCTCAAGCAAGGAAGGAACATTCAAACAACTTTCATATACTTGTAACCAAAGCTTTGTACTTGTAATCTGAAGAGAAAGAGGAGAATAACATATAAAGTGGACGTAGGCACGTTCTGGCCGAACCACTATAAATCTGTGTGTCTTTTACAGTTTAGTCCCTGCTTTTTACATATTTGCATAAATCACCCAAATCACTAAAAACAACTTAAAATCAACGGAATCATACGACTTTGAGGTGTTTGCCCATTTTTTGCGCAAACATCACCCATGAAGTATTCACAAAAACGTGGTCGATTTTACTATGAATGGAAAATTTAAGACCACCCCTCCAAGTCAAGTAATTACCAGTGAAGTCAGGTTCAATTAAGTTAGAAGAGGAAATACAATCAATAAAGTTTTGCTCACCCATAGAAGAATAGAGCCCAAAACTAATTTCGTCTCTGTTTGATAAAATAGCATTAAAATCACCAGATACAATCCATGGTAAGTTAAAAATAGAAGACTGCTCAGCAATATATCTCCATAACTTTAGCCTTTTAATCTCATCATTAGCTACTAGACTGTAGTGCAAAGAATGTTGAGTCCGTTAGCATTATGGAGCAGATATGTGATGTATTGGTCATTGGTGTGAATAATGATATTGAACCAATGATTGGGATTCCAAACGATCAAAATTCTGCTTTTTTGATCGTTATTAATATTATGAGAGAATTTCCAATAGTTATTAGATTTAACCATGGATTTTTCTACATTATCACAGGACAATTTATTTTCAAGTATACCCATAAACGAGAATTTTTTGTTACTTAGAATCCGCATGATCTCTGACTACTTTGCAGGGGCATTTAAACCCCTAATGTTCCAGAATAGGAATTGAATTTATAATTCTATTTCTTGGTTGCTACTATCCCCTAGGGTTATAGCAGTCCCCGTCATCTTTGCTTTTTTAATTTTCTTACTTTTACCTTTTAACTGAGTTACCAGATTAGAGACTGCAGGATTGTCAATGACATCGGAAGCATGAGTGGCTTTAAACTCAAAAGGTACCTCTTTTCCTCACTTTACGAACAGAGCTAGATCTAGTAGCATGTATGGGTTCGGCTATCAAAGCATCATGATTAGGAACCGTAAGGAGGTCAGATGAATCAGTTGTCTGCATAGCACAATTCTGGTCCTCAAGAGATTCCGTGTTATTAAATGTTGTGTATCGAGTGTTTCATTTGTTACATCGACCATAATGTTACGTTCAGTATGATTGTTGTCAGTTTGTTGCAAGTCTGTATCTAAGTTGAGAGCATTAAAACTTTGGATTGTATTAGGCTTATTGGTCGTGCAATTAGTCACCGACTGGACTGTGTTATTCTTTTGATTTTTCTGGACTGGCTGGAACATTTATGAGTTTCTTGAGAGAGGGAGATTATTTGCTTACCTGTAGATTTGTCCATGCTAACCGTACAGCCTTGAGCAGAAATGTTTTGGTTATTAGGAACGATGACCGGGTTAACTTGCGTTCTTTTTTTTAAGATAGGCTTCGTCGATATTCATGTCCATGTTTTCATTTGAATTATCCTGTTGTTGAACTTTCGGCACCCAAACTTTACTAAATTGACAATGTGATTCCAAGTGTCAATAGCTAGAACAGTTGGAGCAGGGTTTCCATTCATATATCACTTCCTGCCAAATCATTTCCCTTTTTTCTGACAGGATTGGGATTCTGTTAGGAAAATCAAATGAATTGTTGATTTCAATAAGAACTCTAGCATATTCTATCTTTATAATGCCTTCAGTAAATTTATCCAACTTGATTAGCGAATCAATGATCGAAGAAGTACGACTTATTCCCTTTTCCATCCAGTAATCAAGAGATAGGTTTTTCTTATTGTAATAATACGGACCACCTTACAGGATTCTATCGCAATCTTTTTTGTTATTAAATTTAATAAAATAAAAACCTTTTTTTTCGAATAAACAGAGAACCCATATTTTCATTTCCAAACTCTAATTATATAATCCTTAAAATATGGGTAATAGGGTTTGGGACCAACAACATAGATCACAATCCCATTGCTTCTTAGCATTTTGCACGACCTCCAATGACATTTTAGCACATCTCATTGAGTTGAAGTCACATGGTTGATAAAATTTCAACGGTACTGAAACCGGAATAATAATACCCTTGACCACTTCATTCCACGTCCGACTGGACGTAGTGGAAAAATTCCACTTGCTGGGTAACGACCTAGTAGTAGTCTGATTTGGTCGATTGGGTAAATTATGTTTTTGGGTATTGTGTACTTGGTCTATTTGAATGGAGGAGTTTTCACCATATTTGCTTAGAGGAGTAGTGGGAACCGAGGAGGAATTCTGAGCATTTTGCATCAAATTTAGGTTACGTTTTCATTTCCTAGATCTGACAAGCGTGAAATCTTCATCAATAATAGCAATAGGATCATCATTTGGTAGCAGACTGAAGCCTGGTGGCAGATCTGGGGGAGAGGGAGGCGGACCCGGAGGGAGGGAGGGTGGAGGATCAGCAGACACTGAAGTAGTCATGACCAAATGATAACGGGATAAGAAGGAAAGAACATAGATCGAAAGGCGAACGAAAAAACAGGAAGACAATGATTTAGAGAAAGCGGCTAGGGTTTTTCCTCCGACATAACTGGAAATTTTATATACGTGCATTTCTCAAATTCGTTTCAGATGCCTATCTTTTTGCTTATATTAAATTATATACATACATACATATATATATATATATATTCAATTAATTTTGAATTCATATTCTCCAGTCCATAAAAATTATTATCCAAACTTTATTTTATGATAATTCATGCATTTTATATGAATATAAACCTCGTATCATTAAAAAAAATCAATATACTTCATTATTTGGGCAAACATCGTTATATCAAAATTTTGTATTGTTTATAGGACTAGATCCCATTTTAATTTCAGATTATAAGCTCATGTTCACTATAAAATTTCAATAATCATTCATATAATTAGAATTTCTATTCCTAAACTACTATCACCTTACAACTATACGATATTGGATAGATTATATACTAAATTAGGTGAAAACCATTTACAATGATTTGATTTTCCTCCAAATACTCGTTGTTTGGAATTGGCCTCTGCTCCAAAACAATGAGTTTGCAAATCTAATAAGTACTATATGATAGCAATGGCCTTGCTCTTTAATTTGGTGATTAAATCATTGATTTTCGTTGAGAATTGAGATAGCAATTTGAATTATAGGGAAGAGGGTTCTCCGACGAAAGGAAGAAGAAGAGAGAAAAAGAATATGTACAGAAAATGATTTAAAATTTTTAGAATGGAAAACCAACCAGGTATTTATAGAAAAAGTAAGATGTCCATTCAAGTTAAGATGAGTCAGTTTAAATTTAAATTTCTAATACACAAAAGTCATGACATCTCTAACATTTGGACTTCTATTCAAACAACTGAATATACGACACACATCAGAAAATCGAGACGACCGCTATAACGCTAGATTCATTTCAATTTCAAAAGTCGGAAAAATGATGATTTTTCCCTTCAGCGAAAATTATTTAACTTATTTCATCATTTTAAATTATCAAAAAATACGAGTTATTACACTCTTCCCCCTCTTAAAAGATATTTCATCCTCGAAAGTACAAACATAAAATCCAAGTCAAACAATTCACAATAACCATTTAATTCAACCACTTAATACATATGTAGCATATGGACGAGTGGATATGAATGCATGATCATGTCCTACAATACTTAACAAAATGTAAGGATGCAATTCGATAGTCGGCCTCCTGAGCTGGTCGGCCTCCTACATGTATACAATTTAGATGACATATATGCATGATGCAATACAATCCTAGTATATAATCATAGATGAAATCTATATGAAAGCAATGCTTACATCATATCATGAGTCGAGTGTTTAATTATTCTAACAGTCTATACTAATCTAAGTCAATCATAAAGCAACAAAATCCTAAATAACCATATAACATCCAAACGTAGATCCTAAGGAAGTAAAACATAATTAAGGAACATATCGATAAACATATTAGGATGAGAAGCCCTTATCTTCTCCTTAGGCTCTCATCTATCCTCCATCGAGTTATTGATAGGGATTTCAAAATACTATAATGAGATATTTCGTCGTAACAATATTCTGAACAAATAAAGTATTATTCTTAGAATGGGCTGATTCGAATTTCATCAAACTCGATTACTTTGTGGTAAGCAGATGATTACTTTTTAGTTTTTTGATTATACAAAATTGATTTTTGATCGCATTTGGAGCATCAAACATTGATCTGAATAAATCTATGCAAACTATGTAATCTCGAAAAAAATGAGATTAGATAAATTCTAATATTTAGAAAATTTTCTAACTGGATCAGTGAATGTTTATCATTCAGTAATTAATGAAACTCCTGTTTGATTAAAATTCATAGTATTTGTTGAATCATAAGTTTTGATTCATGACAAAGAGCTTAAACAAATCAATGAATGAGACTATATGGGCAAATGACAAAAAGAGAAAGAAACATGCTGTTAAAACTACAAAGGGGACAAGACTACAAAACTAAGTATAATATGTTTATTTGTCGAAGTTTTTAGTCTTAGAATTGTTAAAATCCATCCTCAAGTAGTCCATACAAATCAAAGTTGTCTTAAGCTTCAAATTCTTTAAAATTTATGTGATCTGTGCACTGACAGTCAGGTCAGTCGACTGACCATATATGACCAGTCGACTGAACCTGCACAGTTGCACAGAAACACTCTGTTTTGTACCAACTTTGAATTTTCAATTGACTGGTCGTTTTGGGTCAGTCGACTGGTCGTTTCCAATAGCCATTTTTTTGAACAGACACTTCCATTTGCCAAGAGATACGTGTAGGATCTAGATTAACCCTAGAGGGGGGGGGTGAATAGGGTTATAGCAAATTTTCTCGATTTAAACACAGAAATAAACTGCAGAAATAAATATGTTGAATAAATCACACACAAAATTTACCCAGCTTCGGCAACCCCTGCCTACTGCTGCATTCACAGATTTCTATTAGAATTAAACAGTATCACGCTTACAAACAATCTACTAGACTCGCAGACATTTGCTCCCGCTCACAAACACTCTACTAGACTCGCACACCCTGCTCGCAAACATTTGCTCCCGCTCACAAACACTCTACTAGACTCGCACACCCTGCTCCCGCCTATAGAGTTTCGTTTACTCGCAAACTTTGCCTCCCGCCTATAGAGCTTCGTTTACTCGCAAACTCTGCTCCCGTCTACAATAGAACTTTGCAAACTCGCACACCCTGCTCACTGAACTAATTCTAACTAGACAATCTGACACGACCTAAACCCTAGGTGGTGATTTACCAGTTTTCGATTTGAAAAAGTTAAAAACAATCAATTAAAAAAAATAGTACTTAAACAACCCTGAACCAAAATTAAAAACCCTTAAATAAAGAAAGCCCTTTTATAAACAAGGCCGGTCCACTTTTTCTTTAGCCCGTTTGACTTTGCTCCGTTCCTTTTTGCTGTTGCTTGTGAAAATATGGCCGATCCTCTTTCGTTCCTTTTTGCGAATTAGGGTTTCTGCAAATTGCTTTTACTCCTTGCGATTCAAACTAGGGTTGTGCAAAAATTGAAGCGCCGCTCGATCTCGTTCTATAGTAGGCTTCGATGCTTTTGATTTGCTTACGGCTCTTCAATTTTGGATCGAATTCGTTCTCCTTTTTCGGTATGTATTTTTCTCCATTTGCTTTGCTGGTTGATGCTTGAACTCGATGATTTATTGCCGATGATGATTAGGGCATTTATATAGGTTGAATTCCTATATTTGCGTTCGTATAAATTTGATTGAATTTGTCAAATTCTTTGTACTGCCGCTTGATTATGCTTGGACGTTTGAGATGATTGCGGCTTGTTCAATATGAATATGCTTTCGGTGATTTATTTCGTGATGACCACGGTGTTGATTTCTACTGCTTCGGCCTTGACTCGTTCATCTTGAAATTGTTTTGATTTCACGGCTTTGACTTTCTCAAAGATGCATACTTGATACACTGTCATGAATTCGAATTTTTTTTTACTGTTAAACTTCGTTCATTTGTGCTTTGTTTCTTTATAATGCTCGAACTTGTTCATGTGATTCATGCTTTATTTTGACCTGATCTTGTAGTTGTACTTTTGTAGTCTGCATTTCATATGCTTGCAAACTTGCTACTGTATTCATGAGTTTTGATGCATATTTCAATTTGGACATGGTTTCATACTTGTTGTCATTTGCAACCGGTCTCTGTGCATTTCTCTGCTCGACTTCGACTTGGTTTTTGACTTGTTCAACATTGATTTCACTGCCACTTCGACTTGTACCTTGGTCTTGAACATTGCTGTGTCCATATGGTATTGTTTGTACTTGATGGTTGCTCTTCTAGTTGGATATGTTGGTGTTCCACTACTTTGTGCTTGTGTATTTCTGTGTTGGTTTAACCTGTACTTGTGTTGTAGCTGTCTTGACTTATCCATTCTCGAGTGTTCATCCCTGTAGTATATGCTAATGATACATTTTCTCCAGTGGCATGTGGTCTTTGCTGTTATGTTGATGCATATGCTCTCTGTTGCAAGCTTGCTGTTGCATGCTTGTTTGTATGTTGTTGAACTTGGTGTCTGCATCCTCATGAGCTTGACACTGTATTTTGTTGTTTGCATTATTTGTTGTTGTGTCAACTGTGTTGTTGCATTGTATTCTGGTCATTTGCACTTGCAGCTGGTTCATTTGCTCTTAGTATACTTCACATGCACAGTTTTTAACTTAAGTTGCATCTGTGCATTTATATTGATGCTGCAGTCTTCAATGTACTGGTGACATGTGCATTGCTTTACTGTCACTACTTCTTCGAGTCAGTTTCATTGTTGCTGTACTGATCCTATGTTCATGTTCTTGCAGTCTTCATGACTGTACTGTTGCAGTCGAGTTGTATTCATGTACACTTGTGGCTTGAACTTGATTCACTTCATGTTGTTGTTTGGACATTGTTTGCAGTGGTGCATTGTCTTTGCATTCCATGTTGCATGCAGTAGTCTTGGCCATGTTGGTTCGAATTGCACTTGCTCTTTTGTACTACTTCACCATGTCACTTGAGGTTCTGCAGTTGGTTTATTGATGCATTCATGTTCATGCAGTCTCAGCTCCATTCTGGTTTCTTCCCTGATCTTGCTGTGACATTTTGTTGCATGAGTTACTTCCATTTTTCATGTATCTGCTGGCTTGTACTGTGACTCGAGTTTTCACTGTCATAAGTCGTGCATGTGTGTTGCAGTTGTTTATATGCACTTCATCACTTCAGTATTGCATTGTTTTCACCTCTGGCCTGTTTTAGTTTGATTGTGTTCATATACACTACTGCCTTGAGTTGAATCCCGTGTGTTATTTGGGTTTGACCTTGTGCTGAATTGTTAGCAGTGCTTTTGTTTGATTTGTGCACACGAGTTGGCGAGGCAGTGCACACGTGTACAAATGTATGTGTGTGTACTGCAGCCACTTATGTATACCTGTCCCTGTAATATCTATGTGCACGACTTTGTGATGAAATCAAGTGTGAATGATGACGAACAACCCAAATAACTGAGGCAAATCATATTTTCAAAAATCGTATTTCATTTTATATTGCAAAAATATTTCTTTTTCAATTTTACTGCGTTAGTGAATATTTTTGCAGATTGCTCAGATGCTGGATTCAAACTGAAATGCAGTTGAAGATAAAAATACGAGTGTGAGTGATATGTAGTGAGGTTAACTGTAAATGTGAAATGTGATGTGATTGTAATCAAAGTTGTAAAGTTATAGTGAGAGATTGAAATTGTACTATTCAAAATTGTAATAAATATTTGTTTGAATAAAATTTCTGTTTGAATTCAAAATCTGTTTAACTTGTTCTGTTTGAATTCAAATTCGAATTCAGTGTAATTTAATTTTATTCAACAAATATTTATTTAATCTATGAAAAACAAAATAGTACATTATCAAATACATTTAAATGAATATATATGTTTATTATCATCAAACAAAAACATATAAGCGCATATTCAACAATCTCCCCCTTTTGATGATAACAAACATATATTTAACATTTTGACCATGTTAAATGTATTTGACCAATTATATACTTTAATTGCTCCCCCTATTTAAATGCTCATCTCTACATAATACTCCCCCTACATATATGCATACAAATAGAAATATATAAATGAGCCTATATGCAAAGTAAAAATTATTTGACCTTTGCTTGATTCTATTTGACAAAATCTTAACTTTTTTCTCCCCCTTTTGTTATCAGCAAAAGAATAACAGTGTTATAAAAATAGGGATGAAGTGATAGACATGAATCAAACATTTAACTCAATTAAATATAAATATTAAATTTCAATAAAAACTCAAACAAAAATCATAATTACCCTTGTCAAGCGCATATTCCACTTTCAGAAGTGATGGAGATAAAATCATCAAAAATTCATATAGATATGTCTATTTGTGGTATATTTATTTCTGGAAATTTGAATATTTACTAACCATGCATAACCGTTAGGACTTTTAAATGAGATTAGTAGTATTTCAATTTAATTTAAAAATTAAATCAAGTATCTTCTAACCACGCATGACCGTGAGGACTTTTAAATGGGATTAGAATCAACTTGTCTATTAAATCAATTAAATTTGATATGCGTTCCATACATGCATAACCGTGAGGACTTTTAAATGAGCATGGAAGCACATAATCAAAAATCCAAGTAATTCACCCATGCATAACCGTGAGGACTTTTAAATGAGAGTGAATACTTTGGATATTTATTTTTATTGCTAAATATAATAAGTTGAAGCACAAATAATTTCCTTCACAGATTTAAAGATATTAAAGAACAAATGATTTCCTTTGTAAACTACCACAAATTTACATACTAAATATGATCTTGATGAGTGATGGTTGATAGAAAGATGATAGAAATAGAAATGGTCATGGAATTTTTACCCAACAAAAAGTTTTTATAACTCTTGTTATGAAATTCTAAAGAAATTTTCTAATTATACTTTCTCGAGTTATAATATATGATAAATATCAACACTCATCTCTTTTTTTAATCACTATTCATCATTTCGATAATAAAAGGGAGTCAGATTAGTCAAAATTTGTCATTTAAAATCAAATTAAAAATTATAAAATCAATTTTTCAAAAATGATTAGGCTGTAAATATGGTCAAACATGATTTTCTCGAGGGGGTTTTATAAGAAAAATTTTCTGCTATTTGAAAATTATTTCAAGTGAAAAATATGCAGATATTTTCTTTGAAAAAAAAACGATGCAGCAAATGAATGTTTCAAAATAATTAATCATGTTACACTTAGTAATTTTTCTATCAACCATATTACCAGTGTAATCTGCATCTGAATTTAAATTTCACTCAATATTCACTCGTTGAATTTTGATTGACCAAAACATGAAGTGTACACCAAGAATTTCAAACTTAACATCAATTTAAATGACATTCTTTTGAATTTTAATTGAAGCCGTGTTAACACTCAAACACATATCATGATGTTAATTTCAGAAACCATAGGATAAACAATTATATTCATGAGTACTCAACAATCAATCATCATCATAATTATTTCAAAAACAATTTCTTGAAGTTTCAACAATTTCATAAAGTTTCAACAATTTTTTAAAATCCTTTTTCACATGAATTTGAAATCGTGCAAATTTACAAGCAGTGACCAAAATATCAAAACAAATATATCTACGTGTAGCATAAGTAACCAGCATTTGACCGAACAAATTTATATAAATTAGTTCAAAATTGAAAATCTGATTGGTCATCAATTAAGCACAAATTAATGTCATAAATAAGAACAAGTCAAAAAATTTCTTAAAATCCTTTTTACATTTTTTAAATAGAATTCATTAGGATTTTAAGTTGAAGCCATGTAAATAGAAGAAACCATGAATATAGATTTAGCCAAAAATATTATCGTCAATCAATAAAAACACCATCAGCTATCCAAATTAATCGATATAAAGTATTTCAAGGATTGTAGTGTTTTTGGCATAAATGCATAATTGGCCAACCATTTTGAAAAAATCAGAATCAAAATTATCATCTTTTATTCATCTCAATATTGGCTGATTTTAATTCAGAATATGGTGCAGATTATCACACTTGATATATCGTTCAAAAATAAATTTACCTGTTTTACCTTTACGATAATTTTTCGTCATTGTCCATTGTGATTCTGTCACCTTTGTACTAGGCTAAGGAACTTTGCTTTGTCGCCCGTTGTGTTTCTGGAACAGCCGAAATCCAGAAAACACTGTTGTTGTTCCTTAGCCTGCCACCACACCTACACGATAAAAGATTTATGTGACCTATTTGTTTTTATAGGTCCATTGTTGTTAGTGGCAGAATATGAAAAATATGTTTTTGGAGACCCAAAACTATTTATATCTGTTCCTTTTGGCACCCAAATTTATTTGACTTTCAAAGATTTTATATTTGTGCCTTTTGGAACCCAAATTGGTATAGTTTTCACGTGTTTGGGTCTATACCAACAACTATTTCGATTATGTCCAAATTCTCTACAAAACGTGCTCATTAAATTGACTTGATTAAATTTTGTGTTCCTATGACTATGATTTTCAACATGATTTCCAACTATTTCAGATCGAGCAAAAACACTTTTACTTTTCGCATTATCATCATTTTGTGATTTCCCAAAACATAGTCCTTTTCTATTGTTAGCAAAAATTTGATTTCCCAATAGCATGTTGAAAGATTTTTCTCCTTTTGAAAAGTTATTCAGAGATTTCTCAAGATTTTGGACTTTGGTTTTTAATGTTGAGTTTTCAGTGACAAGTGAGGTGCATCGATTAATAAAATCCTTTCTCCTAGTGTCGATGGTTTCCTTAAGATTCAAGTTTTCATTTTCAAGACTTTCAAAGTTATTCCTTAGTTTTGATAATTCTGAATCTAAAACTTTACATCTTTTACATTCTAGGTTTTGAATATTTTCAAGTTCAGTTTCTAACCTAAATTTTTTACGAGCAAGTTCTCTCCCATCAGTTTTCAGTTTTTCAATTTTAGATTCGAGAGCATCAACTACTTTAGTAAGATCAGAACACATAAAAACAAGTTCTTTATAAGAAAACTCACATGCCTCACTAGATTCGTCGGAGGTTGCTTCTGATTCTGATTTTGCCATGCAACACAAGTTAGCCTCCTCTGAGCTGCTATCCGAAGCTTCCTCTCCTTCTTCATCATCCCAAGTCGCTGCAAATACCTTCTTCGCCTTTTTCTTTTCTTTGTTGTTTTTGAGAAGTGGGCATTTTGGTTTGATGTGGCCAGGCTTGTTGCAGTTATAACACGTCAGTTCATTATCGGAATTTTCGAAATCTTTTGACCTATTGCCCTTTGTTTTCTTCTTGCGTGGCTTGAATCTAGACCATCTTCTAAGATTATTGACAGCCATTGCAAGCTCTTCAATTGGATCTTCTTCATCGCTTTCTTCTTTGCTCTTTAAGGCAATCGTCTTCTTCTTTGGTTCGGAGTTGTTGCGTTCTTCCTTTGCTTTTAACTCAAGCTCATATGTCATCAAGTTGCCAATCAACTCCTCCATGCTTAGTTTGCTCAGATCTTTCGATTCTTGGATTGCTGTGACTTTTGCCTCAAAATTCATTGATAAAACTCGTAGCACCTTCCTCACAAGCTCTACCTCAGTGAAGACCTTCCCAAGCGCTCTAGCGTTGTATACCAAGGTTGAAAAACGTCCAAACATGTCTTTTATGCTCTCGCCTTTGTCCATCACAAAGTTCTCGTATTCATTGCTGAATAGGGCTAGACGAGACTCCTTGACTTGAGAAGTTCCTTCGTGTGTCACCTCCAAAGTGTGCCAAATTTCCTGTGCTGTTGTACAATGAGAAATTCTATTAAACTCATTTTTATCAAGAGCACATATCAAAGCATTCATGGCTTTAGCATTTGTCGTTTTCAATTTCTTATCGTTAGCTCCTACCTATCCTTAGGTTTAGGAATCTCAGTACCACCAACGATTATAGTGGGAGGTTTATAGCCAGTTTCAATAATATCCCAAACATCATAATCAACAGAACTAAGATAGATACCCATCCTAACTTTCCAATAAGCATAATCGTTTCCGTTAAACATGGGTGGCCTAGCAATAGATTGCCCCTCAGAAAAAGCATTATTTTGTAGACTCATGACTCTAGAGTTAAATAAATATACCGGGCTCTGATACCACTTGTAGGATCTAGATTAACCCTAGAGGGGGGGGGGGTGAATAGGGTTATAGCAAATTTTCTCGATTTAAACACAGAAATAAACTGCAGAAATAAATATGCTGAATAAATCACACACAAAATTTACCCAGCTTCGGCAACCCCTGCCTACTGCTGCATTCACAGATTTCTATTAGAATTAAACAGTATCACGCTTACAAACAATCTACTAGACTCGCAGACATTTGCTCCCGCTCACAAACACTCTACTAGACTCGCACACCCTGCTCGCAAACATTTGCTCCCGCTCACAAACACTCTACTAGACTCGCACACCCTGCTCCCGCCTATAGAGTTTCGTTTACTCGCAAACTTTGCCTCCCGCCTATAGAGCTTCGTTTACTCGCAAACTCTGCTCCCGTCTACAATAGAACTTTGCAAACTCGCACACCCTGCTCACTGAACTAATTCTAGCTAGACAAATCTGACACGACCTAAACCCTAGGTGGTGATTTACCAGTTTTCGATTTGAAAAAGTTAAAAACAATCAATTAAAAAAAATAGTACTTAAACAACCCTGAACCAAAATTAAAAACCCTTAAATAAAGAAAGCCCTTTTATAAACAAGGCCGGTCCACTTTTTCTTTAGCCCGTTTGACTTTGCTCCGTTCCTTTTTGCTGTTGCTTGTGAAAATATGGCCGATCCTCTTTCGTTCCTTTTTGCGAATTAGGGTTTCTGCAAATTTCTTTTACTCCTTGCGATTCAAACTAGGGTTGTGCAAAAATTGAAGCGCCGCTCGATCTCGTTCTATAGTAGGCTTCGATGCTTTTGATTTGCTTACGGCTCTTCAATTTTGGATCGAATTCGTTCTCCTTTTTCGGTATGTATTTTTCTCCTTTTGCTTTGCTAGTTGATGCTTGAACTCGATGATTTATTGCCGATGATGATTAGGGCATTTATATAGGTTGAATTCCTATATTTGCGTTCGTATAAATTTGATTGAATTTGTCAAATTCTTTGTACTGCCGCTTGATTATGCTTGGACGTTTGAGATGATTGCGACTTGTTCAATATGAATATGCTTTCGGTGATTTATTTCGTGATGACCACGGTGTTGATTTCTACTGCTTCGGCCTTGACTCGTTCATCTTGAAATTGTTTTGATTTCACGGCTTTGACTTTCTCAAAGATGCATACTTGATACACTGTCATGAATTCGAATTTTTTTTTACTGTTAAACTTCGTTCATTTGTGCTTTGTTTCTTTATAATGCTCGAACTTGTTCATGTGATTCATGCTTTATTTTGACCTGATCTTGTAGTTGTACTTTTGTAGTCTGCATTTCATATGCTTGCAAACTTGCTACTGTATTCATGAGTTTTGATGCATATTTCAATTTGGACATGGTTTCATACTTGTCATTTGCAACCGGTCTCTGTGCATTTCTCTGCTCGACTTCGACTTGGTTTTTGACTTGTTCAACATTGATTTCACTGCCACTTCGACTTGTACCTTGGTCTTGAGCATTGCTGTGTCCATATGGTATTGTTTGTACTTGATGGTTGCTCTTCTAGTTGGATATGTTGGTGTTCCACTACTTTGTGCTTGTGTATTTCTGTGTTGGTTTAACCTGTACTTGTGTTGTAGCTGTCTTGACTTATCCATTCTCGAGTGTTCATCCCTGTAGTATATGCTAATGATACATTTTCTCCAGTGGCATGTGGTCTTTGCTGTTATGTTGATGCATATGCTCTCTGTTGCAAGCTTGCTGTTGCATGCTTGTTTGTATGTTGTTGAACTTGGTGTCTGCATCCTCATGAGCTTGACACTGTATTTTGTTGTTTGCATTATTTGTTGTTGTGTCAACTGTGTTGTTGCATTGTATTCTGGTCATTTGCACTTGCAGCTGGTTCATTTGCTCTTAGTATACTTCACATGCACAGTTTTTAACTTAAGTTGCATCTGTGCATTTATATTGATGCTGCAGTCTTCAATGTACTGGTGACATGTGCATTGCTTTACTGTCACTACTGCTTCGAGTCAGTTTCATTATTGCTGTACTGATCCTATGTTCATGTTCTTGCAGTCTTCATGACTGTACTGTTGCAGTCGAGTTGTATTCATGTACACTTGTGGCTTGAACTTGATTCACTTCATGTTGTTGTTTGGACATTGTTTGCAGTGGTGCATTGTCTTTGCATTCCATGTTGCATGCAGTAGTCTTGGCCATGTTGGTTCGAATTGCACTTGCTCTTTTGTACTACTTCACCATGTCACTTGAGGTTATGCAGTTGGTTTATTGATGCATTCATGTTCATGCAGTTTCAGCTTCATTCTGTTATCTTTCCTGATCTTGCTGTGACATTTTGTTGCATGAGTTACTTTCATTTTTCATGTATCTGCTGGCTTGTACTGTGACTCGAGTTTTCACTGTCATAAGTCGTGCATGTGTGTTGCAGTTGTTTATATGCACTTCATCACTTCAGTATTGCATTGTTTTCACCTCTGGCCTGTTTTAGTTTGATTGTGTTCATATACACTACTGCCTTGAGTTGAATCCCGTGTGTTATTTGGGTTTGACCTTGTGCTGAATTGTTAGCAGTGCTTTTGTTTGATTTGTGCACACGAGTTGGCGAGGCAGTGCACACGTGTACAAATGTATGTGTGTGTACTGCAGCCACTTATGTATACCTGTCCCTGTAATATCTATGTGCACGACTTTGTGATGAAATCAAGTGTGAATGATGACGAACAACCCAAATAACTGAGGCAAATCATATTTTCAAAAATCGCATTTCATTTTATATTGCAAAAATATTTCTTTTTCAATTTTACTGCGTTAGTGAATATTTTTGCAGATTGCTCAGATGCTGGATTCAAACTGGAATGCAGTTGAAGATAAAAATACGAGTGTGAGTGATATGTAGTGAGGTTAACTGTAAATGTGAAATGTGATGTGATTGTAATCAAAGTTGTAAAGTTATAGTGAGAGATTGAAATTGTACTATTCAAAATTGCAATAAATATTTGTTTGAATAAAATTTCTGTTTGAATTCAAAATCTGTTTAACTTGTTCTGTTTGAATTCAAATTCGAATTCAGTGTAATTTAATTTTATTCAACAAATATTTATTTAATCTATGAAAAACAAAATAGTACATTACCAAATACATTTAAATTAATATATATGTTTATTATCATCAAACAAAAACATATAAGCACATATTCAACAATACGGTCTAAATTGAAGAGTTATGGATGCTTCTTTTGGTCAGAACTCTTCGTGAATGGTTGCAGCTGTTTATCTACTATATAAACACATAAGATTCAATTCACAAATCATCGGATTTCATTTTATTTTCTGATCATACTCTCTACTATCTCTGCATTCTGAAAAGCAATCATAATTTACATATATTGCTTGAATCTCTGAATCAATTAACTTATTCTTCGATTCAAAGTAATATTCTCTTTTCTAAATCTTTACACACACATTTATACTTGAGAAAAATATTATAGGAAGGTTGTACTATCAAAGACAAATCAGTGTTAATAAGAACACAAAGTGTCAAAGCAATTTTATTGAAACTGTTGAAGTCATGTTCGGTTGTTTAGGCGGGTAAAGTCCTCTTTCAGTTGTTAGAGGCAGAAAAATCCTGATCGGTTGCTCAGGTGTTGTATACCTTTTCCTCCAGGTTAAGTGAGAGGTTATTGTGAGAAATTCTATAGGAAATTCTGGGACTGGACGTAGAACGGAAAGTTCGTACAGTATAAAAACTCTTGGCTTATTCATATTTACTTTACTGTAATTATCTGTTTCCGCATTTAGATTATAATACATTTCATATTACACGATCCTAAGTGATAACTAGTCACACAGTAGTCACTTTCATTTGGTATCAAAGCAGGACATCCTATAACCGTAACACAGTTATTTGATAATCTTTTTGCTAATATGGAAAATAACACCAGCACAAGCACTATCATTAACACTAGTTTTATTGAAGGTCAATCTACTGCACGACCTCCACTATTCAATGGCATGAATTATAATTACTAGTCAACTAGAATGAGAATATATATGCAATCTGATGGTTTTGAAACTTGGAACATTACCCAAAATGAATATACCATTCCAACAGAAGATTTTTCAACTTGGACTGCTGCACAGAAGGATGATGCTACTTCAAATGCTAAAGCAGAACATGTTATTTTGTGCATTAGATAGAAATGAATTTAATAGAGTTAGTATGTGTACAACTGCTTATGAGCTATGGAGAACTCTAAAAGTAACTCATGAAGGAACTAACAAAGTTAAACAAAGCAAAATTTCTATGTTGAAAAATCAGTTTCAAAACTTCAAAATGAAATCAAATGAAAATATAAATGACATGTACTCTAAATTTCAAGATATATATATTACTCACTATTGGCACTAGGAGAAAATTTTTCTGACTTTGATATAGTATCAGAAATCCTAAACTCTTTAACAGATGAATGAGGAAGAAAGGTCCTAACTATTGAAGAAGCAAACGATCTTTCTACTATGAAACCAGAAGAGTTAATAGGAAATCTAACGTCATATGAAGTGAATTTGCAGGCAAAGAAAGTTCAAGCACAGGATAAGAAGAATCTAGCAATTCAAGCAGAACAAGATGACTCTGACTCAGCTGAAGAGGATATGGCATTTATTGCTAAAAATTTCAAAATTTTTTTGAAATTCAAAAAGAATAACAAGATCAAGAGTTACAAAAATAACTCTAGTAACAATAATAGCAATAAACCATCATCTTCTGTCATGGAATGTCATAAAAAGGGTCATATGAAGAAAGATTGTCCAAAGAAACAGAAAATTAAATTCGAGCAGAACAAATTCAAGAAGAAAGCATTTTCAGTAACATGGGATGAATCAGATTCTTCATCATCATAGAGCGACAGCGACAGTGAAACAGAGAAAGCAAATGTATGCTTCATGGCTATAAATGATGATGTAAGTGAACTAAGTTTTGAAGATTTGGCTGAACTTAATTAAGAATTAGTGGATTTTGTAAAACAAACAAAAAAGCAAAATAAGGAATTACAAGGAAACCTAAATAGATCTGAATTAGAAATTAGTATGCCTAGAGATGAAAAGAAAATTCTTGAAGAAGAACTTGAAAAATCTCAAGAATCTAATTCTAATTTAACATCTCAACTTTCTATGATAACTCAAGAATTAGAAATTCAGAAAAATAAAAATGATGATTTATGAGTTGAAATTAATGATTTGAGATCTAACATTAAAGTATTAGAGTTAGAAAAATCTAGTCTCAAAACTAAATTAGAAGATATTAATAAAAATATTTCTAATTTTAATAAAGGACGAGAAAATCTTTCTAAAATAATAGAAAATTCTCATTCTACCTCAAATAAAATGGGATTACGATATAAGAGAATTGAAAATCCAAAGAAATTTGGAAAGTTTGAAAATAAATTTAAAAACAAAATTAAGAAAGATATTAAGAAAACAGTTTCTAAAGATTTTAAAAATATTAAAATATGGATTCCTAAAATAAATAATAACTTAATTAGGAATAAGCATATGAAAACATTTATGGAATCTGTTCATAAAAATGAGAATTATATTTATAAAGGGAATTCTGAACCTTCTTGGGTTTGGTTTTCTAAGACCTAACTCTTAGGACCCTGAAAAGAAAAGTAGGTACCATCTTAATCTTTATTTTTCGCAGGTACTACTTAAAAAGAGTGGAAAATGGATTTAGACAACGGTTGCTCAAAACACACGTCTGGTAATAAAGACATGTTGACAAACATAGTCTACTCAAATGGAGGAACGGTCACTTTTGGAGATAATTCAAAAGGTTATGTCATCGGCAAAGACGATGTGAGCAATAACAGTATCTCTAACTCACCTCTCATTAATTAAAAACTTAAAACATAATTTATTAAGCATAAGTCAATTATGTGATAAAGGTTTTAATATATCTTTTTCAGAAAATAAATGAATTATTTTTGATAAAAATCAAAATTTAATTTTTGAAGGTATAAGAGAGAGAAATATTTATATTTTAAATATGAATATAAATTATGACACAAATATGTGTTTAGTAGCAGCAGAGAATGATTCTTGGCTATGACATAAAAGATTTTGTCATATAAATATTAATACTATTAATAAAATAGCTAAAAATAAACTTGTTAAAGGACTACCTGATATGAAATTCAATTGATGATATTTGTGATGCATGTCAGTTAGGAAAATTAACAAAATCTTCTTTTAAATCTAAGAAAATTATATCTACAACACAACCACTTGAACTATTACATATGGACCTTTTCGGACCTACTCAAGTTCAATCTATTAATCACAATAGATATGTGTTTGTTATTGTAGATGATTTTTCAAGATATACATGGACTTTTTTATGAAACATAAAAGTGATACTTTTGAGAATTTTAAAATTTTTGTAAAAAGAATTCAAAATATAAAGAATTTAGAAGTTAAAAAATATTAGAAGTGATCATGGAGGTGAATTTGAAAATGAAGCTTTCGAACATTTTTGTAACAAGAAAGGAATTAATCATAATTTCTCCTTTCCTAGAACGCCACAACAAAATAGAGTTGTAGAAAGGAAAAACAGAACATTACAAGAATATGCACGAAATTTATTAAATGGAAGCACTTGACCTAAGCATTTCTGGACAGAGGCTGTTGCAACCGCCTGTTATGTTTTAAATCGTGTTTCTATTCGATCTTTAACAAAACATACTACATATGAACTTTCAAATGGTAGAAAACCAAATATATCATATTTCAAAGTTTTTGGTTCAAAATGTTTTATACTTAATATTAAAGGTCAACTTGGCAAATTTGATCCAAAATCCGATGAACGAATATTCATAGGATATTCGGAAAGAAGTAAAGCTTATCGAGTTTTTAATACAAGAACTAAAGTAATCAAAGAAACTCTTCATGTTTCATTCGACGAAATGTCAAAATTTCTTCTACGATTAAAAATTTGGAAAATAATTCAAATAAAATTCTAACAAATAGTTCAGAAGATGATGATATTATTTTTCAAAATAATAATTCTAATATTACTATAGAAAATGAAAACATTGTTAATAATGATAATATAGTAAGATCTCCTCCAAGAATTCTTAGAGATCACCCTGTTCAATATATAATTGGAGAAGTAAATTCAAATGTAAGAACAAGACATCAATTAAATCAAGTGGGCCATATCGCTTTTCTTTCTAATATAGAACCTAAAAATATTAAGGAAGCCTCAACTGATGACTATTGGATTATAGCTATGCAAGAAGAGCTAAATCAATTTGAAAGAAATGAAGTTTGAGAATTAGTTCGTAGACCAAGTGATCAATCCGTCATTGGTACAAAATGGGTTTTCAAAAACAAAGCTGATAAACAAGGTAACATTACTATAAATAAAGCTGGATTAGTAACACAAAGATATAATCAAGAAGAGGGAATAGACTATGAAGAAACATTTGCTAAAGTTGCAAGACTAGAAGCTAACGTATTTTATTGGCTTTTGCATGTTTTTATAACTTTAAATTATATCAAATAGATGTTAAAAGTGCTTTTCTAAATGGATTTATAAAAGAAAATGTTTATGTTGAACAACCTCCTCTTTTTACTCATGAAAAATTTCCAGATCACGTTTATAAACTTAAGAAAGTTTTATATGGTTTAAAACAGGCACCTCATGCTTAGTATGACTGATTTAAAAGCTATCTAATAGAATCTGGTTTTGAGATTGGAAAAGTTGATCAAACTTTATTTATTAAGAAAACTAAACAAGATATTTTAATTATACAAATATATGTTGATGATATTATATTTGGTTCAACAAATGAAAAATTATGTAAGGAATTTTCGTCTATTATGACAAATGAATTTGAAATGTCACATATGAGAGAACTATCATATTTTCTTTGATTACAAATCAAGCAATTACAAAATGGCATTTTTATTAATCGAGAAAAGTATTGTAATAATCTAATTAAATGATTTGGTATGGATAACACTTCTGCCAAACCAACTCCTACGAGTACAACTATACATCTCGATAAAGATGAAAATGGTAAGAGTGTCGACCAACAATTATATCGTAGTATGATTGTTCACTAGACATTGTTGTTCTAAAACCCTCCTCATTATAACACAAGTTCGAGAAGATGATGCAAATCTAGGAGATAAAGATGGAGATGAAGTCTTGCAGCAGTTATATATTTATTTATGTTTTTATATTTTAATGTGCCCATTTCAAAGATGATGTTATTGTATTTTGAGATATTGTACTATGGATATTGGGTGTTATGTTTTGTTTTGGAATTTGAATTTTTATAAAATGGATACTAAATTTGATATTTTATGTTATGCTTTCCGCTGTTAGATCCTAATAGCATTATATATTGCTCTTTGTATTGTTCAAATTTACAAACCAACAGCCAACATTCGAAATGGGTCTAATATTCTAAGGTCTTTTCTAGATCGAAAATTAGAACCATTTCGAGGTGGGTTGTTACAAGCATAAATAATTTGGTTTTGTATGGATTAGGAGCGAGATCAGTAGAGTTACACAATAAAAGTCTACCCTACACTTAAAGGCTACTAGTAATTGTGTATATGTATTACCGATGTAGGACATCTTCAATCATAGGATCCATAGGGAGTATGTATATATATATATATATATATATATATATATTGGAGAAAGGTGGAAAATAAAAGAGAAGAAGAGAAGGAGTGAATCGATTATGCAAAAAAGCTAAATTCTATAGTTATAAATCTATATTCCACTTTACTCAAATCTCCACTCAGATCTGTAATTCTAATGGGTATGTATATACATTGTTACACATATTTTTGGATTGGAAAGGAAAAATGAGTCTACTAAAGAGGTGAATTTGGATTTGGATGATTTGAAAATCTAAAAAGGCAAGTGGAAAATTATATGATTTGTATATAATACTAAAATTTAAATCATTTAAATATATTTAATTATTATGCCTATGAAATATCTATTGAATTGTAGGCATAAAATGAATGTATTTAATTGGAATCTAGCCTATATACTCTGTAAGTTATGAAATCAGAATGGAATTGTATACCTCATAATCTGGAAATTTGGAAATCAGTCCCTAAATTTTTTAAAGTAGGATGTTGATAAGATTGTGAAGTTTATTATAGATTTATGTTGGGTTGTAAATTGTCTAACATTCATTTGTATTGCCCTAATTTGACTTGGAATGTAAATTTTTATGTTTTAGTTTATTGGGAGCGTTGAGGGTACAATTTAGTTAAATTTATTTTTGTGTAAATTTCCATAAATTACCTAATTCCACAACTATGTATAAAAAGTGTGTTATTTGGAATAATAAGGAATATACTAAGATGAAAGAGATGTGTAAAGCATTGATGTTCTTCTCCGTAGATTGCACTGTCTATTCAATAAAAAAAGAGATAATTCCTCATAATTTCCAACGAAGCAAAAATCTCCCTTTTAGGTAGTTTATGGAAAGTCATAACGGTAAATCCTTTTTGGGAAGGATAGCTCTAATATTTGAAATGTGAAAATAAATGTTCTTTACAGAGTATACATACACGTGTATATTCTGGAGTTCCAAAGCATAGGAATTAGTGAGCAAAAGATAGGAATATATGTATGTATGTATTTTAACCCAAAAAATGGATTAACACCCTGGAGTATAATGTGAAATCACCAGCCCTGTTAGAACAGTGAAAATATAATAGAAAATAAGAGAAAAGTAAATGAGAGACATGTGATTTTATAGTGTTTCGGCTATTAACTAAGCCTACGTCCACTTTATAACTTTATTTATTGATTTGATCTTGATAGAGTATGATTACAATGTGACTGAAAGATACTTAGTCTCAAGTACAAGTGTTAGATAGATTCTAAGTCCTAGAATTGCCAAAAGGAACTGCCTTAGTGACCATGACGTAGAGAGAGTTGAAGAAATGATAGGGCTTCCACATAGTAATGGCAGAAACCTGATCCTCTCTTGGTTGCTCAATGTTTTGTATCTATAGTGGTAGCAGTCATATTGGATTAGAAGCCCTCTACTAGAGAAGTCCAGGGATTGGCCCAAGATAGCATAAGAAGTGTCGTGACAACATGAGCTAAGGCCTAGATTCAGGGTCGAATTAAGCCATTAGATTCTCCTTAGCCTTAGGATGGAAAAATCCTTTTGTTTCGAGTTTCATGCTTCATCTAGATGTTCTCCATGTAATTTGATACAATGTTGTTGAGTGTTGAACCTCCTTCTTTCCTTATTTGGACTATCCTGCAGTTTGGACCATCACGTCTTCATTCTTGATGGTAGGCTCTCTAGAAATTTACGGTTCACGAATAGGCATAGGAGGACTAGGGGATCACTTGCTAAGAGTACAGATATGCCAAGGCTGGGCATTTAGATTCAGTACCAAATTAAGGCCCTTAATTTGAGGACTAATTTAGGTGCTCGGCCAATCATTATGAACTTTCCTAAGTCCTTCTTTTGCCTTTTTCTAAGTTCCCTTGCCAAATTTCAAGTCAATCCGATTCTGTCTCGATGTTCTCCTTTTCTTGGAATGAGTTAAGGTCTTTAATTCTAGAGTGAATCTAATTGGTGGGACCAAACTACTCCAAACTTTTATATGTCCTTCCTTGTGTTATTCTAAGTGTACATGTCAATTTTTAATAACATGTCAATTTTCAAGTCGTTTTAACCTAGTACCTTAACTCGGGGTTGATCTAAGGTCTTAATTCGGGGGGTTGATCTATGGTCTTAATTAGGGGGTTGATCTAAGGTCTTAATTCAGAGGTGAATTAAGGACTTAGCCAATTTTTCAATCAAATTTTCTGAGCTATATTCTCTAGTCCTTTTATGTATCTTTAACAAGTTAGTCGTTCCGTCTTCATATCGATGTTCTAACTCCTAATTACTTTTGCTTGGTTAATAAACCAATTATCAATTGCCCCAAAGTACGCTTTCGTTGGAAACAAAGTGTGATCTGGAATAAGATAATTTTCAGATTACCATCCTATGAATTTCCATCGATCGCTTGGATGCCCTCTAGAGACATTGCTTTTACTTGGTTGATTGTCCGTTAACCATTTATTTTGTTTTTAATTAGAATTCCAATTATCTAGACTGGTAATGGTATTTACACCCCAAAGATTACGTAGTGTTTTAGTTTGGTATAGAAATTTCTTGCTATGATTCTAGGATGGTGGTAATTTCAAAGGGAGATGGTCGATTTTGTATTGTACTTGGCTGATGGTGAAGTTAAGTTTTGCCTCGGACGAATGTACTCATTCCGGAGTCAAGTCTTGCTCTCCATCTACAACTGTCTCTTTTCAAGGACTTAGCTAAGTTCCTACCACCTTTTGAATTCTAATGTGATGATTTATTCCAAAGTTTGACATAGTACATGATTCCATCATATCGCTTTCCCCATTTCTACACTTCCATTGATCCTAAAAAGAAAAGCTTCCCACGTCGCTACAGACAGCTGCTCTGTATTGATTTCTCATCGATAAAGTGTAAGTCCCAATCTTAAAGTACGACATGATTCATTTTTTCTAGCACGAATGAACTATCTACATAGGAATGTCCATTCGTTGTGCTTGCAATATTGGACTCACTTTCATAGGTAACACAATGCGGTTTCGCTGGTCAATGCTTAGAACCTAATTGGTCAACAGACGTCGACCTCCCTTGGATTTCAGGCGTTGATCATATAGGGATATTATTTAAAGTGAAACATCCCTAATAGTGTTGAACGCTAAGTTTTATTGTTTAGAATGCCTTTCTAGTCATCCTGTCTTTAGTCTGGCGAAGGAACTTCCACTCCTTCGAAAGCTGGATCCTTCGCAGCTTAGGGTTTGACTTTTACTCTTGTCATGTTAGGACGATTGATTACGACTGAATCACAAGGCACAGTTTCTCATGTAGAGTTGTTGCTAAATTCGTTCACTCCTCTAGATGGGTTCATGGTCATATGAGTCTTGGACAAAGGGGGAAGGGCAAGTAGGGATTCCCCGAAGTTTATCGGCCTGTCGGTCTTGTGTTTACGCGACAGAGGCCTCTGTTGTCTTGTAACTTTATGCATGTAAATAACATTCCTGCAGTCGTTTTGACATATTCTATTACTTAGCTTTGTTCAAAACTGTGATGTAGCTTGGCCTAGCCAATTCCATGGTTGTTCCTATTTAGGCTTGGTCGAATTCATTTCAACCAAGTGTAGGTATATATGCTCCAGTCCACAGGGTTGATCACTCTGAAAACTAAGTCCATACATTTTTCGAGACTAAGTTTCATGAGCAATACGTTTGACTGCTCCCAGCCTGATTCACACAGTAGTTTCTATCTCTAGAAACTAGTGACTGTGTTATTTGATTCCAATCTTTGAGTTTTCAATGCTGTTAGTTCCTTGACTGCGATAGTATTCTTCTGAATTAACATCATCGACCAATGTCATTTTGGATGTATGTATTGGGAAGATGTAACACTGCCATCTTTTGTCATAGTAAATTCTTCCAAGTTTAGTGTTGAGATTCTGATCATGCATCAGTTTCTATCTCCGGAAACTTTCGCACAAATGACTTACCTCTGTGGATTTATCCTTGATGTTGTGAATCTTCGGACAATGACAAATTCCTAAACGCTAAGACCTATATTTCCTTCGATGGTAATTTGTTGCCAGAATACTCTATTTTCGAAATAGAAATGTTATCTAACCGACTCCACGATTATTCGTGTTTGGACTTGGTAAGGTTCCTTTGACCAAGTATTTGTGCATATGTCCTTATTCACGAGAGATAGACTATCTTTCCGAATGCCTGTATTCGGGCATTTGTGAGTGATGGAAAGGCGTGGGACAAATAATTCAATTGCCCCCGGTCTGGCTCTTAATCTTGCTTTGATGTTGTGGAAGTCCGATGATCTAATTTTTGATTTTCCATGATTTTCCTCGCTTGTGCTTTATGCTTTGCTTAACTACTAATGCTTTCATGGAAGTCATGTATATATGCCAGTTCCTATCTCCAAAAACTAGAAACTTAGCTGTTGTGTTCCAAGCAACCTTTTCTCGAAGCTGCGCATCTTTGGGCTGCATCAAAATCCTTTTTAGGTTGAATACTAGAAGTTCGGTTGTGCACCAGCTTCTATCTATGGAAACTAGCATATGAGCATCTCGATCCTTGGGATTTCTCTTCGACGATGCCTTATCACTGGGTAGCGGCTGATTCCTGCAATGAAGAGCCGAACCATTCGATTGATCATTGAATGGTTATGACTTCCCATTGTCACCTATATTCAGGCAACATTAGTTTTATGAAGAAAGGGTGGAAACTCCACCAACTTCTATCTCTGGAAGCTAATGCAATAATGGTTTGCTGTTATGAGTGTTTCTCATCGACCCGACAGTTTAAATTTTTCCTGGTGTTCCTGTGGCAACACCGATACTTAGAAAATAGAAAGTTTCCAGACATTGTTGGGACAACACCGGTACTTAAAAAACAGAAAGTTTTCCAGCATTGCCCGGGCAACACTGGTACTTGAAATAGAATGTTTCTCGGCATCGCAGGAGTAACACCGGTAATTAGGAAATCCCCGAATGTCAACATTTCCATTACTTAGCTTTGTTTATAACCGTCAAGTGCTCCCTTTGGCGGTACATGATTGCTGCTTAACCAATTCCACGGTTATTCTTGTTTGTGCAGGGTCAAATTTCCTCTGACCAATCTTTGTTTCAATCTGACTTCCACTTAGGGAACCCATTATTCCCAAGTGTTAAACCCGAGCACTTACAGAAACTTAGATATTGTAGGGTGAATCATTACATTGCCTCGGTATGACCACGCTCTTCCTATCCTGATTAATGGATCGGTAGAGTTCGTTAGCGCATGTCTTGAATCTGTGTAACTAACCTTGCTTGTTCCACGCCATATGTATTTTGTTGGGCCACTGATGTTGCTATGGATATCTTCCTTATTCGTTCGTTCCAATTTTCGAGAACCGATGTCTTAGCCACTCGATTCTGAGTTCGTCTCCTTGCCGTTGTCTGTCTTTGGATAGCACCTGTTTTTCAAAGGCATGAGTCGAGGTACCCGATTGATCTTTGCATGGCGGATTATTCCAAGCGTGGCTAAAATCCTGACCATGATGAATTTACGACGGTTGGAGTTTATCCTTCTTGACATCCCTAGTCGCCGGGCAATGTCAGATTTTTGAATTACAAGTTATTTCCTCCGGATGTTGGCCGTACTTAGGCTACGCTGGATTCTTGCAAATTTGGGTATGAAAACTCAGTCGAGCACCTGATTCTTTCTACGAAAACTAGAGCATTGAAGATTTGATTCCGAAAATGCCTTCTGTCGTCGCCTATCTCTAGGAAATGATAAGTTCTTCCTGTCATCGCCTATTCTGGGCGATGCCGACTCCCGAAGAGTTCAATTCTCTTAGTGATATGATGGACTGGATTTCTTAATGTTGTTGGGCCACATTGATGCCTAGGAGGCTGGACCAATTTCCCTTCCAATTCCATAGTTCGACGTAATACATTGCTTAACTCTGTTGTGATTGCCAAAATACTCCGCTTGACGTAATAGAACCATTGTGTATCCTGATTTAGCCAACTCAATGGCTGTTTTCTGTTCGAGCTCGGTAGTCTTAGCAAGTGTTAGTGTAGGTTCCCCATACTCCATAGAGCTGGTTATTCTAAACACTAAAGTTAACTGGATTGAAGCTTTTAGAAAAGAATCAAGTGTTATAGGCAATTCACTTGGTTGCACCTAGTGTCCCTGGAAGACTTATTTTGCGAAAATAGAAAATTAGAGATTAGTTATTCTGGGCCACCCGTTCGGTTGCCCCTAGTCTGGGTTACATGGTAGGCCCCTATCTCTATGAAACTATGGTTCTAATGTTCTATCACGAGTATCCTATTTTGACTGTGACTGATTCCTTCCAAGCTCGGTATTGAGGTTCTATCTACATGATAGTCTCCGTCTTTAGAGATCTGTGTACAACACAATCCATTGGATTTTCTTTCCACATTGTCGATCTGAGCGATGTTGAGTTTTAGGAGGTGGTTATTGATTTTTGTCAATCCTGTAGCTAATAAATTTGCTGACGTTGCCCGAGCAACATCGGTACTTAGGAGATTTTGACAAACTATAGATTTTACCAGGGTAACATTGATGATTTGGTTCAAGCAACAAAGGAATAGGTACTTAATTTGGATGTAGCTTCATCGGTTCAAGTAGTGAAGGAATGAAGCGTACTAGAACGCAGCTCCAACGGTTCAAGTGGCGAAAGATGGATGCTTAGTTGGACGCAGTTCGATCAGTCCAAGAAGCAAGGAAATGGAGTGCACTTAAACGTAGTTCCATCAGTTCAACTGGTAAAAGAATCAATGATTACTTCGGCATAGTTCCATTGGTCTAAGAAGTAAGGATATTGAGTGCACTTGAACGCGGTTCCATCGGTTCAGGTGGCAAAAGAATGGATGCGTACTTGGACGTTTTTCCATTGGCCCAAGAAGCAAGGGAATAGAGCGCACTTGAAAGCAGTTCCATCGGTTCAAGTGGTAAAAGAAAGAATACTTATTTAGACGTGGTTCCATTGGTCCAAGAAGCAAGGAAATGGAGTGCACTTGAACGCAGTTCCATTGATTCAAGTGGCAAAAAATGAATGCTTACTTGGATGCGGTTCCATTGGTCCAACTAGTGAGTGATGGAGCGCACTTGAATGCGGTTCCATCAGTTCTAGTAGCCAAAGAGTGGGGCATACTAAAATGCAGTTCCATCAGTTCGAGTAGCAAAGTGCGGCCTATTGGTGCACATGAATGTCCGGGACTTCATAATGCGGTCGGGACAACATCGGTTCTCAGAACATGCGGATCGATTTTCACCATCGATCCAGCGGTTTGAGTCGATTTGCTTTCGTCGACTCGTTGGGTAACTTTGAAGAATAGAGTTCCATTGGTTCAAGAAGCAGGTGGATGGAGTGCACTTGGACGCTGTTCCATCGGTCCAAGTAACGAGCGAATGGTTTTCGAGTCCATCTGACCCCATCGACTCAATAGGCTTCTTACATCAACGCAGTCCCATTCGTTCAACAAGCGAATGGATGGAGTGCCCTTGGAAGCGGTTCCACCAGTCCAAGCAGCAAATGAATGGTTTTCGAGTTGATTTGACCTCATTAACTTAGCAGGTTGCTTGCGTGAATGTGATTCCATTAATTCAAGAAGCGAATGGATGGAATGCACTTAAATGCGGTTCCATTGGTCCAAGCAGCGAATGAATGGTTTTTGAGTCAATTTGTCCCCATCGACTTAGCCGGTTGCCTGCATGAACGCGGTTCCATTAGTTCAAGAAGAAAGTGGATGGAGCATACTTGGATGAGGTTCCATCGGCCCAAGTAGTGAATGAATGGTTTTCGAGTCGATCTGACCCCCTCGACTAAGCATGTTGCTTTCATGAATATGGTTCCATTGATCCAAGAAGTGAATGGATGGAACGTACTTAGACATGGTTCCACTGGTCCAAATAGCGAATGAATGGTTTTCGAGTCAATCTAGCCCTGTTGACTCAGTAGGTTGCTTGCATAAACGTGGTTCCATTAGTTCAAAAAGAGAATGGATGGAGTGTACTTGGATGTGGTTCCTACGGTCCAAGCAGCGAATGAATGGTTTTCTAGTCGATATTACCCCAACAACTCAGCAATTGCTTACATAAACGCGATTCCATTGGTTCAGGAAGCTAAATAACTTTATTGATAAAATAAAGAGAGAGAGAGAGAGGAAAATTCTGTCTATTTACAATACCCTTAGGCTTATCTGCAAAAATAACAAATACGTAGATAGAGACGAGCGAAGTTGCATTGCGTTCGGATGCTACTTCATTCCTGAGTGACTAATTAATGACTAGTCTTCCATCAGTTTGTCGGGATCCCTCTCCATAGGGTCCAGGCACTTTCCCTTGAGCAGTTGGATCCTGGGGTCTCGTGGCTCCATCGCCATTTTGCGGTTTTGTCATTTACTGCTGAAGTTTTTTGTTCCTTATCAACTCCTCAATCACATCTGGCATTCATTGGTATTATTCCCATGTGTCTCATGGAAGCGACAGTCTTACCTGATTGCTTCTGCCGCTCAAAGGCTTCCTTCCTGGGTGGTTTATTGTAGCGCTCATCTCCCTTCATAGCTAGATAGATATTCTCCGAACTATTGTACAATGACATATAGTCCTCGGGTCAGAATTTCTTTAGAAGTTTCACATCTACGTTTCTCCCATGACTAGAGTTTTGGTTTCTCTTTTTTTGGTTTGTGTTCTTCCTTGCATCTCTTATGGTATTTGTAGAAATGTTTCCATCCTGCTCGAACATTACATTGTTCTAAACCAACTCCTTTGGTTGCACATTGGTGATCTTGCCTTCCAAAGCGTCTTCCTCTTCCAATCTCAGATATTGGCTCATATTTCAGTTAAACTCCTTCATGGTGGGTTGTTATTTCATCTTAAACCACTTTCCAAAGTCCATGTCCAGATGGATAACTCGGTTCAAAGCTATGAAAACTGTATCCTCATTATGGTTGTTCACTTCAGTTACTACAGTATTTAACCGATTCTTAAAAGATTTCAAAGATTCATTTGGTCCTTGGAAAAATCCAGATTGAGACATCATGTCTTTTGGTTGAGCCATGTGAAATATAAACTATTCCATGAACTTCCTTGCCAACTCATCAAACGTGGAGATGGATCTTGGTAGCAGTTTGGTGAATCACATTAAAGAGACTCCTTCTAAGAAGATAGAGAAACATCTATAGCGGACAACATCCATTGCCCTGGCTCCGTTCATATGCCAACTGTATTTGTACAAGTCTGGTTTAAGGTCTATTGTCCCATTATAGTATGGTATAGTGGGCATAGTAAACTTTTTGAGGTATTCTTCCCTTAAGATGTTTACAGTGAATTCAGTTCAGCTTGGTACAAAACCCTTGTCGTCGCCCTCTCTGTCTTTACTTTCTTCCATCAAGCATTTGACCATATTTGCAATGTATGCCTCACTAGTCTGGCAGTCCATAGGTCGGCTGTTAGTGGATATGCCAAGCGTCTGACTTTGCAAACGAATTTGGTTTGCCAAATGAAGCACGGGTCCTCCATTCTCCAGGAGAACCAATCCTATAAAACCCCGTTGGCATGCGGGTGGCCTTATAGCAACAGTTAACTTCTTTCCAACAGTTTTCCTATCTATGTCAGGATTCAACTCCAATACCTTATTGTCAAGTTGCATGTCATCTTCAAAGTTAGAGAGGAGTTGGAACATTTCCTAGTAGAGCACTCACTCCAAGATTTGGGTTTACAGAAGGTTGTGCTCCAATAGGTAGAGTACTATCATTTCCTCCAACAACAATTCCAGTAGCTCGATCAACCATCTTCTTTTGCTTGTCATCCCTCTAATGCAAGCCTGAAGGGAAGAGTTCTCTTATTCCACAGAGGCGACAATTTCCGGCCAAATTCTTGGAGCAGTTGGTGGTTGTAGTGCTGGCAAAGCGTGTATCTTGTCCACAAGAGCTTTTGGCTACCAGCCATATTCTGGTTAAGTTGATCAACCATCTATTTAGATTCTCCTTTAGTCATAAATTCAAACTAAATGGAAGATTTTGGTGCTTGCTTCCCAGTAACTTCAACCTGCTAGTTGTTAGGTCCGTCACTGCTAGCTGTTGCACCTATGGATCTCCTAGAATTTGTTCTCATTCTTCCCGTCATTGATCTTCGATTGCAAGTCTACATGCTCTTTCCAAAGTAGAATTTGTGGATCTAACTTCTAGACTAACCAATCCAAAGTTAAGAGCTACATCTAAGCCTGGGTTCATTGGTTCTCAGTGAAAGCACCAAAAGGTTAACCAAAAAAATGGATCAGCACCCTGAAGTGTGATGTGAAAGCACCAGCCTTGCTAGAACATAGAAACTATTATAGAAAATAAGAGAAAAGTATATGAGAGAGAGATTTTTATAGTGGTTTGACTGTTAACTAAGCCACCACCCACTTTATAACTTTTCTTACTAATTTGATCTTGGTAGAGTATGATTACAAAGCGATTGAAAAAGATTTAGTCACAAGTACAAGTGTTAGACAGATTCCAAGTCCAAGATTTCCTAAAGAAACTGCCTTGGTGACCATGGAGTAGAGAGAGTTGAAGAAATGACAGGGCTTCCATGTAGTAATGGCAGAAACTATATCCTCTCTTGTTTGCTCTATGGTTTGTATTTATACTGGTAGCAGTCATATTGGATCATAAACCTGCTACCAGAGAAGTCTAAGGACTGGCTCAAAATAGCATAAGAAGTGTCATGATAATATGAGCTAAGGACTGGATTTAGGGCCCAATTAAGCAATTAGATTCAGTACCAAATCTAATCCTTAGCCTTAGGATGGTCAAATATTTTTGTTTCGAGTTTCATGCTTCGTCTAAATGTCCTCCATGCAATTTGGTAGATTGTTGATGAGTATTGAACCTCATTCTTTGATGAATTGGACTATCCTGCAGTTTGGACTATTACGTCTTCATTATTGATGATAGGCTCTCGGGAAATTTATAAAACTTCATTAATATGCATATGAAGACTAAAGGGTCACTTGTTAAGAGTATGGATATGCCAAGTCTGGGCATTTAGATTCGGTACTGAATTAAGGCCCTTAATTCGGGCATGAATTTAGACGCTTGGTCCAATCATTATGAAACTTTCCCAAGTCCTTATTTTGCCTTTTCTAAGTTCTCATGCCAAATTTTAAGTCATTCTGATTCCATCTCGATGTTCTCCTTAACTGTTATGAGTTAAAGTCCTTAATTTGGGAGTGAACCTAATTGGTTGGGCCAAACCCCTCCAAATCTTTTGTAAGTCCTTCCTTAGGTTATTCTCTATGTACATGTCAAGTTTCAAGTCAGTTTGACCTAAGATATTGATTTGGGGGAGGGGAAAGGGGCGGGTTTGATCTAAGGCCTTAATTCGGGGGGTTGATCTAAGGCCTTAATTTAGGAGTGAATTAAGGACTTAGCCAATTTTTCAATCAAATTTCTTGAGCTTAATTCTTTGGTCCATCTGAGTATCTTTGCCAAGTTTCTAGTTGTTCCGTCTTCGTAAAACATTTTTACTTCTATAAACTTTTGCTTGGTTAAAAACTTAGTTAACAATGTATAACGTACCTACCAATTAAAAATATAAATATACAATGGGTAACAAATAAAGCGTAATTGACAAATATATGTCGGTACATATTAGGTATAATTAGGATGACTCTATATTAATTGTGTTGTAAATCATAGGACTAGTAGGTTGCAATGGAAAATATGTATCCGAAATTACGAACAATTATTGCAAAATTAGCGGGCAATAAATATGTAGTTAAAGGAATTACAAAAATTAAATAGGGGCATAAATGCATTTAATAGAATTGATTATAGAATTTAATATAACATTTATGGGAAAGTAGAATAGGCATAATAAGTTTCAAAAGAATAGGCATAGTAAGTTGTATTTGAAACGAATAAATAAACGTCATTAATGGCTGTCTAATTTGAATAATAATCATTTATTACGGACAATTGACATTTATGGGACATAAGAAGGAAATGAAGAATATAGGAAATAAGCCTATAAGATGGGATAGGTTTGTAGTGAATAAATAACTTGATACTAATAAATAAACTCAGGAGATAATATAATTTCTATAGGTAGAAATTTTATAACCTGAATAATAAATTTAGGACAAGCGTAAATTAGTTGGTTTAGCATAATATTTAGGTTTAGGATAAATAATCTGGTTTAGTATGGATAAGAATGAGAGATTAGTGGAATTACACAACAGAAGTATACCCTTCACTTAGAGGCTAATAGCAGTTATGTATACGTACTACTGATGTGGGACATCTCCAACTATAAGACCCATAGGGAAGGGATACACGTTCATGTATAAGTGTGGGAAAATATACTAAGGGTTCATCTCGGATTTGAAATATGAAATGGCTCAGTATCTGTAGGGATGTCAAGGAGTTTACTTCGAGCTGGAAGGTATTAAATGGTCCTTGGATATGCCTTCTCTCTATACAAGAATTCTTAAATAACCTATGATAGTGCCTAATACAAAATGATCCAAGCTGTGACGCCCCACCCTGAGCCCCACGTTAACAAAGAGTACTACTGGGTAATACTATTTGCTAATGCGGAGAATATGGATGGTTAGGTGGGACCATCTATAACCTTGTTTTAAATATATATATTTTAAAATATTTTATGGGTTATTCTATCTCTTTTTAGATTATATGTTGTGTAGTGATACCATTCATCACATAAAGTAACCATACAAAGTAACTAGAGTGATCATTTTCCGACGCTAATATTAGATAAAACTAAATGGAATTTCGGTTGAGGGGGTTAGCAGGCTATGTTAATATTATTGACAAACAAGTATTTAGAAGTAAGGCAGGCATATAGGCTTGGACAACCAGTGGTCCTGAGTGGTCATTTGCAAAGACTTAGGTTATGCCCAGACATATTTTGCTTCCACTAGTGTAGAATCTGTGTGGGATAAATAAAGACCTCAAAGTTTAATAAGTTATTTGTTTGTCCATGATAGCGAGTCAACCCTTAGATAAGTCTTTGAGATGCGTTATTTATATGGTTAATTTAGTTATAAAGCCATATCTAGGGGTCATCAACCTTGTAGCTAAGGACTGGTTGACTAGAATTTACATTAAGGAGGGCCCCGCTTCGAGGTTGAGGTATTGAATAGTCATTAGTCAGCCTTCTCCCTATTTAATAAATATTAACTTTCCGTGGCTTCTTTTTAGGTAATGCAATGCTTCCGAGTGTGTGTATATATATATATTCACATTCACACATACATGAGTATATATAATTACACCTCGAAGAGGTTGGATATATCTAACACATATATGGAATTAAATGGATAAGCCATGAACCGTAGGCATAACACTTAAATAGAAATAAATATGCATAAATAGTGTCATGGATAGAGTATGTAATTTTCCAATCACCATAACGTTGTTTTGAATGCCTCCTCATTACAACCCACATGATAGATTTAGAGGGGCATGCTATTGGCGCATTACAGGAAAGGTAGATGGAGAAGTCTTCTCACTCATGCTTGGCACTAACAAGGCAACTAGACACCCAAGGGATAATATTGATTCTAAGGTAGTAGCCTTAGTATTTATGTTCTATTATATTTTTCTATGCCGCTGCAAGTTTATGTAGATAACTCTCTAATATGCTTATGTTTATTCCAAGTTACCAACACCAACTATCCATATCCTGACGTATTTGGGTTTTGATTTAGTTGAAATTTTGGCTCATTAAGATGCGGTTTGTTACATTACAAGTGGGTGATTTTTGGATTGTACATAGTTTGCCCGAGGTTAAAGTGATGTATTTTGAATAGTTCATTTACTAGACATATTTTGATAAATAAATAAATATATGTGTGTGTATGTATGTGTGTGTGTTCCTATGTGATATCGATACCCGTGTCATCATTTATTTATATGTGTTCTAAATATGTGAGTTACTCAATTTTAGAACTCGTTTACATTACTCAACTTCGAGATATGGTACGTATTATTTTAGATGTATTGGGATATTGAAATGTATCATGATGACCCATAGTGGTATATGTGAGAGATCACTCCTTCCATGCCCTTTGATCCAAGCTATCGAGCGATAAACTCCTTCTGATAATTTGTTCACCAAAGTTGAGGCAATATATTATATCTGTTAAGGCATCCGCAGAATTATGTGTCTCTCAAAAGCCCTAAAACATGGGCTAATTTTTAAATTTCTTCAGTAGATGTTAATATCTATTTATCTTGTTACTACAACCTTATGGGTGCTTAACAAAATGTAGTTCGCATAAATGATAAGTAAATTCTCACTAATTACATCTTGTATATGACTCATAACCATACTTTTTTATGCTCCTAATAATCTTTATAGCCTTGTGGATGCTCAACAAATCATAATGTACACTAGTTGCCATAAACCCATCATTTCATGATATCCTAAAGGGAATTGTGTAACCCTTGAGGGTGCTCAACAAAGTTACATATCGTTCTTACTTATCTAGAGGAAATATAAAATTGCCTCAAATATTTTATGACTTGAGAGTCCTCAACACCCATAGATATGTAAGGTACTATATCTAGGGATATACATGTGTATCAATACGTTCTACATTATATTTATACTAATGTAATCCTTTTCTTTTATAACATGGGTGGTAGTTAATTTAAGTAGAGCACTCATTTTTAGTGTCTCAAGGGATCGAACCCAAAACCTCTAATACCAACAGCGTAGAGATATTACTACTTGAGATAGTAGTCCTTTACATAAAATATTCTAAATATTTTTTTCCTATACTGTTTTAATTAATATTTAAAAAATTACACACATACATATATAATATAATGTTTAAATATAAATTTATTATTTTATAAAAATTATATATATATATATATATATATATATATATATATTGGAATATAAAATCGAATTATATAGATATGTAATAAAATTAAAGTTAAAAATTAAGTATATTTAACATTTTTAAAATATCTAATATGTATATATATAATATATATGTAATATTTTTGTTTCGGTAGCCACCACTAAAATGAAAGTTTAATTTATTTTTGAATTTAATATCAATAAGATATTTCACTAATTAGGAAAAATCAAATTTTGGAATTTCAAATTAATTTAGCACATTAAAACTAAATTAAAAAAATAAAATAGAATCCAAAAACTAATAGTAAAAGTTTTTATTTGAAATTTTCATATGCAATTTTTTAATATATATATATATATATATATATATATGCAATTAAATTTATTTTATATTTGAAAACGAACAAAATTTCCTTTTTAGTATTAAATTCGAAAGCATTTCAGTATATAAATTACATAATACTTATTTTAATCATATAGTTTTGAAATGTTTCTATGGCTAAAGATTAATTTTGGCAAGAACTCAGTTTTAGTCTTGAACTATGTTGATTCCACTGCAAATCTTATTGCTAACACTCTTAAACGTGAAATTATGTTTTTATAAAGTATTTAAGGTTTGTGATTTAACCTTGTAAGCTAAAAAGAAGATTGGGAAATGATAATTGCTAAAATTAATGAAAAACTATCTAGTTGGAACTAGTATATTCATTTCTAGAGTGGGTAGAATCATTCTTTTTAACTCGATCTTATCAGCTCTACTGATTTACCGATGTCTTTTTATCTTTTTCCTGAATGGGTCATTGATAACATGGATAAAAAATTCCTTTAGAACGAGGAAAATTCCTATAGTGTATTAATTGTCTTGTCAATTGAGAAATGGTTTCTAAATTAAAAGAGGAAGAGGGGTTAGGAATTATAAACCTACTAAATATGTCTCTACTAGGAAAATGGTTTTGAAATTTAATAAAAATAATAATAACTTTTCTTGAAAGAAATAATTTAAAATCGATTTTATGGTAGAACCTATAACCTTTACTATATCACTTCTAATTCCAACAACATGTCATACTTTTAGAAATCCGTCTTAATAAACTTTTATATTTTTAACCTTGAGATTAATAGTATAACACATTCAGGCAATAACACTTCATTTTAGCATGATAGTTGGATTTTCCCTATTCCTCTTAGAGTTGAGGACAAAGATCTATTTGATATTTGTAATTTCAAAAATGCATCATTTCAGTGGCCTTTAGTCCATGAAATGTACTTCCATGGAACTTTACTATTAACCATGCTCTAGAAGGACTATCTTAACCCAACTTGTTTTATTCTCTACCAAGCTAGAATATTATAGCCTACATAATGAGAGAGAAACTAAAATATGATTTTGGGATTCACACTCATTTAACTCAGCTTATAAATTCTTAAATTTCTCAGGGTATAAACAAAATATTTTCAGATCTATTTGGAAAGTAAATGCTCCTTCCAAATCAAAATTGCACATATGGTCAACCCTACATAAGAAATTAAATACGACTAATTATTTAAAGAAAAATTTACTCATAGGTACGAAACATGTTTTTGCAATTTAGAATTAGAAAATGTAACACGCCTATATTAAAAATTGTCCCTTGAATTATTCTAATTTGGTGAACATTCTTAACATTTTTGACTTTAACATGACCAATACTGACCTTAACTATGATTACTACTAGAACAATCCAAGATTCCAATGGGTTAACAATTATGGAATTTTACTTGGTACTATCTTCACTATAACTTGTTGGTACATATGGTTTGAAAGGAACCAAAACATGAATATAATGTTAACACCTCTTCTGATGACCTGATTTATGCCATCACGTTGTTTATTTATAACTGGGTGGCAAATCCATGTTATGAACTGTTTAAAAATGTTTCTTTTTAGGATTTTCGGAACAAAGTAAAAAGGTGCATTGATATCTTAAAGGTAAAACTTATTTATGATAAGGGGAGACATAATATGGCATTAAGCAATGATATAGTAAACATTGTTAATGAAGATAACTCTTTCAACAATTTACCATTGACTGATAAAAAATTTAATTTTACTTTCCATTCTCTTTATGCTTCTCTCTCTCACACACACAGATATATGTATATATATATCATTTTTAAATTATATACATATACATATACATATACATATACATATACATATACATATACATATACATATACATATACATATATATATATATATATACATATATATATATATACATATATATATATATATATCTGTGTGTGTGTGTGTGTTGGACTCACATTTTTATCAAGCTCTTCTTTTTATCAAGTTCTTTAGTTTTTGTGGTTGTTGTGGACTCGACGTTGAAGATTCGTGGATATTTGATTGCTAGGATTGGGTAACTTATCTTTGATCATTATGGCTTTGGATTGTTGAGACATGCATCTGGTCATGGGAGTTAGGGACGTTATGTGTCTATTGATTTTCCTTTTATGATCCACCTGACGACTCCTTTATCATGTTTATGGTTCTTTAGTTGCACTCTCTGTCTCCCATTAGACGATTTAGTTTACGTGATTGACATCTCTAGTGGCACTCTTGATATTTTCAGTATTTTATTTTGTGTTATCGTTGCTTATAGACCCATGTACAGTTATGTTCTGGTTCTTAGACGTGGCCTTTCTAGGTTACATGAGTCTTCGATCAGGGCTTGGAAGGGTTCGTTTTCTCTTATTCGTCAGGGAAATGGGGTTGGTGTTCCACCTGTCAGGCTAGTTGGCGACTCATTTTTCGAGTGTAAAAGAATTATACGAGTGCTCTTCCCTATTGGAGGATCAATCATTTCCTCAATATGTATGTATGTATGTATGTATGTATGTGTGTGTATATATATATATATATGTATGAAAATTGTTTCATTTTATTGATCTTACATAATTTTACAAAGCACTACACAAAATACATCCTAAGCAATAAAAGGCTTAAATATTTTACACAATAAATTAAATTGCAACTATGCATAAAAAATTTCCAAGTTGTTTTAAACCATTCCTTGTAGCATAAAGGCCCTTCTTTTCATTCATCAAATAGTGTTCAGTTAACCCCATTGCATTAATTCTTTGTCCATTGCTTCAGTTTTTCCTTGTTATGCAAAATATAAGCATTTAGACAGCCTTATATTACCATCGTTATTGCAACTTCATCACATGACTTTTGAAATGCAAACTATTCTCCTTACGCGACTAGGTTCCCCATGTTTTTGGTTTATTATAACCGCCTCCACCGATAGTGGCTATCATCATCTGACATTGTCACACTAGCCTTACTATAATTGCCACCAATGATCATCCCAACTCCTCATAATCTAGTCTCGAGCTACGATAGGGTTCGTGTGATTCGAAATCCGTTATGATTTTAGTCCAGAATTTTTTCATCACTTTTTTCATTTGCTCCAAACTTTTTCATCCGAATCGCTTATCCTCAACTGAAGATTCTTTTTTCTGTTGAAGACCCAAAAATTATGATGGGAAACCAAAATGGTTCATGTTTCCTATCGTGTGTTAGAATCACGAACGTTGTTGGATCATTTTAACCATAATAACAACATATTCATGTCCAATTGCATCTTATTTTGACTTTTGGATGCCTCCTCTTGGATCATTTTCTCCATCGCCAGTTATACGCTACATCCACTTCTTACCATTAACTCCCCATGGAACAATATCTAAAAGATACTCAACCAACATCAACTCAGTTCCTCACACAAATCATTGGTATGAAACCAATGTACATACGTATATACATATACATACATACATACATACATAAATATATATATATATAAGATCTGAAAATATTGTTTATAATCCAAATATATATATATATATATATATATATATATATATATTAAAAAATTAATTAATTTTAATATGAAATAATTTTGATTTTTTAATATTTTCATGGTCTAAAAGGATAAAAAAAGGGACAAGGATTTTAACATGAATATTATATGAATATAACTTGAATATGTGTGTGTATGTGTATAAGAAAATCAATACTTTTCACTGCTATAATCAATTTAATATTCGAACACATTATTTGTTGGTTATTTCCTTCTCAAAGCTTCATTCTCCTCCTTGGTGATAGTTTGCAATAATGTTGCCTAGGCCTCACCAATGGCTAATGGGGGCTAGAGATATACTGAGAAAGTGTAAAGAGAAAGTGAATTGAGGCTATATATTTCTAGACCTCCAAATATCAATATATCTACATTATTCTCTCAAACCCTAGATGATTAGGTCTAATGCTAGTTTAATTTAGCATTACGTTCATCTTATACTAGTTTAGTTCAGCATTCTATTTTATTCGATGCTATTTTAATTTAGCATTTTGTTGTCCTTTACACTAAATTTTAAAACTAAGGTCTTGTAGTTAACAAAAGTGAATATGCTTTTACTTGACCTTATTTTCGTATAAATATAATCTGATTATATATTTGAGTAAAAATATTTATATATATGTATGTATAAATCAATTTTTTATAGAATATATACACATATATATTTGTGTGTATGTATGTCTAAAAGTTAACCAAAACAATATGACTAAAAATGTGTATTTATATTATATTAGTGCAAATATAATGTTGATAATTTTGATACACATGTACATCCATTGGCATTATATTAACATATGTTTATTACTTGTCATTTATTAATGATACTACATGCAACCACCAAAACACTCCTTTCACCAATTTAAAGGAAAATAAAATAAATTAACCATAACCACTTCAAAAACCCACCATGGTTGGATAGACAAAAATAAACTAAAAATTAAAGAAAACACTTGAATAACCAAGCAACATACTATCGAAAAAAGATTTTAGTTCGTAAGCACATTGATTTACTCTACCACCAGTTTCAATGCAGAAGAAAGAGAAGTACAAAATATAAATGAAATTATTGAATAAATTACAGACAAAAGTAAAATGATTTTTTATTTACTATATTAATATCAATAAACATGCCTGCAATACTATTGTTTATGAAATTAATAATGTTTAAATAATGTTGTACACAACTTTTTTTTCATATTTATGTGTATTACCTTTTGTTATTCATAATGATGTTTTCTTATGTCATCCACTAACGGAAGATGAAAAGGAGATGAACAATATAAGTAAAACATATTTTATTGTTCTGAGATTAGTGTGCTATGATTTAAAGGATTTCTGTTAATATTTAGACTATGCAGTACCCTATTTAGAGATTTGAACAACTTAAATGCTTTTTCATATATTGTTTTAATATTAAATGGGAATTCGTCTGTGGACATAGAGTATCCAACAAATTTGATTTTGTGATTTTAGTTTTGAGAAGGAAAATCCTTTTTGCAAGGAGGGGATAGGACTAGATGCTTGGCTTTTAATGAAATGGTAAAAATAATTGGGTATGGTTGGGTGATGCAAGTGCTTAATTGGGTGAGAGAAGATGTGAGTAGGGGTGGTTTTCTGGTGTATGTGAATACTACCAACTTTTGTTATATGTCATAATGGTTGATTTCCCCATTATACCCATGTTTGTTTATGCATTTAGCATAGTTTTGATGTTTTGTATTTCGAATACAATCATCTATAATATGAAAATATATAAAAAAATAAATTGAATTAATAAATTAATTTTGAGCTAAATTAATAATAGGTATTATTATTGAACATTAACGAAAAAATATCTATTTTAAATGAATTAGATAGAATAAAAATATTTTTCAAACCTTTTATTAATTGTTGACGATATTTTTCGCTAACCTCGAAATTATGATAATATGTTATAAAGAGAAAATGTTACTTGTTGTTGGCATTAAAATTGGCCACCAACATCCAGTTGTGTGAAAGCACCAATATCCAATCACATATCTCAGGTAATATCTAATATAGAGAATATAATGTGAAGAACAAACAAATTAAAAATGAAAGCAAGTAAAAAGAGACAAGATTTATAGTGGTTCGGCTAACTTCGGCCTACGTCCACTTGGAATAACCCTTTTTTATTATATTGTAGTTTGTTTACAATTGCAATCTGAAATTCGAGAATCAAATTGAAAGAATGTAGCCTAGGTTTAAGATAAAGAGAAGTAGAAAGAAGATTCAATTTCTGATGCCATACCTACTGTATTTATAATGGAAGACGTGTACGGATTGGGCTGAAATTTCGGAAGAAGGTTCGGGAGACCAAGACAAGCCACCCAAACATTTCTACGCTCATTGGGGCCCACAATAGGGATCAGATCCCTATTAGTGTATCCAAATTGGTTGTGATCCTTATGAGGGGTGCCCTACGATTTTAGGTACCTTCTCCCTAAATTTCTTGGAATTCCGACGTACGATTTATGAGATATCGCATTTTCCATGAAGTAGTGTTCTTTGAATTCTGATTTTTGCCGATCCCTCCAAAGGGAGTTATGTCGATTCCTCCAACTTCCTCCGATTGGAATGAAATCCATATGGGTGTTTCACTTGTTGTACTAAGCTAGTTTTTCAAGTTTCATGTCAATTGGATTTGTAGATGTTGAGATATTGATCAATCTTTGCTATAATGTTGGGTTTAACTGACCTCTAAGAGGGAAGAGGGCCGATCCTTATTAAGCGATAGTGGTCGATCCCTCCAAACTCCTCCAAATTCCATGCAATCACTAGGAAATACTTCTCCATGTTGTATTATGTTAACCTCAAAGTTTCATGCCAACTGGATTAGTAGAACTTGAGTTATTGATCAATCTTTGTTGCAATATGTTGTGAAGGTTTATTATAGCCGATCCCTATGGAGGGAAGAGAGCCGATCCCTCATACTTGCTCTGTTTGTTGTGCGATCCCTACGGTGGACTTCTTAGGGTCCCCATATCTTGCTCACAAAATTTTGTATGCATTGGACTTATGGACTTTGAGATATTGGTTAGTTTCCATTGAGTTGTACTTGTTTGACTGAAATATGCCGATCCCTTTTATACCGATTCCTTTCTTAGGTGAAGTAATTTGACCACAACTTATGCATACAAACTCCAAATGACTTAAGATTTGAAATGTAGCCTCATAGGCCATTTGTATCACTTTATACCAGTCTCACCCAGTGTAACAACCAACTATTTTGAACCATTCAAATCGACAATAATCCATATATGTTAGACTTGGATTGCTCAAAATATTAGATTGTTATATAAATTTGGGGTAAATGAGAAATAATCACAGAATTAGAAACATAGAATTTTACAACAATAAGCAGCGGAATAAACAAACATAGTAGTTCATGAAGCTACTACAACATCAGAGTCTAAAGAAAATACAACAGAAATCCCAAATAAGCAGATGTTTGCTAATACATAAGCAAATAACAAACTCTGAAATGGAAATAACTGAAATAGGAAATATCTAAGCAGATAGAGAGATAGATCTCCAACTAGTCTCCAGCTCTAAAGATGAATCTCAAATGCTGTGACTCTCAGGCTGACCCGAGGATAAAGCTAAAACAAAATACTCGAGTCAGGATTAACATTCATATGTAAGTAAACAAACTCAATTGAAATGTACAAGTGAAATGCAATAGTCACTCAAAGGATGCTTGGGATTCCCATCCTTTAAGGATCCGTTAAACTATTTACATATATAATACAATACGCAACATAGATAACGTCCACCGTAAAATATTAAAGTAGCGTCAAGGCGTTACCCATATCCCTCTTAACACATTTTTATATAATTACCATAGTCTATATAGATACTGTAAGATCCACCAAACCGATGGTTTACTCAGTGAGAAATCCATAGGTACAATACAAACAAAAGTCATAGTGGACTTAATTAGGATAAATATGACAAGGCACGCAAGGCAATGCCCATGGTAGGATACTACCATTTTGTGGATCCGAACTGGTGGTAACGCATAGCAGCCATTACTGCCCACCTCGAGAAACACTCCTATAATCAAAGGTGCACACCAATAAAATCATAAAGTAATAGATATGGTTTCGAAGAAGCATGTTCAATAAGAGGATTGACCCCACTTCACCCGGCATGGCTCCTGTTATAGTCATTTTAATCATGACCTGAAGGTCAAGGCTATCCATCATCGTCGCTTACTTTATTGCAGTAGCATTCGCCAAACCATCTTACATCATTCTGGATTCTCCACCACATGCACAGTTGTTGAAGTGGTTTTCGATATTGGCAGAGAGTATGACAATATCCTATCCCGGTCTTTCTGACAACCAAATGCTTATTTTACACCGTAGTCATTTTATAAACTTACTTTATAAAAATTTAAATAAAATCTTAAATTACAAATTTAAATCAAAATTAAACATTCAACTTCAGTTTTATTTAATTTTCAAATTATTCACTTGATCACCTTTAATCAAATCAAGTTAGAAATCATATCTTTAAAATCTCAAAATTGTTAAGTTACACACCAACTTTTTATTTATATTCAATTCATAACCAATTTAAAGTTCAAGTCAACTTAAATTTATCAATTAAAGTTATTACAATTTTTTTGTAATATTAACATATATTTTAAATAAATATTTTAAATACAATATATACATATATATATATAAAATTAAATTTTATTATATTATATAAATTTTTATTAAATTAAGTCTTATTTTATTAAATTTTATTTTATTTTATGTTAAGTTTTATTAAATTAAATCTCATTTAATAAAATTTTATTTTATTTTATATTAAATTTATTTTATATATTTTAAAATAATAAAGTTATAAGTGAAATCTTATAATTTACATTTTCAAAACTTAACTTAAAATTTTAAAATTTCTAAAACAAATAATTTACAAATCTAAATTTTTACACCAAAATTAGAATAAAATCTTTATATTATATTTAAAAAAAATCAATTTTTACTAAAACATATATTTTCCAAACTTTGGAAATCATTTTAAAAATCAATCAACGGTGTCCATATATAGTTTTCTATCCTATGGTCAAGTGATACAGATATTTATCATTTCAACCCACAATAATTTAAAATTTACGGGTATATATCATTTCAACCCGCAATCCTAAGATTTCAAAATGTGTAAAATGGCTCAGGTTTATCATTTCAACCCGTAATGATTTTTCCATAATCTAAAGATCATTTGGGAATGTAGCATTTCAATCCATAGTGATTTTCCTAATGAATATAGAAGGGAACTTGCAGTGTGATGGAATTAAATAACATAGCATCTCGTTACATATAACATAATAACATAACATCCAGAAGTGCAAGTTGCAACCATTTAATGCAGCAATGAGTTGTTTTATTGAATTCTATGATTTGTTTGCTAAAATCATTTTCTACCTAGCCTAGTTACTGTAAATTGCCATTTTCATTACCCTAAGCCAAATCCTTTCATGCTAGTAGTAGTATAAGTTAATTATAACAAAGTCGAATTGCTGAAAATAAGAATTTCACAGATGAACAAGCTGAGATATGTGAATATTCACCAAGTCCAACTTTGATTGTTGTTTATATACAAATTTGTTTGGCGGTTGGTCGGGTTTGTTTGGAGGCACAAGGTTGGAGGGTGGCTGGATGTCGAGTTTGGCGGCGGATGAAGGTGGGAGGGGATGGGTTCAGCAATAGGAAGGAGACGAGTCCGGTTCTCTCAATATATGTATATACTTTATATATATATATATATATATATATATATATATATAAAGCATGAACAGAACGAAAGAGAGGAGGGGAAAGAGAAATAGAGTGGAGGAACGAACAAGCATATAAATCAAACATTGGGAATAATTAAGGTCAGGTGTTGAATTCTAGGAACACTAAAGGTTAATGATCATTAACTTCTCCTGCGGACAAATGAATGAACATAGAAAACCCAAAAGACTTAGAATAAGGAACCGATACGACTAACCGTTTTGCTGATTTCTCCACGTACCGGACGTCGAAATACACAAATGAATATATTGTGGAGATCAGCACGATGAGATAAACAAGATGGTATACAGATACTAGTGACACGACCTTCCTATCAAAACTCCATTTTTGCTGCCCATAAATGCTGCTAAATCGCTGAAAATAATTTAACGGGCTAGAGAAGTCCAAATTTAACGAAACGAATTATGACGTCTTATTCAGAAAATGATCAATTTTTTCTTATGTAAAAATAATTAGATTACAAAAATATTTTATTTCTATTAAATTATTTTAACTGATTTAAATTAAAAATTTCATAAACGCAAAACCTACATATTTCTCGACGAAATTAACCCTCTTGCTATGGTTAAATAGATGCATCCCAAATATCAAATTTCCATTGCTAAAATTTTATTGTTCATTTTCTTGAAAAATTTAGATAATTACATTATTTAAATCGTTAAATTTTCAGATCTTTACACTCTTCCACACTCAAAACTTTTCGTCCCCGAAAAGGAACGAGACAGGAGAATAGAAGCAAACAGAAAGATAAGATAGATTCAAAATGAATGGTACTTGAGACAAACAAAGAATTCGAAATACGCTGGACTCCTCAGTTTTTCAGGTGCAATCTTGATCATTTATACTCAACTGTACTTCGACCATACTGACGGATTTCCTCTTATGCTGCTTTGTACCTCTATCGACAATATGAAGTGGCTTCCTCTCGATAGTGAGATTTAGCTCAACATCCAAATTCTCTAATAAAGAAGGCTGAACAATCAAAGATGGATCATGAAGATATTTTCAAAGGTGAGATATGCAAAACATGTTGTGCACACCTGATAGCTTCTTCGGAAGATCCACTATATAAGCTAAAGGACCAACTCTTTCCAAAATGCGGAAAAGACTAATGAATCTAGGAGCAAGCTTACCTCTCTGACCAAAGCGAACCACACTCCTTAGTGGCGAGATCTTAAGAAATACCTAATCATCACTGAAAATTCCAAATCTATTCTCTACCTATCAGCATACTTCTTCTGCCTATTCTAAGCAATCCACATCTTCCTCCTAATCTCCTCAACCTTCTCGGATGCTTCCAGAATTATATTAGGCCCAAGAACCAAATGATTACTGGATTCAATCCAACAAGATGGATATTTGCAAGATCGTCTGTAAAGAGCAGCAAATGGAGACATTTCGATACTTATCTAGATTCAAAGGAATGAGATTTAAATTGATTTAAGCTTAAGATGATTTCAAATTTTCAAATTAGGGTTATACCTGATAGCTGTTATTATAAGTGAATTCAACGAGGCGGAGATGATCTTCCCAAGATCCTCCATAATCATGAACACAGACACGAAAAAGATTTTCCAAAATACGATTCACCCTTTTCGTCTGACCATCAGTCCGGGGATAGTAAGCATTACTAAGGTTCAAATGGGTACCCAAAGCTTCCTGAAAAGCTTCCCAAAACATGTTGGTAAGTATAGGATCATGATAATAAATAATACTCGATGGAACACCAAGGAGTCTGACAATCTCTCTCATAAAAACTCTTGCTAAGCTCGAAGTGGTTCGATTCCACTTGATCGGAATAAAATGGGCAGATTTAGTCAATTGATCGATAAATACCCATATACTCTTGTTACCCTTCTAGTCCTCGGTAAACCATCAATAAAGTCTATAGAAACCCGATCCCACTTCCAAATGGGAATCTCGAGGGGTTGCAGCAATCCGACGGTCTTCTGGTGATCAAGCTTAACCTGTTGACAAGTGGCACATCTACTAATGTAAATGGAGATATCTCGCTTTATACCACTCTACCAATAAAACTTCTTCATATTTTGAAACATCTTCATGACACCTGGATGGATAGAGAGTCTGGACTGATGATTTTCCTTAAAAATCTCTTGCCTTAATCCATCGACATTCAAAACACAAATTCGATTATTAATCCTTAGAATTCCATTTTGATCATGTAACAACCCTAGATTTTTCATATATTTTAATATTTGACTTTGTTTTATTTTGAAATTATTTTAAATTTATTTTATTTCAAACATTTCATTTTTAAATGTAGGTGTTGATTATTATGTGAATTATAATTTCAAACCGATATAAATTGGATATTTTACTGAAAGATGAATTTCTGTTCAAACTGGTCAAACCTTGACTTTTAAATTTCAAATTTAAATATTTAAATTCTTAAATTTTATCTTTTATTATGAAAATATATTTAATAATTTGAATACTGCTTTTCGTTTCGTTGAAAACGCATTTAATTTCTGAAAGTTATGTATATTTCAATTTTGAGTATTACTTGTTTTACTTTGAAAGTATTAAGATTTTTGAAAGTGAATATATGTTTGAAATGGAAATGAATTTGTTTGACCTAAATTTTTGTTGATTTGGAAATTTGTATTATTTTCTAAATCTATTATTTTAAGAAACTTTGAAACTGAGTATATGTAATTCAGAAGAAATGATTTGGCGAAATCATATATGATTTTGAAACTGAAATGTTATTGAAACGAATTAAAATTAAGAACCTTGTTTTACTAAATACTTGATTTGGGAGTTATCGAACTTATATAAAATGGATTTGTATAAGTATGAAGTTGATTTGAAAATGTTGAATTGAAAAGGTACTCAATTTGTAAATTAAAATCTTATATAATCGAAGTTTATATAAGTATGATTTGATATACTATTGATTTTGGAAAGTATTCGATTTGAAAATGAAATCTTATATATAATGGAATTTATATAAGTACGATATTTGAAGCTATGATTTTGAAGGGCTACTATATATGGTATATTATATTTTGATGTAAGAGGTATGGGAAGTACCCTCCGGAAGAAGTATAGTGATATGCTTCGACCCAGATGGACTTGGGGAATCCAGGAATGGATTCGACCGATAAAACCTAATGGACTTGGGTGAATTCAAAAATGGATTCGAACCGATATGTTGTCCGGACTTAAACTCATGAGTTCCTCGATTTTTTCCAGGGTAGATGGTTCTTTAGTTTACCCAATGGAGGCGCTTTCGATCCTGAGATCTGTTGTTTATGGATCTTCCGGGAAGGAAGTGCATCCATTGCGTAAATCATTGAATCAGCAACGTACCACTGCAGCAGGGGTCGATGGTCCCTTGTTTACGAACCGGCTACGATATTTTTCTGGAATCCGGAAGGTAGAAGGATCTTCTGGAAAGTGTTGTGTCCATTTCGTAAATACTGGATCAGCAGCGGCCACTGCTATCATATTATCATCATTTGACATTGGATTTTGAGCGGAACTTCTCATGCCTGTTTTTTTTAGTTTTCACTGGGTGTTGAAACAGGTCTACTAAGTACTTGGAGAATTCTAGCTTTGTGCCTGATCAACGCATAGCCAGAGTCTGCAGGAACGAAAGTAAACTTGTTAAGACATCGAGTTATAAAAGTATTTTGGTAAGTATTGTATAAAGGATATTCTAATCATGATTTAAAATGTCTTAAATATTGTTTACTTTGAACTATCAAATTTGAATCAAATAACTAATTATCATATTAAATGTTTAACATGTCAAATAATTTTTTTTTTAAAAATAATGGTTCATCCATGTCTTTCAACCTGCTTTCTCTCCTAGCTACTTTTTCTCTACCTTCTTCCAGGATGTCTTCCAACCTATTTTTCTTTCTTGTTGTTTCTCCGCTTCCTTCCTTTTCGAGGATGAAAAGATTTGAGTGGAGGAGAGTGTAACAACCCTAGATTTTTCATATATTTTAATATTTGACTTTGTTTTATTTTGAAATTATTTTAAACTTATTTTATTTCAAACATTTCATTTTTAAATGTAGGTGTTGATTATTATGTGAATTATAATTTCAAACCGGTATAAATTGGATATTTTACTGAAAGATGAATTTCTGTTCAAACTGGTCAAACCTTGACTTTTAAATTTCAAATTTAAATACTTAAATTCTTAAATTTTATCTTTTATTATGAAAATAGATTTAATAATTTGAATACTGCTTTTCGTTTCGTTGAAAACGGATTTAATTTCTGAAATTTATGTACATTTCAATTTTGAGTATAATTTGTTTTATTTTGAAATTTTGTCTATTTTAAATTATATAAATCATATTTTCTATGTTATATTTTATTTTAATATGTGTTAATATGTTATTTTATGTATATTTTTTTTAAAGTGATAATAAAAAATTTCCAAAATTTACTGTATTTATTTCCTATTTTTTTAAAGGCTGTTTTCTATTTTTCTGCTGTTTTCTTCATTTAAATTATATTTAATTAAAATTTAAATATTTATTTTTTGAGTGTATTTTTATTTTATGTTATTATTTATGCTTAAAATATTTTACAATCTCATATGAATTTCTAAAAAATTATTCTATTTAATTTCAAATTTTCTAGTCTAGTTCACTATTTTTCTTAATTTAACTTTGTATAATTAATAAATACTATATAAATTTTTATATTTTGATAAATTTTAGAAATTTTATCTGGGATTATTATTATTTCCATAAATATAAAGTTATATAAATTAAATAAGGATATATGAAGAGCTTTTGACTTTTGAATTGCCTTTTGCCTTTTTGAATTCCACCTCTTCATTTTCCTCACAACTCTTCATTTCTTTTGGCATAACTCCCCACATTTCAGCTGACTAATTCATTTTCATTTCATTTATCTTCCTTTCCACCTTCCTGATAAAAAAATTTCTGCCATCACATGCTTGGGAAGTTGGTAAATTTTTTTATTTCTTTTATCTCTTTTTCTACTCATATTGTTTATTCTAGTTTGATTTTTTGCACATGTTTTCACCTCTTTTAGGATCGGCCATGCCTCCATTGCTGCCTAGCCGCCTACATCACCTGATGGCACACCACCAAAACCTCCTCCCCGCCAACCAACCATGCCGTGACCCCCCTTGGTGACGCCCATCCACAAACTTTTCAAAACAACCCGAATTCCTAGCCTAGCCGAGCACAACATCACTTCCATCACCTCACCACCCCTCTAGCCGCCACTACCACGCCTCTACCACCTCCAGCACCCTTGGCCACACCACCACAGTGGACCCCACACCTCTGGCCATGACACTTGGTGTAACGACCCGTATTTTACGTGTCGATATATCATAGAATTTGCAGGTCATTGGTGTTGTTTGTGTTAGCTATAGCCTAAGTCGTATGGAGAAGTTAACTCGAATAGAGGTTAACTCGTAGACGAGTTAACGTGTTGGATGTTAAGACATGACCGAGTCAACTAAGGCTTGAGTCGTGTTCGAGTTAGCTAAGGAGATAGGTCGTGCACGAGTTAGGTTTGAGCGACCTAGTGATATGAGCGAGTCAACATGGTAGTATGTGACCGAGTTAAAAGTTAGCTCGTATGACCGACCTAAGGGGCTAGCGAGTTATAGGGAAGACCGACCTTACGGGTTATGGGAGTTAGCTTAGGTCGTAGACAGCTTGGGTCGAAGGGAGCGACCTAAGGAAAACTGCCGAGTTAAGGCTTAGGAATGACCGACCTAGTGGTATGCGACCTATAGGAGTGGACGACCTAAGTTGGTATGTGTATGTTGTTGGGTCGTATGACCTGATGTGTCGTAAGTCGTGACTCGTATACGGGTTAGGTCATAAGTCGTAGCTCGGGTTGTTTTGTTAGGATGACATGTGTTTTAGGTCGTGTGGTGTCTTGAGTCGTATGTTGTTGACTCGGAATGGAGTTAGGTCGGCCTTGCCGAGTTAGAGGTAGGTCGTTAGGTCGGTAACGACCTAATAGCGAGCTCCGAGTTAAGGTTCTGGCCGATCTAAGAGAGAATTCAGCCTATAAATAGTGGAGTTTTTCTCACTTTTTGGCACCGGTTTTTGAAGCGACGAAGTGCTGCCATTTTGAAGACTTGTCTACAACATTTCTTCATCTTCTTTCTCTACTTCCAATCTAATTCTAACATCCATCCAAGATCGAAGATCGAGATCGAAGATCCAAGTGCCAAAGTTGAAGATCTTCATCCGTTCGAGCTAGATTTCATCGTTTCAAGCGAGATTTCGACGAATCGAGCTTGAATCCTTGCTGTCCAGATCTGGAGTTGATTGCTTTTAGGTTGTTTTGGTGATTTGGTGAGTGGTAGTTATCTCTCACGCGGATCCAAAGGAGTATATTGGATTGGTGGCATGTTTGGGTGTTAAAGTTAGAGATTTCATGCATTTTTCTTAGATCGAAGTCTAGATCCATGGTTTTTGAAGATGTTTACTTATGCAAGTTAGTTTAACAAGTATTAGAGACAAAACCCATGTTTTATATTTGATAGATCTATGCTAAAAACTATGGTTTCACATATGTTGGACTTTTGCTCACTTATTTACGAAATTGCCATTATAGTTGATATTGCTTATATTGCTTGTTAGATCTTGTTTGAATGATTGATATTTGAATGTATGATTGATTTGATTGTTTCCAAGTTAGCTAGTAGTTGATTTGGAACAAGAGGATGGAAGAGGATTCAAAAGCTATGGAAGAAGGCTCTTGAATGGTGAAAGCTGCTTAAGGCATATGTAGCGGATGTTGAAGCTCATATGTATAGATTGGATGATGTTGAGATGGGACTTTGCCATGATTTGATGAGGCAAACCATGTTGTTGAGATGAGACTTTGCTTTGATGCGATGAAGCGAAGTATGATGTGAGTTTTGGCTTAATCCAAGCAGGGATCATTCCAAGCATGTTGATAACTTGAAGGGTAGTTCAAGTTGGTTGATAATGGATTGTTCAAGAGGTAGCTTGAGCTTGTATGAGGATAGTCGTCAAGAAGGATGGCTAGGAGGCCTGGATCTCATCGTGGTTGAAGGTTCTAGCATGCTCAAAAGCAAGAGTACATGGGCCGCCCATAACGACTACAGGTAGGTAGTCGGGACACCCAAAAGACTACAGGTAGGTAGTTGAGTACTCTGGGCAAAGTAGATAAGTCCTAGGCACAAGGCAGTGTGCGGAGTTATGGTTAGAACCGGGGTTACCATTAGCCCTTGACAGGTGGTCATTCAACTAACGGTGAAATCAAGGCAAAGTTAACAGTGATAGCCAGAGTCATGGATGTTTGGTTGTATCATCATTCGGTCTCAAGAGCGGTGTTTTCTGGGTGCTTATCTGATCTTGGTTTAGGCCTTGGGGGTTTGTATTTGGAAAACATCGACCTTGACTCGAGTGATAATTACTTTACTTTAATTGCCTGCTGTGTTATGCCTGCTTCTCCTTAGTGTGTGTCTGGGGGCTATCACTGTAGAAAGAGGTGGAGTGGGATGGTTTGGTTCCTATTCCTTTTATCCTTTATGCTCTTTTGGTATGTTTGATAGTTAATTTACTGCTCACTAAGACTTTGTCTGACTCAAGGTTTTATGTCTCCTCTTATTACCTTGGGCTGTTCATCCATGTTTGGGATGGGCAGACTAGGTAGCAGGTGACAGGTGCTGTGCTAGGAGTTCTACGCTGAAGATGACGAAGACGAGCAGGAGGCTTTGCATATTAGTTTTCTTACTATATGTACTGGGTATCCGCTGCTGTATTTGGTTGAGTGATTTGTAGTGAGGCTTTCATGTATGGATTTGTGTAGATGATTGTATAAAACTACTGTGATGCTTATATGATGATGTTTCTGTTCTATGGAGCTTCACTATATTATATTTCTCTATTGTATTTTATCCATGCGCTGTGAGTTATGCGATAGAGATTTTTTTGTTTTGTTTTACCCTGACTATCGTCCATGGCTGCCTGGCACACCTTTCAGCGCATTATTTCCTTGTTTTGGTGCGGGAGTCATGGGCGGTCGTCACATTTGGTATCAGAGCTTTGGTTAATCAATTTTAGCCAACGCTCGCTGACGTAATTACGTAAGAGAGACGTAATTGTATTTTGATGGATGATTACTATATATAATATAGTAGTTAAGATGGATTTGAACTCCTTATGCAGTTGTTTCTTAAGGTGTTCTAATCATTCTTTTTACAGATATTAAGGATGAGTCAAAGAGGAAGACCAGCTGCTAGGGAAGGCCGTGCTACAGAAGGAGCTGCAGATTATGGGGCTATGTTCGAAGCAATGATGACTTCGATCATGAGGAGGATGCCCGTTCCAGGGCCTACTGTTGATGTTGGAGTTCAAGTCCAGGCTCCAAGACCGGTGGATTTTGCCAAGCTTTGCAAGGATTATACTTCTCTCGGAGGAAAAGCTTTCTTGGGAACGGAGTCGACTATTGAGGTGCAGAGATGGATTGAAGCATGTCGAAGGATTTTTGGTGATCTAGGGATTGAGGATGCAACCAAGAGGAAGCTTGCATCGAGACAGCTTCAGGGGAGAGCTGTGGATTGGTGGAATTCTATCACTATAGATACACCAGAAGAAGAGATTACTTGGGAGCAATTCCAAGTTAGATTTGAAGCTAAGTTCATCTCTACTGCTCAGAAATCGGTCTTGTTTAAGAGGTTTGTGGAGCTCAAGCAAGGTGGGAGGCCTGTTCTTGAGTATATTTCTGAGTTCGAAGCTTTGTCTAAGTATGCCAGATCGTATATTGATTCTCCCTACCAGAAGAACGAGAAGTTTGTGACTGGTCTGGATGCTTATCTGGGAAGGCAGTTAGTGGATCATCTGGATGATCCATTTGAGAAGCTTGTGGAGAAAGCTTTGAGGCATGAGAGTTTGTTCCCTAAGGAAAGTTCTGTTGTTGCTGTAACCAGGGAAGTATCTAAACCACAGCAGAGTGGCAACAGGAAGAGGAAGCAGCAGCAACAGAAGGGTAAGGATGGCCAGAAGAAGCCGAAGAGCGAAATGACTTGCTATAACTGCCAGCAGAAGGGCCATCTTTACAAAGATTGTAAGAATCCCAAGGTGCCGGGAAAGTGTTACAACTGTGATAAGCTGGGACATATCAAGAAGGACTGTCCAGAACCGAGGAAAGATAGGCAGGTTGTGCAAGCCTATGCTTTGGGGGCTGTTCCATCGTCTTCGAAAGCTCCTACTGCTGAGGAGAAGGGGAAGAGTGTGGTGGTTCAAGGTACTCTTTCTATTTGTGGTGTTCCAGTTAGAGTGTTGTTTGATACTGGAGCGTCGCATTCTTTTGTTTGTGATGAGTTGGTATGCCGGTTAGGTATGAAACCGGATATTGTTGATAGGCCATTGGTTGTGACTAATCCGGTTGGGGGTTCGTCATGTTTGTGTATGATATGCCGTGGTCTAGTTGTGTCGAGTCATGATTGCTCGTTTGTTTGTGATTGCTTTGTTCTGAACTTTGCGGGGTTCGGAATTATTTTGGGCATGGACTGGCTTAGGAAGTATGCGGCTAGGATTGATTGTGAGAGGCTTGAGGTGACAGTCGGAAATGTGGAAGGGCGAAAGGTTGTGATACGATGTAAGCATGAGGAAGGCGTCTTCATGAGCTTCATGTATTCGCTGGTTGTTCCACGGGATGGACTGTCATCAGTGCCTATTGTGAATGAGTTTGGTGATGTCTTTGAGGAAGTCAAAGGGTTACCGCCGCATAGGGAGATCGAGTTTCGTATCGATTTAATTGAGGGAGCCAGACCTGTTGTGATGCCTCTTAGGCGAATGGCACCGAGGGAGCAGCAAGAGCTGAAGGTGCAAGTTGATGACCTTTTGCGGAAAGGATTCATTCGGAGAAGTGTGTCCGAATGGGGTGCGCCCGTTGTGTTCGCAACCAAAGCGGATGGATCGTTGAGGTTGTGTGTTGATTATCGTGAGCTGAATAAGGTGACTAAGAAGAACAAGTATCCATTGCCGAGAATAGATGACTTGTTTGATCAGCTTCACGAGGCTAAGGTGTTTTCTCAGATGGATTTGGCAACGGGATTTCACCAGTTGAGAGTGGCAAAGGATAGTGTGCCGAAGACTGCTTTCAGAACACCATCCGGGTTTTATGAGTGGCTGGTAATGCCGTTTGGATTGACTAACGCGCCAGCATATTTTGTGGATCTTATGAATAGGGTATTCAGAGATCAGTTGAATAAGTTCGTGCTTGTGTTCGTGGATGATATTTTGATTTATTCCAGAACTGAGGAAGAGCACAAGACGCACTTGAGGATTGTTTTGGAAATCTTGCGGAAACATCAGCTGAAGGCTAAATTTTCGAAGTGTCACTTCTGGAAGAGTGAAGTGAGGTTCTTAGGCCATGTTATCTCTGGAAATGGCATAGCGGTTGATCCCGCTAAGGTGGCAGCAATCCAGGATTGGATTAGACCTAAGAATGCATCCGATGTGAGAAGTTTTCTTGGATTAGCAGGATATTATCGACGGTTTATCAAAGACTTTTCCAAGATAGCTGCACCGTTAACAGGGTTGACGAAGAAGAACCAAGTGTTCAGATGGGATGATAAGTGTGAGCAAGCTTTCGTAATCCTGAAAGAACGACTGACAAGTGCTCCTGTTTTGACTATTCCGAGTGGGAATGATGAGATGGTGGTTTACACCGATGCATGTGGCACTGGACTAGGAGCGGTGCTAATGCAGAAGGATAAAGTTGTTGCGTATGCTAGTCGACAACTGAAGCCGCATGAAAGGAATTATCCGACTCATGATTTGGAGTTAGCGGTGATTGTGTTTGCTTTGAAGATGTGGAGACATTATCTATTGGGAGTTAGATTCGAGTTGTTTACAGATCATAAGTCGTTGAAGTATCTTTTCTCCCAAAAGGATTTGAATCTTCGACAGCAACGGTGGCTAGAGTTCTTAGCATCGTATGATTTTGGTATAGCCTATACTCCGGGAAAAGGTAACGCAGTAGCTGATGCGTTAAGTCGAAGACATGCAGGATTAGGAGCCATGTTTTCGGAATGGAAGAGTCTTGAGTATTTGGCTGGATTTGATTTCAGGCCTAGATGTGAATTGGAACCTGAGATGTTGGCAAACTTATCGATAAGGCCTACTCTTGTGGAAAGAATTGGCGAGAGCCAAAGAAGAGATGATAAGCTTGTCAAGATTTTCCGTGATTTGGAATCTGGGTTGGACCCAGAGAAGGATAAGGGATTCGAGGTCGATCGAGAGGGTTGGCTTCGAAAGCAAGGACGACTAGTTGTTCCCGATATTGATGGATTGAGAGATGAAGTTCTGAGGGAAAGTCATCACTCGAAGTTGACAATTCATCCAGGCGGAAATAAGATGTATCGGGATATGAAAAGATCCTACTACTGGGAAGGTATGAAGAAGGATGTTGGAGATTTTATTTCCAAGTGTATGAATTGCCAGTTGGTGAAGGCTGAGCAGAAGAAGCCCAGTGGATTGCTTCAGCCATTGGAGGTTCCTACATGGAAGTGGGAGCAAGTGTCGATGGATTTTATTGATGGTCTACCTAGGACAAGAGCAGGGAATGAAGGGATTTGGGTCATTGTAGATCGTTTGACCAAGAGTGCAAGGTTCATTCCTGTTCGATCGACTAGGACTGCATCAAAGTTGGCTGAACTGTATGTGAAGTGGATAGTTCGTTTCCATGGTGTTCCCAAGAGTATAGTGAGCGATCGAGACCCATTGTTCACTAGTAGATTTTGGAAGAGCTTCCAGGAAGTTTTGGGAACTGAGTTGTGTTTGAGTACAACTTATCACCCTCAAACAGATGGTCAGACTGAGAGAGTCAACCGAGTTTTGGAAGATCTTCTTAGGGCATGTGTTTTGGACTTCGGAGGATCATGGGAAGATCACCTTCATTTGGTGGAGTTTGCTTATAATAACAGTTATCAGTCGAGTATTGGTATGGCACCATATGAAGCATTATATGGAAGACCGTGTAACTCTCCGACATGTTGGTTGGAAACGGGAGAAAAGCTGATGCTTGGGCCAGAGATGATTCGTCAAACTACGGATTGTATAGAGATCATTCGGCAACGAATGAGGGCAGCCCAGGATCGTCAGAAGAGTTATGCAGATAATCGTCGAAAGGATTTGGAATTCGATGTGGGTGATATGGTTTTTGTGAAGATTTCTCCATTGAAGAATGCTATAAGGTTTGGGAAGAAAGGAAAGTTGACTCCGAGATTTGTTGGACCATTCCCGATTATCGAGCGTATTGGAAAGCTCGCTTATAGATTGGAGTTACCGGAAAAGATGGCGGGTGTGCACAATGTTTTTCATGTAGCTTATCTACGGAAGTATGTGCACGACCCAAAGACAGTGGTTTCTGCTGATAGCTATGAAGATTTGGAGGTTGATCCAGTTGTTACAAGACCTCGTAAGCCGCTTCGTATTGTTGAAACTGATACGAAACAGCTTAGGAGGAAGACGATTATGTTACTCAAGATACAATGGAGTGAAGATGTCAACGACTGTACATGGGAGGAGGAAGAGAGGATGAAGGCAGCTCATCCAGAACTCTTCGAGGTATGACCCTAAGGTGTCGTGACATCTCATGAATTTGCATCTTGATTTCTATCTTAGAATTCTGCATGCTAGGCTAGAATTGGATGCATGGTTTGTTGATTGCTATGGATGGTAGGCATGCGGAATATCTTTGATTGCTGTTGTTTGCTTGGAATTTCGGGGGCGAAATTCCTAAGGAGGAGAGAATGTAACGACCCGTATTTTACGTGTCGATATATCATAGAATTTGCAGGTCATTGGTGTTGTTTGTGTTAGCTATAGCCTAAGTCGTATGGAGAAGTTAACTCGAATAGAGGTTAACTCGTAGACGAGTTAACGTGTTGGATGTTAAGACATGACCGAGTCAACTAAGGCTTGAGTCGTGTTCGAGTTAGCTAAGGAGATAGGTCGTGCACGAGTTAGGTTTGAGCGACCTAGTGATATGAGCGAGTCAACATGGTAGTATGTGACCGAGTTAAAAGTTAGCTCGTATGACCGACCTAAGGGGCTAGCGAGTTATAGGGAAGACCGACCTTACGGGTTATGGGAGTTAGCTTAGGTCGTAGACAGCTTGGGTCGAAGGGAGCGACCTAAGGAAAACTGCCGAGTTAAGGCTTAGGAATGACCGACCTAGTGGTATGCGACCTATAGGAGTGGACGACCTAAGTTGGTATGTGTATGTTGTTGGGTCGTATGACCTGATGTGTCGTAAGTCGTGACTCGTATACGGGTTAGGTCATAAGTCGTAGCTCGGGTTGTTTTGTTAGGATGACATGTGTTTTAGGTCGTGTGGTGTCTTGAGTCGTATGTTGTTGACTCGGAATGGAGTTAGGTCGGCCTTGCCGAGTTAGAGGTAGGTCGTTAGGTCGGTAACGACCTAATAGCGAGCTCCGAGTTAAGGTTCTGGCCGATCTAAGAGAGAATTCAGCCTATAAATAGTGGAGTTTTTCTCACTTTTTGGCACCGGTTTTTGAAGCGACGAAGTGCTGCCATTTTGAAGACTTGTCTACAACATTTCTTCATCTTCTTTCTCTACTTCCAATCTAATTCTAACATCCATCCAAGATCGAAGATCGAGATCGAAGATCCAAGTGCCAAAGTTGAAGATCTTCATCCGTTCGAGCTAGATTTCATCGTTTCAAGCGAGATTTCGACGAATCGAGCTTGAATCCTTGCTGTCCAGATCTGGAGTTGATTGCTTTTAGGTTGTTTTGGTGATTTGGTGAGTGGTAGTTATCTCTCACGCGGATCCAAAGGAGTATATTGGATTGGTGGCATGTTTGGGTGTTAAAGTTAGAGATTTCATGCATTTTTCTTAGATCGAAGTCTAGATCCATGGTTTTTGAAGATGTTTACTTATGCAAGTTAGTTTAACAAGTATTAGAGACAAAACCCATGTTTTATATTTGATAGATCTATGCTAAAAACTATGGTTTCACATATGTTGGACTTTTGCTCACTTATTTACGAAATTGCCATTATAGTTGATATTGCTTATATTGCTTGTTAGATCTTGTTTGAATGATTGATATTTGAATGTATGATTGATTTGATTGTTTCCAAGTTAGCTAGTAGTTGATTTGGAACAAGAGGATGGAAGAGGATTCAAAAGCTATGGAAGAAGGCTCTTGAATGGTGAAAGCTGCTTAAGGCATATGTAGCGGATGTTGAAGCTCATATGTATAGATTGGATGATGTTGAGATGGGACTTTGCCATGATTTGATGAGGCAAACCATGTTGTTGAGATGAGACTTTGCTTTGATGCGATGAAGCGAAGTATGATGTGAGTTTTGGCTTAATCCAAGCAGGGATCATTCCAAGCATGTTGATAACTTGAAGGGTAGTTCAAGTTGGTTGATAATGGATTGTTCAAGAGGTAGCTTGAGCTTGTATGAGGATAGTCGTCAAGAAGGATGGCTAGGAGGCCTGGATCTCATCGTGGTTGAAGGTTCTAGCATGCTCAAAAGCAAGAGTACATGGGCCGCCCATAACGACTACAGGTAGGTAGTCGGGACACCCAAAAGACTACAGGTAGGTAGTTGAGTACTCTGGGCAAAGTAGATAAGTCCTAGGCACAAGGCAGTGTGCGGAGTTATGGTTAGAACCGGGGTTACCATTAGCCCTTGACAGGTGGTCATTCAACTAACGGTGAAATCAAGGCAAAGTTAACAGTGATAGCCAGAGTCATGGATGTTTGGTTGTATCATCATTCGGTCTCAAGAGCGGTGTTTTCTGGGTGCTTATCTGATCTTGGTTTAGGCCTTGGGGGTTTGTATTTGGAAAACATCGACCTTGACTCGAGTGATAATTACTTTACTTTAATTGCCTGCTGTGTTATGCCTGCTTCTCCTTAGTGTGTGTCTGGGGGCTATCACTGTAGAAAGAGGTGGAGTGGGATGGTTTGGTTCCTATTCCTTTTATCCTTTATGCTCTTTTGGTATGTTTGATAGTTAATTTACTGCTCACTAAGACTTTGTCTGACTCAAGGTTTTATGTCTCCTCTTATTACCTTGGGCTGTTCATCCATGTTTGGGATGGGCAGACTAGGTAGCAGGTGACAGGTGCTGTGCTAGGAGTTCTACGCTGAAGATGACGAAGACGAGCAGGAGGCTTTGCATATTAGTTTTCTTACTATATGTACTGGGTATCCGCTGCTGTATTTGGTTGAGTGATTTGTAGTGAGGCTTTCATGTATGGATTTGTGTAGATGATTGTATAAAACTACTGTGATGCTTATATGATGATGTTTCTGTTCTATGGAGCTTCACTATATTATATTTCTCTATTGTATTTTATCCATGCGCTGTGAGTTATGCGATAGAGATTTTTTTGTTTTGTTTTACCCTGACTATCGTCCATGGCTGCCTGGCACACCTTTCAGCGCATTATTTCCTTGTTTTGGTGCGGGAGTCATGGGCGGTCGTCACACTTGGAGCCTTGGCCGAGCCCAAATCCAAGACCAAATGCATGTATTCATGCTTATGTGTATTATTCCCTTCACCCACTTTGGCACCATCACAAATGATATCTAGGCCGACCCATACCCACCATAACCTGACCCAAACACCTTCCATTATTTTGTATTTCCCCTTATGGCTAAGCCTAGTAAAGGTTAAAAGCAAGAGCAAGCATTTCTATTTGATTCTGTGCAGTCTATTCTAGTGTAGTTTTGATCGTAGTTGATTTGAAACTCATCGTTGTTATATTGTTTTGTTTGATGTGTATCCAAGGAATTTGACATTTGGCTCCTCCATTTTAATCCGTGTCGTTATTTTGTGCTTATGTAGATCCCATTTGTGAAATTTGTCGTTGGGTCATCAGCTCAAACCTGTGAGGTATTCTCACCAGACAGTTTTATACTTATATGAATAGTAAATCGATCGCTTGTGAATATGTAAACTGCATCACCATATTTTATTTGCTATGTCACTATCATATGATGTTCACACATGATTAAACACCAGTATATCATATGTTACTATTATATTATTGCTGTTTTGTTATTTTATCAGTTAATCACAGTGCAAGTTCCCTTTAGATTAGAATCACTATGGGTTGAAATGATACATACCCGAACGGACTTTAGAATAGGAGAAAATCGTTATGGGCTGAAATGATAGGCCCGAATGATTTTCAATTATTTTCATTTACTTGGTATTGTAGGTTTGAAATGATCAAACCCGGGTTTTCTTTGAAAATTACGTGTTGAAATGATATATTACCCGTATCACTTACCTAGGCAAGAAAATGAAATACAGACCCGTTGTTAAAATTTGCTTTTCTTAAAATTTTAAAATATTTTAGAAATGTAAATATTATAATATTTTGATTTAAATTTGATTAAAAATGATTTTAGTAAAGCATTATTGACTCTCTGAAAATTTATAAGTGAAATAAATTAATGGTAAAGTTAGAAAATCTGAAATGTAAGTTTTTGAAAATTATAATTTTGTGATAAATGGAATTTAAATTAAATATGAAAATATGATAAATTTATGATATTTTGAATTAAATGAATTTAAAATAATTTTATAATATACTAATGATTTTTGAATTAAGTTAAAATGTGAAATGAATGAATATTTAAGTTGAAATTTTGAAATATAATTAAAATCGAAAATTTGTGAATTTGGCTTAAAAGTGAATTTTAAGTTAAGTAAATAAAAATGAAATTAAGTTATATTTGAAAATTTAAAATTAATTGTTAAGTTAAATTTAATTTAATGAATTTAAAATTTAATGTTGGAATTTAATAAGTGAATTACTATTAAATTTTGATTTTTGAATAGAGATTTAACTTTATAAAATCATGAATATAAGGGTATTTGAATGATTGTTTTAAAAAGTGAAATTATATGATTTTATAAGTTAAAATTGGTTTAAATAAAAATATAATTGTTTGTGAAATTATACTAAATATTTAAAGTTAATTTACTGCATTTCTAAAATGCTATTAATTCTAATGTAAAAGATAATACATCATTTGTAAATGCTGTAGTTGATAATAATGAACCAAATGACTCAATTTAATTAAAGGCTATTATAGCATTTTTTGTGAATGTTATAATGGTTGAATTTAACTAAGTTTATTTGAAACCAATGGAACTCTACTACAGCATTTTAAATGTTGTCTATTGTTAAATTGAACTGTTTCAAGTGTGACTTTCCATAGCATTTTCTAAATGATACGAAAGTTGAAATTTCATTGTTTTAATAAATTTAAGTGAATGAATGAACTTTGAAAGATTAAAATTTTGGAAATTTAATAATTTAATTATTAAATATAATATCTTCATTTTAATGATTTAAATGAAGCAATTTGTTTCAAAATATAAACTATTTTGAAATGTGTTTTGAAATGGTATTTAAATTAAATAAAAATGAATGTGGTTTGGAAGATATGATATTTTGAAATGGATTTTGAATGATATTGAATTTTTAAATGATATTTGATTTCGAAGTATAAATACTATTTTGAAATTTTAACCACAGGATGTATTTAATTTATGGTTTAACCGATCTTTAAAGGATGGGCGATCCCAAGCATCCTTTAAGTTATGGTGCATTTCTACTACAGTTCACTTGAGTTGATTTACATTATATAAATATATATTGTCCTGACTCGAGTGTTTTGTGTTTTATTTTACGCTCGGGTCAGCCTGAGTATTCACAGCTTTGGATTCTCTTTTTGGAGCTGGTCTTTGCTGGAGTTTCTGCTTATCTACATTTATATCTACTTTCTGTTTCAGCTATTCTAGTTTATCTCATGTATTAGTGAACTTCTATGTATTTGGGATTTCTATTTTGTTGTTTTCAGACTGTATTATGTTTTTGGTTTGAGACTCTACCGTAGTAGTTTCATGAACTACTATGTAGTTTATATTCCATTGCGAGGTATTCTGTATGTTCTGTGTCTATGATTCTGTGATTTGTATTTCATTTGCTCCAAATTTATTTACAATGCGGTATTTTGAGCAATTCAAGTCCGACATGTGCGGCTGCGAATGGCTGAAAATACCGTGTTGTTACAGATCAATTTGTGCCCCTAACTCACTCTGGTTACCACCTTCCCTACTACGAATATTCTCCTTCATGAGCCTAAGTATCTCATCCTCATCTTGTTTACCGTGATATGATCCATACGAGACGAAGAAGCTACAATTTGACATAATATGGCTCTCTTCCAACTTAGGGCATCGGCCACAACATTGGCCTTCCCAGGAGTGTAGTTGATGTCGAGGTCATAAGCTGCTAAGAATTCGAGCCATCTAACCTGCTTTTGTTTCAAATCCTTTTGGGTGAAAATATATTTAAGCGACTGATGATCCGTAAAGAGCTCAAACTTAGTTCCTAAAAGATGGTGCCTCCATAATTTCAAAGCAAATACAACAACAAGCAATTCCAAGTCATGAGTGGCATAGTTATCTTCGCGAGCCTCCAACCGACGACTGGCATAAGCAATGACATTTTCATCCTACATCATGACAACTCCCATACCTTCCTGACTGGCATCAGTATAAACTAATAATCCTTCACTACCATTCGAAACGGTAAGAACAGGAGCAGAAGTAAGCTTTTGCTTTAACTCATTAAATGTTGCTTCATACTTACCTCTCCAAACAAACTTAGCATTCTTACAAGTCAAAGCAGTAAGAGGTGCAGCTATACGGGAAAAATTCTCAATGAATCTCCGATAATAACCAGCTAGGCCCCAAAAGCAATGAATATCGGAAGGAGTCTTTGGTGTCTCCTAATCTTGGAATAGAATTAGGTGGATAAGTCCCGAGAAGAAAAGATAATTAAATTACAAAAGAAGAAGGGTGGATAGAGTTACATTAATCACGGCGACCTTAACCGGGTCAAACGAGACTCCATTTTCAAAAAAAATGTGCCCTAAAAATCAGGCTTCATCCCTTCAGAAATGGCATTTAAAAAATTTATCTTTCAAATGATAACTCCTAAGAGTTTGGAGGACAAAGCTAAAATGTGCCCCATGCTCCTTCTCTGACTTTGAAAAGATGAGAATATCATCAACGAAAACTAAGACAAACTTTTTGAGAACATCGTGGAAAATGCGATTCATGAGATCAACGAAGAAGGCAGGAGCATTGGTTAATCCAAAAGGCATGACTAACCATTCATATAAACCATTCTAGGTTCAGAAAGCTGTCTTGTGAATACTCTCCTCAACCACATGAAGCTGTTGAAAACCAGTGCCAAGATCAAGCTGAGAGAATACTTTAACTCCATAGAGCTGATCGAGCATATCATTGATACGAGGCAAAGGATATCTGTTTTTAAGAGTAATCTTATTCAGCTCTCTATAATTAACACAAATCCTCAAAGAACCATCAGATTTGATGACAAAAACACGGCTGCTCCCCATTCTGAAAAACTCTGCCTAATCAAACACTTGGAGTACAGGTCTTCAATCTGCTTCTTTAACTCGATTTTCTCTCTGGGCACCATCCATCTAGGAGGAAGAATAACAGGTCGGGCTCTAGGAATAAGATCAATGAAGAATTCAATTTCCCACTTGGGAGGTAGAGAAGTGACTTCACCAAAGACATTAGGATAGTCTTTAACTATAGGGGTGGAGTCAAGATCACTTGGTTGAGAATCAAAAGAGAAGATAAATCTGCCTGCATAATCCTGAGGCATTCGACATTTGATCATGAGAGGATTACCTTGGTCGTCTACTAAAGTAACAGTTTGGGCTTTACAAGAAATAATAGCATCATATTGCTTTAATCAATCACCTCCCAGTAAGATATCAAATGCATCAAAACCCAAAACATAGAATTATCCAGTAAATCGATGGTTTTTGTAAAGGAGTTTCACCCCTCGACAAATCATACTAAGGTTGGTGGAACCCCCGATGGGATTAGTCACACATAAGGATTCAGTTGATAATTGAGGTTGCAAGATGTGCTTAAATTTATTACAAAGATTATCAAAAATAAAGCTATGGGATGTTCCCGTATCGAAAAAAATGCGAATAGGAAAATCATGCAAAGAAAAGGTGCCTTGGAGAGCACCTTGGTTATCTTTAGCAGAGGGAGGAGTGGAAGAGGTCATGGAAAAACTATAGATGTCTAGCCTCTCCGTCGAGTAGAAAAATCCTTCTTGAAATGGCCTGGCTGCAAGCAAATGTGGCTAAGGTTGTTTCTGTTCATCTGGGCTGGAGGAATAGCAGCTTCGATAGAAGATGGACAGCTGTTGGCATAATGACCTTTCTGGTTGCACTTGAAACAAGTGACGGAAGATAACTCAAGCGGTTGCCTTTGAGAAGAACATCCAATACCGTGAGAATTCTACCAATTCTTCTTCTGTTGCTGAAAGTCGGGCTTCCTCTTCTTCGAGATGCTAAAATTTCCCCAAGATGCTGACACAGCTTGTTTTCTTTTGGATTTAGGGTTCTCAAATAGGGTGGCCATATCCATGAGAAAAGTTAAGGTGCCATGAACATGACAAATCAAACGATCATCATACTTTGGGCGAGCACCATAGATAAACTTCTCATTCTTCTTGAGCGGGGTATCGATCAAGCTGGGACCAAACTTAGATAACTCATTAAACTTCCTCTCTTACTCTGCAAAGGTCATATCCCCTTGCTCAAGGTCCATAAATGCCCTATATAATTAAGAGTTCCCAGTTTCGGGCCTCCACTACGCCACAAAAGCATCCTTAAAAATACGGATCCAAGATAAAGATAAAATCCAAGAGATAAATTCCAAAGAGATAACCTAGCAAAAGGACAACTAAAGGTCTCACCTAAACTGCTTCCAAGTGATATTAGCCTCGATAGTCTAAGTGGTAATTGACACTGACCAATCCTGAGCGGACTTCTACAACTGCCAAGTAGCTAACTGATGCATCTGAGCATAGGTGATCTCAAGTCCGATGAAAATCCTCTCTAAACTCTTCAGCCACTACCGAGCCTCAATAATACTCTCTGCCCCTGTAAACTTGATACCTCCAAGCTGAGAGTACTCCTCACAAAGAGTGGTGAACTTAACAGGATGAGCTGGCGGAACGGGTGCAACAACTGGTGGTGTGAGGGCATTTCCAAGACCCCTACCATAAAGTTCCTACGGTTACTCATTTGGAAAAGACAAGAATGGATTTTAGAACAAAGCTATACATCAAATTCAAAAGGAATCCTAATCAAAAAGAATCCTAACTAAAAATTTCAAGCATGAATGAAGATGATTCTATAACTATTTCTCCTCATTCTAGGGTATTACTACCCTATCTCTAATGAGTTTTGCCCCATGGGATAAGGTTTTCCTAAACCAAAGCTCTAATACCAACTGTAGTGACCCACTACTTTTAACCATTCAAATCGACAATAATCCACACATGTCAGACTTGAATTGATCAAAACAATAGATTGTTGCATAATTTAGGGTAAATAAGAAATAATCACAGAATCACAGACACAGAATATTACAACAATAGGCAGCGGAATAAACAAACATAGTTGTTTTTGAAGCTACTACAACATCAGAGTCTAAAGAAAATACAACAGAAATCCTAAATACACGGAAGTTTGCTAATACATAAGCAAATAACAAAGTCTGAAATGGAAATAACTGAAATAGGAAATAGCTATGCAAATAGAGAGATAGATCTCCAACTAGTCTCCAGCTCCAAAGATGAATCTCGAATGCTGCGACTCTCAGGCTGACCCGAGCATAAAGCAAAAACATAACACTCGAGTCAGGATTAATATTCTTATGTAAGTAAATCAACTCAATTGAAATGTGCAAGTGAAATGCAATAGTAACTCAAAGGATGCTTGGGATTCCCATCCTTAATTGATCTGTCAAACTATCTTCATACATAATACAATACGCTACATAACTAATGTCTAGAGTAAAGTAAAGTATTAAAGTAGCGTTAAGGCATTACCTATATCCCCATTAACACATTTTTATATAAATGTTGTAGTCTATACTAGGGGTGGGCGCGGGTCGGTTTGGTGCGGTTTGGAGTCCAAATTGCTTCCGCACCGCATCAAACGGTTAATAAAAAATACAAACCATTATATCAATCCTTTAAACGGTTTGGTTTCGGTCCGGTTTGAATGTAATATGGTTCGGTTTCGGTCCGGTCTGGTTTGAACCCGTATTAAATAAGAAATAAAAGAATTACTTCCATCAACAATCAATTTACAAAGACAACCGAATGAAACTTTTACATTTAAAGGTTAAAACACACAATGTTATACTGAAATGAAAGATTAGTTCTTAATTATATGAATATTTCAATTTACATTTACCTATAAGTGAGATTTTTTTAGTAGATTAATCAAACATCAATATTAATCAATGCATAATCATTAAGAAAAATGACTAGAATAAAATTATAATTAGCATTTATTCACAAAAAAATGAGGTAAAAAATATTATACCAAAACTATAACTTCTTCCTTTGTGTCAGTGATTATTGTTAATATAACAACGACATACGCTAAAAATAGAATGTACATTATTAGAATCTATAATAAGATAGGAGTTTCTTATATATATTTTTATTATAAATTTACAAATATAAATTTTCGGTTCGGTCCGGTTTAATATGGTTGGTTCAATCGTTCAAACCGCAACCGAATCGTATCGATACGAGTCGGTCCGGTTTTAGGTATCAGATTTGGTTAGAAGATTCGGTACGGGTTTCCGCACCGCTTTTGCGGTCCGGTGCGGACGGTTTCCGTATAGCGGTGCGGTTTATGCCCATCCCTAGTCTATACAGATAATGTAAGCTTCACCAAACCGATGGTTTACTCAGTGAGCACTCCATAGGTACGATACAAACCAAATTCGTAGTGGGCTCAGTCGGGAAATATGACAAGGCATGCAAGGCAGTGCCCAAGGTAGGATACTACTGTTTTTCGGATCCGGACTGGTGGTAAGCTACTACTATCCACCTCTAGACACACTCATATAATCAAAGATGCACACCAATCAAATCACAAAGTAATAGATATGGTTTTGAAGAAGCTTATTCGATAGGGGGAGCAACCCCACTTGGCCCGGCATGGCTCCTGGTTTGATCATTTTAATTATGACCTGAAGGTCAAGGCTACCCATCATCGTTCTCTTACTTCATACCAGTAGCGTTCGCCAAACCATCCTACTTCATCTGGATTCTCCTCCACGTTCACAGTTGTTAAAGTGGTTTTCGGTATTGGCGAGAGCATGGCAATATCTGATCACGATCTCTTTAACAACCAAACGTTTATTTCACACCATGGTAGTTTTATAAATTTACTTTATAAACATTTAAATAAATCTCAAGTTTCAAATTTAAATCAAAATTAAACATTCAACTTCAATTTTATTTAATTTTGAAAGTATTCACTTAATCACCATTAACCAAATAAAGTTATAAATCATACCTTTAAAATCTCAAAATTGTTAAGTTTCACATCAAATTTTATTTAAATTCAATTCTTAACCAATTTGAATTTCAAGTCGACTTAAATTTATCTATTAAAGTTATTACAAAAGTCTATTTTTTTTATAATATTAACATATATTTTAAATAAATATTTTAAATACAATATATATTTATTAAAGTAAATTTTATAAAATTAAATTTTATTATATTAAGTTTTATTAAATTAAATCTTATTTTATTATATTTTATTTTATATTAATTGTTATTAAATTAAATCCTATTTTATTTTATTTAATTTTATATTAAATCTTATTGTATATATTGAAATAATAAAGTTATAAGCAATATCTTATAATTTACATTTTCAAAACATAACTTAAAATATTAAAATTTCCAAAACGGATAATTTACAAATTTGAATTTTTAAACCCATATTAGAATAAAATCTTTATATTATATATAAAAAGTCAATTTTTATTAAAACATATATTTTCCAAACTTCGGAAATCATTTTAAAAATCGATCAACGATGTCTATATAGATTTATATTCTATTGTCAAGTGATACGGATATTTATCATTTCAACCCACAATAATTTAAAATTTACGGGTATATATCATTTCAACCCGCAATCCCATGATTTCAAGACTTGTAAAATCGCTCAGGTTTATCATTTCAACCCATAACGATTTTTCTCTAATCTTATCACCATTCAGGTATGTAGCATTTCAACCCATATTCCTAACGAACGTACAAGGGAACTTGCAGTGTGGTGGAACAATTAAATAACATAATATCTCGTTACATATAACATAATAACGTAACATCCAGAAGTGCAAGTGGCAACAATTAATGCAGCAATGAGTTGTTTTATTGAATTCTAAGATTTGTTTGTTGAAATAATTTCTACCTAGCCTAGTTATTATAAATTGCCATTTTCATAACCCTAAGCCATATCCTTTCAGGTTAGTAGTAATATAAATTAATTATGACAAAGTCGAATTGTTGAAAACAAGAATGTCACAAATGAACAAGCCAAGACATATGAATATCAACCAAGTCCAACTTCGATTGTTGTTTGTATACAAATTCATAAGAACATTAATCATGGGTGGTAACTCATCTTCCGTAGCTATGAAAACAACGATGGCCACTAAGGTGACACGGACATGCACACGGATAAGCAATAAATCACCAAACGGACACGAGCAAGAAACGGGACATTGAAGAACTTGACAAACTGCTGTTGTAATTTCTGGCCAGCAAGCACAAAAGGTTGCAACAACTACCGGATGAGTTCGAGAAGCGGTGAGATGTGGAGGTGAGCAACTGCGGCTATGCACGAGCGTGGGCTACTGCGCAGTAGTGGGAAGTGGAGGTTGGGTGTTGCATGGAGGCGGGAAGGTAGAGAAAGGCTGATATGGTGGAGGTGGTCGGGTTTGGCTGGGGAAAGCACGGTCAGAAGGGGTGGGTTCTACATTCGGTGGAGGGAAAAATGGGTCGTGTCAAGGCGGAGAAGGGAGGCTGCTGGGTGTAGCAGTCGGAAAGGTGACACAGCGGGGAAGGGAGTCGAGTTGGTTCGGGTGGTGGAGCAGGGCTGAGGGTGGCTACTGCATTCGGCTGTGGAAGAGTAGGGCTGGGGTTCTGGGAAGTCACGACATAAGCGGGGAGGAGGCTGGTCGGGTTTTTTGGCGGCTCAAGGCCGGAGGGTGGCTAGGTGTCAGGTTCGGTGATGGATGAAGGTGGGAGGGGCTAGGTTCATTAATAGGAAGGAGACGAGGCTGGTTCTCTCAATACATACATACATACATACATACATACATACATACATACATACATACATATACACCTTTTTTGGTTATATATAAAGCATGAACAGAATGAAAGGGAGGAAGGGAAAGAGAATGAGAGTGGAGCAACGAACCAGCGTATATATCAAACATTGGGAATAATAAAGGTCAGGTGTAAAATTTTGGGAATACTAAAGGTTAATGACCATTAGCTTCTCTCGATGGACAAATGAAAGGACACAGAAAACCCAAAAGACTCAAAATGAGGAACCGATACGACTAACCGTTTTGCTGGTTTCACCGTGTATCGGACTTCGAAATACACAAATGAATATACTGCGGAGATCAACACGATAAGACGAACAAGATGGTATAAATATACTAGTGACACGGATTTCCTATCAAAACTACATTTTCGCTACTCATATATGCTGCTAAATCGCCGAAAATAATTTAAACTGGCTATAGAAGTCCAAATTTTGCGAAACAAATTATGGCATCTTACTCAGAAAATGATCTACATTTTCTTATATAAAAATAATTAGATTACGAAAATATTTTATTTCCATCAAAATTTTAAATTAAAAATCTCATAATCGCAAAACTTATATATTTATCGACGAAATTGCCCCTCTTTCTATGTTTAAATAGATGCATCTCAAATATCTAATTTCCATTGCTAAAATTTTATTGTTCATTTTCATGAAAAATTTAGTTAATTACATTATTTAAATCATTAAAATTTTCGGATCGTTACACCCAGTTTGGGAAAAAAATTGAGGACATGTACCAATCCCCTAGGTGAAGGGATAGGTACCGATCCCCTGCCTGAGCGAGCACTAATCCGTACTTAGAATATTCTGGAGATCCTATCTTTTGGTCTCGATTGATCATCGCTACATATCATTGGCGCACTTGATTTTTAGACTTCACTATTATCTCTCTTGGTAATGTATTTGTTAATCATATGTCTATTGGTTTAAATCCGCCTATCTACTGCCTTGGAACAAGGTGGGTTAACACTTTGTCCCCTAAAACATACCTTGTGACGGGAAGGTGTGTTTTGAATTGCCATAAATCAAAATTACAAAATTTATAACCCATTGAAAACCGTATTTTCCAATCCATAATCCAATCCAAATCCACGGTCTCTCCGAATTGTTTTATCCGAGTCTGAATCCATCTAAGCCAAATCCATTGTTGTTCGAAACTGATATCCAAATCCATGACCTCCTTAGTTCATTATACTATTCCAAATCCTCGATCTTATGGATCATTGCTGAGTAAAATCCATATTCGATGACCCAAGTATGCCGATCCATCGCATTTGAGCGAAGCGACCTACCCTTACCAGGCATTGTCCATACCTGACGAACCTTATTCTCTCTGGATCCTTTCCAAGCACAATCCATACTCGACGACCCAAGTAGGTCGATCCATCACATTTGAGCGAAGCAACCTACCCCTTACGAAGCAAAGTTCATACCTGAGGACCTTGATCTCTCTAGATCCTTACCGAGAACAATCTACACTCGACGACCTAGGCAGGTCAATCCATCGCTTTCGGGCAGAGCGACCTATCTCTTATCAGGCATAGTCCATACTTAACGACCTTGATCTCTCTGGATCCTTGCCGAGCACAATCCATACTCGACGACTTGAGTAAGTCGATCCATCACATTCAAGCGAAGCGATCTACCCCTTGCTATGCATAGTCCATACTTTACGACCTTGTTGGGTTTCATTATTCGACCTGGATTCCCAGTTAAGGACTTAATCCATGATGCACAAGTTTGTTTCATCGTGTTTGGACAACAAAAAGACCCGTACATTGCGATTGTTATCCCATCTCTCCAGACAGGACCACAATCGTGGATTGTGTTATTTATTACATCGAACCAAATTTAAGCATTCCTAAGTCTATTTGCCAAAATATAAAATAAGAGTCCGTATAACCAATAAACTAGAGTTCTAATAAAAAGGAGAAAAACAAGAGTACGAAGCAAACAAGAAGAAATTTTTTTTACAAACCCGAGCACAACGGTTTATCATCATCTCAAAGCATGCCTAGGGACCATCCTCGATCTCGTACACGTGTAAGTGACTTATCCATCCTCCTGTGGAGTTTGTTACTTATTCAATGCCATCTCGATCAATTAATGACAAGTTGATGATGATGCCTTGATCCAGTACCATTTTCATTCGAGGTGAATAGTGGCTGCTCCTGTTCCACAGCCACAGCCTAAGTCCTTAGATATTATTGTAACCGACCATTTCTCACGTGTTCCTCAATGACATCCTTCAAATGTCTGTAGTCATTTGTATTGTGCCTATCTAGCTCATGGAATAGGCAGCGCTTTCCTGATGTTTGTTCATGTTCAGAAGGTTCCCTTTGTGCCGGCCTTCGATACAAAAGGCGTCCTTAAGTAGCCAGATAAATCTGTTCTAGGATTTCATTCAATTCCAAGTAAGAAGAGAATTTGGTTTCTCCCCTCTGTCGCTTCAATCGATCGAAGCTATTGCCCACGTTCCGTTTACCCTTGTCCTTTCCTAAGATTTCATCGGGCAGTTCTCCACACTGTACCATATTAACTTCCATTGCCTCTTTATCAGCTTTCGCATCTTCATGTCACGAAAACCTTTCTGCTTCATGAAAGAATTCACCAAGATCCATCGGTGGATCTCATATCAGTGATATCTCAAAATTAGAATTATCTATAACTCCTTACATTGTCGCCATCAAAACTATCGATGGATCTGGTCGACCCACCGGAACAATTGCCGCATTGCACCTGGTTAAGAAATTCTTGAGTGATTCTCCTACCCACTGCTTTACCAATGTCAATGTGATTACATTCTTAGGTCTTGTAATGTGAACCCAAAATTGCTACATAAATCTTTCGACCAATTCCGTCCATGTGCTAATAGAACCATTCTCCCACTGTCTGAAGGATAACATAGCTACATCTGTTAAGTACATGGGGAAGCATCATGCCAGGACTTCTTCTGAAGTCCCAGTACTTCCATGTGCCTATATGCCTCATCATATGCATACTTAGATCTGACTTTCCTCCATAAGCTTCCGGTGTTGGTAGTTTGAATTCTGGTGGATTCCTAGCATTCCTAAAATTAGGAGCGAATCGTTTTCTGTTTGCATCCTCTAGATCCCCGTTCACTAATCCTCCATGCATAGCTCGCCTGATCATCTCCGTGAACATGTCATTGTCTTCTAGTGGTAGTCTCCTATCATAATGTCCAAGCTGCCCTCCGAATCTACAAGGGAATTTTGGAACATATTCCTCTGGTCGAGCATCCAAATTCCAATTCACACTAAGGTCCACAGGATTAATCGCAGGCCCTCTAGTATCGCGATCTACCAGACCCGCGGGCATGCACCTAACCTTTGGGGATCGGTGTCGATCCCTATGGAGGAATCGATATTGATCCCTCTATGATGGTTGGGGACTGACTTTGGCTACTATGTTCCATTCTTTTGTCCACCGGTCCATTTCCTTGTTCCCGGTTCTGATTTCCAGCGATTCCTGCTGCTTTAATTCCTCGTTCTAAATTATCATTAGCCCCTATTGCTCTATTCTCTTGATTCTGTGCTCCAGCTTATCTAATCTATCGGAGTAAATTATGCATCATCTCCACTTTTCTTTTTAGCAATCGCTTCTCATAGCATTCACCATTATTTCCATCTCCTCCCTAGTGATGTAGGCGGAAATTTCATAAGCTCCAGCTCCTGAGTAAGCCTCCTAACTCCCTTCACGATGGATCTTATATGCCACTTGTCTTCTTGTAGATTTCTTCACCATTGATTTAAATCCAAGCTCTAGGTCTTTCCAAACTTTGAATCCAAATTCCAAATCCATGGGGGCTAGCCTTCTTAGTGAAAGCACCAATATGTTGGCATCAAAATTGGCCACCAACACACAGTTGTATGAAAGCACCAATATCCATTCACAAATCTTAGATAGTGTCTAATGTAAAAAATATAATATAACGAACAAACAAATTAAAAATGAAAGCAGGTAAAAAGAGACAAGATTTATAGTGGTTCGGCTAACTTCGGCCTATGTCCACTTCAGAATAATCCTTTTTATTATATTATAGTTTGTTTACAGTTACAATTCGAAATTCAAGAATCAAATTGGTAGAATGTAGCCTTGGTGGAAGAGAAAGAGAAGTATAAAGAAGATCCTTTTACCGATATTGTGCCTGCTGTATTTATAAGGGAAGACTTGCACGGATTGGGCTGAAATTTCGGGAGATGGTTCGAGAGACCAAGACAAGGTCACCCAAAAATTTCTAGGCCCATCGGGGTCCGTAATAGGAATCGGTACCGACCCTATTAGGGTTTTCAAATAGGCTATAATCCCTATGAGGGGTGCATCATGATGTTACATGCCTGCTCCCCAAATTTGGTGCAATTCTGACTTACAGTTTATGAGATGTTGTATTTTCCATGAAGTAGTGTTGCTTGAATTCTGATTTCTGCCGATCGCTCCAAAGGGAGTTATGTCGGTCCCTTCAACTTCCTTCAATTGGAATGAAACCCATAAGTGGTGTTCCACATGTTGTAGTAAGCTTGTACTTCAAGTTGCATGTCAATTGGATGTGTATATGTTGGGATATTGATCGATATTTATTATAAAGTTGGGTTTAGCCGACCCCTAAGAGAGTGGTGGGTCGATCCCTAATAAGGGATAGAGGCCGATACCTCCAAGTTCCTCCAAATGCCATGCATTCACTAAGGGAGCTCATCTATGTTGTATTATGCTTAGCCTTCAACTTTCATGCCAAATGGATTAGTAGAACTCGAGTTATCAATTAATCTTTGTTGCAATATGTTGTGAAGGCTGATTATAGTCGATCCTTACGGAGGGAAGAGGGTCGATCGCTCCAACTTGCTCTATTTGATATTCGATCCCTGGAGTAGACTCCCTAGGGTCCCCACATCTTGCTTACAAAATTTTATGTGCATTGGACTTATGGATTTTGAGATATTGATCGTTTTCCATTGAATTGGACTTGCTTGGCTGAAATATGTTGATCCCTTTTATGCCAATCCCTTTTTATATGATCCCTTTCTTAGGTGAAGTAATTTGATCTTAACTTGCGCATACAAACTCCAAATGACTTGAGATTTGAAATGTAGCCTCGTGGGGCATTCCTTGTCACTTTATACCAGTCTCACCCAATTTGGGACAATTATAGACGACTTGTACCGATCCCCTAGGGGAAGGATGGGGATTGATCCCCTGCTTGGGCGAGGTGCTAATCCATACTTAGAATAATCTGGAGATTTTGTCTTTTGGTCTCGATCGATTGTCGCTTCCTACCATTGCTTGAATTTGATTTCTAGGCTTTACAATTATCGCTCTTGGCTAATGGCGCTAATAATCGTGAAGTCTGTTGGGTTAAATCTGCCTATCTACTGCCTTGGAAAAAGGTGGGTTAACACATGCTATCACTATGCTTAGTGATGGAAAAATAAAAGGAAAATAGCCTTTAGAGGCAAATGACACAAGATGTAAAGTGGTTCGGCCTGCAACCTACATCCACTATGCAGCTCCCTTACTATTTGGCTCTCTTATAATCACAAGGAATTACCAGAAAATAATAAGAAAAGACGATATGCTTAAGACTATTGAAGCTGGTAATCTTAGGGAGCGGCTGATTTCAAGGTGCTTGCATGGAAGATCTTGGATTCTAATTAACCGGGGTTCCACCACCGGGGGCCCAACCAATAGAGGTCCTGTAACATCACCCACTTGGAGGCCCAAAACTAATTCCTACGGATGCTGTAGTCATCCATAGTTCTTAATCCTTGACGACCAAATACAGTAATGTTAGATACATTGATATAACATAAACACATGGATATGGACAAATTTTAAAATTATTAAACAACTTTCACTATCCATTTCAAAACATTTCCAATTCATTACGTAATCCAAAATTCAAGAACCATATTCAAAGAAAATATAATTATTACAACATAACCCAAAAAAGACATATGAGGAAGCCCCATTGGATGATGAGAGTGTATATGTATCTGGGCAATTAAACAACTTTGCCTTTATAATAAAACACAACAGAATCAAAAAGAAAAGAACTCTTAATAGCTATCTTGTCTCCTGCATGTCTTCATAAGCTTATTCATCTAAAGAGGTACCTGAGAACCTCAACTCTCAAACTAATCAAAGTTAATTGAGCACCCGAGAGTTTAAGGGGAAAACATAAACTTTGAGTCAGACATAAAGCCTGGTATGAATAATAACCTATCATCTCAAACCATATAGATATCTAGTGAGACCATGCCGATTAGCAGAATGGTTTTTCCTCTCACTAGTATCTTATCCAGAACTTTATAATAACCATATACTATTCTCCTACATCGACAGTGGTTAAAACATAGCAATTCAAAATATTTGATGATATGCAAACAAGTAAATCAATTCTGGATTTCCCATCCCTATTCATTTTGACTGTCTGTCTTAGTTATAGTTTCTAGGGTCACTATTAACCTATTAGTTTTCATGGACTTACTAATAACATGTTTAAAGCTTATGGACTATCAGTCCGGTCTCATAGTTTTCATAAGATCATTAGGAACTTATTGGCCCCTGCCAATGGCTTCATTATTTATAGGTTCTTTCTGAAACTATTAGTATCTCCAATAACTTCTCTCATATCATAGTTTTTATGGGTTGACTAAGAACCTATTGACTTCTGTTAATAACTTTATCCGAATATAGTTTTCATAGGTTCTTTACAAACCTATTGGCCGCTGCCAATAACTCTTTCCAAACATAGTTTCATAGGTTTACTGTAAACCTGCCTATTTGACAATTCTTTAATTAGTATTTAGGTATCTTATATTCTGGTCTTCCTGACCTCCTAGATGCAATTCTACTCATTTGGGAGTTAACTCAATTTATATTAACTACTTGGTCAACCTAACTTGTTATTCTGCCCTTTCTCCCCAAAATATGGTTATGTTTTCATTTTACAATGAATATGCATATTAGAAGAAGCAAACATAAAAACATAATAATGCCAACAGCTATGTTTAATATCCTTGAAATCATTTTCATATGAAACTTGGTTAATCCCTTTAACCTATTACTTTATCAAGGAAAACTTCTTCAAAAAATCCATACTTAAAAGCCATTTCAAAACTCCTTTATTTTGCCATGGTTTTTCTTTAAAAATGAGATTGGGTTCTTTGTTTTGAAAACTAAGGCTTTCGAAACCTTAGGCCTTTACTTTCGAAACCTTAAAAAGCCTCCTTTGAAAGCATTCAAATATTCCTTTCAAAACACTAAGCATATGCCTTTTGAAATACTTTAAAACATCTCTTTTAGAACCATCAAAACATACCTTTCGGAAGTATTAAAGCATCACTTATTAACTCATAGAAGCATAGCTTTGAAACCATTTGAAAGTACCCCTTTTGAAACCATTCGAAAGTACCCATTTCGAAACCATTTGAAAGTACCCCTTTTGAAACCATTGGGTTTATTTTTAAAAATATCTTTTGAGTCAAAGTGAATATAAACGAAAGTACCCCTTTCAAAATCATTAACCTTCAAGTAAAAATGATGGGGGAAAACTGATGGCTTCAAAACCATCCTTTGAAAGCATTAATCATTTTAGTAAAAAAAATTGAAAGGATATCTACAAAACCCCTTTCGAAGCGTTTATGTGGCTACTAGAGCCCTTTTGAAAGCTTTAGGAAGTGGCTTATTATATTTATAAACAAAGGCTACCTTTCGAACTCATTGATGACTTCAATCTCTTCGAAAGGCATAAAGACGGCAGCAGGGTTTCGACTGGGTTCAAACTACTCTTTCGAAAGCATTGATTTAAAAACAAGGCAACTCATTCGAAAGCTACCCTTTTGAAACAAAGAGGTGGCAACTTCTTCGAAAGCTATATTAAACCCTTTCGAAAAAACTCTTTTGAAAATAAGGCAAGTGGCATTTCTTTCGATAGTAAACAAAGGCTTCGACCCCTTCGAAAGCTAGGTTTCGACTCCATACCTAACTCTATTTTCCAATGCACTACTTAACAACACATTGATACCTTGTGTATTAGTTTTGACTTAGTTGAGGCAGAAGTATAGGGTCGAAAGGTAGCTACTGAAAGTGGCGAAAGGGTAAACTTATGCAAAGCTGTTTTAATTGCCTTTTTAAGTAATACCTTTCAACTAACTTGCCTATTTGTAGAAATATGATTGGTTGCCATAAATTTTATCAAAATCTTTTCTTAAATACTATCTAGTTATTTTAGAAATTAGTTAAAATAATTAGCAAAGAAGCTATTCCCTTAAGAAAAACAATTTAGACATATAAGTCCACCAACTAAATAAATTTAATTTTCATAGTAAATTACTTAGAAAAAATCCACAAAAATTATAGAAATTCACTTTTATAGGTGATCTAACATATATAAATTTTGGACGCAAATTCATTTATATAATTACCGAAATTAATTTTTAAACCTAATTATTCATATTCTCCTTTGAAAATTCATAATAAATTATCCATAGCTTGGAAAAATTATAAAAATTAAAACCCATCTCCAAAATAATGTTTAACACAACATATAAATTCTCATAGCATTCAAAATTCAGCAAATACGATTTTTACCTAAAACTGAATTAAATATTTATAAAAAAAAATCTTGTTTGATTCAATCATATCATAAAATCCATGCATATCATCATTAAAAATCATCATAAGTTTTTGACATAAAACCCAAAATCATAGGCTCTTTAAAACAAAAATAAAGATGGTTTTGGTTATTACTCACCTTGATTAAGAGAAGGAACTTGAGATTTGATCTTTGATTAATTCCCCTTGCTTGACTGCTTAGCTTTAGATGGATTTTCCCCCTTTTTCTTCCCTGGGTTATGGCTGGCTTGCTTTCTCTTTGATTTACGTTTTTAAGTTTTGAAAAGTGCCAAGAAATGAAAACGAGATTTTAAGGGTAATGAGATTATAGGTGTGGCTATTACCCATAATGCCTTTGTTTTATTCTCTTATTAAATATCTAATAAATCATTTCCATAAACTCATTCTTTATGTTTATTTAAGCACGGCCTCTACTTAGGTTTTCAAATCTCAATTCCTTTATCACACCAATACTTACATTATTCTATTTAATTTGTCTAAATAAATCTCCTAAATAATGTTATTAAAAATTAGGAGTGTTATAGGTCCTCACCACGGAGGCCTCAACCAATAGGGGTCTCTTCCATCGAAGGCTCAACCAACCCCTTGGAAAGGGTCATGCTTGGGTTCTTATCTCACTTGAACTGATGCTTGGATGGTTAAGACATCCTACAAAACATAAATAAAGCGTGCCTAGCCATTTCTCTGGTCGAATAGAGTTGATGAGAGACAACAGATGAAAGAAAGGAATGTGTAACATAGATGAAGGCTAATAGAACTGTAACACCTTGTTAAAATTAATAGAAAATTAACTAATAAGAAAAGAATTAATTAATTAACAATAAGGCCAAAAATGGAAATTTTATAAAATTAAGAATTTGACCATGGAAATTATGTTGTTGCATTCATGGTGATTTTCTTACCAATTTCCAAATATAATGTTTTAGAAACGGAGCCCAAATGATAAAGTAATGGGCGTTCAAAGTTTTTGGATTCAATATAATTTGAATACAAATAAATAACTAATTCTTAAATTTGAAATTCAAAAATTAACAGTAATTAAATTGGTGGTTAAGTAATCGTTAAAATGAACGTTAATATTAAATGTTAATGAAGGAATGAAATAAATTCACAACTGCAATTAACTAAATGGTTTCAAAAATAGATGAACCGATCGGCTGCTAGTGGTCAACTGCCTTGAGTAGGTCGGTTGATTGGTGAAAGGTTTTGGCGGCTAGGGTTCTTGTATTTTGAACATCCTAATTTTTATTATTTTAAACCCACTTAAATCCGACGATTCTGGTACTTTCTAACCACTATAAATAAGTGCATAGCCCCGTCACTTTTATTCATAAATTATCTTGCAAACTAAATGAAGCTCTTCCAGTTTCTTTTTTCTTTAAGATTCAGAAATTCTCTAGGTTTTCGGGTAAGGAATTTTAGATTTTAATATTCAATTTTTAATTCTTTTCTCATCCAATCTCAGAAATTTTGAATCTAACCTATATACAACCCACATGTTGTATATTTCTAGAGGAAGATATCTGGAAAGAGATTTAAATGGGTGTAAACAAGTCTAAAAGGAAGAGCTACAAACCTTTTTGAGAGTGGAAATCTTAGTCTTTCCTATTTTAGTAATTGTATATTATAACTTGGATTTGACATATGCCTTTGGGGAATTTTGTTTACGCAAACATTACACTTAAACCCCAAAATTTCCTTGAAGTGAAATGTCAATTCTTAAGTTAGAATCTCAATTATTCTATATTAAAGTAATGAAATTGTGCAAGTATTGCAATTTTAATGTTTTACATTCTATTTCACTTCTTATCTTATTCTTTGGATCTGATTAAGGGATTTAAAAAGAATGAATTAGAAAATGGTGTGTAAGGTACATATTCTTTTATTCCTAGTTTCACCGCCTATTTCCACAATTTAAATAGAAATTCTCCTTTTCAACTTTATACAGAGAAGCTGAATAGAGCGTAAAAGTAATTGAATCATAAGTTCCCATCAATATTGATTCTTTTATTTCAGTATAAAATAAATTGGGTATGGATTGTATTTTATACAAATATGTTGATTAACCTATGGGTATTAGATATATGGTATACTTGTTGATCTGGTATTGGACTTGTATAAACTTGAAGTTTAAACATTTAAACGATAGTTTAGGGCGCAATCTTCGCATTTCTAGAAATATTTAGGGCGCGTATCTTTGTGTATGTGTGTACGTATGTATGTATTAGCAAAATTTAAGTATAATTATAACTTATTAATTACACAGATAATAGTATATTAATTATCCTTATATCCCCCTTATAAAAGAAGTTAATTTGTAAAGGCAAAATAAGAAATTTCTTACAAGGCCTTGATATGTAATGCAGTGAGATATGTGATACTATGTTAAGAGAGTGTTATAGATTATGACTAAGTTATAGGTATGCAAGGTTGGTCAAAAGTACATAGAATTTTGCCAGCTAATCTGGCTAGTAGCAATGTGACTTTGGGGATGACATGAGACATCACCTATAATAAGTAATCACGAAGGATGCATGGCTAGTCCTAAATTTTATAGGGTAAATACGCCCAGTTAATCTGACTAGTAGTACCTACGAGTAGTCGAACTAATGTGAGATGTCATGGTTAGCTTACGGGTCATAATACGAAAGAATCTACTTTAGGGTTGAAGGTACTAAGTGGCTGGTTGAGGGCCCATCTCTTCCTTATGAAAGAAGTATTAATTGGTCAGTGTTGGGCACGGTAGAGGATATCTCGGGGAGAGCCCACTTCAGATTTGAAGTAGCAAGTGGCCTGAAAATATTCAGTGTAATGTTAGCTAGAGAGTGTAGGAGAAGAGTCCACCTTGGGATAGGTATTAAATGACAGGGAACTTCCTTGAATGAGGTATCAAATGGTCAGAGTCCACCTTGTTTCCATTATAAAGATATTAAGTGACTTGGGTGCTACCTCTTACATTGTTAGGACATTATTGACGATAAATGTGGGTTATTTAGTTGAAAGTGTAAATGGTTATGGAATTGCTGGGAAAGCCTTATGGCTTATTGTCGAAATGCTTATAATATGTTTAAGATATGCAAGACATATTCTTATTTAAAATATATTTTCTCAGTACTATTGTAGAAAAACTTGAGATTTTATTCACCAGACATTGTTGTTCTGACTCCCTCCTCGTTATGATATATGTTAGAGATGTTGATATAGGATTTTAGAGTTAATGGCAAAGACGCGGACTTATGCCAAGTATTATTTATCTACTTGTTTTAATGTACCCATTAAATGATGATATAACTTTGGAATATTGTACCGTGGATAATTGACAATTGTTTATAGTATTGTGTAATGTTTCTTATGACATTTGAATTTTAGATAAAATGGGTAATGTTCTATTATTATATTTTATCATTTCGCCGTGAGTTTCTGAATGTGTACATAAATAGCTCTATGTACTATTCATTATACCAACCAACATCCAACTTTGGAATGAGTCTAAGCTTCAATGGGACTTTTCTAAATTGGAATGAGTGGCGTACTTGTTATTTTTGAAAGTATTTTTCAAAAGTCCTACTATGTATATATATACACTTATTTAAACATACACAAACACACGAAGCAATTCTTGTTTCGGTAAATAATATTATCATAGGAAATGTAGATGGAAAGGATTGCAACTCCAAAATTAATAGGGATTCGTAAAAAGGATATTAATGTATTAATAAAACTGATTAAAGAGATTATTAGAGTAATTATGGATAGATAAGGATGGAATAATAAATAAAATTAGAACGAATAAATAAATGTCCTTAAAAATTATCCGTTAGAGTGGTAATAAAGTATTGTGGACAATTGACATTTATAGAAATATCAAATAAACATGTTAGGCAGTAATTAAAAATTATATGGCAGTATAATCGTCATTATGGCAAATTATATAGCCTAAATTATATTGTTTAAGTTTAGTGAGCCTAGCCCAATACATAAAAATAGGTGGGAGGTAAGAATCTATGTATTGTAAACATCTAGAAACAAGGAATGATAAGAGTAAAGCAAGACGTAATGGAGCATATTCCCACAAGAAGTTTCACAATAATCACCATAAAAATATAACCGGATTTTTGTAAAGATTGAGGTAAGGAAGAAAAAAGTTCAAAGGAAAGGACATTTAAAGTCGATTTCTAAATTCAATCCATGGGAAAGAATTTGATAAAAGGATTTTGGAAAATTCGTTAAAAAGTTTTGAATAAGTTTTTCAAATGATTAATTGGGAGGTTGTTGTTTTGAAAAAGTAAGGAAATTTGGAAATTCATAATTTAAATATTTATTGAGCCAGAAGTTTCCGATTAAAAGGTTTTCGGTAAAAACGATTTTTCATTTTTAAAAACTAGTTTAAAATTGGTTAAGTTAAAAAGTTTTCAATTTTTGGGAAAGGGATTCTTCACTTTTAAAATAACGTAAAATAGAGCATAGGTTGGACATGATTATTTTTTCTTTCTATTTCATAAATTTGGAAGTTCCATTTTTTTTAAATTCTTTATAAAATGAGGAATAAATGGAAACTGAACGTGTAACGACTAAAAAATTTTAACGATTTTTATAATGCAATTAACAAATTTTTCGTGAAAAATAAACAATAAAACTTTGAAATGAAAATTCAATATTCGGAATACGTCTATTTAAACAGATAAAATGGTAAATTTCCGTTGGAAAATACGAAAGTTATTTTTATTATGTAATTTTCAATTTCAATTTAAATCGGTTAAAATGGATGGAGATTAAATTTTTTTGAAATCTAAATATTTTTATGTAATAAAAATATAAATCATTTTCTGAGTGAGATGTCATATTTCGTTTTGTAAAATTTGAACAGCTTTAGCCCCGTTTATCTTTTTTTAGGTAAGTTAACAGCATTATGGCAGCGAATATCGACTTTTAATAGGTTTGTCGTGTCGCTGATATCTGTGCACCAGTTTGTTCATCTCGTCGTGATAATCTCCGCAGTTTATTCATTTGTGCACTTTGGTGTCCGATACGTGGCAAAACAATTAGCTATATTGGTACCATTTTTTGAACCTGTTGCTTTTCCATGTGTCTTTAATGGTTGAAAACAGTCATTGCTTTGATTGTTCCATAAATTTAATACTGACTTTTGTACTTCCCATCGTTGAATTTTATTAGCTAGTTGGTTCATTTGTTTCATTTTCATCCTCTTTCCATATTTTTCGTTCTGTGCCTTTATCAAAAAATAAAATTTATAATGTAGCACATATAGTTGCGTAGCCATCACCATTCTCCCTTGCTTGACCTTCGTTCGCCCACCACTGAAACCACCACTTCTCCTCCATTATTCGCCCATACTTCCTCCATTGATCTTTCCCTTTGATCGCCTGTACCTTCGCCCTCCCATCTCCTAACAGCAGCCTAATCTTTGAGAGGAAAAAAACATATATATGTTGAAACTCATTCACCTGAGAACATGCAGCCATCCTCCCCTCCGACTACCACATCTCTGACTCCGCTCAAACCACTGCCCTCCTCCTTCTTCACACCTATGCTCACAACAGCCATACTAGTTCCACTCTTTTCCTCTCTCCATCATTCCTTTTCTCTCCTCCCATAGCCTTCCCAGTTAGCCATGTCGTACCGACCATCTCCCAACCCCATCATCTCCTCTGGTAGTTACTTCCTCCGCCTTGTTTCCCGCCGACAGCCCGTATACCCAAGAGCAGCTCCACTACAAAATCCCCGCCATCGAGTCCCTCTCCATCGTCAGCCGCTCTAGCCATGCAAACACTCCGCTAAACACACCAACCCTTGACTTCCTTTCTTCCAGTTGCCTTTATAAAAAAATGCAGATGCGCCTTGTTCCCTTTCCATCATCAATTGCCACATCTTTCCTCCATGCGTCTCTGCCTTCATATTTTTTTAAAAAAAGCATACATACGGTTGCCTTGACCTGCTCATTTTTCCAACCGAACCCCTCCATTTCTCTACCCTTTCATCCCCTAGCCACTAGCAGAAGCCTTCCCTATGACTTGCTTCGCTCCGCCCCTTTGCCTTTGCCAATCCACCCTCACAGTCAGCTTGAATCCGGCTCGTCATCTTGCTTTTGAGAAGTGAAGTATATATACTACATACATTGATGGGATCTCGCTTGATCATTGCTTTGAAACTAGCATCGCATGTGTATCTCCCTTCTTCTTTTTTAGTTTTGTTCGACTGTATTTATAAAAAAATAAAAATAAATATAGTATATAGAGGTTAAAGGTATATTTCATTTATATATATTATGATTAACTGGTCACTTTGTTTTTATATCTTGTTGTTACCATTTTTTCTTATATATATAAAATATTTGATATTTGACCATATATATATATATTAAATTTGATAACTATTATTTGTCCACCTGGTTGTTTATAAATATAAATATATAATAATCACTGAAGCTTTCTATATTACTTTGGGTTCCAAAGTGTATATGTTAGTATGTATGTGTATATATATGTATATAAATATATATGGGCTTGGTTTTTAAATATAAAATAAGAATTTTATTTGAGTTTTAAATATATACATGTCGATGTGTTTTATTAGATGTACATATAGATAGTATATGTTTAAAAAGTATATATGTATATATATACATTTAAATGTTTTGTTATAGATTTTGTTGATTAAATATATTATGATTAAATTTATATTTGAGAATTTTGAAAGGAAAATATGTGATTTTAATAAATATTGATTTTCAATATAACATGAAGATGTTTTATTTTGATATGAGTTTCATATTGAATGTTGATCTTAAAACATAACTTATATAGATATATATATTTCATACAAATATGTATATATTTTTTGTTTCCCATTGAATTCAGATGGTTCGCTTGCTCGCTTCGTCGCTGTCTAGTTTGTTGTTTTGTTCGTCGCTGTCTGGAAATCTCCGTAGCATTTGCCTTTTGATTTGCTTATGTCCGTATCTGTGTACCTGTCTGTGTCACTATCTTCGTCATCGTTGTTCTCTAGCCTCGAAAGGTGAGCAATCATTCACGATTAACATTCTTATGTTTAGTAAAATTAATTCACATGAAATGACGATTGAAATATGCTGTTAAATTTGAATTGTTAAGTTATCTAATTGTTAAATATGATATGCTGTTATCTGCATCTGTTTACCTATGACATATGAAACCATAACCTATTGCATATATTATATTTAATTCGTTATTGGTTTTATATGCCTGTTATTGATATGTAATATTATTATCATATTTGTTCCCACTCTACAAGTTCCTTGTTAGTTTAGAATTCCCTATGGGTAGAAATGATACGTACCCGAACGTTTTCATAGATTAAGGGAAAATCGTTATGGGTTGAAATGATAAACCCAAGCGATTTTCATTGAATTCAAATTTGGAATTGCGGGGTTGAAATGATATATACCCATAAATATTTAATATGCAGATTGAAATGATAAATATTCGTATCACTTGACTATAGGATAGGAAATTATATACGGACACCGCTGGTCTATATTGAAAATGACGTTCAAAGTTTGAAAGGAAATATATGGGTTTTAATAAACATTGATTTTTAAAATATAATATATAAATGCTATTTTTATATGTGTATAAAATTTAGATTTTAAAATAATTTATTTTTCAAATTTTAATTTATAAGTTAATTTTGAAAAACATAAATTTTAATATTTTACTTATAATTTTTTTAGAAAATTATATAAAATAATATTTAACATAAAAAATTAATAGTAAGAATTAATTTAATAAAATTTAATTTAATTCGTTTATAATATGTTTAAGTATTTATTTAAATTTATATTAATATTTTAAAAGTAGATTTTTTATAACTTTAGTAATAGAGGTTTGGAAGATAAATTAATGTTGACTTGGAATTTTAGTTGGTTAATAATTGAATTTAAATAAGAATTGATTTGAACTTATCGATTTTGAGATTTTGAAAGATATGATTTATAACTTGTTTGATAAAAAGTAAATGAATGAATATTCTCAATTTTAAATAAAACTGAGATTGAGTATTTAATATTGAATTAAATTTATAATTAAGATTTTATTTAATTTTTATTAGAATGATTAAGAGAATATTTTGCAATTGAATAAAATTAAAGTTAAATGTTGAAATATAAATGAAACTTATATTGTAATGTTGAATATTTAAACTTCGAATCTCATTGGAACCGAAGTGATAGTGATAGTTCAAATCTAGGTTTGAGATCGATATAAATTGAAATGATTTATTGAGAATTTGTATTGAATCTTTGACCTTTTAAATTGAAATTGTTAAACTAGAATTGATTTAAATTAAATTTGAAATTTATGTTGATTTGAATCGATTTGTGAAATTGGAGGAAACTAAATTTATTACATAAAAGTATTTTTAATATATATAAACTATTTTAATATATGAACTATTTTAATCTATAACCTATTTTAAATATAAATTATTTTTAATTTACAACTATTTCAAAATATATATGAAAACTATTTTTAATGTTTAAACTATGTAAGTTGGAACTGTTATGATTTAGATTAAATGGATTTAAATGTGAATACTATAATATGATTTCAGAAGTGAATAGGATTTCGAAAATGATATAATTTTGAAATAAGTATGATATTTAATATGAAGTATGAACTGTTTGAAATTATAAATGACCACGGTGTGAAATAAGCATTTGGTTGTTAAAGAGATCGGAATCGGATATTGTCACACTCTCTGCCAATTTCGAAAACCACTTTAACAACTGTGTACGTGGTGGAGATTCCAGAAATGAAGTAGGAAGGTTTGATGATGATTCTATTTGAGGTATTTACGTAGCCCCGACCCCCGTAAGTCATCTTAGATGTGACTAAAACAGGAGCCATGCCGGGCCAAGTGAGGTCGCACCTTCGATCGGGAACATTTCTTCAATACCATTCTATCACTTTGTGATTTGATTGGGTGCACATTTGATTTGGGAGTGTGTCTCGAGGTGGGTGGTAGTAGCTGCTATGCGTTACCACTAGTCCGGATCCGCAAACGGTATATCTACCCTGGCATTGCCTTGCGGGCCATGTTCACATACCCTATCGTGCCATCCACGAATTTGTTTTGTACCGTACCTATGTGGTGTCCTCTGGGTAAACCACTGGTTTGGCGGAGCTTACGACATTGTATAGACTACGGGAATATATAAAATGTGTTAAGGGGGATATGGGTAACGCCTTAACGCTATTTTAATAGTTTACTTTACTATAGACATTATTTATGTAGCGTATATTACTACATTTTAGATAGTTCCATTGATCCTTAGAGGATGGAAATCCCAAACATCCTTTAAGTTATTTTGTATTTCATTTGATATTTCACTTGAGTTGAATATACTTGTACAAGAATGTTAATCCTAACTCGAGTGTTTTGTGTTTTCCTTTATGCTCAGGTCAGATTGTGTGACACATCATTTGATACTCACCTTTGGAGTTTGGAGCTTTGCTTGAAGATCTATCTTATATCTAATCATCTTTCAGTTGTTTTCGGTTATTTCTATTTAGTCTTATCGGTTACTTTTTTATTTGAGACTACTCTGTATTTGAGATTTATGTTGTATTTTGTTTTAAACTCTGATGTTTATGTAGTAGCTTCATGAGCTACTATTTATCTATTCCGCTACTTATTGTTGTAACACTCTGTGTTTGTGATTTTGTGATTGATTTATTTACTGTATATGTTAAGTTTTGCAAAATATAAATTAACAATCGGTTGTTTTAAGCAATTCAAGTCTGACATGTGTGGATGCAAATGGTTCGTAATAGCGGGTCGTTACAGTTGGTATTAGAGTCAGGTTTAGGCAAAACTTAACATATGAAGTAGAAAATTCATTAGAGATGGGCTACTGATACACTAAAATGAGTAGAATCAATTATAGAATCATATTCGTTCGAGTTTCGAATTCTTCATTATGGTCCCCTAGATTAAAATTTCTTTTGAATTTTGGAACTTTTCCTTTGTTCTGAAATACATTCTAGCCTTTCTTGTTCTTCCTAATACTAGAGCTTCCCATAGCTCTATTTCTGTTGATCTCTGTAATAAATTTGAGTACATCTTGCCACCTCTATTGGCAACTTCATCTTTTCGTGTGAGAAATCCCATCGGCGATCCCGCCAGCCTTAGTATGATATGTATAAGGGAAAACTCCTTTACAATAGGCATTGATCTACCGAAGATTTCTCTATCCTCAGTTTTGATGTACTATTTCTTGCAAAGCCCTAATCATTCTCTAGTTGACAATGGGAAATTTTCTTGTGATTTAATGCCTTATGATTATGCATCTTTTCGCTTGATTCTCAGCCTAGTGATCTTGACCCCACCTGATAGTCAATGATTATCGTGATGTTTTGGTGAAGTCACATCCTCTACCTCTCAGTCGGGAAATTGAATTCCGCGTCGTTCTTATTCCAGGAGCTCGATCTGTTGTCCTTCCTCCCGGAGAATGGTTTCTATGAATGATTAGTCGTGCCCTTTGGATTAACCAATGCTCCTACCTTGTTTGTCAATCTCATGAATCGGATATTCAACGAAGTTTTCAAAAAGTTTGTTCCCGTTTTCCTTGACGATATTCTCGCCTTTTCTAAGTCTCGGTTAACCTGGTTTAGGTAGCCACGATTTATATAAGTCTATCCAGCTTTCTTCTTTTGTAATTTGGTATCTTATCTTCCTTCGACGCTATCATCTTAGTTAGAATTCTCTTCGATTAGGGTTCCTCTAAATTTGAATCTCATCCTTGTTCTAAAATCCGTTCTTGAATCATCCTGTGAGGGAGTGTATTTGTAATTGATATAAAATATTTTTATTTTGTGTTTTTTGAACTGTTAAGTTTGAATTTTGGGTTTCGATCGATTCGTCTGGCCAACGCTATCGATAGGAATTCCAAAATACTTGAATAGAGTAAACTGATACAGAATTGTTTTTAAAATTGGTTAATGAAATAAATTTTGTATGATTATATTTATATATAAAGTGTAATTTTTTGAAATTAGATAGTTAAGTGAATTGGTTTTAGAAATGATAATGCTAGATTATCATTTATTGTCTTATTAACATTCCTAAACTAATAACTTTTGTTGTAGATTATAAGGAGAAGTAATTTTATAAATATGGTCTAGAGATCTGATTTGCAAAATGAAATGAATTTAAATTAAGAATTTGGGAATTTGATTTCTAGTGATTTTCTAAATTTGATTTCCAAAATATATTATTTGAAATTATCTTTGATGGAAATTGTTTTCAAAGAATTTTAAAAGTCAGTACTCTCCTCTTTTATCGCTGGAAAATAATTTCGATGATGACTACAGCATCATCGACATTTATTTTCGAGTCTCAAAGTGGAGAGACCAATTAGTAGCTTTGCTACACTTTTGTTTTGGAAAATGGATTTGGTTTATATTTCTTGAATATGATTTGACGTATAAAATATATATATGTATATATTTATTTTGTAATGGTTTTAAGTGAAACTGGAAATTTAACTCTCAAGTTTTATGTTAAGAAATAGTTTTCAATTATTGAAATGAAGCAATATTTGGAATAATTGGGGTGTTTAAAGTGAAATCAATATTACTTGAAATAACTAAATTTGGATAAAATTTAATTTGTAAAATACTCAATTGCATTCTAAAAAACATATATAACTTACCTGTGTTATTCAAGAAGGTTAAAATGTTATGTAAATATGTAATTAAAGGTTATATAGGGAACTTAATTCTGCTTAATAGAGATGTTGTAATTAAAAGGTAAATTTGTATAATGTTTAATTACACTCAAAAACATTAATATAACTTGCCTAGTAGAAGTTAAGATGTAATGTGAATATGTAGTTGAATAATATACAATAAAAATGTAAGTACTAAGATGTCCAAAATAAAATATTGTTAGAGAAATTTATAAATAGATGATTTTGCAGTTGATATAAATGTTTAAACACTTAATCTATATTACAAAATAAGTTAAGTAAAATAAATTGAATAATAAAGAGAAAATGTTATTTAGTAAATGAATATGAACTTAAGCATAGTTGAAATTGAGTTATAAGTGGAATCAACTTAACTGAAGGTAAAATGGATAATATAAATGAGTTAAATAAAATAAATTTTGTTTAGAAAGAAAATTTGTAACAAATTTTAATAAATTGAAAACAAATCAATTGAACGAAAAATACATTGAATTGAAATCAACAAAATATGAATATAATAACCACTTATTGATTAAATAAAATGGACTGAACCCAAACTTGTTGAATATTAATCAATTTAAAACAAATGGAATTTATATGGTTTTGAATTTATTGTTGTATCTAATAATACTATCTTTCCTTTCTATCTTCTATTCTCCTATCTCGTTCCTTTTCGGGGTTTTCGGGGACGAAAAGTTTTGAGTGGGGAGAGTGTAACGACCCGAAAATTTTAATGATTTTTATAACGCAATTAACTAAACTTTTCGTGAAAAATAAACAAGAAAACTTTGAAATGAAAAGTTGATATATGGAATACGTCTATTTAAACATATAAAATGGTAAATTTTCAATGGAAAATACGAAAGTTTTATTGTGTAATTTTCAATTTCAATTTAAATCTGTTAAAATGGATGGAAATTAAATGTTTTCGAAATCTGAATATTTTTATATAATAAAAATATAAATCATTTCCTGACTGGGACGTCAAATATCATTTTGCAAAATTTGAACAGCTCTAGCTCCGTTTATCTTATTTTCGGTAAGTTAACGACATTTTGGCAGCGAATATCGACTTTTGATAGGATTGTCGTATCGCTGATATCTGTGCACCAGTTTGTTTGTTTCGTCGTGAGGATCTCCATGGTTTATATTCATACATGCACTTTGGTGTTCGGTACGTGGCGAAACTATTAGCTATGTCGGTGCCCATTTTTTGAAACTATTGCTTTTCCGTGTGCCTTTTCATATATTTAACGGCTGAAAACAAACAGTCATTGCTTTGATTGTTCCTTGAATTTAATATTGACTTTTATACTTCCCATCGTTGAATTTTATAAGCTGGTTGGTTCATTCGTTTAATTTTCATCCTCTTTCCATATTTTTCGCTCTATGCCTTTATAAAAAAAATTATATTTATAATACCGTAGCTCATATAGTTTCGTTAGGCCTGTCAATGGATACCCGAAAAATCCAAATTCCATCCGAATCCATATCCGAAAAAATGGATATTATCCGATATCCGAAAAAGGGATGCGGATATCCAATATCCGGAAAGAAAATTGGATGCGGATATGGGCATATTCGAATCCGAAAAACATCCGCCCGGTCCGAAATTTTATGTGTGTTGTCATTATGTATGTTTCTATTTTATCATTTGAATTGCTGTAATATCATGTAAACTTATTTGATATTATGTGTATTGCCATTTTGTCATTTGAAAAACTAATTAGTATTATAGTGTGTGTATTGTCATTTGAGAAAGTGATTGTTTTAGTTCAAAAATATTAGTATAATAAAAATATTATTTAATTTTGGATGCGGAAATTTCGGATATTTTCAAATATCTGAAAATATCCGCTTTTTATTTTCAGATGTGGATATTTTCGGATATCCGAAAAATATTCGTGGGTGCGGATACAGATGTTTATTCTCAGATATCCGGGGATATCTGATCCGAATTCGGATGCAGATTTATATTTTCGAATGCGGATGCGAATACAGCCATATCCACATCCGTTTGCATATGTTGAAGCCCTAAGTTGCGTAGCCATCACCATTCTCCCTTGCTTGACCTTCGTCCGCTCACCGCCGAAACCACCACTTCTCCACCCCTATCCGCCCATGCTTCCTCCATTCATCTTTCCGTTCGACCGCCTGTACCTCCACCCTCCCATCTCCTAACAACAACCTAATTTTTGAGAGGAAAAAGACGTATATAAGTTTCGCCTGAGAACATGCGGCTATCCTTTTCTCTGACCACCACATCTCAGACTCCGCTCAGACCACTGCCCTCTGCCTTCCACACACCGTATCCCATGTGCACAATATCCACACTAACCCCACTCTTTTCCTTTCTCCACCATTCCTTTTCTCTCTGCCCGTAGCCTTCCCAGTCAGCCATGCCGTAGCGACCATCTCCCAAACCCATCACCTCCTCTGGCAGTTACTTCCTCCGCCTTGTTTCCCACCGACAGCCTATATACCCAAGAGTAGCTCCACTGCAAACTCCCCGCCATCGAGTCCCTCCCCATTTTTAGCTACTCCAGCTATGCGAACACACTGCTAAACACACCGACCCCCGACTTCCTTTCTTCCAGTTGCCTTTATAAAAAAATGCAGATGGGCCTTGTTCCCTTCCCATCACCATTTGCTGCACCTTTCCTCCATGTGTCTCTGTCATTGGAACTTTTTTTAAAAGAATATATACGGTTGCCTTGACCTGCTCATTTTTCCAACAGAACCCCACCATTTCTCTGCCCTTTCATCCTCTAGCCACTAGCCAAAGCCTTCCCTATGACTTGCTTCGCTCCGCCCCTTTGCCTTTGCCAATCCACCTTCACAGTCTGCTTGAACCCAGCTCGTCATCTTGCTTCTGAGAAGTAAATTATATATATATTATATATATTAGCTATTCATGGGATCCAGCTCGCTTGATTATTGCTTTGCAACTAGCAGCACGTGCATATCTCCTCTCTTCTTTTTCAGTTTTGTTTGGCTATATTTATAAGAAAAATAATAATAAATACAGTACATAGAGGATAAAGGTATATTTTATTTATATACATTATAATTAGCTGGTTATTTTGTTTTTATATCTTCTTGTTACCCTTTTTTCTTATATATATATATATAATATTTGATAATTGACCATATATATATATATATTACGTTTGATATGTGTTATTTGTCCACCCGGTTGTTTATATATATATAATAATGTAAGCCTATATATATAATAATCACCGAAGCTTTCTATTTTACTATGTGTTCTAAAGTGTATGTATGTATATATATATGTATACAAGTACATATAAATATATATTAGCGTATATATATGTATGTATATAAGTATATATGAGTTTGGTTTTTAAACATATAATAAAAAATTTATTTGAATTTTAAATATATATATATATATATATATATATATATATATATATATGTCGATGTGTTTTATTAGATGTACATATAGATAATATATGTTTAAAAAGTGTATACATATACTTGAATGTTTTGTTATAGATTTTTACTATTAAATATATTATGATTAAATTTATATTTGAGAATTTTGAAAGGAAAATATGTGTATTTTAATAAATATTGATTTTCAATATGATATGAAGATGTTTTATTTTGAATGAGTTTCAAATTGAATATTGATCTTAAAATATTATATATATATATATATATATATATATTTCATACATACATACATACATACATACATACATATATATATATATATATATATATATATATATATATATATATATATTGTTTCCCATCGAAATCAGGCGGTTCGCTTGGTTGCTTCGTCATGTCTAATTTGTTGTTTTGTTCGTCGCTGTCCGGAAATCTCTGCAACTTTTGCGTTTTGATTTGCTTATGTCCCTATCCTCAGGCGTGTCCATGTCACTATCTTCACCATCGTTGTTCTCTAGCCTCGAAAGGTAAGCATTCACTCACGATTAACATTCTTATGTTTAGTAAAATTAATTCACATGAAATGACGATTGAAATATGCTATTAAATTTGAATTGTTAAGTTATTTAATATTTAAATATGATATGATATTATCTGCAGTCATTTGCCTATGACATATGACACCATAACATGTTGTATATATTATATTTAATTCATTACCGATTTTATATGCATGTTGTTGATATGTAATATTAGTATCATATTTGTTCCTACTCTGCAAGTTCCCAGTTAGTTTAGAATTCCATATGGTTTGAAATGATACATACCCGACCAATTTTATAGACCAACGGAAAATCGTTATGGGTTGAAATGATAAACCCAAGCGATTTTCATTGAATTTGAATTTTGGGATTGCGGTGTTGAAATGATATATACCCGTAAATATTTAATTTGCGGATTGAAATGATAAATATCCGTATCACTTGACCATAGGATAGAAAATTATATACGGACACCATTGGTCTATATTTTGAAAATGACTTCCAAAGTTTGAAAGGAAATATATGGGTTTTAATAAATATTGATTTTTAAAATATAATATATAAATGCTATTTTTATATGTGTATAAAATTTAAATTTTAAAATAATTTGTTTTGGAAATTTTAATTTATAAGTTAGTTTTGAAAAATATAAATTTTAAGTTTTTACTTATAATTTTATTTTATTTTAAAAATATATAAAATAAGATTTAATAAAAAAATTAAAAATAAAATTTAATTTAATTGGTTTATAATATGTTTAAGTATTATTTAAATTTATATTAATATTTTAACATAGATTTTTTTATAACTTTAGTAATAGAGGTTGGGAGGATAAATTAATGTTGACTTGGAATTTTAATTGGTTAATAATTGAATTTAAATAAGAATTGATATGAACTTATCGATTTTGAGATTTTGAAAGATATGATTTATAACTTGATTTGATAAAAAGCGATTAAATGAACATTCTCAATTTTAAATAAAATTTAGACTAAATATTTAATATTGAATTAAAGTAATAATTGAGATTTTATTTAATTGTTATTAAAATGATTAAGAGAATATTTTCCAACTTGAATAAAATTAAAGTTAAATGTTGAAATATAAATGAAACTTGTATTGTGAATGTTAAATATTTAGACTTTGAAGCTCATTGGAACTGAAGTTATAGTTCAAAGATGGATTTGAAATCGATATAAATTGAAATGGTTTATTGAGAATTTGTATTGACTCTTTGACCTTTTAAATTAAAATTGTTAAACTGGAATTGATTTAAGTTGAATTTTTGAATTTAAGTTGATTTGAATCGATTTATGAAAATGGAGGAAACTAAGTTTATTATATAAAGTTAATTTAATATATATAAACTATTCTAATATACGAACTATTTTAATCTATAATCTATTTTAAATATAAACTATATAACTATTTAAAAAAAATATAAACTATTTTTAATGTTTAAACTATGTAAGATGGGACTGTTATGATTCAGATTAAATGGATTTAAATGCGAATACTATAATATGATTTCAGAAGTGAATATGATTTCGGAAATGATATAATCTTGAAATAATTATGATATTTAATATGAAGTATGATCTGTTTGAAATTATAAATGACCACAGTGTGAAATAAGTGTTTGGTTGTTAAAGAGGCCATGATCAGATATTGTCATACTCTCTGCCTATTTCAAAAACTACTTTAACAACTGTGTACATGGTGGAGATTCCAAAAATGAAGTAGGATGGTTTGGTGATGATTCTGTCTGAGGTATTTACGTAGCCCCTGACTCCCGTGAGTCGTCCTAGATGTGACTAAAATAGGAGCCATGCCGGGCCAAGTGAGGTTGCACCTCCGATCGGGCATACTTCTTCGGTACCATTCTATTACTTTGTGATTTTATTAGGTGCACCTTTGATTTGGGAGTGTGTATCGAGGTGGGCGGTAGTAGCTGTTATGCGTTACCACTAGTCCGGATCCGCAAACGGTATATCCACCTTGGCATTTCCTCGCGTGCTGTGTTCATATACCCTATCGCGCCTTCCACGAGTTTGTTTTGTACCGTACCTATATGGTGTCATCTAGGTAAACCATTGGTTTGGCGGAGCTTATGGCATTGTATAGACTACGGAATATATAAAATATGTTAAGGGGGACATGGGTAACACCTTAACGCTATTTTAATAGTTTACTTTACTATATACATTATTTATGCAGCGTATATTACTACATAGTAGATAGTTCCAAGGATCCTTAGAGGATGGAAATTGCAAACATCCTATAAGTTATTTTGTATTTCAGTTGACATTTCACTTGAGTTGAATTTACTTGTATAAGAATATTAATCCTGACTCGAATGTTTTGTGTTTTACTTTATGCTTGGGTCAGACCGAGTGACACAACATTTGATACTCGCCTTTGGAGTTTGGAGCTTTGCTTGTAAATCTATCTTATATCTATTCAGCTTTCAGTTGTTTTCGGTTATTTCTGTTCAGTCTTGTCAGTTACTTTTGTATTTGAGACTACTCTGTATTCGAGATTTCTGTTGTATTTTGTTTTAATATATGATGTTTGTATAGTAGCTTCATGAACTACTATTTATCTATTCCACTGCTATTAATGTAATACTCTATGTCAGTGATTATGTGATTGGTTTACTTACTATATATGCTAAGTTTTGCTAAATATAAATTAACAATCGGTTGTTTTTATCAAGTCTGACATGTGTGGATGCGAATGGTTCGAAATAGCGGGTCGTTATAGAACATAGTTAAATTAAGGAATAGAGAATAGAAGGATAAGAATGACTAGGATAAGTGGAACATTCCCATATAAGGAAAAAAACAAAAAAATAACTGCTAAAGTAGTAGCCAAATAGTCAGAAGAAATATAAATAGATGCATTATTAGGAGATTTGGATAGAAATAGTATTAGCAATTTACATAAAACAGAATCAGTAATCTCGTTAGAAATTAATACGCCATAAGTTATCCTTGGCTACTCCACTTTTCATTGTTTAAAGTTACATAAGATGTTTTCAAATTTTTTTTAGCAATTAGATGGAATTAAATGATGATGATTAATAAATGAGTTGGGATAATTTTGTGAATGTTACAAGGAAAAGCATTTATGTAAGGACAGAAAATTATATACACATTGTTTATTTAAAATTTGTTTGAATAAAAATAAAATATAATTGAATTTGAAATTATAATGAAAGATAAATAAATTAGGATTGATAAGAAAAGTATTACGAAAGATTATAGGAGTTTAAATAAGACTTAAACAAAGTTATAAAAAATATTTAGTTAAGTGACAGTATATTTTGAGTAACAAAGAAATAGATATTGATGTATATCTTCGAGATTATATAACAACTTGAAATTAGAAATTTGACATTCATATGAATAGATTGTGGTTTGAAGTCTACTAAAGTAATTGTCTTGTAATTAGAAATATATTTGAAATAATAATTGTCTAATGATGGAAAATCTGTTATTTTAAAATGGCTATTGAAGTTATAATCTTTGTAATAAATTTAAAAAGAGTTAAAATTGAAAAATAATAATAATATATTCTTAAAATGGTAGGCAATGAACTTTTAATGGCCACGATTTGATAAATTAATGGAGCAATAAAGGCGATTACTAATTTAATGTAATAAGTTTATTTGTATAAAAACAATTTATTGAAAATTATTTTGTCTGTTATTAAAATTTAGTTTCATAAAGAATGGTGAAAACCAAACATAACTTTTTGGAGTAGATAAGATCACTACCTCGGTAAGATAGGGTAAATATTTTAGGATATGAATAAAATAGGAATAATATGTACAACCTGATCTGAAAATTTGAAATCAGTCTAAAATATTTATTCATAGAATGTCGGTAAAGTTGTAAAGCTATTCTAGATCTATAACTAGGTTGTAAATTAGGTTGCCCTAGTTGACTTGGAATGTGAATTTCAATATTTTGATTTATTTGGAGCGGGTTTTGTGAAATTTTCATAAATTACCCAATTTCAAAATATGTATAAATGTGCGCTGTTTTGAATTAACTTGGGATATAAAAATAAAAGGGAAATGGGTAAGATATGGATATTCTTTTCTGTAGTTTATACTATCTACTTCAATAAAAGAAAAGAAATAATCTCTTGTAATTTCAAACGAAGCAAAATCTCACTTATGGTTAATTTATGGGAAATTTTAATGGTGATCCTTTTTAGAAGGATAGCTCTTGTAAATTAAAATGTGGAAATGAATGATCTAGTTTGGAAATTAATTAGTAATTGAAAATAAGATATATATGCACACGTATAACCGCGTTTACCGTTCAAAATTAAAAATGTATAAAAGGTGTAATTTACAACGATATTCGTATCAGTTACTTACAGCACAATAATTATAGGACTTTGATTTTTGAGCATTAATTGCAGATTAATGGACAATAAATTTGTAATTAATAGAGAATTAAAAGGTACTAAACAAGGACCGATTAAAGAATTTAATATGGCATTGATGGAGGAATTGAATCGACATAATAGATGGATTTTGAAACAGACAAAAAGTGTAATGGGATTTAAATGAAGATTGATTAAAGATGGTCCAACTTTGATATTGATGATCATATTATATATCTGTGTGTGTGTGTGTGTGTGTATACACAAACACACACACACACACACACACACTTACTAAAGCAATATATGGACCACATTTATCAAAAATCAAGAACGAGAATCAACGAAGATGGAAAATTATGTGGAATGACATACTAGGAATGTTCATCTTAATTTAGTAAGGAGTAATAGTGCCCCATATCATTAACGTCAATTAATGATAAATGGCAACTTCTAGCAAAATTTTCTTTTAGAGTTTTTGGGATTTTTATCGCTAATTGTCTCCCTTTGGTTATTGGAAAAGCGTACGATATGGTATAAAATACGTTCACATTTTATCATTGGGGTGATTTAATAGGTAGGATTAGTCTGCTAGATAAATATGTACATATTGAGAAACATAATAAATAAGAAATTTTCATAGAGACCGATAAACTGTAGGTAAGAGTGGAAGTTAATAAGGAAATTTGATGAGTAACTAGAAATAAAGACTGCTTAATCAACTTTAGGGTTTTAGAAAAAATAAATTTAGCTTGCGAAGTGTCACTATTCGCCCTAGAGGAGATAAGATGAATAGGTATATGAAGAGAATTTTCTATTGGATAGGGATGAAGAAGAAGGTGGAAGAATTTTTCGCTAGGTGTTTGATGTGCCAAAGAGAAAAGGGTAGAATTAATTAAACAACAAATGAAGACTGCATAAGATCATCAGAAATCTTGTGCAGACAAGCGATTAAAAGCATTAGAGTTTGAAATAAGGGACATTGTGTTTGTTAAAGTTTCCCCTATTAGGAAGGTCATGAGATTTGAAAAGCTAGCAACAAAGATTTGTTAGGCCTTTCCTAATTTTAGAAAGAATAGAAAGACTTTCTTATCATATGAAGCTACCGGATAAATTAGCAGGAGTCCATGATGTTTTTATACATTTCACACTTGAGAAAATGCCTTCATAGCATGGCCACAGTGGTATAGCCTGATCAATTAGGGGAAATTGAGATAGAGCCAAAGAATCTCGTGCTACCACACGTAGTGTGGAGCATGGAACTAGAAAGCCTATAACAAAAAAATTAGGTTAATTCGAGTACAATGAAGGGGAAATCCAAATGAAAGCATGAGGACTTCTCATCCTAAGCTTTCCACTGGAAATATTTTCTCTCCAAAATTAGGTTTTGGTGGTATCGTGGTTGCTAGATTGGATGATAGGATATGGTTGTTATACTTTTACTATCACTTTTGCACTCACATAGAAAACTTGTTGCATGTTAGGATGTTTGCGTACATGGCTATATGTCATGACACTTTCATTTATGCTAGAATTGAGTTCACCTATAGTATGTCTGCATACATAATCACATTGCACTTTTTTATTGAGTAGATAGTTGTGTTGATAACATGGTTGTATAACACGGATTCTTAGTGCACATTACATTATCCGTCCCTTAAGGGAATTCGAGGATGAAATCATTTTTAAGGGGGTAAGAATGTAACATGTAACGATCTGCATTTTCGACCCATAAAAGTCAATAATAATACATACATGGTATTAATATGCCAAGCATCCAAGTGCTAGAATGACAGATTATTGGGGTGGAAGAAATGAATCTAATAATGTAATGAGTAATATATAATATACCATGGTCTTCATAAAAGAAAATTTTCAATGTACATACTACATTAGAGTATTAACCTATCATTATCCTGTATAGTTACAATAGCATATCCTTACAATTGCCGATAAAATAAACAAGAACAAGCAAGGGAAGATAAGATACATGGTAAGTTTTGGAGGCGTCCAGCTTGTCTCATGAAGCTCCAAAGCATCTAGCTAAATCTAGAAATCTACTCAGGTCTAACCAGAGTATTATAGCACAATTACACCTGGATTAGTCTGGTAAACCAACATAAGAAAACTCAAAACATTTGGATTATTTAATGTTATAAACATCTTTCAAAATAAAGGTATCTCATAAGACAATGCCACACATAAAAACAGAAGAGTTTTTACCTTACATTAACCTAACCATTTTAATGGAAAATCTAATAATATTGTGATAATGTCTAGGGGTGTAAAATAAATATATAACATATAAAGAATGGTTATCCATAATTACATTCAACAGTACTAGGCTTTAAAACTAAAACTGTAAGGCATGTCTTGGAGATTGGATTCCAACAATGACAAGGCACCGACGTACCACCTATCACAGTACACCTTTAGTATAGAGGGCCACACATGGATCCCACTCAAACACAGAGCCGGCTGCCCCTCAAACATGACATACCATATGACATCATCCCTCGAGCACCAAGGCTGTAAACATTGCCCTACGGTTGCTCCATGTGCGCACATGAGATCCATATATCCTGATTCTAGAACGAGGAATGATGCTCCTAATGGTAGCGAACCACATCGCTTTGTGAGTATCCTCTGATTTAAGTTATTCCGGGTTGTGAGGCTTGTTAGGACATGCTTTTACCTTTTTTCTCGTAGCATCTCCCACTTGGAATGCTAACACTGTCCTCCAGGAAACAATGAAATGCTAGCATGCATCAATACAAGTTGTTTAGGATATGAAAAAACCATAAACACTACTTCTACTTCATCCATTTTAGAATAACCCTAAGGATTAGTGGCAAGTAGCCCTTGCACTTCAAAGAACTCTGATCCTATCATCTCGAACAAATCACGAACCTCTTCCAAAGTGTACAACGCACATATGGTTTTGGGGTGGTTGCGATTTTGATTCAACTTATATAAGTACACTCCCTCGTTTACCGGTCACCCAAAAAACCAATCGATAGATTCAGGAAAACTCAATTTCGATTATTTTTGAGATAATATTCGATTATTTTTGAGATAATAAGACAATACGTAAGAGCAGAGATCACCTTCTAACCATTTAAGCAGACGAATTTCCTTATCATTTGTCCTAAAAGAACACAACGGGTTTATACGTAGAGTATAACATTATTGAAGACAACCGTACCATATAATTTGCATGTTTGTTCTAGATATTTCCAAAGATATTTGACTAAGATTTGATAGTCGGTTATTTAACTATCAAATAAACAAAAAATTAAGCATTGTTTTAATTTCATACGGGAACCAAATATGTTTAAACACAAAGCAACCACTAGCCCTTTTAATCAATCTTATATTAATTAAACACCACCCAATTATTTGCAAAACATTCATATACTTATTTCACTGGTATAAGTATATTCAAAAACCATTTCACTTTCAATACTTCGAAATTTTTTCCATATACTTATATAATGGTGTAAGTATATTCACAAAATATTATGTAACATCCTTAATTTGGATAACATTATCAGGAGTTTTAATTAGGTAAATTAAATAGAATATTGTAGAGTGATAAGGAGATTCAGATTTGATAATAAACCTTGAAGCCGTGCTTAATTAACTCTAATGGGCTTATTAATGGTTAAATAATAACATCGTAAGGGCATTAGGGTCATTGCCACCCATATTTCCTACCCTTGTACTATTATCTCTATACCATTCATGTTAATTTTATCATAACAAAAATAAACGTAAGAAGGAAAAGGAAAGCAGGCCATTAAGGAGTAAGAAGAGAAATTCAAGTTTAAAGCTCAGGATCAAGCTAGAAGAATCAATCTCAAATTAATTTCCTTATCCAATCTAAGGTGAATAATAATCACTACGTCTCTATTTTGGTTTTTATATGATCATTGATTTTTGGATTTAAGATTAAATCTAATATGATGATTTTTGATGATATGCTTGGATTCATAATATGTTTGATTTAATCCAATGGTCTAATTATCAGTATATATGTTTTTAGGGCAAAACCGAGGATAAATGACTTTTAAATGTCATGGAAAATTTATATGTTATGAGAAACATGATTTTAAAGTTGGGTTTCAATTTTAGAATTTCCCAAGCCGTGGAGAATTGACTATAAATTTTTGAAGGGAAAAATGCAATACTGGGTTTAAATTTTATTTTTTGTTGTTATATGAGGAATTTGGGTCTGAAATTTATATATGTTAGATAACATATTTAAAGTGAATTTCTATGATTTTTGAGGATTTTTACTAAGAGATTTATTATGGAAATTAAATTATTTTGGAAGGAGGACATAAATGATTTAATTGAATTTAATTGGGAATGGCTTATTTGTTAATGTTATTCAGTTTTTAGATCTAAGAAAATTCAGCAATTATTTATAAAATAATTCGAAAGTTTAAGATAACAAATTAAGTGTTTACATATGGGCAACTTAGTTGTAAAAAGATTACTTTATTTGGTAAAGACGGTCTTTTTACTCAAAAAAGTAAGTTCCGCCACTTTCGGAAGGATGCTTTTGACTAAGACCTTCTTCTACCAATTAGGTCAAAACCTATGTAGTCGAAACCAATGAAGCCGAAACCAATGCACATGTATCACTTAGTTGGTACGCAGTGGATTAGAAAATAACAGAAGGTAGGGTGTCAAAACATAGCTTTTGAAGGGGTCAATACCTTTGTTTTGTTTTATTTTGGTTTTTTGAAGAAAAGCGCTTGCCTGTTTTACAAAGAGGTTTTGAAGAATTGAAATCAATGCTTGCGAAAGGGTATTGTAATATAAGCTTTCGAAGTAAAGCTGCCACATTTTAAAAGTAGTAGCTTCCAAAGGAGTTACTGTGTTTTCAAATTAATACTTTTAAAAGGGGTAGTTTTGTCCAAGTCGAAACCCTTCTGCAACTTATACCCTTCTAAGGTATTGAAGATATCAATGCATTCAGAAGGTAGTTTTTGTTTTATAAATGTAAGCCCCTTTCCATAGCATTCGAAAGGGGGTTAATGGTTTTGAAGGTGTGGTTTCGAAAGGTGTTTCAAAGCCAATCTTCAAACATTTTTACTTATATAGCATAAGCTTTTGAAAGGATGGTTTCGACATCATCATGTTTTCCCCGAATACTTTTATATGATAAAGAAAGTTTTCAAAAGGGGTACTTTCATTATTTTTCACATTGACCCAAATGATAATTTAAAATATAAACGCAATGGCTTCAGAAGGGATACTTCCAATGGTTTCGAAAGAGGGTCTTTCAATGTTTTCGAAAGGGGCACTTTCAATTGATTTCGAACCTATGCTTATAAAGTTAAATGTTGATACTTTAATACATTAGAAAGGTTTCAAAAGAAAGGTTTAAAGTGTTCGAAAGGAAGGAGCCTAATATTTTGAAGATAAGTCTATATGCTTTCGAAGGAGGGCATCTAATGAGGTCGAAAGCATAGTTTCGAAGGTTACGAAAGGCTTTGTAACACAAACTCATTTTTAAAGAACAAAACCTATGGCTAAATCAAAGGAGTTTTGAAATGATTTTTAGAAGAAGCTTTCCTTGATAAAAATTTAGGTTAAAGGGATTAACCATGTTTTATATGGTTTCAAGGACATTAAACCAACAATAGCGGTATTGTTTTGTTATAGTTGCTTCTTCAAATATAAATATGTTCACATTATAGTGGACCCATGATAGTATTTTTGAGATAAAAGGATAGACGTACCAGCTAGGTTAACCCAGTAGTGAATATAAATTGATTAAACTCCTGGATGAGTAGAATTGCATCCAAGAGGTCAGGGAGACCACTGCCTAAATATGAAAGTTGTTAGGGAGACAGGTTCATAGTTCACCCATTAAAAATATGATTAGGAAGTTATTGGAGTTACCAATAGGTTCATAGTGATCTCATGAAAACTATGTTATAAAGAGTGGTTAACAAGGGCCAATTGGTTTGTTGTGCACCCATGAAACTATATTTGGATTAAGTTATTGACAACAATCAAAAGGTTCCTAGCCAGCCCATAAAAACTAGGATAAGAAAGAAGTTATTGGAGCTATCATTAAGTTTCTAGTCAATCCATGAAAACTAGGATAAGAGATAAGTTCTTTAAGTCACCAATAGGTTTAGGGGAACCCACGAATTAATTAAGTTAATTGGCAGGGGCTAATAGGTCATAGTGAACCTACAAAAACTATGAAGTTATACGAGGAGTCTATATATTATATAAAGGTTATTAGTAAGGCCATGAAAAGTAATACTTTAATAGTAACCCTAGAAACTATAAATATGACAGGGAGTCAATTTAACAGAGGACGGGGAATCAAGAATGTTTTAACTTGTATGCATATCATTATAATATTTTGAAATAACTATGTTTTTAACCATTGTGGATGCAGGAGTACAGTATATGGTTTCATAAAGGTTTTAAGATACTAACGAGGGGAAAATCGATTCCGCTATACGGTGTGGTCTCACAAGATGTTCAGATGGGTCGAGATGTTAGGTTATTATACATACCAGGCTTTAGTTTTGACTCGAATTTTATGTTTTCCCCTTAAACTATCGGGTACCTAATTGATTTTGAGTAGTTTGAGAGTTGAGGTTTTCAGGTACATCATTAGATGAATAAAGCTTCCAAAAACGTGCAGGAGGCATAATTGATATTTAGAGTTCTCTTTTATTTTGATTCTGCTAGGTTGTTTTAACGACAAAGTTGTTATATTGTGTGTATATATTCTGATCGTCCAAGTGGGCATCTTCATATGTCGCTATTATCATATGTCGCTATTATCATATGTCGTAATAAATTTATTTATCTAAACGTGGTTTACGATTATGGAATTATGTAGTGAATTGGAAATGATTTGAAATGGAATGTGATCTTATTTGAAGTTTTAATTTTTTTTCGATATTCATGAATTTATGTGTATCAATGAATCTAACATCGCCGTATTTGGTCGTCGAGCATTAATAACTATAGAGGACTACGGCGTCTGTAGCCGTTAGTTCTGGGTCTCCAAGTAAAGGGAAGTTACACATTAAGAAAGATTTTGGGTCAAAAACAAATGTCATTAAAAACATTATTTACTATAACCCAAGTCACTTATCCTTCGGTGTTAGGTATGGAAAGGATGCTTCTATACCACCATAATTAAGAAGAACTATTTGTTAATTTCATAAACTTAATTTTCATAAGTGATCCAATTCGTATATGGAATAATACTTTATATACCGAACATCAATCTTTGATTTCAAACTAAAACTATCCTTTGGATAACAATGAAGCTATTCAAGTTGGGGTATTATTACCACTAAAACCTTGACTTGACAACTCTTACCTTTTAGGATAGTAGAAATTCCCAAATCTCAAAGTTTAATATAAAGTACATCATTTCATAAATAATATTCCTTTTATAGATCTTTCTTTTAAAAATAATTCCTTTTATAACACAATTTATTGTTTATAAACACCTTTTATAAAATAACTAATTATTTATACATCCTTTTATGAAACCATTAATTACTTACACAACTTATTAAATTAATTAATTACTTTAACACCTTTAATAAAATAATTAATCAACTTTAAACATGTTTAACAAAATGATTAATCAACTTTAAACATCTTTATTAAAATGATTCATTAAATTTAAACATCATTATTTATCAGATTAATTTACTTTAAACGTCATCATACTTTGAACATCATCAATTAAAATATTAATTAGTTTATTATTATTAAATAATGATTAAAAGTATATCAACATTCAAATCCTTTCAAAAACTTATAAAAATCCATATAAACACATTTGAAAAGAATTAACAACATGTTTAAGGTAAATAACCTCTTTACACTTTACAAAAATCAAATATCTTCGAACTGCATCCATAGCGTCAATCGCTATATGAACCATAAATTTCAAGTTTGTTTTTTATAAATTAAATCACTTTCAAACCACTTAAAATCCATTTACTTTTATACTATTTATCAAACTTCCTTGGAAATATTTTATAAATATCCAAAAGGAAACCACATTTAGAACTATGGATTTTAAAAGTGCATTTATAATGACTATCGCTATATGGATGGTTTCTTTTTCAATTCAAATTCAACTAATTCAAGTGTGTTAACTTTACCAAGCAACATTCAATTATCTATACATATAACACATATATATACAAAAGTAAAAAACATTCTCAAGGTAAGAAAAGATTGTCACTTTGTTACTTATGCTCTTCAAAGTGTGTCGTAGTGACCTATTCGCTACGTACACTTTGACTTCATTTCACGTCCCTTGCAAACATCTTATGTGACATCTGCTTTCCAAGCCGGAATCAATCCGACCCATAATCATTACATACACTTACAGAACAAAAGTAAAAAAAGCAAGATTATTATCACAAACAATAAAATTCGAAACTTGGTTTTAAAGTAAGCTTTTCTCACCTTAAAGCAGCATGAACTTAACCCAAGCTTCTACGAACTATCAAACCACACACAGACCTAACCACCTTCTACAAAATCTCAACTTTTAAGACCTATAAGAGGTTATCTATTTTTGACCATGACTTAAAAATGTGGGTTTTGGGGTTTTGATTAGTGATGTAGAGAGGAAGGGAAGTGATTTTAAGAACTAGTTTAAGGATTCAAAATGAAAAAGGAGTGATTTTTAATTTAAAATTTCTTTTGAAACCATGGATGAAGAAGAGAAAATCTTGGAAAGGAAGAAGAAAGAAATGGGAAAAAAAATGAAATGAAGTAAAGAGATATTGAAAGAGTAGAGTTGTTTTTATAAAAAATGCAAATAGAAAATTACCAAAATGCCCCCCTTAACCAAAATATCCCATACCCTCCATTTAAATCATAACACATCACCCCTCCCCCTTCTCCATTCCACATGCAAGCTTCACCCTTCCCTCTTACACACTCTTCCATCACATCATCTCTTATGACATGTACTTATGCCTTATTTCTTAAGCAACCTTCTTTTTAAATTATAAAAGAAAATTCAAAACTTACGTTATTGACTTAATTACACATTTAACCTAATAACTTTATTAACAAAAACATATGTTATTTATATACATGTGTACATATATACTCTAGTGTACCAACACATTCTGACAACTTTTGGTCAAGGAAAAGTCGAGAATCCAAAAAATGATTTTTGATCACAATTTTGACTTTTTGATGAACTATTTATTTTTTTAAAACAAATTTTAAAATAGTTGTACTATTATTATTTTTTAATAAAAACAGGTCTACATGAGTTATAAAATCTACAATTTGTGTATATTAAAATTAATTAAATATTCACAAATCAAAGCTACGAAATTCAGGATCGTTACATTCTTGTTACATTCTTCCACCCTTAAAAGAATTTCGACCCATAAATTTTATCCCAAACCAATCCTAGGAAAGTAAGCTACCTTATGAATACATAACATTATTCATAAGTCTGTATGATTTACATAGATCACCCATATGCAAAATCTAATTTGATTACTTACTCGAATACATAACTTCATTTCTGCACTAGTGTCACTCACTCGACTCCCTAGTGTGGACTCCGATCAGGCTTCTTGATTAGAAACCTCCTTTCTCCTTACATAACCATATACTATGATAGAAAACTTTGGTTTCATATTAAGAATCCTCACCAAGTGTTCGCCGTCACGAATCGAGTGATAGATCCTTATTCGGAATGCTGTAAAACACCTCGACATCAAGTACTCGAGTCTTGGATCATGAATTTATATGAAAAAGAGAATTGATCTATGTACAACTTATGGACCTATATGTAGGTTCCTACTTACCCACTTCTTTTTCCAAAAATATTTATGAAAATATTTCACACAAAAAATTCAACTCATGTTCAGACATTTTAAACGATACACTTTATTTATGAAACCATTTCATAAAATCATTTTACTTTATTTACTTGTAAATACTCTCCAATATCTTAATAACATATATAAAACATCTAATTTAAATCCTTTTCACCTTTAACTATTTAGATGTTGGCCCAAAATAAATCTGGATCTTAAAACTAGATTGACCAACTCAAAGTCTTTACCTATTCGGTCTGGGAGTAACTAAAAATAGCAGGATGCTAGTATCCAAACTCAATCCTAGAGTCAACTTTTCCTTCTACACTTTTAAGTTAAAGATGTTTATTAGCCTGCCTAATAACATCAAATAATCTTTCATATTATAGATGTTAAAACCAAAACGGTTTAATAAAGCAAAGTTTATTAAAACCTTTGTATTAAATTTAACCCATGTAAAAACTTTTCTTAATCTTGGTAGGATTATTAAACCCTTTTTTATTTCTCTTTCGAAGCAAAATTATTTTGAACCCTTACTAACTATTCTCTAATTTAAAAGAAAGAATTTACAGTAAAGCCAACAATAACTACATAACATTCCCAAAATATATATCATAGGGTACATACTAGACAGAACTTCTAAAAACATAATACATACCAAGGGTTCCTACTAAAGCATCTATCCAAACCAAAGGTTCTCCACATCTTCCCATGTAAACTTTCCCCATCTTATCCCTTCCGAGAGGGATGATTTTTTCCATTTTGGTATACCCATCGGCCTGGTGTACCATCTCCATCAACTGGCAACTCTTTTGGAGGCTTCCTGGCTCTTCGTAGATGTAGCAATATTTTATTCGAACTACGGGAATGAAAACTGGTCCCTCTATTCCCTCCGTATAATATTTAATAGGGTATCCCTTCTTATGACACTTTAAAAAAATAATCTTCTCTTTCTAACGCTTCTTCCGTGGTGGTAGAAATTTCATTTTTTTTGTGCTTGCTGTTGCTGATGTTGCTGCTTGATGTGGCTACTGGCTTCTTCTGAACTTCAAAAGCTTCTTCTTTTTGTACCACAACAGCTCTGTCGACTTGTTTATCAGCCTTTCCATCCTTAATGGTTGTTCTATTCTACTCCTTTTCCTATATGTCCTCCTCGCATACTCATTCCTTACTACCTGAATACAGTAAGATATCCTTTGAATACACTTCCAAACATGATTTATATTGGAAAAGGTAGCGTTTACAAATGATAATATCTATATATTGTCGTTCCCTAACAACAAGTCACAACCAAATAACTATATCAATTTTGGAAATTATTCATTTACATGTAAATATAATCTTGGGTAAAATTATTTCATTTACCGATTTTAAAACAATACCATGTTGGTTTGCTTTGCTTAATATCACCGTGTCGTTCTACGTCTCGACCAAAATTCATAAGTCACTCAACCGATAAATCAGCACAATATAAAACATTTTTATGTCATTAACAAATACATGCTCTTAAATATAATACACTCAACTCATTATAGGCTGTTACTAACCCTATCTTTAACGAGTTGCTCACTGTAGGGCAATAATAGTCCTATTTATAATGATTTACCTAACCAAGGCCTAGGTATTCGCTCAACCTAATCTTTGATACCATGTATAATAATCTGCCTTTTCGACCATCAAAAGTTGACAATAATACATCCACGATATTCATATGCCGAGCAATCAAATGCCCAAATGTAGATTGTTGGGGTGAAAGAAAAGAAAAGATAGAATATAATCTCACAACACGATGAGTAATATATAATACACCCATGATCTTTACAAAAGATTTTTTTTAATAAACATACTACATCAGAGTACTAACCTATCATCAGTCAGGACAGTTATAATAGCATGTTCTTATAATCGCTGATAAATACAAATAATGGACGATAAGACATGAGAGTATATCTTAGAGGCATCTAGCTCGTCTCTTGAAGTTCTAACACATCCAACTAAATTTGAAAATCTACTCGGATTTGACCCAAATATTATAACACAATAACACCTAGATCAATCTGGTAAACCAGCATGAGAAAACTCAATACATTTGTATTACTTTATGTTATAAAGACCGTCCAAAAATAAAGGTATCTTGTAAGACCACACCGCACATAAAAACAGACAGGTTTTTATCTTGCGACAATCAAACCAATTTTACAGAAAATACACCGATATTATAGTAATGTCTAGAGGTGTAAAATAAACACATAACATATCTGGAATGGTTACCGATAATTGCATTCAAAGGTACTGGGCTCTACAACTAAAATCCTAAGGCATCTATTGAAGATTGGATTTCAACAATGACAAGGCACCGGGGTATCACCCACTACAGTACACCTCTAGAAAATGTATCGAGAGCCACATATCGACTCCCCGCAAAAACAGAGCCTGCTGCCCCTCGAACATAGAAATCGGATGACATCATCCTTGGGGTTCCTAGGCTACAAGCACTGCCTACAGTTGCCACACACGCATACACCAAATCCATACATCCTGATTGTAGATCAAGGAATGATGCTCCTCATGGTAGTGAACTGCATAGCTCTATAAGCATCCCCTGATTTCAGTCATTTCAAGTTGTGAGGCTTGTGAGGCCATACTTTTACCTTTTTCCTCCTAGCCATTCCCAGTTGGAATGCTAATGCTTCCCTTCAGACAACAATACAATGTTAGCATTCATCCATACAAGTTGTTCAAGATATGACCAAACCAAAGACACCACTTCTACTATATCCATTTCGGAATAACCCTCAGGATTAGTAGCAAGTAGCCCTTACACTTTAAAGAACTCTAATCCTATCCTCTCAAACCAGTCATGAACCTCTTTCAAAGCATAGAACGCCGATAGGTTTTGGGATGGTTGTGGTTTTGAGTCATCTCATATAAGTACACTCCTTTGCTTACCAGTCGCCCTAAAACCAATCGATAGATTCCGGTAAACTCAACTTTGGTTCTTTTGAAAATAATAAGACAATACGTAAGAGTGGAGATCACCTCCTAACCATTTAAGCGGATGAATTTCCTTATCATTTGTCCTAGAAAAACATAATAGGTTTATACGTATAGTATAGTATCATTGAAGATAATTGTATCATATAATTCCCGTGTTTCTTCTACATATTTTCAAAGTTCTATTTGGTCAAGATTTGATAGTCGGTTATTTAACTATAAAATAAACAAACAATCAAGCATAGTTTTAATTTCATTTGGGAATAAAACATGATTAAACACAAAGCAACCAGTAGCCCTTTTAATTAATATTATACTAATTAATTACTATCCACTTATTTGCAAAAAATTCATTTACTTATCTCACCGATATAAGAAAATTCATAAATAATTTCACTTTCAATACTTGAAAAACTTTTCCATATACTTATACAGTGGTATAAGTATATTCACAAAACATTAAGAAAGATTTTGTATTTCAATATCATATTAAGTGGATCAAAAACAGATGTCATTCAAAACATTATTTACTATAACCCAAACCACTTATCTTCGGTATTAGGTATAGAAAGAATGCTCCCATACTACCATAACTAAGAAGGATTATTTACTAATTTCGGAAACTCAATTTTCATAAGTGATCCAATTTGTATATGGAATAATCTTTATATACCAAACATCAATCTTCAATTTCAAACTAAAACTATCCTTCGAATTACAATGAAGCCGTTTATGTTGGAGTATTATTACCTTTCAAACCTTGACTCGACAACATTCTTACCTTTTAAGATAGGTAGGAGTTTTCCTACCTCGAAGTTTAATATTAAGTATATGGTTACATAAATCTCATATACTGTTTACTAAAGCAAAGTTATTAAAAACCAAACTTCTTTCCACTTTTCCAAGGTCTCTTTCTAATTTATAAACTCCTTATATAAATCCTTGTTATTAAATAAAATTCCTTTTATAAATCTTTTCTTTAAAAATAATTTTGTTTATAAATTTTTTTATTAATTATAAACACATTTTATAAAATAATTAATTATTTATACACCCTTTTATAAAACCATTGATTATTTATACACCTTATTAAATTAATTAATTAATTTAACACCATTAATAAAATAATTAATCAACTTTAAACATCTTTATTAAAATGATTAATTAACTTTAAACATCACTATTAAACTGACTAATTATCTTTAAACATCATTAATTACAAGATTAATTAACTTTGAACATCGTTATTTAAAAGATTAATTAATATAAACAAATTAACTTTGAACATCATTACTTAAAAAAATTAATTAATTTAAACATCATTGTTCAAAAGATTAATAAATAGAATATTTTATATCAAAAACAATTTTTTTGGAAATGGCGATCTCCTCCTTTCGTTAAGTGGCGACCTCCTTCTTTCTTAGTCCTTTCGTCCTCTTCTCCTTCTTTAGTCCTTCGCCGCCTCTTCCTTTCATTCATGTCCTCCATGCCAAAGAAGCCTTGTAGGCTACGTCTCCCTCTTCACGCCTCCTGTAGCTTAACTAGATCTGGACGCACTTATCGAGCCCCTCTCCAACCTTCCAAGTCTCTATTATCGCTAAGGCCCCCGTTGGGTTCGTTTGATGAGTTTCTATCCCTATATGCAGATTCTCGAGCTCAATTTTGTTCTCGTCCTTTGCTCAATAAGTCTTAGGCACGCCCCCTATCTCCGTCTATTCGTAATGGAAATGGTAAACCTTTGCTTGGTATCAAGGTTGTAATGTTAAATGAGAAGCGTTTGCGTCTTGGTTGTAGCATGGATTGTGAATCCGAGCCCTTCTTATCATTGATGTCAGATCCATTATTATGCACTACTGATGCTGGATACAATGCCAATGAAAAAAAAGCGACTCCTGTGGCCTGTTCAGCTTCCTAGTCCCAAGCCCGTAAGGATTGTCCCCCTTAATTTTTCCCAAGCTTTGGTGTCGGCATAAATGCTAGCTCAACGGCTACGCCAAATTACCCTAAGCCTTGGTCATCACTTTTATTGATCCTTTCCCCATAATGCAGGCGTTTATGAATCGTTTGATTTCATGATTAAGGGGAAAAATAGAGCCTTGGTGCCTCCCTTGATTGTTTTGCAAGGTGGAGCCAACCAGTGGTCGGGTTATTAGATAGGTTTCTTCTAGGATCCCAAGCAAAGAATTCAGGATGCGATAAGTATTTTCCATCGATTATGGAGATTACATGGTGATCTCCATATAGTCTATATTAACTCTTTGTACTATTTTAAATTTTCTAGCAGTGAGGAGAGGCAAAGTGTCCCTGAAGCCGATCCGTATTGTATTGATGGGAATTTGCCCGTTATCTCCACTTGGTCTCTTAATGTGGCTAGTGCTAGGGACCAGGTAATGTTAATTCCTACATAGGCGTACTTTTTACATATCCCATCCATCTTACAACCCTTGGTGGGTTTGAATTGGTTGGCTTGCTCGATTGAAAAACTGAAATGTTTTGACTCTAATGTGCTGGCTGGAGAGAAATTGGTTTATGCTAGGGCTCTGATTGAAATAACCCCTGATAAGCATCTTCCTTCTTCGCTTAGAGTTCAGGTTGATATTGGCCATGTGGTGTATGTTCGAGTAAGATATGGTTGGGCCCTTGATATTAACTATTGATTTATTCATTATAAAATTGGATGGGCCACTTTAAAAACCGGCTGGTTTTGCCTAAAAATTAAAATATTAATTAACTTTAAACATCATTAATTAAAAGATTAATTAATTTTAAACATCTTTATTAACTAACTTTAAAAATCTTTAATTAAAAGATTAATTAGATTTATTATAATTAAATAATAATTAAAAGTATGTTAAAACTTCAGCTCCTTTTAAAAACTTATAAAAATCCTTATAAACACATTTAAAAAGAATTTAAAACACGTTTAAGGTAAATAACCTCTTCACATTTTACGAAAATCAAATATCTCCGAACTGCATTCATAGCGACTATTGCTATATAGATCATATTTTTCAAAATTCATTTTTATAAACAAATCACTTTAAAACCACTTCAAAATCCCTTTATATATATACTTATTTACCATTTATCAAACTTCCTTGGAAAGATTTTATAAATATCCAAAAGGAAACCGCATTTAATACAATGGATTTTAAAAGTGCATTTATAACGACTATCGCTATACGAACAATTTCATTTTCAATTCAATTTAACTTATTCAAGTGTGTTAAATTAACCAAGCAGCATTCAATCATATATACCCATAAACATAAGTATACAAAAATAAATAACACTCTCAAGGTAAGGAAAGATTATCACATTATTATTATGCACTTCGAAGTGTCTCTTAGCGACCTATTCGCTACGAACACTTTGACTTTATTTCAAGTCCCATGCAAACGTCTTATATATCATCCGCTTTTCAAGCAGGAATCAATCCAACCCATAATCATTACATACGCTTATAAAACATAAGTAAACAACCTAGGTCATTATCATAAACAATAAAGTTCAAAACTTAGTTTTAAATTAAGTTTTCTCACATTAAAGCAACACAAACTTAACCCAAGCTTCTACAAACTATCAAACCACACACATACCTAGCCTTCTTATACAAAATATAAACTTTTAAGACCTAGAGAGGCCATCTATTTTTGGCCATGACTTAAAAATGTAGGGTTTTGGGTTTTTAGTTTTGTTTTGAGTAAGTGATGTAGAGATGAAGGGAAGTGATTTTAAGAACTAGTTTAAGGAGTAAAAGTGGAAAAGAAGTGATTTTCAATTTAAAATCTCTTTGGAAGCAATAGACGAAGAATAGAAAAGCTTGGAAAGGAAGAAGAAAGAAATGAGAAAAAGAATGAAATGAAGTAAAGAGAAAATGGAAGGAGTAAAGTTTATTTCAAAAAAAAGTCAAAAAAAATTACCAAAATGCCCCTTAACCAAAATATCTCATACCCTCCACTTAAATCATGACACATCACCCCTTTCCCTTCTCCATTCCACATGCAAGCATCACGCTCCCCCTACACACTCTTCCATCACATCATCTCTTATGATATGTACTTATGCCTTATTTCTTAAGCAACCTTCCTTTTTAAATTATAAAAGAAAAGTCAAAACCTACTTTACTAACTTAAATACATATTTAACCTAAACACCTTATTAACAAAGGCATATATTATTTATATATATGTGTACTTATATACTTTAGTGTGCACAACACATTCCAACAACTTTTGGTCGATGAAAAGTCGAAAATCCGAAAGTCGAATTTTTGTCACATTTTTGATTTTCAACGAACTATTTATTTTCGTAAAATAAATTTTAAAACAACTTTACCATCGTTAATTATTTCTATATAAAGGTTTATTTGAGGTATAAAATCCATTATTTGAATATTTAAAATTAATTAAATATTCACAAATCAAAGCGGTGAAATTCCAAGTCATTACGTTACATCCCATAAAAATTAGTAAGAAATAAATTAATGATAAGGCTAAAAATAGAAAATTTTTAAGGTGATAATTTGAACATGGAAGTTATGCCGTTTGCGTTCTTAGGAATTTTTTGATCAATTTGCGCATATAATGTTTTGAAAATGGAGCCCAAACAAAAAAGTTATAGGCATTTGAAGTTTTTGGATTAAAAATAATTTTAATACAAATTAATAATTAATTATTAAAATTAACATTCAAAAATTAATATTAAGTAATCATCAAAATTAACGTTAAAAGTTAATTAAGGAATGAAATAAATTCACAATGAAACTAATTGAATGGTTCCAAAAATAGATAAACCGATTGACCTTTAGTGTTGTCGATCGCCTATGGTAGACCAGTCAACCGGTGAAAGTTGGTGCTGCCTAGGGTTCTCATATTTTGAATGCCTAGATGTTTATTATTTTAAACTGGCTTGAATTCGACGGTTCTGGTGTTTTCTAACCACTATAACTAAGAGCTTAGCTCCCTCACTTTTATTTATAGATTATTTGAAAAACCAAGTGAAGCTCTGCCATTTTCTTTCTTCTTTAAGATTCAGGAATTTTCTAGAATTTCAAGTAAGGAATTTGAGGTTTTAATATTCAATTTTTAATTCTACATTCTTTCAATCCCTGAAATTCAGAATCTAATCTACATACAACCCATTTGTTTTATATGTATAAAGGAAGAGATCTGGAATGAGATTTAAGCAGGCGTAAATAAATTTAAGAGGAAGAGCTAAGAACCTTTTTGTGATTGGAAATCTTCGTTTCCTATTTTAGTAACTGTATAGTGTAAATTGGATTTAATATATGCCTGTTGGAAAAAAATTTAATGCAAACATCACACTAAAACCCCAAAATTCCCTCAAGAAAAATGTCAAATTGTAAGATATAATCTCAATTATTCTATATCAAAATAATAGAATTGTGCAAGTATTGCAATTTTAATGTTTTACATTCTATTTCACTTCTTATATTTTTATTTCGATATGATTTAGGGTTGTAAAAGAATAAATTAGAAAATGGTGTGTAAGGTATGGATTCTTTTATTCGTAGCTTGCACTGCCTATTTTTGCAATTTAAATAGAAATTCCATTTTTCAATTTATACAGAGAAGTTGAGTAAAGTGTAAAAGTAACTGAATTGTAAGTTTCTATTAATGTTGATTTCGTTATTTTAGTATAAAATAAATTGGGTATAGATTCTATTTTATACAAGTCTGTTGATTAAATTGCGGATATTGGATATATGGCATGCTAGTTGATATGGTATTAGACTTGTACAAATTTGAAGTTTTGACATTTAAATGATAGTTTAGGGCGCAATCTTTTCACACCTAGAAATATTTAGGGTGCATGCGTGCGCGCGCACACACACAGACACATATGTCATTTAAACGATAGTTTAGGGCTCAATCTTTGCACGCCTAGAAGTATTTAGGGCGTGTGTACGCACACACAAACATTTATATACGTATACACATATGTACATATGTATATATATGTAGATATATGTGTGTGTGTGTGTACACGTGTATACATATTAGTATAAATAACGTATATTCATAATGTTTTAATTACATAATTAATAGTATATTAATTATCATTAAATCCCTTATGAATAAAAGTTAATTTGTAAAGGCAAAATAAGAATTTTCTTATAAGGTCTTGATATGTGATGCGGTGAGATGTGGGATAATATGTTAAGAGAGTGTTATAGATTATTGCTAAGTTATAGGGAAGCAAGGTTAGTCAAAATTACACATAAGTATACCTAGCTAATATGGTACCAAAGTTTAACTTTAGGGATGATGTGAGACATCAGTTATAATAAGCAACAACAGAGGATGCAACACTAGTCCCAAATTTTGAATGGTAAACCTACCAGTTAATCTGGCTACCAGTACTTACGAATAGTCAGATAAATGTGAGATGTCACGGTTGGGTTGTGGGTCATAATACGAAAGACCTACTTCGGGTTAAAGAAACTAAGTGGCTGGTTGAGGATCCGCCTCTTTCCTATGAAAGAAGTATTAAATGGTCATGGCTTGGCACGGGTAGAGGATATTCTGGGAAGGGTCCGCTTCAAATTTGAAGTAGTAAGTAGCCTGAACAGATTCCATGCAATGTCAGCTAGATAGTACCGGAGATGAGTCCGGCTTGGGATAAATATTAAATGATGGGGACCAGCCTTGAATGAGGTATTAAATGGGTAAAGTCTACCTAGTTCCCATTAAAAGGATACTAAGTGACTGGGTGCTATCTCTTACATTATTAGGACAGTATTGATGATACATATGAGTTACTAGGTTGAAAGAGTAAAAGGTTATGCATTTGGACTGGGAAAGCCTTGTAATACACCGTGATTTTTCAACAATGAATTAAAAAAGAAATTTAATAAATAAATAATAATGTTGAAAAATAGAATTTTTGCAAACTTTAGAATTTGGCAACAAAACTTATAACATTAGGTTCGTGGCGATAATCTAATCAGATCAATTATATATAATATTTTCTGATCGGAGTTCAAACGAAAAAGTAACTAACATTTTAAATTTTAGAATCAGAAATAATTGTATATAAAATTAAGGAAATAAGAATAATTAACTAACGCTAATTAGCATCAGTTAAAGTTAATGGACATTTAACATTAACTTACACATTAAGTAAGTTATAATTGGAAGAAAATTATATCAGCGATTTAATAAAGGAATAAAATTAAACAAATGAGATCGGTAAATAAATCACCATTAAAAACACCCAACGGTCAACCATAGATGCACCAAGGTCGACCAGTAGAGGTCGACCCTATGACTTGAGCGATCGACCGATAGTGGTTAATCCTAGGACTTGAGCAGTCAACCGTTGCCTATACTAAATCGTTAATTTCAAATAACTAATGAATGAATGACATGGACCATAATATATTAATTGCTTATAAAGTAATTGAGATGCATCCAAAATAAAACTAAATATTTTCTAGGTTAAATCTAACGCTTCAAATCAATGCCTAACTCCTATAAATTAACATCTAACCTAATCCTAATTCATTTTGAAAATTTGCTACATACTGAAATTCTACCATTTTTTCTTCTCTTTCAAATTCTAAAAGTAAAATATTACATTATATATGTATATAAGTAGAGAAAAGCGAGAAATAAGAGAAGAGAAGAGTAGAAGAAATTCAGAACGGAAACAAAGGTAAATTCATAAATTTGAAACTTTAATATAAAATTGATTCAATCCTTTCTCCAGATCTGTATTTTTAATAAATTTATAACCTTTTATTATTTTGGATTTGAAGTAAGAGAGACTAAAATAAAAAGGGAATTGATCCAGATCTGGAGAATTGGAGATAATTAAAAGATGAGTGGTTAGTTACATATTTTGTAATAAGATTGGATTTATATTGTTGAAATCTATTTCATCAATGTTTAAAATTGTTTTGGATATTTTATTGTAAATGTGAAAGGAATAGATATAAATATAGATTTGGAATTTTTATTGAATACGAGTATTGATTAGAATGATAAATAATGAATTGGATAAAAAAATTATACACTAATAATTATGGAATAGATTTAATGAAATTGGTTATGGAATAAATTAGGAATGGATAACACTTTAGAATTTTAGTTTTGATTTGACTATTGTTGGGATTGATTGCAATTAGGTTAGGATTTGACACGTTTTAATTCATCGGAATGAAAAGGGGTAATAATAAAAGTCTCTATGAATCATCAAAGTTACAAATAAAGGTGTATTGTTGGAAATAACAAGGAATGTAAATGTAAAGAAAGAGATGTACAAAATAAGGAAAATCCTGTATTCTGTACTGTCTATTTCAATAAAGAATTAAAATTTAATTCCTTTTAATTTCACACAAAGCAAAAATCATCTTTTAAGTAATTCAAAGAGAATTATAGCATTAGCTATTCCTTTTAAGGGGGAAGTAATTCCAATGCATTAAAATATAAGATCCTTAAGTATAATAAAAGTGAAATAAACAGGAATAAGAACAATAGTTAAAATGAAAATTTAAAATACCCACTTAGATAAAGTAAGAAATAAATAATAGAGAAAGAAGACATAATTGAACTAGAAAGGAGATTTAAAAGTCCAATAAGTAACTAAAGGTTAGTAGTAGTGAATAAGCTGAAATTAAGTTATGTAAGATTTACTGAACAACAATGATTCAAGTAAAGAAATGATATTGAAAGAAAGCGGTAAATGAACTTAAATTAAACTAGATGTAAGCACATAAAGAAGTAGAGCAATATTGTTAACAATAAACAGCAGATGAACAGCAGTTAAACAAGAATGAATGGAAATATATATAAACATGTATATATATATATGTATGTATATATGTATATCTATATGTGTATGTATGTATATATGTACATATATATATTTATATATATGTATGTATGTGTATGTATATATATATATATATGCGTAGCCTCAAGTATGCATTTATGACGGATGTGAATTACATAAGTATGTAAATAACTTAAATGTATAAGAATGACATAGTCATTAGAATGGATTGGAATGCGAGGTCAGTAGTGTTACACAATAAAAGTCTTGCCATTGCAATGGGCTATCAATAGTTTTTTACACATTATACTGATATGGGACATATCCAAACATAGGATTCATGGAGAGTATACGCTTGCATATAAATAAAGAAATCACCCATTAGAAAGTGGAGTCTGCTTTAAAAATAGAAAAGGGGGTATTAACTTAATTACGTTAAGCAATCTAAATAGAATGGTGAGCAGCTTGACGCTATGTTAGCAGGTGTGGTACCAAATCAAAAGTAGGAGCTACATAGGTTAAGTGCGTCATCGGTCTAGGGCGGTCAACACGAGAAAGAAAATAATTTAGAGCCGTCTAGAGTGTCAAGTATGGCACCAAATCAAGAGTAGGCGTCAAAATGAAATCTACACAAATGTCAGAATTTGGCTATGAAACTTGTACCATTGTGTTCGTGGTGATTTTCTGAGCAACTTTAATATTTGGAGTTTAACAATTGGAGCTCAAACAAAGAAATTATTAGTGTTTGGAGTTTCCAAAAAATAAAAATAATTTAAAACGAAAATATGAAATAAATAATATTAAATACGAGACCAAACCCGTCGACCCCCTCCTTGTGTAACACCCCAGATTTTTGGTAACATTATTTACGGTATTTAATTAGTTAAACTAATTAAAATAATGTGTTGATTAGAGAATTGAGATTTTATTTAATCAAGGCTAGTCGTGCCATTTAACAATGAATTAAAAGAAGAAGTTTAAATTGAAATAGAGGAGGGGGTAAAATAGGAAAGAGGTCATCCCTATATCCTCCAAACATTGGTCGTTTATTAGAATACACGTTCGTTTCATTTTGAAAATTTTAAAATAAAGGGCCGACCACCATTAATAAGGAAGAGAGGCAGAAAAGCTAGGAAGAAGCTAATTCAAATCTAATCTATTCACATCTCAATCTCTATAATCTCTAAAACTAAGGTGAATAATGTTTACTTCTCATTTTTTATTGTATTTTCGGTTTTTTGACGATTGTCGAATATTTTACATTTATTTGCCATCACTTTGACTGATGAAATGATTATATATACATGTTGATGATTTATGTATGTTCATATTATATTTATGATATGTTTTAAGGTGAAAACCCAATAAAATGACATCCAAATGCCTTGAGAATTTTTATGAAGATCGTAAATATTATTTTGGAGATGAGTTTCAATTTTAAAATTTTCTAAAATTATGTGGAATTTATATGAAGTTTCTAGTAAAGAAAATTCTAATTTGGGTTAATAATTATTTTCGGTTAATAATGAAAGATTGGGGTCTGAAATTTTTATATGTTGGAAGACATATTAAAATAGATTTTCTGGAATTTTTGTAGATTTTCCCTAAGAGTTTTAAGAGTTATATAAAATTATATAAGTTATTGAATTTAAATGTTTCATATAATTAAAATAGGGAAGGTGCTTTTTGTACAATGATTTAAATCATAAAATTTGGAAAGTCGGCAACACTTTTGACAAAATGCGGTACTTTTTATTGGTAAAGAAAGAGGTAACCAATCACAATTAGACATGTAACGCAGCTTAGGTGAAAAAACTATTTGTTACATGTTTTTCACTGTTTCGACACCGTCGACACCGGATTCCACCTCCTTACCTTCTCTTCCGATATAGTCGAAACCAATGCACATGGTATCAGTTTACTGGTACGTAGTGAATTGGATGAAGGCGGAAAGTACGAAGTCGAAACCAGGGGTTCCAAGTGATTGAGGTGGTCTTTTGTTTTTAAATCAAAGAAATATGCCTGCTTACTTTCGACAAAATGGCTTTCGACAAAGTAGCTTTCGACTAGGTCAAATGATTTAATGGAAATGGTTTCAATTAGCTTATGCCTCTATATTTTAATTTTTGCTTTCATCTAAGTCGAATTTTTTTGCTGTTGCCTTTTTACCTTTCGACCCAAATGGTTTCGAAAGGTTTGTTTTATTTTCTATAACTTGTCCACCTCTCCAATGCTTTCAACACCTTCATTACTTAGGAAATGATTTCGAAGAAGATGCTTTCGACTTAAATGTTTTTAACACCCTTTAAATAAAGTAAAAACCAAATGGTTTTGAAAGAGATAGTTTTAAATGGTTTCGAAACAGATGCTTTCAACTTTAATGAGTTTCTAGTCCTATTGCTCTACTTAAGGGGAAAATCCAAATGATTTCAACCGAGATATTTTTCAAACGTTTTGAAGGGGTAAATTTTTGAATGGGTGTGACGCCCTACCTCTATACCCACGCAAGCCAAAGACACTACATGATAATACCGTCAACTGGCGTGGAGAATAAGACTGTTGAGGAGCGACCATCCGTGTAATTGCTTTGTGCGAGTACCGATTTGCCAGATAAAAATATAGAATCCGACATACCGATGCAAACTCAAAGCTACTACACAATGGCTATAATATCTTCGGAAACAAATATAGAAATAAGCATAACATAAATCAGTCACAGAAGTTCATATCTCAAAGGCGAAAAAAGATATGAATATTACACATGAAAGTGTATATCAGAGTAGTGGTCAAACAAGACCCACAATATCACAAAAGAATAGTTACAAGTGCTACACAAAAGAATAAGTATACATCAATGAGTCTATATCTCAAATGTATACAACCAAAAACTACTAATCCAAGTAGTTAGCCAAAAGTCAGGATAATAATCCCAGATGAGAAGTCAAGCAGAAGCACCTGTAACATCTCGGTCTGACCCGAGTATTATTTAATAAGAAAATAATAAACGGATCAGTCTAACTATAAATATCGGATAAAATGATATAGAATAAGAGATATGACAAAATCGTAAGATGACCAAAAAGCCATACTATAATAAGTATGCAATTGAAAATCAACCAGAGATTTATCAATATCACAAGAATCTTCTGAAAGATCAAAAGAATGTCATACTCTTTAGTTTTGTTCACCAAGTCACAAATATCGGCATCGTATGATGCCAGTCATAAAAGCTGGTGGATCACAAATTCTAGAAATCATCAATAGAAATCCAAAAATCACAAAAAAAGGGGAGGCCTATCACAAAACGGAAGCATGAAAACTCACCAACACGTGTATCACAAACGAGACGCTGTCCCATGGTCGCTAACCATAGAGCCGGTGCAACGACGTAGTACAATATCGGTACGCCCAAGGAACCTGAAACTCGAATAATTTGGAACAACGACATGTTACAACGGTACGCCCGATGATCCGGATAAGCTGGTGCAACAATGTAGTACAAGGGTACGTCCGATGGACCAAACTCCGTAAAAGAACATGGGTCGCTAGCCCACAAAAATTGAGTCGAAACTCCAAATAATACATAGGTCGTTAGCCTATAAAAGAAATGAGACGAAACTCAATAAAACGAGGTACTGTCCTCTACGTGGACAAAGAAACGTAGCATATCGCTAGTCTAAGTCACAAAATGATCATCATCGATCATCCAGAAGTGTCAATTACACTAAGCTAGTAAATATACGAGCTTAGCTTCATGTTCCATAACCACTAGCTTAACTTAAATAATTGCGAACAAACTGTAAGTCTCCACTCGAAAATTGTCACAAGAAATTCAATCGAACAAGTCCAAGAATTAACCGACGAAGTAAATGCAAGCGTTTCATACCACTTGTTTTACTAAGCCGTTTAATCAGATTTCTCATACGAGTGAGGTAAAGGTTTGTATATACTAATAGATTGGAAAACGGTTTATGAAACGAGCTTTGTAATAAAATAGCGTTGAAATCGTTTTATTGGAAGAGTTTTGATATTTACTACTAGTATAAAAAAACTTTATATTTTTAAAGTGACAAATCATAAAATTGATTGTAGAAACAATCAATCACTAAAATTCACATACGAAGACGTGAATTAATTCCAAAGAAATCTATATCAAATCCATCAAAATGGATATTTCCAAAAATCCCAAAGAAAATGTCATCAAAGTCGATAATAGATGATAACAACAAAAGGGAATCAACACGAATCGATAAAATTGGAATTCTTAAACAAAATAGGCAAGCAGGCAAAACATAGCAGATTCAGACGTCTGAAATAGGTGGTTCAGACGTCTGAATCTGGAAAATCAAAAGTTTTCCAGAACGTAATTCACACGTCTGAACTAAATGTTTCAGACGTCTGAAATAGGTGTTTTTAGCCTATTTCCTTTCTATTTGAAATCGAGCCAATTCAGATGTCTGAAATTCTAGATTCAGACGTCTGAAACTAGAATTCGGAGTATTTCCTGAACCTCGACCAAAAATGACCAAATGAATATCGAAAGCGATCAGACGAGCAAATGACGACTAAGGATTTACGCCACGGACAACCCAGCCTTAATGGCTCTTCGATACGCCTCAAATATCAATGTCGAAATATCCATAATGCGATTTTCATAAATTTTGATTCCAAAACACCAAAAATTGGAATATACACCAAATCAATCCAAACCAAAATCAATTGCACAAGAATAAGTGTTAGAAATTCATACCGAACAATCGAAGATAATTATAGACTAAGATGTGAGATAAAAATCTCACCTTTGAACCCAAAACAAATGAAGAAGAAGCTATAGAGCAATGGCAAGAACAATCACTCTTCAATTCCAACCTAAAGAGCTTGAATCTAAGCTTAAAAGAGAAACATTTCCTAAATTAGGTTTAGGAATTTCTGAAATTGGTAAGAGAATGAGTTGGAGAAGAAGAAGTGGAGGCTTACCAAAGCTTCTTCTATAAATTTGGAGCTAGAACTTGATTTGCAAATGGAAACTAGGGCTTGGAGTTTTAATTTTCCATCCTCTCTCCATTATTGCTAAAGATTTAGTATTAGGAAATAGAAATGAAGTAATGAAGAGAAGAGGGGTGAAGCTTGGGTCTAATGGGCTGAAACAAAACCAAAGCCCTAAGTGAAAAAGTAGCAAAATTCCACTAACTCCAAACATATCAAAGTTTATACTCAAAAAGGTCGCAAACGTCATTTTGAACTCAATGGGGGTGGTCTCGAGTCCCAATTCGACTGTTTGCAAAAAGTAGCCTTTCGGACACTAATCCGACTAACGATGAATTATTTTAAATAAAATATTTAAATATTCAATCGTAAAATATGCGGGTCCTTAAGGAAATTGCATCCTCGCAATATTTAAGAAGAAAATATAAAATAACAACCATAAAAGCATATTCAACATTTGAAATAAAAAGTTCACCTCAAAGAGTACGAGAAAGTAAGTCCGGATGTGTTCGCTCGATGAATTCTCTGGATTCCCAAGAAAAATCCTTAGGATTTGAGGACCATTGAACTTTCACAAGAGGAACATCTTTATTCCGAAGGCGTTTACTCTCGAAGCAACAATACGAATGGGATGTTGCTCATAAGTCAAATTAGGTGAAACTTCAATTTCTTCCACAACACTGGGCTCAAGAATAGAATCGGAATCTCGAAAGCATTTCCGCAATTGAGAAACGTTAAACACGTCATGAATAGCAGAAAATTGAGCCGGTAATAAGAGGCGATAAGCCACGGAACCAATATGTTCAGTGATGGGAAATGGACCAATATATCGAGGTGCTAACTTTCCCGATCGATTGAAACGCACAACATCCTTCATAGGTGAAACACGAACAAACACAAAATCTCCCACAGAAAATTCTAATTTCCTTCTTCGGTTATCGGCATAGGATTTTTGCCTACTGGGCTTTTTTCATCCAATGACGAATAAGGTCAATCTTTTCTGTGGAATCACGAATGAAATCTGGATCTAAAACCAGCCTCTCACCGGCCTCAAGCCAACAAGAAGGAGATCGACATGGCCTTCCATAGAGTGCCTCGAAAGGTGCCATACCAATACTAGATTGGAAGCTATTGTTATAGAAAAACTCAACAAGAGAAATATAATCTTCCCAACTTCCACCAAAATCAAGAACACATGCACGAAGAAGATCTTCAAGAGTTTGATTCACATGCTCAGTTTGTCCATCGAACTGAGGATGATAAACGGTGCTAAAATTGAGCTTCATTCCCAAAGCTATTTGAAGACTCTTCCAAAATCCACTAGTAAACCATGGATCACGATCACTAATAACAGAAGTAGGAACTCCATGTAATTTAACAATTTCTTTAATAAAGAGCTTGGCCAAAAGAGGAACGGTTCGGTTAGACCGAACGGGAATAAAATGGGTGGATTTAGTAAGTCTACCAACAATCACCCATAAGCTATCATGACCCGAATGAGAACGGGGAAGGCCGTCTATAAAATCCATGGAAATTTGGTCCCACTTCCAAATTGTAATTTCTAAAGGTTGCAATAACCCACCGGGCCTTTGATGCTCGGCCTTGACAAGTTGGAAAGTAATGCAACGCTGAACAAAGTTAGCAATATCAGATTTCATTCCATCCCAATAATAAAGTCGCTTCATATCCGCGTACATTTTACTACTACCGGGATGAATGGTAAATTTAGAACGATGAGAATCTTCTAAAATGTCTTTACGAAGATCACTAATATTTGGCACGATAAGTCTACCAAATTTTCGAATACCGCCACGAGAATCAATATCAAAGTCTCTTAAACTATCAATACCAATTTTATCCCTACAACTTTGGCTAAGAAGAGCCAATTCGGGATCTAGCTTTTGAGCTTCAAGAATGCGGCCTAAAAGAGAAGGATAAGCCTCAAGGCTACATAAAGCAAGAGATGAACATAAATCGGATACACGATCTCTAATCTCACAAGTGGATAAAATATCGAGATTATTCCATTTGGATATCATCATGGAAACAACCGCTTGTTGCTTGCGACTAAGTGCATCGGCAACCCGATTTTCCATTCCGAGAGTATAAAGAATATCAAGATCATAAGATGCAAGAAATTCAAGCCAACGCTGTTGATGCAAATTAAGTTCCTTTTGAGAAAATAAATATTTCAAAGATTTATGATCGGTGTAAAGAATAAATTTTTCTCCCAAAAGATAACGACGCCAAATTCGAAGGGCGAAAACAATAGCCGCGAGCTCTAAACCATGAGTGGCATATCTAGTCTCGGTTGGCTTCAATTGCCTAGAAGCATAAGAAATAACACGTTTTCTTTGCATAAGAACGGCACCCAAACCAACGCGACTAGCATCGGCATAAACAATAAAATCTTGGTGTCCCACGGGAATCACAAGAATAGGAGCATCGAAAAGGAGTTCTTTTAATTTCTGAAAGGAAGCTTCACATTTGTCCGACCAAATATATTTAACACCTTTCTTTGTTAAGCTAGTAAGAGGTACGACAATTTTAGAAAAGTCTTTGATAAAACGACGGTAATAACCCGCCAATCCGAGAAAACTATGGATTTCCGACACACTCTCCGGTCTCTTCCAATTTTAAATCGCTTCAATCTTTGAAGGATCTACGGAAATTTCGGATTCGGAAATGATATGACCGAGAAACTTCACCCGATATTGCCAAAAGTGGCATTTAGAAAATTTTGCTTTCAATTGATTGCTCCTAAGAGTTTCCAACACAATCTGAAGATCTTTTCATGCTCCTCCTCGGTTTTAGAATACACAAGAATATCATCAGTAAAGATGAGAATAAATCAATCGATTAAGTCTTTGAAAACTCTATTCATAAGGTCAACGAAATAAGCCGGAGCATTCGTTAAACCAAATGGCATAACAAGCCATTCGTAAGATCCATAACGCGTATGGAATGATGTCAAAGGAATGCTATCCTCTGCAATACCAAGCTGATGAAAACCGGTTGCCAATTCCAATTGTGAAAAGACTTTAGCACCACTAAGTTGATCGAATAGATCATCAATCTGAGGTAAAGGATATTTATTTTCGATAGTAAGATCATTAAGCTTGCGATAGTCAACGCAAAGTCTAAGTGTACCATCGGATTTCTTCACGAAAATAGCCGAAGCTCCCCCGGGCGAGGAACTAGAGCGAATAAATTGCTTCATCTCCAATTCGGATAATTGTTTGTGCATCTCCTCATTTTCCTTATTGGATATGCGATAAGGAGGACGAGTGATAGGTTGAGCTCCAGGGATGAGATTAATTCTGAACTCAATTGCTCGCTTAGGTGGCAATCCTAAAACGGGCTCAAATATGTCGAAAAATTCACGAACAACATGAATAAGAGAAATGACATCTTCCTCATCATCATTATCGTCATCATGAGGATTTAAAGAATATAAAGATGTTGTCAAGTTGGAATCTGAATCTTTAAGAACAATAGAAATCTGATTAACAGAATGCGGATGTCGAAGATAAATAGTCCGCTCAGGACATAGGATATGAGTTCATAACGGTTAAGCCAATCCATTCCCAAAATCATTCCAAAGCCTAAATAATGCATGACATGCAAATTGGGTCGGAAAGAAAAATCATACAAAATAATCTCGACATCTTTACAAAGTAAACTAATTGTTGCGGATCCACCCACCGGATTCGCAATTCTCAAAGAAGTCATTAAAGCAACAACACTCAAAGAAAAAGAATCAACAAGTTCCTTTGATATGAAAGAATGGGACACACCCATATCAAAAAGAACTTGAATAGGTTGATGACGAAATAAAATGGTGCCATCAAGGATAGAATGAGAAATACCTTGACCACGAGAAGTGTTGCTAGGGGCTTGTGCAACATTTAACTTTCCCTCTTTCTTGCCTTGAAGTTTGGAACATGAAGATAAAGGATGACCCGAACTTTTGCAATAACGACAAAAGAGAGGTTTCGGACATCTATTGGCATAATGGTCTTTAGAACCACAATTGTAGCATTGCCCACTACTAGGGGCAGAAGTCTTTGCCACCGGAGTTGTTTGCTTCCCTTTCTTATTGGGATAAGGACCTTTGAATTTAATAGGCCTTTTCTTGTTGTTATTGAATTTTGGTTTGGCACCCACAACTTCAACATCACTTTCTTTATCTTCCTCTTCAAGTCGAAGAACGATATCAACGAGTTGATCAAAAGAAACTTCTAACTTTAGAAGTAATGGCTTCTTGAGATTTTTGTTCAAGCCATACACAAGTCTTTGGTTCTTCTTCAATGGGTTGTTTATATATTCGACCCTGTATTTAGAAAGTGACTCGAATAATGCGACATAGTCTTCCACGGAGGATTCACCTTGAACAAGATCAATGAAACGACGAGCCAATGTCACCTTCTTAGCTTCTGGCACAAATTTTAACTTGAATCGTTCCCCGAATTTCTCCCGAGTAAGATCCGCTTCAATAATTTCAGAAATAAGAAGCTCATACCAATCTAGCTCTTTCTTGAAGCATACTTGAAGCCACCTGAACACGATGAAGATCAATTAGATTCATGCGAGAAAAGATGTGATCGCATGTTTTGAGCCAAGCTTGGACTTGAATGACGTTTTCGGAACCCATAAATGGCTTCCCACCCAAGTTGGTATAGTCAATGCACAAACGTGCAAATCCGGACTTAGGGTGAGTAGGCTCTGGATTGGGACCGGTAGCTTGAGCATTCTTCACGAGATCTAAAAGCTGCTAGGCAGACATAAATACTCCATCCTGGGGAGTAACACTAGATTGACCGGCGCTGGGACGGCCAGGTCTAACCATTTCTCTTCTTTAAGAAAGAAAGAAAGAAGAAAAATGTTATTCACAAAATAATTATAAAACAATCATGATTGATAAAACAAGGTGTCACAAAGCAAATAGGATAGAATGGTACGAAGACACGAATTAAATCCTAAGGCACGACTCCTAAGATGGACTTAGGACGATGATCCTTGTTAAATTATTCCACATTGTTCCAAAGTTTGGCTCTGATACCAAGCTTTGACGCCCCACCTCTATACCCACGCTAGCCAAGGACACTACAGGGTAATACTGTCAACTAGCATGGAGAACAAGGCTGTTGAGGAGCGACCATCCGTGTAATTGCTTTGTGCGAGTACTGATTTGCCAGATAAAAATATAGAATCCGACATACCGATGCAAACTCAAAGCTACTACACAGTGGCTATAATATCTTCGGAAACAAATATAGAAATAAGCATAACATAAATCAGTCACAAAAGTTCATATCTCAAAGGAGGAAACAGATATGAATATTACACATGAAAGTGTATATCAGAGTAGTGGTCAAACAAGACCCACAATATCACGAAAGAATAGTTACAAGTGCTACATAAAAGAATAAGTATACATCAATGAGTCTATATCACAAATGTATACAACCAAAAACTACTAATCTAAGTAGTTAGCCAAAAGTCAGGATAATAATCCCAGATGAGAAGTCAAACAGAAGCACCTGTAACATCTCGGTCTGACCCGAGTATTATTTAATAAGAAAATAATAAACGGATCAGTCTAACTATAAATATCAGATAAAATGATATAGAATAAGAGATATGACAAAAACGTAAGATGACCATAAAGCCATACTATGATAAGTATGCAATAGAAAATCAACCAGAGATTTATCAATATCACAAGAATCTTCTCAAAGATCAAAAGAATGTCATACTCTTTAGTTTTATTCACCAAGTCACAAATATCGACATCGTATCGATTTCAATCATAAAAGCTGATGGATCACAAATTCTAGAAATCATCAATAGAAATCTAGAAATCACAAAAAAAGGGGAGGCCTATCATAAAACGGGAGCATGAAAACTCACCAACACGTGTATCACAAACTGGACGCTATCCCATGGTCGCTAACCATAGAGCCGGTGCAACGACGTAGTACAATATCGGTATGCCCGAGGAACCTGAAACTTGCATAATTCAGAACAACGACGTAGTACAATGGTACGCCTGATGATCCGGATAAGCTGGTGCAACAATGTAGTACAAAGGTACGTCCGATGGACCAAACTCCATAAAAGAACATGGGTCGCTAGCCCACAAAAATTGAGTCGAAACTCCAAATAATATATAGGTCATTAGCCTATAAAAGAAATGAGACGAAACTCAATAAAACGAGGTACCGTCCCCTATGTGGACAAAGAAACGTAGCATATCGCTAGTCTATGTCACAAAATGATCATTATCGATCATCAAGAAGTGTCAATTACACTAAGCTAGTAAATATATGAGCTTAGCTTCATGTCTCATAACTACTAGCTTAACTTAAATATTTACGAACAAACTGTAAGTCTCCACTTGAAAATTGTCAAAAGAAATTCAATCGAACAAGTCCAAGAATTAACCGATGAAGTAAATGCAAGCGTTTCATACCACTTGTTTTACTAAGCCGTTTAATTAGATTTCTCATACAAGTGAGGTAAATGTTTGTGTATACTAATAGATTGGAAAATGGTTTAAGAAACGAGCTTTGTAATAAAATAGTGTTGAAATAGTTTTAATGGAAGAGTTTTGATATTTACTACTAGTATAGAAAACCTTTATATTTTTAAAGTGACAAATCACAAAAATGATTGTAGAAACAATCAATCACTAAATTCACATACGAAGACGTGAATTAATTCCAAGGAAATTGATATCAAATCCATCAAAATGGATATTTCCAAAAATCCCAAAGAAAATGTCATCAAAATCGATAATAGATGATAACAACAAAAGGGAATCAAGACGAGATCGATAAAATTGGAATTCTTAAACAAAATAGGCAAGCAGGCAAAACACAGTAGATTCAGACGTCTGAAATAGGTGGTTCAGACTATGAATCTGGGAAGTTAGAAGTTTTCCAGAACGTAATTCAGACGTCTGAACCAAATATTTCAGACGTATGAAATGGATGTTTTTAGCCAATTTCCTTTCTGTTTGAAATCGAGCCAATTCAGACGTCTGAAATTCCAGATTCAAATGTCTGAAAATGGAATTCAGAGCATTTCCTGAACCTCGACCAACAATGGCCAATCGGAAGCGATCAGACGAGCAAATGACGCCTAAGGATTTACGCCATGCGACAACCCAGCCTTAACGTCTCTTCGATACGCCTTAAATATCAATGTCCAAATATCCATAATAGGATTTTCATAGATTTTGATTTCAAAACACCAAAAATTGGAATATACACCAAATCAATCCAAACCAAAATCAATTGCACAAGAATAAGTATTTGGAATTCATACCTAATAATCGAAGAAAATTATAGAGTAAGATGTGAGATAAAAATCTCACCTTTGACCCAAAACAAATGAAGAAGAAGCTATAGAGCAATGGCAAGAACAATCACTCTTCAATTCCAACCTAAGAGCTTGAATCTAAGCTTAGAAGAGAAACATTTCCTAAATTAGGTTTAGGAATTTCTGAAATTGGTAAGAGAATGAGTTGGAGAAGAAGAAGAGGAGGCTTACCAAAGCTTCTTCTATTAATTTGGAGCTAAAACTTGATTTGCAAATGGAAACTAAGGCTTGGAGTTTTAATTTCCCTTTCCTCTCTCCGTTGTTGCTAAAGCTTGAGTATTAGGAAATAGAAATAAAGTAATGGAGAGAAGATGGGTGAAGCTTGGGTCTAATGGGCTGAAAAAAAACCAAAGCCCTAAGTGAAAAAGTAGCAAAATTCTACTAACTCCAAACATATCAAATTTTATACTCAAAAAGGTCGCAAACGTCATTTTGAACTCAAAGGGGTGGTCTCGAGTCCCAATTCGACTGTTTGCAAAAAGTAGCCTTTCGGACACTAATCCGACTAACGATGAATTATTTTAAATAAAATATTTAAATATTCAATCGTAAAATATGCGGGTTGTTACAATGGGTTTGAAAGGTTTCCACATGTTTTAAATTGAGACTAAAGTGCTTTCGAAAGGATTGAGTTTGGACAGTTTCGAAAGGTTTTATTTAATTGTTTCGAAAGGGGTGGTTCTCCAGGATTTCGAAAGGGTTGAAAGGAAGGGTTTTTTCCATGTTTTCAAAAGGCAATATTTAAAAGGTTTTAAAGGAGGATGTCTGATATTTTGATGCTCTCGGAGAAAAGAAAGAAAAGGTTTTTCCAATGTTTTTGAAAGGCAATATTTAATGGTTTCGAAAGGATATTTCAATGGTTTCGAAGGAGTTACCTTCTATGGTTTCGAAAGGGTTGTTCAACGTTTTAAACAAAGATTTTAAAAGTATTAAATAGGCAATGTAGCCTAAGTATTTTCAAGTTAAAAAGGGTTGTAACTTATTTTGAATGGATAGTTAATCCTCATTGAATCTCATCAACATTATTTTGAGTGAAGTATATATAACACGGCAAAATGGCTTAGAGTAAAGCTAAAGATATATATTCGTTGTGTATATATATATGATTTGAAGGACTAAATCATTTTGAGAAGGTTTTTCAAGGAAAATTTAAAGGGTAGATAACCCTAAGAAAATAATTTAGACAATTAGTCCATTATTGGCAGGCAGTCAACCTAGACTTCGGACGGTTAGTCCTGTTTGGAGGCAGTCAGTCTAGCTGTATAGATAGATAGTCCATTTGTAGCATAACAAATCTTTCTATTATATTATGGGTAGATAGTTCACAAATTACCTATTTTACGGACAGATAGTCCATTTATTGGCATAAAGGATATTGCTATTTTGATATAATCAGTTTGATTAACCTGTTTGCTTGTAGGAAAGGACTTGAAAAATATATGTTTTAAAGAGGATAAAATTGAGGGGAAACCCATTCCGCTAAGCGACGTGGTCTCATTTAATATCAGTAAATTGAGATGTAATAGAATTATTCACACTAGGCTTTATGTCTGACTCGAAGTTTTTTCTCCCCTTAAGCTTTGCATGCTCAAAATTGATTTGAGTAGGCTAAGGGTTGAGATTTTTAGGTTTTATCCTTTTGGAGAATTAAGCTTTCAAAGACGAGCAGGTAGCTGACGGATAGCTAATTAGGATTTGCAGTTTGTTTAATTTATTTTTGCTGTGTATATTAAGTCAGATATGACTATATTGCTTTTATCAACCAAGTAGGCATCATCATATGTCGCTCTTGACATATTCTTGTAATGATTATAACTAATCATTACCTAGGAAACGATAAGGTATTATGTAACTTGGATATGAGTTAGTTTTGAAACATAATCAGCAAAATGATGTTTTGGAAATATGTGATTTTGTTCATATTTAAGTGCTTTTGATATTATGGATACTATTATCGTTATCGTATTCTGTCACAAGAAGTTAACACTATGGATGACTGCAACATCTGTAGCGCTTAGCTTTTGGCCTCCAAATACGAGATGTTACAACTTTGTATCATAGCATGGTTTATAAAAACTTTAAAATAAAGTGGTTTTTAAAATATAGTCCTAAGAAATTAGAATAAGATCGGGGTATAGGATAACGTTATAGTAGTTTACTTATATTTTCTATATATAAGTATATGCTTTATCTCTAGTCTCCTATCCTTGTTAGGTTATTTTTCTATATCTCATAAGGTTTGAATAAAGATATGGAAGGTAAGAGAGGAAGAGTTAACCCAGGAAAGGATAGCACCGACGGGAATTCCATGCCAAATGTGAGAAGAGGTCAAGGTCAGGCACAAGCAGAGAATGTGGGTGCTGAAGTCTTATAGGTTGGAATGGAATCTATGTATCAATTTTTCAAGAATATGATGCAGGCGGGAATTGCAGCTCGAGTATTAGGAGGAAATGCTATAGGAGTAGGGGTTCCGAAAGTTTCGGTAGTTAGCCATTTGCTAAGCCGAGTGAAGATTACGCTAAGCTTGGAGGGAAGCCTTTTTAGGGATGGAGGATGCTATAGAAGTGGAAAATTGGTTGTTGCACTGCGGAAGGATTTTTGTAGACTTGGGGTTTAATGACGAGCAGAAGAGGAGGTTGGCATTCAAACCGTTTTAGGGAGCCGCATTATTTTGGTACAATAGTGTGACCATGGTAGTGGATGAGGAGACTATGACCTGGGAAGATTTCAAGGTGAGGTTCCCAAAGTGGTTCATGTCTGCTATGGCACGGTCAGCTTTGATCAAGAATTTTGTTGAGTTAGAGCAGAGGGAGATATCAGTTCTGGAGTATGTAAGGAAGTTTGAGGAGTTGGCGAGATATGGTTATGCTTCAGTAGATACAGTCATAAAGAGGAACAAGAAGTTTATTAGGAGGTTGAAGCCTGAGTTAGCTAGGGCCATATTACCTCATATTAAAGATCCTTCTGACTTTGTTGTGGAAATAGACTTAAGGCATGAAGAGATTCTTGATTCTCTAGAGAGAAGTAAGGCTAAAGAAGTCCAGGTTGGGCAGAATCAGAAGAGGAAGTTCTTTTCCAAGAAAGGTTCTCAGAAGGGTGGAGCAGCTAAGAAAGGAAAGTTTGAGATTGTCCGTTTCAAGTGCGGTAAGAAAGGGCACTTTTCTAATGAGTGTCATGCTGGGAAAGCTAAGGAAGTGGCTAGAAAGAATGGAAAGGGCAAGGTATATGCATTGGAACTTACTGCTTCTAAGCCAACAGCCCAGGAGAAAGGAAAGGCGGTCTTGGCTAGTACGCTTCAGATTCATAGTATAACTGTTAGCGTTCTATTTGATACTGGTGCATCCCATTCTTTTATATCTAGATGTTTGATGGATAAACTTAACCTAGAACCCATGTATTTAGTATTTTCCTTAAGCGTTGCGAATCCAATAGGAGGGTATGAAACTCTAGGGTTGATATGTGACCAGTTAGAGTTTGACCTGTTAGGTCATACTTTTGTTTGCAGTTTGCATGTGTTTGATTTTATAGGATTTGGGATTATTCTTGGTATGGATTGGTTAAGTGAGTACGATGTTAGGATATTTTTCCAGGATAGGAAAATGTCTGTTAAACACCCTGATTGTAGTGATCGGTAGTTCATGCCATAGAAGGTTCTTATGGTGAGATATTTACTTTGTTGGGTGCTATGGAATTGGATGATGGGTTGAGTCGAGTTTTCCTGGTTATAGAATTCGTAGATGTTTTTGATCTTGTAGTTTGATTGTCACCAAAATGAGCCATTGAGTTTTCGATAGATTTGGTTCTGGAAGCAACACCAATGAGTATGCCGGCGAGCAGGATAACTCCTACAAAGATAAGGGAGTTGAAGGTGAAGTTAGTGGAATTAGAAGGCAAGAGTTTTATCAGGCCGAGTAGTTCACCTTGGGAAGCAGCTGCAATATTTGCTAAGAAGCTGGATGGATCGTTAAGGCTATGTATTAATTATCATAAGTTGAATGAGAGGTCGAAAAAGAATCGGATCCATTGCCAAGGATTGACGATTTGTTCGACCAGTTGAGTGGAGCCAAGGTATTTCCACAGTTGGATTTGGCGACAGGTTTCCATCAACTCAGAGTAGTATAGGATAGTATACCTTTGATGAAGTTTAGGACCAGGTATTGGTCGTACGAATGGTTAGTTTTGCCATTCGGATTGATTAATCCACCAACCTTCTTTGTGGATTTGATGAACCGGGTTTTCCTAGAGCACTTGGATAGGTTCGTATTGGTTTTCATAGATGATATCTTGATATACTCTAAGGATGAAAGAGAGCATGAGGTTCATCTCAGAGTGGTGCTTGAGATGCTATGGCAGCATTAGCTGAAAGCGAAGTTTTTGAAGTGTCATTTCTGGAAGAAAGTAATGAAGTTTCTAGGTCATGTAGTCTCAGAGAAGGGTTGTTAGTATATCCGACTAAGATTGAAGCGGTGAATAGTTGGAAGAGACCCAAGATGGTGATGGAGATAAAGAGTTTCGTTAGGTCGGCTGGTTATTATCAGTGGTTCATTAAGGATTTTTCACGGATAGTTGCGCCGTTGACCAAGCTGACAAGAAAGGATGTGAAGTTCGTGTGGACCGATAAGTGTGAGGAAGCATCCCAGAGTTTGAAACACTTATTAACCGATGCACCTGTTTGGTTGTTCCGAAAGATAATCAGGATTTGGTGGTTTACATCGATGTGTGTGGAACAGGACTAGGAGCTGTGTTGATGCAGAGAGGTAAAGTGATTGCCTATGCTTCTAGACAACTTATACCGCATGAGGTCAGATATCCAATGCATGATTTGGAATTGGCTGCTATTAACCCGGCTTTTGGCAAGGCCATAGACATGCAGATTTAACTAAATCGATTGCTCGGTTATGGAAGCTGGAATGCGATGGGTTCAATTTGACTGGATAGATAGACAACCAACCATTAATTAGAATCATGATTATGGAGCCGGGATTCGGCATCGTTGATAGACAAAAGTCGCGGGATGCTTGAAATATGAGTTTCGTCATAAGTCGAGGTGATTCGCAATGATGGCAATTTTCTCTGAGTCGCTTATTGGTCAGATTCGGGTTCTCAAGTAGGTTGCTTCGAGTTTCTAAGCTGCTTGTTTCGAGTCAAAGAAGGCTTTATTTGGGTTTCCAACGGATCGACGCATCCACGAGCTTGAGTCGGCGTACAGAAAATGGGGTCGGCATGTTTGATACTTCAAGGGGTCGGCCACTGGAACCATACTTTGAGTCATGGACAATTGTGCTTTGGGTCGGTAGGGTTGTCACTTCGAGTCAACACTACACTAACTTTGAGTCGGCAGCTTAAGGGGTCGATAGGATTTTAGCAACTTGGGTCGGCAATCCCTAAAATCCGGGTCGGCACTAGTAAGGGTTCAGATCGGCATAAGTTAAGGGATCGGCATCAAAGTAGGATCGGCATTAAAGTGGGTTGGCATGTTGGAGCTTGACTCTGGGTCTACCTTCATACTAGCTTCGTGTCGACTGTGAAGGCATTGGGTCGGCTTTAGGAAACTAAAGGAGAACAGCCATGGGGACTGTGCTTGGAGTCTTATAGCATGCTGCTTCGAGCCAGTGAGACTATCACTTCGAGCCAATGAAGAGTTTACTCCGGGCCGGCAGAAACAACAAGGGGTCGGCATATTGAAGGAAGCGATCGACATTGTTTTGCTTCGAGTCATGGATGAATCTACTTCGGGTCAAAAATCAAGTTGCTTCTGTTCGTTGCACGAGTTTCTTGGGGTCGGCATATCACATACTCCATAAAAGCAGTGCTCGACTATGGTTTTGGTAGGCCCATATCACTGAGGAAGCCTAGTAACTAGGTTTTTGCCTATAAATACAGCAGGCGGGGCTTCAAAAAGGGGGATCTTCATTCTGCGTCCCTTCGTCTTCTTCATTAAGGCTACTCTACCATTGTTTTTTAAAAAACTCTTGATTGTAACTGTAATTGATTCTCGTATCAATAAGAAGGAAATTTCTGGAGTGGACGTAGGCCAGAGTCAACCGAACCACTATAAATCTTCTGTTATTACTGCTTTCTTTTTAATTTTGATTGTTCTTTATATCTATACTTTCTACATACACTTTATCTATGATCTGTGATTGTTAGTTAGTGCTTTCGTTGACGATTGGGTGTTAGTGACTAATTTTGACGCTAACATTTTGGTGCTTTTATTAAGAAAGCTAGCACTCAGAGATTTTAAAGCTTTGACTTTGGATTCAAAGGCTTAGGAACTCGAATTCTAGAAAGTATGGTAAAGTAATCAACGAGGAGACAGAGGACGAAAAGGAGTCAGCAAGAAGGAAGTTGGGAGGCTTCCTATAGAGCTGACCAAGCCACAATCTATATTACTAGAGACGAGATGGAAACGATGCTGAAGAGGCAAGAGGAAATGTTACAGAACCTACTCCGACAGGTTGGGTAAGTTGGAGTGCAAATTCAAGGGAATGGACCAACCACGGCTGCTGGCAATACAGAACCAGGAGTCAGAGCTGCAGAAATTTTTGGAGGTCAGATTCAGAACCAAAATGGAAAGAGTGAAGGAAATCAGCACAGGCCTGGGGGCAGACCCCCGAAATTGGATACTGGAAGGACTGTGAATGAAGCTCAGCGAGCTGGGGCCAGCGTGAACGTGAATGAGCAACATGATGAGTACTACTCAGAGTACCTTCCAAGACATGGAGGGTAGAGTGGAGATGCAAGCATGGGACTACCCCTGGATGGAGAAGAGCGGATGGCTGGATTGATACGAAGGATAATGAGAGGAGGACTACCAAGTAGAGGATTGGAGGAAGTCAGTCGGAGTCCGTTCACTCCGAATATCAGAAATGCAAGGAACCCTCCAGAATTCAAATTGCTAACACTGGAGGCATACGATGGAAAATTAGACCCAACTATGCATGTTACCTGATACATCAGACATATGGAAGTGCTTGGGGGCATCTGAGGAGGTGATGGCAAGATGTTTCCCTTCATACTTGACAAATTTGGCTGCACTCTAGTTCAGGCGGCTAAAGAATAGATCGATCAGGACATGGGGTAAGCTAGCGGAACGCTTCATAAGACAGTTTAGGGTCCAGGTGATATGACCCAAGAATGTAATGAAACTGGCATTGATAAAGCAAAGGACAGGATAATTCGTGAGAGATTTTCTAATGTGATTCAATGCAGCTGTGGCTTCGGTAGATCGCCCAGATCCATCAATGATTCTGATGCCAGCGGTAACAGGGATTGCTGAAGGCACTGAGTTCAAGGATTCATTGGCATGAGATCTACCATAGGATCTTGGAGATTTCTATCATGAGGCAAAAAGATTCATTCGATTATAGGATTCACGCGATGAAAGGCAATAGATAAATGCCGTACAAGGCGAAGGAACGTTTGGAGAAGGACGAGGAATGGATAAAGGAAAGTGCAAGCAGAACGATGGATATGGTGGTTCTGACAAACTAAGGAGAGGTCAGGAACCCAAACTCGTAACGTATGCGGACTTGACTAATAATCAGGAACGGATTTACTTGGATATTCGAGGGCAGCTCTCCTATCGAAAACCACCAAGGAGGGATCCCACAAAACTAGAACGAAAGTGCGGGAAGTATTGCCTATTCCATGAGTTGGAAGGGCATTCCATAAATGAATGCCCTCACTTGAAGGATGTAGTAGAGGAACATGCTAGAAGTGACAGATTGCCACAGTGAGTGAGGGACCAGACGAGAGCGGTAAAACACGAGCAACTACCGCCTGGATCATATAGGAACGACCCTAGATTGGGTCACGACTCGTCATCGCTGATTGTGATGGCAAGAGAAGAGTACATGATTTGGGCTCTGGTCATCGAATAATTTTTCTAATTTTGTTTTAGAAAATAAAGCAGTTATGCCATTTATACATGTAGGTGAACCAGAGCGATCCCTAGGAATGCTCTAAGATGGTAATAGGCTGCTCTGCCCGGAGAGGCAGTACTTAGTTTTTTTTCTATTTTTCTTATCGAACAATTGGAACTTGGATTTAATAAATGAATTCGGATTTTATGAAACAAACCCCTAACCGAAGAGTTACGGGACACTGAATTCTAATGTTCAGGGACACTGAACCGGAGTGCAGGGAGTGACGCCGCTTCACCGGAGAGCGACAGGAACGGCTCGCTCATCATTGTTTCCCCTTTACCGAAGAGTGATAGGATGGGATCCAGCAAGAGCCCAGAGAGGATGCAATCGGTCTAGGGCTTAGGCCATGGCATGCTTACTATTCAGGGATGCTGAACCAGAGTGCAGGGAGCGACGCCGCTTCTCGGAGAGCGACAGGATCAGCTCGCTCTATGATGTTTCCCCTTCACCAGAGAGGGACAGGATATGATCCAATAAGATCCCTGAGAGGCTGATATCGGTCCAGGAGGACTAGGGCATCGCTTAATATTCAAGGACACTGAACCAGAGTGAAAGGGATAGGTCGCTTCCTTGGAGCGTGATAGGATCTTCCTATCCAATCGTTATGTTTGGATCGAGCTTTGCAAGGGTCCGGAGAGGCCATCAACGATCCGAAGCGATCATAGGATTTGATTACTGACTTCCAAGGTGTGAAATGTATTCGAATAGAAGCTTTGAACAACTATTGATCTGACTAAGGACCTAGAGTTGCCTGGTTTTGGATTATAGGACCCGACGAGTTCCCAGTTTTGGAGATGGACCCGACGAGGTCTCGGATACAGATTATAGGGCCCAGCAAGGTCCCAGCTTTGGATTTGGACACGGTGAGGTCCTAGATTTAGATTACAGGACCCAAAGAGGTCTCGGACTTAGATAAAACAATCCGGAGAGGTCATGGATTCTATTAATGGAATTGGAATTGGATAACGACTTGGAACAGTCGCGGAGTAGACTACCAGATATGTATGGTGTTGCTTTTTAATAAATGGAGTATGGACTTTGGATATCAGATTTGAAGCTATTCAAAACACACCTTCCTATCGCAAGGCATGTTTTGGGGAGGGGGATGTTAACCGGCCTTTTGGCAAGGCCGTAGACATGTGGATTTGACTAAATCGATTGCTTGGTTATCGAAGCTGGAATATGATGGGTTTGTGTTGATTGGATGGATAGACAACCAATCATGAATTATATTCATGATTATGAAGTCAGGATTCGGCATAGTCGATAGACAAAAGTCGCGGGATGCTTGAAATATGAGTTTCATCAAAAGTCGAGGTGATTTGGAATGATGGGAATTTTCTCAGAGTTGCTTGTGGGTCAGCTTCGGGTTTTCAAGTGATTTGGGTTTCTAAGCTGCCTGCTTTGAGTCAAACAAGGCTTTACTCAGGTTTCCAAGGAATCGGCGCATCCACAGGCTCGGGTCGGCATATAGAAAATGGGTCGGCATGTTTGATACTTCAAGGCGTCGGCCATAGGAACTATGCTTTGAGTCAAGGACCATTGTGCTTCAGGTCGGTATGGCTGTCACTCCGAGTCAACACTAAACTAACTTCGGGTTGGCAGCTTAAGGAGTCGGTGGGATTTGAGCAACTCAGGTTAGCAATCCCTAAATTCCGGGTCAGCACTATGAAGGGTTAGGATCAGCATAAGTTAAGGGATCAGCATCAAAGTGGGATCGTCATAGTGGGATCAGCATCAAAGTGGGTCAGCATGTTAGAGCTTGATCAGAATTGGCCTTTGTACTAGCTTCAGGTCAGTTATGAAGGCATGGGGTTAGCAATAGGAGACGAAAGGGGATCAGCCGTAAGGATTGTGCTCGGAGTCATACAGCTTGCTTCTTTGAGTCAGTGAGGCTATCACTTCGGGCCAATGAAGGGTTTACTCTGGGTCGGCAGCAACAACAAGGGGTCAGCATATTGAAGGAAGGGATCGGCACAGTTTTGCTTCGAGTCGAGGACGACTATACTTTGGGTCAAAACTCAAGTTGCTTCGGGCCATTACATGAGTTGCTCGGGGTTGACATTTTGCGCACTCCAGAAAAGCAGCGGTCGACTGTACAGACTCGACTATGGTTTTGGTGGGCCCATGTCACTAAGGAAGCCCAATAACCAAGTTTTTGCCTATAAATATAGAAGGCGGGGCTTCAGAAAGGGGGATCTTCATTCTGTTTTCCTTCATCTTCATCATTAAAGCTACTCGGCCAATATTGTTTTAAAAACTCTAGATTTGAACTGTAATAGATTCTGATAATAATAAGAAGAAAATTTCTGGAGTCGCCGTAGGCAAGTGTCAGCCAAAACACCATAAATCTTCTATCATTACTTCTTTCTTTTTAATTTTGATTGTTCTTCATATTTATACTCTCTATATGCACTCTATCTATGATATGTGATTGTTAGTTGGTGCTTTCATCGACGATCGGGTGTTGATGATCAATTTTGGTGCTAACAGCTATAGTGATTTTTGGTTTGAAGGTATGGAGACATTACCTATTTGGAGAAAAATTTGAGTTGTATACAGATCATAAGTTGCTAAAGTATTTGTTCTCTCAGAAGGACTTGATATGAGACAACAAAGATGGTTAGAGTTTATCGCTGCTTATGATTTTGGGATTGAGTACACATTAGGAAAAGGCAACAAGGTTGCAGATGCTCTTAGTAGGAAACATCAGAATGCAGTATTAGCAATGATTGCTGAGTGGAAAGATTTGAAAGAATTAGCATATCACAGAGTTTAGTGGAGATCCGAGACTGGGTCTATTGGAGATATGGTTGTATTATCTTGTTTGGAAGTTTGACTAGTGATGATTGAAAGGATCGCTTCTAAGCAGGAAGAGGATCCAGTGTTAGCTCAACGGATCAAGAAGTTAAGAGATGGAACCGAGAGCGACGACTTGAAAGATCTTAGTCTTGACCAGAATGGAAGGTTGAGAAAGAAAGAAAGATTACGTGTTCCGAGTGTAGGAAACATAAGAAAAGAAGTCTTAGAGGAATGCAATTGTTCAAAGTTGTCTATTCATCCAGGAGGTACTATGATGTATCAGGATATGAAGAGGAGTTTCTTATGGAAAGGCATGAAGCTAGATATTGGGTTGTGTGTGAAGCAGTGCATGATTTGCAAACAGGCAAAGGCTGAACACCAGAAACCAATTGGTTTGCTTTAGTCATTAGATATTCCAGTATGGAAGTGGGATTCTATTTCCATGTATTTTATTGACGGGTTGCCATGGTCGAACAGAGGAAATGATAGTATATAGATTATAATAGACAGATTGACCAAGAGTGCCCATTTCATTCCAGTTAGGTCAACCAGAACGACACCTGTTTTGGAAAAGTTGTTCATAAAGAATGTGGTTAGAATACATGGAATTCCTAGTAGCATAGTTAGTGATAGAGATCCTTTGTTTACTAGCGAGATTTGGAAGAGTCTGCAGGAAGTTTGGAAAACCAAGCTCAAGATGAGTAGCGCTTACCATCCGTAGACAGATGGGAAAATGGAGAGAGGTAATAAGATCTTGGAAGATTTATAAGAGCTTGTGTATTAGATTTCGGGGAATCATGATAAGACCATCTGCATTTAATCGAGTTTTCATATAACAATAGTTATCAGACTAGTATTGGGATGGCACCGTTTGAAGCTTTGTATGGAAAGCCATGCAAATCTCTCGTATGTTGGCTAGAGATTGGGGATAGGTTGGTTCTTGGTCTAGATTTAGTCAGAGAAGCTGCAAAAAAGATTGAGATCAGTTGGGCTAGAATGAAGAAGGCTTGGTCTAGGCAGAAGAGTTATGCAGATAAGAGAGGAAAGATCTAGAGTTCTCAGTTGGAGACCAGGTTTTCATCAAAGTATCACCAATAAAGTGTGTGATTAGGTTTGGAAAATTGGGAAGTTAGCACCGAGATTCATTGGAATTTTTCCCATTTTTGAGAGGATTAGGAAACTCGTATATAGAGTTGAGTTACTTAGCAGTTTAGCAGGAGTCCACGATGTTTTTCATGTTTCTCATCTTAGGAAGTGTCTTAGAGATCTGGAGACTACTATTGCAACGACTATGCTAGATGATTTAGTGGTAGAACTAGATTTGACTATAGTAAGGAAGCCTATTCGTATTATTGTCAGATTAGTCAAAGTCTAGTGGAGCGACGATGATAATGAATGTACTTGGAAGTTTGAGAGCAGGATTAGATATACTTATCCTAACTTGTTTGATGGTATGGTTTACCTTCTTGTTTGATTTGTTGTGTACCTTACTGTAATTTCGAGGGTGAAATTCTTTAAGGAGGGGAGTTTGTAACACCCGAGATTATTGATAATATTATATAGGATATTTAGTTAGTTAAATAAAAAAAATAATGTGTTGATTAGGGGATTGAGATTTGATTTAATCAAGGGTAGCCATGCCATTTAACAATGAATTAAAGGAGGAAGTTTAAATTGAAATAGAGGAGGGGTAAAATAGAAAAGAGGTCGTCCCTATATCCTTCAAACCATGGCCGTGTATTAGAATACACGTTCATTTCATTTTGAAAATTTTAAAATAAGGGGTCGGCCACCACAAAAAAGAAAGAGAGGAAGAAAAGCTAGGAAGAAGGTAATTCAAAACAAATCTATTCACGTATCAATCTCTATAATTTCTAAAGCTAAGGCGAATAATGTTTAAATCTCATTTTTGATTGTATTTTCGGTTTTTATATTGTGTATTGATTTGCCATGATTTTGAATGATGGAATGATTATATATACATGTTGATGATTTATGTATGTTCATATTGATTTTATGATATGTTTTATGGTGAAAACCCTATAAAATAATATCCAAATGCCTTGCGAATTTTTATAAAGATCGTAAATATTATTTTGGAGATGGGTTTCAGTTTTTAGAATTTTCTGAAATTATATGGAATTATACGCATTTTCTACGAAAGAAAATGCTAATTTGGCTTAATAATTATTTTCCGTTAAATAATAAAAGCTTAAGGTCTAAAATTTTTATATGTTGGAAACTTTTTGTGGGTTAAGAACTTTAAAGGTTATATAAAATTATTTAGGATATAGGACTTAAATGTTTTATATAATTAAAAGAGGAGAAGGGGATTTTGCAAAATGATTTAAATTAAAAAATTTGGAAAGTGGGCAACACTTTTGACAAAGTGCTATATTTTTTATTGGTAAAGAATGGGGCAACCGATCATAATTAGATACGTAAGGCGGGCTAGATGAAAAGAAATATTTGCTACATGTTTTTCATTATTTCAACACCGTCGGCACCGAATTCTGCCTCCTCATCTTCGCTTTCGACATAGTCGAAACCAATGCACATGGTATCATTTTACAAGTATGTACAGAATAGGATGAAGGTGGAAGGTAGGAAGTCGAAACCAGGGGTTCCGAAGGGGTTGAGGCGGTTCTTAGTTTTTAAATCAAAGAAATATGCCTGCTTGCTTCCGGCTAAATGGAATTCGACGAAGTAGCTTTTGACCAGGTCAAATGATTTCAATGAAATGGTTTCCATAGGTTGTGCCTTTGTTTTTAAACTATTGCATTCGACTAAGTCGAAACCTTGTTGCCGCCTGTTTACATTTCGACTCAGATGGTTTCGAAAGCGTTGTTTTCTTTTCTAAAACCTAGCCACTTCTCCATTGCTTTCGAAGGGATGGTTTCGACACCATCACTTCATTAATTAAGAAATGGTTTCGAAGTAGATGCTTTCAACTTAAATGTCTTTAAGACCCTTTTTCTATAAGTAAAGTAAAACCCAAATGGTTTCGAAACAGATGCTTTCGGCTTTAGTGGGTTTCTGATCCTTTTGCTCTACTTGAAGGCAGAATCCAAATGATTTCGACCGAGTCGTTTTTCAAAGGTTTTGAAGGGGTAAATTTTTGAATGGTGTCGAAAGGTTTCCACATGTTTTAAATTAAACCTAAAGTGCTTTTGAAAGGATTGAGTTTGGACAGTTTCGAAAGGTTTTATTTAATGGTTTTTAAAGGGGTGGTTCCGCAGGGTTTCCAAAGGGTTGAAAAGTAGGGTTTTTCCTATGTTTTCAAAAGACAATATTTAAAAGGTTTTAATATAGGATGTTTGATATTTTGAAGCTTTTAGAGAAAAGAAAGGAAAGGTTTTTCCAATGTTTTCGAAAGGCGATATTTAATGGTTTCGAAGGAGTTATCTTCTATGGTTTCAAAAGGGTTGTTTAAAAGTTTTAAACAAAGGTTTCAAAAGTATTAAATAGGCAATGTAGCCTAAGTATTTTCAAGTCAAAAAGGTTTTAACTTGTTTTGGAAGTATAGTTAATCCTCATTAAATCTCATCAATATTATTTTGAGTAAAGTATATATAACATGACAAAATGGCTTAGAGTAAAACTAAAGATATATTTTCTTTGTATATATATATATATGACTTGAAGGACTAAACATTTTGAAAAGGTTTTCAAGGAAAATTTAAATGGTAGTTGACCCTAAGAAAATAATTCGGATAGTTAGTCCTTTTTTGGCAGGCAGTCAGCCTATATTTCAGACAGTTAGTCCAGTTTGTAGGTAGTCAGTCCAGTTGTATGGAAAGATAGTTCATTTATAGCATAACGGACCTTGCTATTATGTTATGGGCAGATAGTTCACATATTACCTATTTTACAAACATATAATCCATTTATTAGCATGAAGGATAAAGCTATTTTGATATAATCAGTTTGATTAACCGTTTGTTTGCAGGAAAGAATTTGCAAAATATATGTTTCAAAGAGGATATAAGTGATGGGAAACCCGTTCCGCTAAGCTGCATGGTCTCATTTAATATTTGTAAACCGAGATGACAAAATTATTCACACCAGGCTTTATGTCTAAGTCGAAGTTTTTTCCTTAAACTCTCGGGTGCTCAAAATTGATTTGAGTAGGCCGAGGGTTGAGGTTTTCGGATTTTAGCCTTTTGGTGAATAAAGCTTTCGAAGATGAGCAGGTAGCTGACGGATAGCTAATTAGGATTTGCAGATTTTTTTTTTGTTTATTTCTGCCATGTATACTAAGTCAGATATGACTACATTGCTTTGATCAACCAAGGAGCATCGTCATATGTTCTCTTGGTGTATTCTTGTAATGATTATAATTAATCTTTACTTGGAAAACGATATGGGATTATGTAACTTGGATATGAATTGGTTTTAAAATGTAGTCAGTAAAATGATGTTTTGGAAATCTATGATTTTGTTTATATTCAAGTGCTTATGATATTATGGATACCATTATCATTACCGTATTTTGTCACCAGAAGTTAATACTATGGATGACTGCAACATATATAGCGCTTAGCTTTTGGCCTCCAGATACGTGATGCTACACCTTAGGACGATCGATCGCCTATAGAGGAGCGATCAACCGATCGAGAGGGTGGTAGCTAAGGTTGGACCATGGCTGGATGGGCCATATTTAATTATTTTAATCTAATAGATACGATTGATTCGAGAGCTTATAAATATAGGCCTCTCACTTTTCTTCTCATATTTTCTAATCAAAGCAGCAAAACTCACCCTTTTTTCCTTCTCCACTATTTTTAAAAAGTATAAAATATTATATTATATGTATATATAATCAGAGAAGGGAAGAAAATTAAAGAGAAAATGGGAAGGAGCGAATCGATACTACGGAAAAAGGTAAATTTCATTATTATAAACTGATATTCTCCTTGACCTCAAATTTCTTCTTAGATATGAAATTATAATAGTATTATATACCCTATTATACATATTATTTTGAATTAGAATGGAAAAGGAGTCAACTAAAGAGATGAATTTAAATTTTAGAGATTTGAAAAGTTAGGAAGGTCAGCGAGAAATTATATAATTTATTTATAACATTGAAATTTATCTCGTTGAATTTATATAATTATTATGCCTATATAAGATCCGATGAGTTATAGGCTTAAAATAAATGTGTAGGAATATTGCCTACATAAATAAATAGGTAATTGGAACAGGAATTTTATTTACACCCTAATTTGAAAATTTGAAAATGGGTCCCTAAATTTGTTAAAATTGAATGTTGATAAAGTTGAAATTTTATTCCAAATTTGTAGTTGGGTTGTAAAATGTAATTATAAGTTTAGACTGCACTAATTTGACTTGGAATGAGAATTTCTATATTTTTATTTATTGGAAGCGGACTATAATTCAATTGTATCTATTTTCGTATAATTTTCATAAATTATCTAATTCAAAAATGTATAAAAATTCGTCGTTTCAAGTAGTAAGGAATATACTGCAAAGAGATGTGTAAAGTACGAATGTTCTTCTCCATATTTTACATTGCCTAATAAAAGAAAAGGAAACAATTCCTTGAAATTTCAAACGAAACAAGGTGTCACTTTTGGTTAATTTATGGAAAGTTATAACAGTAGTCCTTTTCGGAAGGATGGTTCTGATAAATTAAAATGTTAAAAGAAATATTTTGGTTTAGGAACTAATAGTTAAAACTAGAAATATATACATGTACAACTGTTCTTACCGGTTATATATATAGCTTAATGTACGTTGATATTTATATTAGTTATAATTAGAACATCTAGTTTTAAATATCGTAATAAATTATAGGATTAGTGGGTGTAGATGGAAAGAGACAGTAACCCCAAAATTAACAAGGCAATAAATATGCAGTTAATAGAGAATTATAGGAAATAAGTGGGATATAGTTAAAGGTGTAACGACCCGTAAATTTCGATAATTTAAAATTGGTTAAATTTATAAGATTTTTGTAATTAAGTGTAGAAAGAAATGAAATCTTATAATTTATATTGGAGCGAATGTTAGAAATTAAATGTTGCAATGGCAAATAAGATTTATTCTTGACAATTGGAATGAAACCCCAATAAAGAAATAGTGGAAAACATTATAATTTGTTAATTTAATACGATTGTGTAATTAATACTGTAATAAATAAAATTGGAAATGGTATTAATGAAATAATAACTAAAATGAATTGCAACTGTATAAATGTAAGTTAATTGTTAATAACTTGGATGTAATTATAATAAGTGAAACAAAGAAAGGTTATAACTTGGTTACAAAATTTATATAAGGAAGTGGATGTAAATATGAACTAATTAATGAGATAATAGATAGTTAATGGTAATTGAATAAAATCAAATTTATGTAAGAATTGTAACATTTATTTGTGAATAAAAAATTCATATGAGGTAAGTAATTATAATAAATAATGAAATTGCAATAAATCTGAATTTAATGTTACGTTAATATAAATTTGGGTAATAATTGGAATAACATAAATTTTACTCACTGTTATGGTAATTAGTCGAATGGAACATAAACTTAAGGATAAATTTAAGGAATGGAAATAAAGTTGTATTAATGTAAAACTTAATAAATGGAAATTTGAAAGGAAAGGTCAGGTGAGATATTGGATCTGTCATAAATTGGTTATGAGGTTGAAATGTAAGAAACGAATGTAATTACTTCATTTGCTAATGGAATAATAATAGTATAGTTAACGGTAATTAAATAAAAGCAGAAGTATTTAAGAATTGTAACGGAAAGGGTGAATGTAATAATGAGATAAATAGGATTGTAAATCTATTCATAGTGTAGTAATCGATATAATAGAAAGCATGAACACAATTAAGTGAATTAATTTAGAATTTTGATCGCAATTAGCTTGTATATTGGTAGAAATGATAAAAATGAAAATAGGGTAGTCAATACAAAGGAAAGACGAAAATTTGAGCGTACTAATGCAATAAAGGGTAAAACAAATGTTATCTTTGTTGAATAATAAATAATTTGATAAAAAGGATTGAAGTAAAATCAAGTAAATTTATAATTTCTGAATTTATGGAAATAGAAGTTAAACGCTGTAATTGGAAAATTTATGTGTGCATTAATTTATAATGAGATGTAAATGGTAAATTAATAATTTAAAACGTTGACTTACTACTAAACTAGTGTATAATGAATGGAAATGAAATAAATTAGAGTTATGGAACTAATGGTAGCATTTGTTGGAAGCAATAAACTTATAAATGAAATAAAAAAAGTTAATGGTATCAATTATTAAGTGTTACATATTGGTTTAGCCTATTAAATAGGATTGGAAATCAAATTTTGCAAATTAATGAGATTAATTACTACGTTGGTTGAAATTAGATGAAAGTGGAAATTTTTAACGCACTAAGATGAAAATCATGATAATTATACCATAAGATGGAATTGATAGAATAATAAATGGAAAGTAAATTAAATTTAATTATTGGAAATTTAATTTACAATTGTTGGATTTAATGAAATTGAAGAATTTATAAATTTTAAATCGACAGTTAAATTTGTTCAAATTAGTGTAAATGTTTTAAGGAATTACAAATGATAAGAATTGTCGATTATAAGATTGAAATTGAAAGTTTGATTTAATGACTTAATTTTTAATTTATTTAATTAACTGGAAAAATAGCCATTTTGGCCACTGACTTGGATTTCGACGAAACCAGTTTCATCGGATCCGTAACGGTGTATTTTTATATGATTTCAAGTTTCGTACCGATCGGACTTGATCGTACGGACGTGAAACGCCTTGACATCAATTAAATTGAAATCAATTGAAATAAATTTGAAAAATATTGATTTTAGCATAACTTTTTTATACGATGGAACTTGGACTTGAAACCTTTTCCATTGTGTTTAAAATATTTTAAAACATCTATTTTGATATATGGGTTGACCCCATTTCGTTCCAGAGTCGAAACGGGCTTTTCGGGCCATATATCGTCCAACGTGTACATCCAATAGATCCGATCCATTCTATTTCAACCCTAACTATAAATATTCTGTTATAAACCCTAATTACCCTCACGCTCATTTTGTCTGTACATACATTTCAACTATCTCTCCTCCTCAATGGCAGACAAACAAATTCTAGATCCAAACATAAATTAAATTCAAATCCAAAGTAAAATCTCAAGCTCCTCAGAAAAATTTAAAAAAAATATATATCGAAGATCTCAATGATACGAACCTACATCTACTGTTCGTTTTTCGAGACAGTGACCGGATCGGTCAGAAATTGCGGTCAAAGTCAAAATGGAGCATTTTAATTTCGTCATAAATCGACGAAAATGGGACATGGGTTTTGAAGAGCTCAGCAAGGAGAGTCGTTTGGTGGTATCAGCTTGGCCTATATCAAAGTGTAGTGGCCGTGAATGGTTGTCAAAGGGGACGGTGGCGGGTCATTCTCTGGTGGTCTAGGGTTGCGCGCGTAGAGGCATGGGGGTCGGTCGTTGATGGGAAGGTGCACGGAGGTGTTGATCGTGTCGATAGTGACCTTTGGGGCGGCGGTTATCGAAGTTTGTGGTGGCGGCTGAAAATTTTTCGAACGCGATTCTCTGGAGGAGTTGCGTATTAGGGTTTCATGCGCGTGCTGTTGATGACGTGGCTATGGTAGTTTATTATGTTTTATTTTATTTTAAATTAATTTCAACATCGTCTAATTATCATAACCTTTGCATCCGAACTCCAATTCACGTGCGGTTTTCTCCGCTAGGTTCGTATTGGAATTCTGGACATTTTGGCACTGGTTTTGATGAATTTGGAGACTGTCCAATTTTTGAGTTTAAGTTGGATTTAAATTCAATTTAAATTCAAAAGGTGAGTGTTTTAACCCACTCACAACTTCTAAAATTTCTTACGTTTGGTAAATTAATTTATGTTGTGATTATGCATTTATTTATGGCTGTTACGTATATTTTTAATCATCATCTCAGTTAATTGCGTTTATTGAAATTAAATCGTTATTTAATTTATATTTGAATATAACTGCCAGTTATTTACCTGTTATATATTATCGGTTATATATTGATATTGATTGATCGTTTTGTATGATGATTGTAATGAATGTATGATTTTGTGATGGATGAATGAATGTTTTTTTCATATCATCATAATCTGCAAGTTGTTAAGCATTTATTTTGATTCGGGATTGCGTTTTGAAATGATATACAACCGCATTTTATTTCAAATTGCGGATTGAAATGATAAATATCTGTATCACTTGACCATAGGATAGAAAATTTTATACAGGCACCGCGGTATATATATAAAATTATTTTTGAAATGATTTTTATGGTTTTGTAAAGAATTATATGGGCTATATAGATATTGATTTTAGATGTTATATAAATGCTATTTTATTATTGATTTAGCTATGTATAAATTTGTTTGTATTATAAAATAAGCTAAATCATAAAGTTTGATTTCTTTATATAATATGGTTAAGATCCATTTAAATTCTATTGTATATAGAGTTTATAATGACTCAAATAAAATTAAGGTTGGAAGATAAATGTGAATTTGATTTGAATTTAGGATTTAAGGATTATCCTCGAAAAATTTGATTTGAAATATAAATAAATTGAGATTTAAAGGTATGATTTTATAACTTGATTTTTGTTTAGAGGATTTAAATGACTATCAAATTGATTTAAATGAATATTATCAAGTCAATGTAGTTGAAAGAATATCCAGTTATTTGAAGTCTAAAGGTTTTACTAAAATGATATTGATTTATTAAGTAAATATATCAAATCTAAATAATGGTGGTTGAAATTGATATATATATATATATATATAATTATCAAAGAATAAGTTTTGAAATGGTGGAATAATTAAAGCTTAGAAATATATGGAAATTATATTGGTTTATTTGGGAATTTAAAATGCATATTGGAATTGATTTGTGAAGGTGAAGAAACTATTTTACTATATAAAGTAATTAAATATTTAAACCATTTAAGTGGAGTAGTATGTTTTAAAGTTATGAAATTCAAAGTTTTATGTTTTGAAAGGCTATATTTCAAGTTTTGGTTTCGAAATATTATAACTTTGAAATGTTATAGTTTTAGAAAGGATATATTTGAAAAAGATAGCATATTGATTTGGGTTTTAAAATAGAAATGATATCGTATTTATATGGTTTTGAAATAGATATTATATTCTGGTTTTGAAGTATATTTTAAATGACCCAGTGTTATAATAACGTTTGGTTGTTAAAGAGACCAGGATCGGAAGTTTTCATACTCTCTGCCAACCCCGAAAACCACTTTAACAACCGTGTACGCGGTGGAGATTCCAGAATGAAGTAGGATGGTGGCGGAGTTTCCTTTGAGCTAAATACGTGGACTCGACTCCCATGAGTTGGCATAAGGTGGCTAAAACAGGAGCAATTCTCGGGCCAATGAGGTAACACCTTTGATCGGACACATCCCTCCGATATTATACTTTGAATTTTGGATTGATTCGGTGGCCACTTTTGATTTTTTTTATTTGGGGGTATGGCTCGAGGTGGACGGTAGCTGCGGCTATGCGTTACCGCCAGCCGGGATAGCAATTGGTATATCTACCCTGGCATTGCCTAGTTGTGTCGTGTCACCTACCCTAGCGCGCCTTATACGATTTTTATTTTGTACCATATCTATAGAGTGCCCTCTGACGACGCCCAGTACGGGGGAGATTACGGTACTGTATAGACTTTGGGAATATATTTTGTGTTAAGGGGAATATTGGATCACTCCTTAATGCTATTTTAAAGTAAGTTTATTTTACTAATAGACACCGTTATAATAGCGAAGTATTACTACATAGTAAATAATTTAACGGATCTTTAGGAGATGTGAATCCGGAGCATCTCTTAAGTTACCGCACTCACGTTAGAGACTGGATATGAGATGTCAAATCCCGTAAACATCTCTGACGCCGTTCCACTCATATTATTTACTGTTGATTTAACTTACATAAGATCTTTTAGTTCTGACTCGAGTGTTTTGTCTTTTCAATTCGCTCGGGTCAGCCTAAGCATTTTAGGATTTGAAGCCTTTATCTCTAGAGGACGAAGAGGAAGATTTATTATTATATATTATAGTATTCCACTACTTTCACATTATTCCGCTACATTAATTATTATCCGCTGGTATGTGCAACTCTGATATGTATTGTATAAATAAAATCGAATATTTTGTAAAACAGCTTCATGAAATGTATATTTGATTATTATATTTTATCGTTCTGCTGCAAGATTCTGATTTGTTTTATTTCTTATTTACCCCATAACAATCCACCCTTCTGTATGGTTTAAGTCTGACGTGTGTGGTTTATCGTTGATTCAAACCGTGCGAAAAGGTGGGGAGTTACATCTTGTATCAGAGCCTTGGTTTAGCGATAAACCTTAGCTTTGTGGGGTCAGACTCTGTATTAATAGGGTAGTAATACCCTATGATGATTCGCTGAGCGTATATATAAAAGAGCGTATTTGTTAGTGTTATAAAAAGATTTTAATATTGTGTTAATTTGTTCCGTTTTGTATTTATAAATTCTGGTTGATGAATGGGATGCTATGACATCAATAGGGATTTCTAAACACTTAATAGGACAGACCGACATAATATTTGGTTTTGAATATATGTGAATGAAATAATTTTGCCAATTATATTTTCTTTATAAAATAATTTTTTTATAAAGGTTATATTTGGTTGCAATATATTGGTTGTTAGGTAATGAAATTTATAAATAATAGTTGAAATAAGATTGAAAATAAAATAAAATAAATTGGAAATTTTAGAACTTAAGTTCCGAGGTTTTGAAAATTTCTTTCAAATGATTTTGGAATATAATAATAATATTTTAGAAGTATTTTCTGATACAAATATTTCAATATAATTTGAAATAAATGTTTTAAAAGAAATTTGGAAAAGAAATAAGTTATGTACTCCCCTCTCTGTCGCTGGAAAATAATTTCAGTGATGGCGGCCGCATCATCGACATTCATTTTCGAGTTTCGAAGTGGGAAGGGCACAGTAGTAGTTTTACTACAGATTTATTTTGATAAATAAATAAATATTTTAAATTATTGTAAATATAATTGGATGTATAAATTGCAAGCATATGTTTATCTGTTATTTTTAAATGATTTTTGAATAAAACCCGGTATTTAACTCTTAAGTTTCCGTTAATTGATAGTTTCAATTAAGGGTAGTAAAATGGAATATAACTAATTTATAAATTGGAACCTTTAATTAAAATAAGCGATTTAATGCTAAGCTATAAATGAGATTAAAAGAAAGTTGAAAATTGTAATCTTATAAAACGAAAGATATAATTATTGATTATTTAATTAATTAAAAGAATTGAGAAAAACTTGTGTGATTTTCAATTACATTTTTAAAATGCATATATATAACCTACCAAATTTTAAAAGTTGAAATGTTTAATAAGAAAATGTAATGGAAATTGCAAAAGTAAAAGTATGCAATGAAGCGTTCAATAAATTGCTTTTATTAATAAGAATTGAGGTTATAATTGTTAAATACTTAAGCAAGTAATAATAACTTAAGTAAATGATTGAAGTTATTTATTTTGAAAATAAGCAGAAAGATGAATACTGTAGTAAATGAATGTAATATAATAAAAAGAAAATTTCATGATATGAATAAGTGAAAATGAGACTTTGTTAGAAATGAATAAAAGTAAATGAAACTATAAGAAATAAAAGGCAAATTAAATAAATAAAAATAAATAATGAATGAAAAGGAAATCAAACAACAAATGGATGAAGTGAAATTGATAATAAAAATAATAAAAATAATAAAATAAAAATAAACTTGATTTATTGTTGAATTTGTTGTTTGTTTTGGTTTATGGTTGTTTGGGTAAGGATACTTTAAAATTGTTTGGATGTATGAATAATCAATATAGCTTCATCGGAGACTATTGAGTAAATGATGCGCTTAGTAGTTATTTTTCATTCTGTACAGTTTGAAGTTTTGAACCCAAACAACTATTTGTTTTGTTTGATATGAATGAATGATTGATTTGTGTTGATTCCATGTGTTGGTTGTATGCCTTGTTGCAAATGTTTGATGTTTGTATTGATTTATTTGTTTATGGTTGAAACCACTTTAAATATTTCATTTTATATAATGGTTAACTTTATTGGATTATATAAGTGAAATGCAGGTTATGGAAGCAATTGCTACTGCATTTGGTTTCATAATATAAGCGTTATTTGCTCGACAAATAGGTACGTTTTCGGATTACGGTTTATAGCGTTATTATTTTTCCCGTGTTGGGATATATTTATTATTTTGGAAAAATATATGTTATATATTGTTATATTTTGATATTATATTTTCTTCCAAGCCTCTCCGTACAAAGGAGAATCTGCCGAAATTTTCCGTAAATTTTGAACTTAGAAAATTTTAAAATGTTTCCCAACTTTATAAATTTGAATATAAAAAGATTTAATTATTTATAAATCTATATATTTTATTTAATTATCCAATTCTGTAAACTTATTGTTATGAATATAATGTTTTGAATAATATATATTGATCTATAAGTTCCTCTTTTCCCTTCTTTTACTTTTCGAGGACGAAAATTTTTGAGTGGGGGAGAGTGTAACGACCCGTAAATTTCAATAATTTAAAATTGGTTAAATTTATAAGATTTTTGTAATTAAGTGTAGAAAGAAATGAAATCTTATAATTTATATTGGAGCGAATGTTAGAAATTAAATGTTGCAATGGCAAATAAGATTTATTCTTGACAATTGGAATGAAACCCCAATAAAGAAATAGTGGAAAACATTATAATTTGTTAATTTAATATGATTGTGTAATTAATATTGAAAGAAATAAAATTGGAAATAGTATTAATGAAATAATAACTAAAATGAATTGCAACTGTATAAATGTAAGTTAATTGTTAATAACTTGGATGTAATTACTATAAGTGAAACAATGAAAGGTTATAACTTGGTTACAAATTTATATACGGAAGTGGATGTAAATATGAATTAATTAATGTGATAATAGATAGTTAATGGTAATTGAATAAAATCAACTTTGTGTAAGAATTGTAACATTTGTTTGTGAATAATGAATTCATACGATGTAAGTAATTATAATAAATAATGAAACTGTAATAAATCTGAATTTAATGTTACGTTAATATAAATTTGGGTAATAATTGGAATAATGTAAAGTTTATTCAGTGTTATGATAATTAGTCGAATAGAACATAAACTTAAGGGTAAATTTAAGGAATGGAAATAAAGTTTTATTAATGTAAAACTTAATAAATGGAAATTTGAAAGGAAAGGTCAGGTGAGATATTGGAATCTGTCATAAATTGGTTATGAGGTTGAAATGTAAGAAATGAATGTAATTACTTCATTTGCTAATGGAATAATAATAGTATAGTTAACGGTAATTAAATAAAAGTAGAAGTATTTAAGAATTGTAAAGGAAAGGGTGAATGTAGTAATGAGATAAATAGGATTGTAAATTTATTCATAGTGTAGTAATCGATATAATGGAAAGTATGAACCCAAGTAAATGATTAATTTAGAATGTTAATCGCAATTAGCGTGTATATTGGTAGAAATAATAAAAATGGAAATAGGATAGTCAATACAAAGGAAAGATGAAAATTTGAGCATAGTAATGCAATAAAGGGTAAAACAAATGTTATCTTTGTTGAATAATAATTGATTTGAAAAAAAGGATTGAAGTTAAATCAAGTAAATTTATAATTTCTAAATTTATGGAAATAGAAGTTAAACGCTGTAATTGGAAAATTTATGTGTGCATTAATTTATAATGAGATGTAAATGGTAAATTAATAATTTAAAACGTTGACTTACTACTAAACTAGTGTATAATGAATGGAAATGAAATAAATTAGCGTTATGGAACTAATGGTAGCATTTGTTGGAAGCAATAAACTTATAAATGAAATAAAATAAGTTAATGGTATCAATTATTACGTGTTACATATTGATTTAGCCTATTAAATAGGATTGGAAGGCAAATTTTGCAAATTAATGAGATTAATTACTACGTTGGTTGAAATTAGATGAAATTGGAAATTTTTAAGCACTGAGATGAAAATCAAGATAATTATACCATAAGATGGAATTGATAGAATAATAAATGGAAAGTAAATTAAATTTAATTATTGGAAATTTAATTTATAATTGTTGGATTTAATGAAATTGAAAAAATTATAAATTTTAAATCGAAAGTTAAATTTGTTTAAGTTAGTGTAAATGTTTAAGGAATTAAAAATGATAAGAATTGTCGATTATAAGATTGAAATTGAAAGTTTGATTTAATGAATTAATTAATTTTTAATTTATTTAATTAACTGGAAAAATAGCCATTTTTGCCACTGACTCGGATTTTGACGAAACCAGTTTCATCGGATCCGTAGCGGTGAATTTTTATAGGATTTTAAGTTTCGTAGCAATCGGACTTGTCGTTTGATCGTAAGAACGTGAAACGCCTTAAAATCAATTAATTTGAAATCAATTTGAAAAATATTGATTTTAGCATAACTTTTTATACGATGGAATTTGGACTTGAAACCTTTTCCATTGTGTTTAAAATATTTTAAAACATCTATTTTGATATATGGGTTGACCCAATTTCGTTCCGGAGTCGAAACGGGCCTTTCGGGCCATATATCGTCCAACGCGTACATCCAATCGATCCGATCCATTCAATTTCCACCCTACCTATAAATACTCTGTTATAAACCCTAATTACCCTCATGCTCATTTTGTCTGTATGTACATTTCAACTATCTCTCCTCCTCTATAGCAGAAAACAAATTCTAAATCTAAACACAAATCAAATTTAAATCCAAAGCAAAATCTCAAACTCCTGAGAAAAATTTGAAAAAATATATATCGAAGATCTCAATGATACGAACCTATGTCTGTTGTTTGTTTTTCGAGACAGTGACCGGATCGGTCAGAAATCGCGTTCAAAGTCAAAATGGGGCTTTTTAGTTTCGTCATAAATCGATGAAATTGGGACGTTGGTTTTGAAGAGCTCGGCAAGGGGAGTGGTTTGGTGGTAGCCGCTTGGCCTATATCGAAGTGTGGTGGCCGTGAATGGTTGTTAAAGTGGACGGCGGCGGGTCATTCTCTGGTGGTCTAGGGTTGCGCGCGTGGAGGCATGAGGGTCGGCCGTTGATAAGAAGGTGCTCGGAGGTGTTGATCGTGTCGACAGTGACCTTTGGGGCTGCGGTAGTCGAAGTTTGTGGAGGCGGCTGGAAATTTTTCGAACGCGATTCTCTGGAGGAGTTGCATATTAGGGTTTTGTGCGTGTGCTGTTGATGACGTGGCTATGGTAGTTTATTTTATTTTATTTTATTTTAAATTAATTTCGACATCGATTAATTGTCATAACCTTTGCATCTGAACTCCAATTCACATGCATTTTTCTCCGCTAGGTTCGTATTGGAATTCCGGATATTTTTGCGCTGATTTGGATGAATTTGGAGACTGTTCAATTTTTGGCGTTTAAATTCCATTTAAATTCAAAAGGTGGGTGTTTTAACCCGCTCACACTTCTAAAATTTCTTATGTTTGGTAAATTAATTTATGTTGTGATTATGCATTTATTTATGGCTGTTACGTATATTTTTAATCATCATCTTAGTTAATTGCGTTTATTGAAATTAAATCTTTATTTAATTCATATTTGAATATAATTGCCAGTTATTTACCTGTTATATATTATCAGTTATATATTGATATTGATTGATTGTTTTGTATGATGATTGTGATGGATGTATGATTTTGTGATGGATGAATGGATATTTTATTTATATCATCATAATCTGCAAGTTGTTATGCATTTATTTTGATTCGGGATTGCGGTTTGAAATGATATACAACCGCATTTTTATTTTCAAATTGCAGATTGAAATGATAAATATCTGTATCACTTGACCATAGGATAGAAAATTTTATACAGGCACCGCGGTATATATATAAAATTATTTTTGAAATGATTTTTATGGTTTTGTAAAGAATTATATGGGCTATATAGATATTGATTTTAGATGTTATATAAATGCTATTTTATTATTGATTTAGCTATGTATAAATTTGTTTTGAATTATAAAATAAGTTAAATCATAAAGTTTGATTTCTTTTATATAATATGGTTAAGTATCCATTTGAATTCTATTGTATATAGAGTTTATAATGACTCAAACAAAATTAAGGTTGGAAGATAAATGTGAATTTGATTTGAATTTAGGATTTAAGGATTACCCTCGAAAAAATTGATTTGAAATGTAAATAAATTGAGATTTAAAGGTATGATTTTATAACTTGATTTTTGTTTAGAGGATTTAAATGACTATCAAATTGATTTAAATGAATATTATCAAGTTAATGTAGTTGAAAGAATATCCAGTTATTTGAAGTCTAAAGGTTTTACTAAAATGATATTGATTTATTAAGTAAATATTTCAAATCTAAATAATGGCAGTTGAAATTGATATATATATATATATATATATATATATATATATAATTATCAAAGAATAAGTTTTGAAATGGTGGAATAAATAAAGCTTTGAAATATATGGAAATTATATTGGTTTATTTGAGAATTTAAAATCCATATTGGAATTGATTTGTGAAGGTGAAGAGACTATTTTAGTATATAAAGTAATTAAATATTTAAACCATTTAAGTGGAGTAGTATGTTTCAAAGTTATGAAATTCAAAGTTTTATGTTTTGAAAGGCTATATTTCAAGTTTTGGTTTCGAAATATGATAACTTCGAAATGTTATAGTTTTAGAAAGGATATATTTGAAAATGATATCATATTGATTTGGATTTTAAAATAGAAATGATATCGTATTTATACGGTTTTGAAATAGATATTATATTTTGGTTTTGAAGTATAATTATTTTAAATGACCGCGGTGTTATAATAACATTTGGTTTTTAAAGAGACTGTGATCGGAAGTTGTCATACTCTCTGCCAACCCCAAAAACCACTTTAACAACCGTGTATGCGGTGGAGATTCCATAATGAAGTAGGATGATGGCGACGTTTGCTTTGAGGTAAATACGTGGACCCGACACACGTGAGTTGGCATAAGGTGGCTAAAACAGGAGCGATTCTCGGGCCAATGAGGTAGCACCTTTGATCTGACACATCCCTTCGATATTATACTTTGACTTTTGGATTGGTTCGGTGGACACTTTTGATTTTTTTTTTATTTGCGGGCGTGGCTCGAGGTGGGCGGTAGATGCGGCTATGCGTTACCACCAGCCCGGATAGCAATTGGTATATCTACCCTGGCATTGCCTAGTTGTGCCGTGTCACCTACCCTAGCACGCCTTATACGATTTTGTTTTGTACCATACCTATGGAGTGCTCTCTGACGATGTCCAGTACAGGGGAGATTACGGTACTGTATAGACTATCGGAATATATTATGTGTTAAGGGGAATATTGGGTCACTCCTTAACGCTATTTTAAAGTAAGTTTATTTTACTAATAGACACTATTATAATAGCGAAGTATTACTACATAGTAAATAGTTTAACGGATCCTTAGGAGATGTGAATCCCAAGCATCTCTTAAGTTACTGCACTCACGTTAGACACTGGATAGGAGATGTCAAATCCTGTAAACGTCTCTAACGCCGTTCCACTCATATTATTTACTATTGATTTAACTTACATAAGATCTTTTAGTTCTGACTCGAGTGTTTTGTCTTTTCAATTCGCTCGGGTCAGCCTGAGCATTTCAGGATTTGAAGCCTTTATCTCTGGAGGACGAAGATGAAGATTTATTATTATATATTATAGTATTCCACTACTTTCACATTGTTCCGTTGCATTAATTAGTATTCGCTGGTGTGTGCAACTCAGATATGTATTGTATAAATAAAATCGAATATTTTGTAAAACAACTTCATGAACTGTATATTTGATTATTATATTTTATCATTCCCCTGCAAGATTCTGATTTGTTTTATTTATTTCTTCCTTATTTCTTATTTACCCCATAACAATCCGCCATTCTGTATGGTTTAAGTCTGATGTGTGTGGTTTATCATCGATTCAAACCGTGCGAAAACGCGGGGCGTTACAAAAGGATTCAATATGGAAATTGTACGGTAATGAAATGGCATAATATGTTGAATTAGAAAAAATAAATAAATGTTATTAGAGATTGTCCAAATATAATAATAATGACCATACTTTTTGGAATATAGGAAATAAACGAATAAGATAGGAATTAAATGCTAGGAGGTAGTATAATTTTTATAGTGGAAAATTATACGTCCTTAATTATACGTTCATAACAAACGTGAAATAGTGGACTTGACCTAACTTTAAGCTTAGGATGGTTGGTTTAGTTCAGTGGGTTGTGATGTAAGGTCAGTAGAATTACACAACAGAAGTCCGCCATTCACCTAAAGGCTACAAGCAGTTGTGTATGCTTACTACTAATGTGGGACATCTCCAATCATAGATCTATGGAAAAGGTATATGCATTGTTGATTGGTGGGAAAATATATCTAGGGTTCGTCTCAGGTTTGAACTATTAAATTGTCGGTATTTTTAAGGAAATGACTTTTATTTCATCTCTAATAAGAGGTATTAAGTAACTTAATGGGGAATTTTCTTTGACTTATATTAGGTTAATTTGAATCGGATTTCAGCCACGGAAGGTCGGCGGGCTATGTTAGTTTGTTGTTGAGCCAATAATTAGTAGTAGGGTTGGCTTATAGGATATGACTACCAACAGTACAGAGCAGTCGGTAGCAAAGACTCGAGTTATACCCTGACGGATTTCGCTTTCTACTAGTATAGAATCCGTATGGGATACGTACAGACCTCAAAGTTAGTTAGTTGTTTGTTTATTTTTCGAAGGTGGGCTAGCTAACTCTTAGATGAGTCTTTAAGAAGCGTTAGTTATATGAAAATTAAATTATAAAGCCATATCAGTAGTCATTGTTCTCTGTAATTAGGACCGATTGACTAGTTTTTATGTTGCGGAGGGCCCGCTTTAGGGTTGAGGTATTAAATGGCCATTGGGTCTATCTTCTTCCTATTCAAGAAGTATTAAGTGGCTAAGGATTTGGGTAGTATATGTTTATATATAGGCATATATGTAGGTGTATATATATAGTTACACCTCGGAGGAGATTAGGCATATCGTACGGCATATAGGATTGAACAGATTAGCTGCGAATAATAGACATTATACTTAAATGGAAATCAACCGACATAAATTAATGTTATGGTAAAGTGTGTAATTTTTCAATGGATAGGACATTGATCTGACCCCCACAGTATAGATTTAGACGGGACATGCATCGGTGCAAGCCGAGAACTGCAGATGGTAGGGTCTTCTCTTTCATGCTCGGTATTAACAAGGCAACTAGATATCTAAGGTATAATATTGGTTCCAAGGTAGTAGTCTTAGTCGGCGTTATGTTTTATCATATTGTCCTGTTCCACTGTGAGTATATATTGATCACACTCTAATATACTTGTGTTTATTACAGGTTACTAAAACCAACAACCTGTACCCTAATGGACTTGGGGTTCGATTAAGCCATAATTCATGCACATTAAGGTGTGGGTTGTTACTTTTGTATCAGAACTTTGGTTAGTCAATTATAGGAATTAGGATACGTTGAGAGAATGTATTTGTATTTTTTTCCTATAAGTATATATATTATATGCTAAACTCTATGAATTTCTACTGTAGAAGTAGTTGCGACCATATTCCAAAAGGATGGACGATGCAACTATGAGTTGGGCCAACAAATAGAGTTAAATTTATACACCTACCATGATTACCCCACTGAGTGAAGGCTGTACCGCAACGCGTTAACCAAGAAGAGCATAAGCATGACGTATAAAACGACCAGGAAGTTGGATGGTATTTGACCCCATTGTTGGCCAAGGCTTCCTTATGATTATGGATTTTGATAGATTGGAAATTGAAGATGTACATGTTACAAGCATCCGGAAGTAATATATGAAGAAGTGGAAAATAAAAAACTCCAAAGAATAGGCAATAAAAATCCATTTCCGAGCTCGACCCTTGTGAAAGAATTCGATAAAAAGATTTTTGAAAATTCTTTAAAACTTTTGAATGGGTTTTTCAAAGGATTTATTGGGCAATTATTTAGAAAATCAAGGAAATTTTGAAATTGTTGACTTAAAATTGGTTGGATTTGAAGGTTTTTGATAAAGGGGTTTTTCACTTTATTTAATAGAAAATAGTGCGTAGGCTTGGCTCGATGATTTTTCTATTTTTGTAAATTTGAAAGTTCATTTTTAAAATTCTTTTGAAGGGGTGGATAAATGGAGATAGTACTTAATTGCAATGGGGTAAAGAGAATAGAATAGTAAGAATGCCTGATAATGATGGTAGGAGGAACTTTTCGTATAAGGAAACACAGAGAATAACAGCTGAAATTGATTTATATACACATATATCCTCATATTAATGAAGAAAAATCCAATAATATAGTAGTAGGAGAAAGCACAATGGTAACACAATGGGAAAAATAATAAAAGAGGTAAAGAGCTATGTAAGAAGAAGCCACTTAAAGGTAACTTAGGTTGGAGAAACTTTAGTAGTCGTAGTATAAGGAAATTTGAATAAAAATAGCTTTAGGAATTTATATAAAAGGATTAGTAATCCAGTTAGAAATAATATAGGAGAAAGCAATAGGAATATGATAGGATGAATGGATAAATTCTATAGATATGTGTAGTAATTGCGCATACCTTTTAGATAGGCACTTGGATAGATGTTGCAATTACATATATCCTTTAGAAGTCCCCTGTGTACGCTATTAGAATCTCCGCTAAGGTTGAAAGCAAAAATAGCATGAGTAGTAGGAAAATAATAGGATGAAAGTTTTCTATATCTACTCCAGTTTTCAATGTTTAAATATGTTTTTAAAAGTAATGGTTTGATATGACAATTGAGTTTTTGAACATGAAAAATATTTTAAGTTAAAATCTTAGTTATGAAGAAGTAAATCTTTGGTGTAGAAAGTTTTTGAAAAGGAAAAAATTTCATTGCTCCTTTTTTGAAAAAGGTAATTTTTGAATTTGATAAAAATGGTTTCTAATTTTACATTTTCAAAATTAAACGTTTTGAATTATGTACTTCTTGATTGTGAAGCTTTAGTTTTATAATGAGTGGTGAAACCCAAATGAGTTTTGGATATGGAGTAGATAGGGATGACTGCCTAGGTAAGACGGGGTAAAGGTTTAGGCAAAGCCTAAAATAACTACGAATGCTCATAGAGTAGCAACAAGTAATCTCTGTTGAATGTAAGAAATATTAGTATGAACCTTGAAATATTTTATTAAAGATGTGTGGAAGCTGTATAAGAACCCTCAAAAAAGAATAGGGATGACATCAAAGCGCAATTTTTCGAGTCCTAAGGTATACTCGCATGAAATTAAGGATAATGAAAGTATATAACAAAGTTTAAGGATACTATCAAGAGATTTTGACTGAGAGAATGCAGTAGTATGACTGGAGAAGAGGGTAATGAGATGGCGAACCCATATAAAAATGTTGGTTGACTCAAGGTTAAAGGAGGAAAGATAGGTGGTAGAAGTTATTCCACCAAGCCAATTTTCCAAAGAGTTATTTTAAATGTGCATAGATATATTTCTTTTCCACTTTGGGTGAAAATGCACAGTTTATCCCATAGTTGGATGCAATTATTGAAGTAATGGATGGAATTTATTGGAGGCCAATGAAGTAAGTGAATACATGTGGGTGATAGCAGAATGACATACTTGAAATGTTTGTCTTAATTAAGTAAGAAGTGATAGGGCCCCAACATCATTAACACGAGTTGATGATGAAGGACAGCTTCCAACAATCGTATCTTTTAAGTTATTTGGGATTGTAATCACTAACAAGCTCCTTAGAATATTGGAAAAGCATATGATATCATATGAGGCATGTTCCTGTTTTATCACTGTGTTGATTTTCTGGATGAGTTTTGACCTATGTGTGTGTGTGGGGGGGGGGAATGGTGTAAATAAGAAAATCTCATAAGGAAACTTAACAAGTGATGAATGTAGGTAAAGCTAGAAGTTTATAAAATATTAGGAAATCAAATTAGCAACTAGAGGTAAAGAAGGCTTAAATCCTAAAATTTTAGAATTTTGGAAATAAGTTTTAGCAAATAAAGGATAAGTAAAAGTTGTCGTGAAATCACGGGTCATTATCTCTATGCCTTAAAAGCTAGAATTTAAATATGCTAGTAAGTTGTCTTTTCAGAGTAAAAGGAAAGGTTTCCTAAATCTAGGATTAATTGCATAATGTTAGGGTCAATCATACGCATTAACTCATTAACTGAGTCTCGATTAGGTTAGATGTGGCTTGCTTTTCTTTTAAGAATGGATCATTGAATGTTTCGAAAAATTATACTTGAAAGCTTTGAAAAAAAATGCTTTTGAGAAGTTGGATTCAAATGCTTTTGGAAATTTTATTCACGTATTTGAAAAAAATTGATGTTTAAATGCTTGTGGGAATTCAATTTTTCAATCTATTTTGCAAGATTGATTGAAAGGGGAAAAAAATTTCTGACGAAACATGAAAATTTTCATTTTTTAGCGCTACATGCTTAGCGTAAGTAGGGTCGACATATTAGTGAATAAGAATTTTACTGTTCGACAATGGTGACAGTATACTAAACATAGATAATAATAATGGAAAATGTTGTGTTAGCTTTTGGTATTTCCATTTTCATACATTGTTGATAGTGAAATGAAACTTGCGTTTAGGATAATTCAATTTTAACATCCAAAAAGAAACAATCTTATGTGAATAGTACTTGAAAAAATTGGAGAAAAAAGTGAAGGTTCTGAGTTACAACAGAATAGGTATCTAAAAGAAGGGTGGAAATGTACATCTAGATTCCTTTCCCGGCATAGGATTACAGATTTAGAAAAATTAGATTTTCAAGATTTTGGATGTTGGAAATTGTGTGCTAAGTTTGGGTGGTAGAAATTGGATGCAAATTTGGTTGAATCATACTCCGACTCGTAGAAGTGTGGAAATAATTGTGTGAAAAAGGGTTTTGGATTTTTGAAAACTTGCATACATATAGGATTGCTAGTATGTATAGGTTGTTTGCATCATATTTTCAAAATGTTTTTAAAAGAACCCATAAATATAGGAGGCACCGATTTAGAATCATTATGCATGGATGTCTTATACGTCATGATACACCGTGCACATGTACACGCATGGCCACAAATTCGGTTGTACACTAATTGGTGGGATAGCTTTGATTAGTTGTGCGCTATGTTACATGATTCTACCATTGGAGAATTTTGGTGACAATTCTTTTATGGGAGGGAAGAATGTGACGACCCATAATTTCAATCATTCTATATTCGGATATTTAATTGATTTTACATATTCACAAGTTAAGTTTATAAGCTGAATAGATTATATTTGAAATATAGTGATTTAATTGGATAATTAAATTATTAATTTAATATTTGAAATTGCATAAATAATTGAAAATTTAAATTTAATGTGAATAAAAATGATTTATAAAGTTGAATTAAATTCTAGTTGAATTAGAATGATGCTTGAGAACTTTTATAATTGAATTAAAAATTAATTTGTTAAAATTGAATATTTTAATATTTAATTAACGTTTAAAAATAGTCATTTTTCAAACAGTCTTGGATTTCGACGAAACTAGTTTCATTAGATCCGTAATGTTAAATTATTGTAGGATTTCAAATTTCGTGTCAATCGGATTTATGGTTTGTCCGAGGAAAGCTAAAACGCGTAGAAATTTGTTTAAGTAAATTTTAAATGGTCGATTCGAAAATCTATTTTTCAAATAAGATCGAATTAGCTTCCGATATAAATTCCATTAGGTTTGGAATAGAGGTAACACATTATAAATGCCAGGCGGCACGTTTCGTTTGGAGTTTGAAAATTTTCTGAATGAATAGTGTCGTCAATTTTTATATAAAAGGACATTATTTTTTTCATTTGCACTCAAACCATAGCTTGGGTTAGCCGCCCCGGCTCTAGTATTTTCAATGGTCGAAAAACTCCTAGCTTCTTCCCTCGATCTCTTCTAATCCATTCACTTTCATTAAAAATGATCAATTACAACGTTGTAGAGCTCCTAGAGCTTGACAAGTCCTATGGTCAAGATTGGATTTCAAGCTATGGATCGTCAGCAAAATTTATGATGAACGTTGCGCGTTCGAGCTTGAATAATGAGGTAGTGAGGCAGCTGAGTAGGGCCGGTCGTTAATCGTTGGTGGAGTGGAGGATGCTCTTCGTTGTGGTGTTGGTCGATCATCTTCAAACGTCAAGACGCGGTCGCGAAAATTCGATAAAAAGTGGCGGCCAATGGGGTGTTCGATCTGCGGTTTCGAATGAGGGAGAAGCACTTGCAAACGAGCATGATTTTCAGAAGCAAAAGCAACGGCCTTGATTTATTAAAAAGGTTTAAATAAAAAAAATTGAAATATATATATATATATATATATGTATATTCATACAAACTTCTAAATGCATAACTTTATCATACCAGGTTCGTTTTTGACGAAACAAGTTGCGTTGGGTCCGTATTTACGAGCGCTACATTATAGAGTTGGTTTGTAGTTGGTTGGAGCTAGTGTAAATTTTGGATAAAATTAAATGGCTGTTTAATTTTATTCGAAATAAAACGCTGCAACTGCTATTGGAATCAAAGTGAGTATAACTCACTCTTTCTGACTCACTAATATTTTTATATAAGTGAGAATAAATTTATTTACGATGATTGATATTGTTTGGATGATATATTATATATTATCTAAATATTAATTGGTATTTGGATATATTCCTGCCTATTGGAGCAGATGAGACCCCATACGTTCCCGTGTATGAGCGGATGACCTTTGTACGCACGTCTAGCTCGAAGCAGACATTGTACACATATTCTAATATGTATATTTGTTGCAGGTGACAGGTTGGAGGGATCCAACTGGATTCCTCGCCAGTATTGGTTTATTTACAGATATTGTAATATATGCTGTTATCATATGATATATGATGTTTTGGATGCCGTGATAAATGTATTTAGTGATGCTGCAGCATTGGGCCTATTTTTGGTAATTTAAAAATGTTTAACTGATGATTTACAAATTAAAAAGAATTTTCAAGTGGTTTTGAAAAATAAATGTTTTATTGATTTTTGAATTGTAAAAGAAATGGATTTATTTTAATTAAATAAATGTTACAATTTTTGTGTTATGAAAATTATGTTTTTGTGAAATATAGTCAAAGATGATTTTTGAAACATGGAGTTAACTATTTTGTAAAATAATTTAAATGGAGATTTTTGAATTATTATAAACAGCTTATATACGAGATTTATCAAATTGATATTTTATAAATCAAAATAATGGAGGAGTTTTTATAAGTATTAAAATGAAGTTATAATTGGGTTTTATAAGTAAATAAAATTTACAGATTTATGAACTTATGATGTTATAAAAAGGATGAATTTGTAAATTAATGATTTATAAGAAATTAACTTATAATTTGGATTTTTGGGATATAAATGATATATATGGAATTGGTTAATAAAGGAATTTTATAACTTGAAGTTTTTACAATATATAAATGGAATTTATAACATTGTCTTATGATTCCGAAATCAATTAAATTTGATAAGTTAAATATAGAAGTTTATGTTAGGAATGAAATCTACGATTTCGATGACAACTATACAATGGAAATCGAATATACATATATATATTTCTATATATAGGTACTTGCTTGAGTAACATCACTAGAAAGACAAGAACAAGGCTCAAAGAATGTTACAAGAGACTACAAGTCGATAGGACCAAAGAAGCAACAGAAAAGATGCATAAAACAGACATGCACAGTTTCAAACGTCTGGGTGCATAAGCCAAACGTCTGGAATAATCCTCTGGAATAGCAAACAGACTAAATCAGACGTTTGGTAATTGCACTCAGACGTTTGAAAAATCCACTATATACAAAAAATATATAGTATCAGACGTATGATAAAAATACCAGACATCTGATTTCGAACTCGGATTTTAAAATTTAAACTTCAACTATCGCATTCGGGTAGACATCTCCGCTTCTCTTCGCAGCAACTCTTCATCATCAACAGAAGCAATTGTAGAGCACTTGTTAATGGATGCACTACTCAAGGAACCTCTCTACAACTATATATATATCATCAAGAATCAAGAGAACCCTTACCTTACCGACTTACGCTCTCTACTTACATACTCTATCGTATATTCTTGATCTCTAGCAATCATACTGTATTTCACTCTTCCATATATTCAGTTCATCACAGACAATACTCTCTAGATATATAGTGAAGCATTTGTACTAATTAGTCAATATTCATATTATAGAACACATATTTGACAAGAACAATTTAATATAACCAAGCCTATTCCTCTGAGCGAAGCGAGGGTGTTTGATAGTCGAATTCCGAAGGGGAGCTTCGGGACTAGACGTAGGATGGGAGGTCCGAACCAGTATAAAATCCTAGTGTGTTATTCTATATTTACTTAGATTAATATTACTTTAGTTGCATTATACATTTTGCCACATATACTTGCATATACACTACACGGTCCACCTTGTAGACTTACATTTAGTATCAGAGCCAAGCTTGATCAAAGTACCGTAACAAGTTTTCGAATCACTATAATATGGCAAGTATTTTTCAAGAAGGTCAATCCACAGCACGACCCCCACTTTTTAATAGTTCTACAAAGGGTCCGTGGTCCTACACCACCTTCAAAAGATTGGCCAACCCCAGTGCCTTCTCCTCCTTCGAAACACTCCAAACTTTTTGAGGTGAATGAACCTCTAACAAACTCCGACATCTCCTAAAAGCAACTTAGCTTTTCCAAACATGAAGATGAAGGAGATGATCAAGAAAAAGCTTGAATAAAAGATTCTTAGATTCTTAGGACTCCATCTCATGTATAAAAATGATAAAAATCTATGAATGTAATCGATTAATGTAATTAATGAAATTTCTCTTTTTTGGTGTGCTATTCCTATGTATATTTCTATCTTACAATGATTGGTAAATACTTAATGGAATGGAGATAATTTCTACATTTAAAAAATCCTTTTTGATAATGCCAAAGGGGGAGAAATAATAAAGATCACAATAAATTATGGGAAGCGTATATTCAGGGGGAGATTTATAAAATAATATATAAGTACTATATAAGTACAGTTTCTAATTGTCATCATCAAAAAGAGGGATATTGTTAGGAAATCAAATCTACAGTTTCAATGACAATAGCTACACAATGGAAATTGAATATACATATATGTTTCTATATACAGGTACTTGCTAGAGTAACATACTAGAAATACAAGAACAAGGCTCAAAGAACGTTACAAGAGACTACAAGTCGATAGGATTAAAGAAGCAACAGAAAAGATGCACAAAACAGGCATGCATAGGTTTCATACGTCTAGGTGCACAAGCCAGACATCTGGAAAAATCCTTTGGAACAACAAAAAGACTAAATCAGACGTCTAGTAGTTGCACTCAAATGTCTGAAAATCTACTTTATACAAAAAAATATAGTATCAGACGTCTGATACAAATACCAGATGTCTGATTTCGAACTCGGATTTTAAAATTCAAACTTCAACTACCACATTCGAATAGACGTCTCCGCTTCTCTTCGCTGCAACTCTTCATCATCAATAGAAGCAACTATAGAGCACTTATTAATGGATGAAACTACACAAGGAACCTCTCTACAACTATATATGTCATCAAGAATCAAGAGAACCCGTACCTTACTGACTTACACTCTCTACTTACGTACTCTATCATATATTCTTGATCTCTAGCAATCTATACTTGTATTTCACTCTTTCATATATCTAGTTCTTTATAGACAATACTCTCTAGATATACAGTGGAAGCATTTGTACTAATTAGTCAATATCCATGTTATATAACACATATTTGACAAGAAAAAATTATTATAACCAAGCCTATTCCTCCGGACGAAGCAAGGGTGTTTGATAGTCGAATTCCGAAGGGGAACTTTAGAACTGGACGTAGGATGGGAGGTCTGAACCAGTATAAAATCCTGGTGTGCTTTTTCTATATATACTTAGATTAACACTGCTCTAGTTGCATCATATATTTTGCCACATATACTTGCATATACAATACACGATCCACCCTGTAGACTTACAGTTTATTAAGGGAATTATATTCATGATTTTGGACAGTGGATTGTCCTTAAATAAATGTGTAGAAATATTAGATGTGGTAAATGGACTATATTCATGATTTTGGATAGTGAATAATCTTTTAAAATTAAATAGATATTTTTGGAAGTGATATTTTAAATGAAGTAAAATGGTTTAAAAATGTTTTAAAATGTGTTAAGTATCGAATACATAGATTTCAACATTCATTATTGAAATAGACGTTTTCGAGAAATAAGGAAATGATGGACTATAACACTGTTGTTATAGTAAATGATTTTCAAAAGGAAATGTTTTTTTATAGTATTAGGGTTTATATATCTATCTAATTTTTGAATCCCTATACCGATGATTTTGGGTTGTCGTAACGATGTTTTACGCAACATTCATTTTGACCCAAATAAATGTGTTTAAAGAGAACGTTTTCCTTGAAGAATAATATATATACTTAATCGTGATTTAAGTATATATAGTATTTTCTAGATGTTGAAAATAAAGAGAACTGTGAATTACTTATACTGTTGAAATAAGTATTTGGACATGTTTTTCAATATAGAAGTTGAAATGATTTTTGAGATTATATATTTTTTAAAGATAATTTGAAGTGAATATTTGACAAGTGATTTAATTAATAAAAGATTAATTAAAAGGGCCTAGTGATTACATATGGTGCTAGATATTTGTTTGTTTGATTTGATAGTTAAATAACTGACTATCAAATTTGGTCATTTTTGTTCCTCAACTTGACGTGGGAACTATTTAGTCGTACACTTAGTACGTAGCCTTCGGTGTAGGCTTGATTATCGTTTGTGTTGAGGACGGTGATTCGCATAGTGCGGAGTATTACTCCAGTTTATCGAGCTTCCTTCTTGGCCCAAAGGATAGCGAGTTGAAAGTTAAATACGTGATAAGCCTATGAGACTTAATTTCTGTGTGAGGTTGAGAAACGCTTTTGCGTTATTGGTGCGAAGAGACCAGGATCATATTTATTTGAAAACCACTTCGGACCAACGTATATACGACGATTGTGCAGGTTGCTTATGATGATATTGATATTTCGTATTTTCATTGTAGGGGACTGCTTGTTGATAATTTGGGGTTAAAATCCCAATATACATATAGTAGCAGTGGTCTTTTCATTATGAAATATCCAATGCAAGGACTATTCGCTACTAATCCTAGGGATTCCCCTACAGAATATGGTAGGAAAGTACTTTCGGTTTGTCCTGCTCCTAGATAACTTGTATGGATGTTTATCTGACATTGCATTTTTATAGATTACATACATTGGTTTTTACAAACGTACATCAGTGGTGGCGGAGAATGCAACTTCTCTGGGCTTAACACCCTCCTTGAGATGTACGAGCTTAAGGGTTATATTTTTGTAGAATACAATTAGTAGTCAAACGAAATTGGTTGTGTGGCATTCGATGTGATGTGATTGTGATTCGTGAAAGCTAATCGTTACCTCAAGTCTCATCAACCGGAAATGACCAAAATTGGGTTTGATGCGACAAAGCTAAGTGGGTCGCTCCCAAATAGGGTATGAACATCCTCTTCTAGATATATCTTTACACGCTACGACGTTGTGTATCTGATTATTGTGGTTTGTATGCTATGAGGGACCTCAGAAAAGGTCGGTAACGATCGGAGGATGATATATTCGGTACCATCTAATTATAAAGGTAGGTCGGTCTTATGTTCTTAGAGGATCCTTTGTGATGGTCCTCGGTATATTCCTCTAGAGATGTACTACCGGAAGGTAGTCCCTTCACCTGGTCATTTGTATGGAAATCCAAACTCCACTACGTACCTACCATTTTGATTGTATTACTCATTTGGGCTATATGCTGGAATTTAATCAATGTAACAATTTCGGCTATGATTAATATTATTTGTGCAATACACTATTATAATATAAGAGGATTTGATATGAAATGTTTTAGTTATCGTAAGGTAAAAACATGTCCGTGTTTATGTGTAGACTTGTCTTACGAGATACTTTTTTTTGATAAAGGAAAAGTTTGGTAATTTAATAAATTCAGTTGAGTGTGTTTCTCACGCTGGTTTATCAGACTGATCAGGGCGTTCTTCCCTTTCAATGCTTAGGTCAGACCGAGTATATTTACAGGTTGGTTTTGGTGCTTTTGGAGCTTCAATAGGAGAGCTAGAGATCTTTATTTACATATACACGTATCGGTTTTGTTTGTCTACTACTTAATTGTTCTATATTATCAGCATTGTGAGGACAGATAATTATAACTGTCCAGACAGATAACTATTGATGGATTGTTGTACTCTGATTAATGTATATATATACAGTTTCTATTTTGTAAAGATTATTGATACGATATTATATGTTTTCCGCTGCGATGTGAGATTCTGTATTGTTACGTTTGGTTCTATCTTCTCTCATTCTTCTCTTCTTGTTCTGTTTGGTTTTATCTTCTCTCTTTCTTCTCTTGTCTTCTTCTCCCTTATTTTCTTTCTTTTGACTTTCCGTCAGTCTGTGCTTTTTGGATCAGACAGGTATGGTTTATTGTCGATTCAAACGGTACGGATTTGCGGGTCGTCACATTTGGTATTAGACCTTAGATTTTGTATATTCCTAAGCTTTGATGTGTGCTCAGTATAGATAGGGACAGTGGCACCCTAGATTGAGTTCAAATGTATTATATATATGAGCGTGTATTTGTTGGTGATTATAAAATATTTAATATTGTGTTTACTTATCCGTTGAATTGTTTGTGAATTCTAGTCGGCATGTGGGATGCCATGTTATCGATAGGGATTCTCAAACACTTAATAGAGGCAAATCGACATAGTATCATTTTAAATTGGGCAAATGAAAAAAATTTCCTCGATTATATTTATATATAAAGGAAATAATTTTTCGAAAATTAAGGAAGTGTATATAAATTAATTGTTTGGTTGTTTGAAAATGTAAATATATATATATATATATATAAGTTAATAATGAATAATCTAAATAAAAACTAAAAGGATAAATTATATAAGCAAATGAATTATAAGTATGGAATTATAGTTAAAATGATTTGTAATTGGCAAATAATCTTATATATAGAAATGAAACTACATGAATATATTTATAAATATGAGTTGTAAATAAAAAATGAATTTAAACCAACTATTTGTGTAACGACCCCAATTTTGAATTAATATTAAATTGATAGTAAATGTAAATTTTGAACAAATTTTGGAATAAAATTTGAATTCGACTTTGGATTCTTGAAATTGAAATACGAAATGTAAATTAAAACAATTAGCATTAAAGTTAAAATAAATATTTAAGCTAGAAAACAAATTTGACAAATCAAATAGATATATAATAAGATAAATTATAAAATATAAAGTAACATATAGCTAAATTCAAACAACATAATTAAAATAGAAATTTATTTGCAATACAAAGTAACAAAACAAAGAAACAAAGTTGTAAATAAATATGCAAAGTAAACAAAATGAAGTAAAATAACAAACAAAAGCATTTTTGTCAAGACAAAGCTGCAGCCACCCTAACACTATCATCAGCCAAATTAAACCAGATATAAGCAAGCATGGGAACTAGTACTCGTGCATTCAATGCTAGCCTCAAATATAAAAGCATCTATGTATAAACAAAAGAAGTACAAGCTTATAAAATAAAACAAAAGAATAGAATAAGGCAAGTATAGAGACATAAAGTACATCGGCCCTTAATGCCATCATCTCTAAGTACACTTTCCTATACATCAGCCAATATACAAGGAGGAAAAAAAAGTATTACTTTGTACAACAATATAATAACCTGTAGACTTATTTTCTCCTATATATCAAACATCTTCATCATTTCGTTCCTTCAAGCTAAGGAAATCTGAAGACAATACTATCTTAAAACTCAAACACAAATAAAACATCAATCTAAAAATATCAAGACAATACAAATCAGAGAATCAAGAAAAGAGTTTTCAGATAGCAGTGCAAACCTGTTTCCAGATAGATGAGGCTCTTTCCATTTTCAAACACTATGAGTAAACTTCCCCTCAAAACTTGATCCTCTTTACTTGAAAATGCCTGTGATGATGAGTGAAAATGATGATTGGGAAATGTTTTTTTTTTTACGGTGGTAGATAATTTTTATCTGGGAACACAAAGGTAAGTTATGCATGTCTGGGTATTTGTATATGTATGTTCTGTTGTTTAACAGGTTTAAGATTTTTCAATAATAATTTTTAACTCCTCATCTAAATCATTAGAAAATGTGATGTTTAAAAGGAAATTGATTGTAATGAGGTAATACCAATTCTAAAAATAAAAACAAGTAAAATCATTAAGTAATTTATCTAAAAATTTGAATATGACGGTAATAATTTAACTCAAGATAAAAATCATTGATTACGATTTCTCGTTTGGATCTCAGGAAAGATTCGTAACAGAAAATCAAGATTTTAGAATAGAGTTTCAAGATTTTCAGATTCAAGAATTGTCTGGATTTCCAAGTTGAATGGAATTGACAAAAAGGTCAATTCCCATCGATCAAAGAAAAATCAAGCTTCCAGATTTGATCTGGAGGGGGATGATATAGAATAGATTGTAGGAAAAATGTTTATAAATTTTTTTTATGATGGGAGAAGTGGATTGAAGATGAAATAGGGTTTGATACCCAACATTTATCGTGGTGCTTCTCGGGGCATTTCCGGCGTCGATGGGTGATCGGAATGGATCGCGTGGAGGCGGTTCGAGGCGTTGCGATGTGACAAAGATTTCTGCTTGGTGGCTCGTGTCCAGGTGGTCGGAATCGTGGTTGCGTGATAGATTTCCAGGTGATGTCAATTTCCAGTTTTGAACTGGGATACTCGTTCTCGTTTTGGGTTGGGTTTTTTCGAATTGATGACTTGCATCGACTGCGGTGTCGATTTGTGACTTGTCGAAGGGAGCATAGTTGACCGAAGAGGGTCGGTGCTTCGGTGCACGTTCACCGTGCACCCTTGGATCTGGAAGAACAGAGAAAGAAGAAGGAGGAGGGAGGTTTGAAGGGACGCTCGAGATCGATTGTCTCGGGTTTGTTTAGTATGCACCCAGTTTTAAATAACAACAGATTTAAACTCAAAAACAAAGTATTTCAGGTTTTTAAACTTTAATAAAAAATCGAATTTTTAAAACCTTTTCTTAGTTAATAATAATAATAAAAGTTTTATACTAGCTATAGAATTAGTTAGAGTCTTTTACAAATTAAGCTAAAATGTTTAATGCCTTATTATTTAAAATGAATTCTTAAGTTTATTTAGTTAAAAAGATAATGGTATTAATTAACTTAAGAATTTTAAGTTAGTTCATACGATAATTTAATTTTCAAGGATTATTTAAATAAAACATTAAATGATAAATGGTTTATCTTAAACGATGTTTTGATTATGGGTTAACTTAAAAGTTTAACATTGAAAATTATTTTTTAATGAAAATTATTTTAAAGTGATCGTTAAGATAAGGATTTATCTTGATAAGTCAAGGATTTAATTAAAGGATTATTATTGATGTGTTAATAATTAAAATAAAGAGTTAATTATCTGATGATTAAAAGTTGATTAATTTATTAATCAAATTTGATTTAAATTGAGTAATAAAGGTCAATTAATTTATTGATTAAGGTTGATTAATCAATAGTTAAAGGATTTATTAATTGTAAATTAAGGTTAATTTATAAATAATCAAAGGATAATTAATTAACATGAACTGTAATTAATTAATTTTAATCAACCAGGATTAGTGATTAATCATGTTTTAATAAATCAAATGACCAATTAACTTTATTATGGATGATTGTCTTCTATTGAATGTTGTGAATTGTTTTGTCATCTCCGCTGTGTGATGCTTTGTGATTTGAGTTGTTTTAATTCAAGCTGTGATGAATGTAGTTTATTTATTTATTTATAATGCATTCATATTTTCTATCTGTGATTCTGTGTAAATAGATAAGCGTTATTAGAATATACCGCTTATCGATATTGATACGATTGAATCTGTAATGATGGTTGTTGTTGCACTATTTGGTAAAACCCCTGGACCACACCATACACACACCAATATGTATTTCACGAGGAAATCGATTAAGTCAAAGATTTTTGAAAATAGTTTTGAATTTGAATTTTAAATTCAAATAGTTTGAAAATAAGATTGAGTTTAAAGTGAAAAGTTTTTGAAATGGAATTTCAAAGATGAAAATTTATTTTGAATAACTTGATTGAGTTTTGAAATTTAATTATTTTGATTTAAATTTGAATTCAATATTTGAAATTGAATTCTATATTCAGTATTTATGATATTAAATGGTATACAAGTTTATATGGGTTTTAAACCATTTTAAGGTGTTGTTTTTGGGAATTTGAATTAACCCAAAGATTTTAACTTGTATAAATGAGATTGAATTTCTCCGAAACGAAAACTACTTGTTTCCAAATAAAAATAACTTTCATTTAAAGAAAGGATTTCCAAATTGGGTTGAAAAGTTTCAAGTTTGAATTGGAATTTTTTTGAAAGGCTATGAATGAATCTTTGGAAATGATTTTGAAAGCTATAAGTTGAATCTTGATTTAAAGATTCAACAAGTTAATCGAATTTTGAAAGCTATGAGTTAAATCTTTTATTTAAAGATTTAACGAGTTAATCCAATTGGAATGGAAATTGTTTTGAAGTCTATGAATTGATCTTTGTGAAATAAATCTTTTTTGTAATACAAAGATTTGAAATGGTAATTGGTTTAAACCATTTGAAAAGGAAAGTTTTTGGGTTTTGTGACTTAATTGAAATCCCAATATCCATATGTTTTTGAAATACCGCGCTCACTGTTCGGTTTAGCCGGGAGAGGACCTTTGTGTCATATATCCCATTCCGAATATGTGATACGTCGTTATGGATAGCATTTGAAGACCGGTGGTGAAGACTGGATATTTTCGAAAACAAAAGGACAACTCGTCGAATGTCTTTGCATCGACTGGTCCCTGGTATAGAGACTCCATATGTGATGGGAAGTTCGAACGTGATTAGTAAATATCCGGATTGCAAGGGCTTCTTTGGAAGTGCCTTCGGTTCTGTTCGAACCCAGAACGGAGTTGTATGGATTGTATGTATGACATTACATTAAGAGATATAAAGCAGATTTCTTTCAAATACATTTGTGTTGGTGGCGGAGAATTTATTCTCTTAGCTTAACACCCTTCTCTGAGACGTACGAGCTCAGAGGTTATGTAGTTGATGGTTATCAGCGATATATTCCCAATTTGGTAATGTGACATGCTGAGTGTTGCTGTGAAATGATCATTGTTTGATCATTTGTGATATGATAATTTGTTTGATAATTTATCTTTGTGATCATTACTTTGATCATTTGTTGACCCAAAGCATGGCTTTGTACCAAAGCGTGGCTTGGTGGACGAGACTTCGTCGCACCTCACACCCCGAAATGGTCGAAACAGGAAAGATGCGGCAAGGTTATTGGGGGTAGCGCTCCTTAGGGTATGCGCATTTCCTTCTGGATAGAGGTGGTATCATGGTATGGAGCCCAGATACTTAACATATGTTGTTGCTGCAAATTTATTACTTTGTGGTTGTTGGTTATCGGGATCCCGGATAAAGGTTGGTTACGACCGGGGGATGGCATACTCGTGTCAGTAGTTACCCAGTTAGGGGTAACCCGGCCTTGTGTTGGCATAGATCCGGTTTGGTTCTCGAGGACGTCCTTCCAGAGGCGTTCTCATGTGGCAATGTGAAGTTCCTTGGCCTGACCATTTGTTGGAAATCCAAAGAAACAATACGAACCTTTACGATTGCAAATTGTAGAACATGCCTCCTCAGGAGGTAGCTATAGCGGGCATAATATAATGGTACTTATGCTGGCTAAGATTTATATTCTACTTTCGAAATGTTTTCTACACTATGCACTAATAATAATAATCAAATGATTTGATTTTGCGTAGTAAGCATCTTTGACTAACATAAGAAGAAATCTCCTCCAAGTCTGCGTTTGCATTGTGTGTGTGGCGGGAGGTCTTATGGTAGTTACATTTTCAAAAAGCATTGCGAATTGATTTTAAAATATTTTGTTGATTGTTTTAAAAGATAAACTATTTTTTTGTTGCTCACACCAGTTCCGGAGTTTATTGTTTCTTTCCTAAACTCTGGGTGCTCAAAATTTTTCTACACGAGCAGTCTAGAGTTGGGTTTTTCAGATAGTTAGGTTTAGTAGATTATCTGGAGTTGGTTCAGTCTTTGGATATGGACTACACTTGCTTATCTTTATGCATCGTGATGTTGGATTGAGCTACTGCTGGAGTTCTCTTTTGAAGACTTCTTAGAGTTATATTGTTCCGCTGCTAGATGTTATCTATTTTCCTTTTCCGCTGCTATTTTATTGTATCATATCTCTGACGTATATTGATATCTATTGTATCAGATATTGTATCAGTGTTGTATATCATCTGTTATATCAGATATTGTATCAAAGCTGTATATCAATGTATTTTTTATTCCACTGTATTGTTTACTTAATGTTGTTATAAGCTCCGGCGACTCGGATTTGAACGGTCGAATCTGCGGCATTCGAATACGATGTGAAGTATGGATGTCGATTTTCGAGCGCGAAAAATGCACGTCGTCACGATTTGAAAATTTAGATTTTTTTATTTTGAAAGTTGTTTTTTTTTCAAAGTAAAGAGGTTATATTATTATAAATCTAAATAAGATAAATGAATTTGGAATGAATCTTATATAAGTAAAGTAAAATAGTGAAATTATATAAGTAAGAAGATTTATAAATGTGAAAAGGAGTTTTAAAAAGAATATAAAGCACTGAAATCACTACTATTGCTGGGAAAATAATAAGGGTGATGACTGCAGCATCATCAGTATCATTTTCGAGTTTCTACGCGATGGATTTGCTACCATAGTAAATTGGAAATAGAAATTTTGCGGTGATAAACAAATTTGATTTAAAAATCCAAGTTGAAATTGATGAAAATAAGTAAACGAGTTTTGGACTTATATGAAGTAAGAATTTAATTCCGATACAGTGAAATAAATTTGAGTTAGCATAATAAATATATGATTTGAAATTTAACTAAAGGAAGTTAAATAAAGTGGATTGTATTTGAATTGGATTAGATAAATTATTAAAATGAAAATTAAACTTAAATGGTAAGTGGTTATATAATATGAATTGGGAAGTTTAAATAAATAATTTGTATAACTTATAAAGTGAGAAAATGTAAGTAAAACCAGTTGTTAAAATGGTTAAACAATTTTGTTAAGTAAAACAAAAATCTGAATCTGTTAAGTGATATGAATTTGACTTAAGTAAAAGTTAAATAAGATGATGAGTTAAAAGGAAATTTAGATTTGCGAATTATGAAATGGTAAGAAATGAAATTCGAATTGGATTTATGAGTTGAAATTTAAGTTAAGTGAAACAAAATGATGTTTAGAAAGGAATTTAACTTAAGTAATGTTAAATGTAGTAGATTTTGGTATCAAAGCGAATTAATAAAGTGAAGCGATGAATATGAATTTGAGTTATATAAAGAAATTCAACTTGAAATGTATAATGAATTAGCATTGGAAATGTCGTTGTTAAGAATTTTAATAAAACTTAAGTTAAGAAGTTTTGAATATAGTGAATATTAGAATTCAATCCAAATTGAATATTAATCATTGAATGTAAATGAATTGATATGGAATAGTGCATGTAAGTGTTAATTCATTTAAAGCTAATTAAACATGTTAGACCAATAGAAATTAAATGTGTTAGACCAAATTGAATGAAAGTAAATTAAATAAATACGATTACGTTGGATATGCATTAGTTTTTAGATTGTTGTTAATTGATTGATTAGAAATTCATATGGAATTGAATCAATGAAATTGAAATGTAAATAATTAGAATCACATTGAAAGTTAAGTGAATTTGAATAGAATTAAATTTGATTTGATTTGAAAGTGAACATTGAATGTAATTAGCGAATGTAAACTAATTGAATTCAAATAAATGAATGTTAGTAAAATCCAATGTTAATGAATCAAATGTGATTTAAATTGAAAATCAATTCAGTGAATATTAATGAGAAGTGGATTTATATTGATTGGGTGCACCTTTGATTTTTGGGAGTGTGGCTCGAGGTAGGCGGTAGTGGCTGCTACGCGTTACCGCAGGTGCGAAAGTGCAATTGGTATATCTACCCTGGCATTGCCTAGTTATGTCGTGTCACCTACCCTAGCGCGCCTTATACGATTTTGTTTTGTACCATACCTATGGAGTGCCCTCTGACTATGCCCAGTACGGAGGAGATTACGGTATTGTATAGACTATGAGAATATATAAAATGTGTTAAGGAGGATATGAGTAACGCCTTAACGCTATTTTTAAATATATTATATTTTACTTTAAACACTATTATAATAGCGTATATTACTATATAGTAGATAATTTAACGGATCCTTAGAAGATGGTTATCCCAAACATCCTTTGAGTTACTTGTATTTTAGTTGTTATTTCACTTGAATTGGATTTATTGATATAAGAATGTTAATCCTGACTTAAGTGTTTTGTTTTTTTGCTTTACGCTCGGGTCAGACTGAGTGATACAGCTTTGAGACTCCCTTTCACTACAAGAAAACTGATTTTTTGTAGCGCCCAAAAACCGCCATTAAGTATTTTTAGTGGCGTTTCGATAATCGTTACGAAAAAACATGCCACTAAAAATCCTCGAGTATTAGTTGCACTTTTTTAAACGCTACCAATTTTTTTTTGATAGCGTTTTTGTAACACCATAGAATTCCTTTTTTGTAGCGCCTATTTGCCACCACCGAAAAGGTTTTCTCCTCCATTATACTTTTTTATGGCGTTATCTAAATTTTTTGTAGCGCCTGTTTAATGCCACCGAAAGGGTTTTCTCCTCCACGTTACCTTTTCATGGCGTTATATACATTTTTTGTAGCGCTTAATAAATGCCAGCATAAGTGTGCTTGAGTTTTTAATCACTATTTTGTAGCGCTTAATAAACGCCAGCATAAGTGTACTTGAGTTTTTAATCACTCTTTTGTAGTGACATTTTAACGCTACCAAAATAAATAATATCCAGTAGCGTTTGTTTCCCTCCACCTGCTAATCCAGATTTACCATTGATCTAGCATGCAATTATATAATAACAGAATACGCAAGCACATACACTTTTGAACAAAATATATTAAACAACTACAAAATACGTATACGCATTGAAGATCCACAAGATACATAGACATTCATACATCCACATACATAGGTGTCGACAAAAAGCTACCCGTACACATACACAACCAAACTACCATAAGTGTTATAACCAAACTACCATAAGTGTCATAACCGTACATATACATCTGAAATAAACGTCTGAAATAACCAAAGTACCGAGCAAAACCTGAACCACCATAAAAACCTGAATTACCTGTCATTGCTGATGTCTTCAAAACCTGAACTACCTGTAAACAAAGAACAGAACAAAAGAGTGAGAAAACAAAACCTAAACTTAAAACTGCATCACTAACGTTCCACCACAATCCATACATAACTCCTCACCATCAATTATACTAAAGTAATATCTGAATAAATATACAGACATATGTATTTTAAAAATATAAATTACTAAAACTTGCATAGATAAATAGGGATGTACCTACGCATAAAAGAAATGAAATCAATTCTACAAAATGGACAAGATATGATATAGTAAGAGTATTGTAACAGTGTAACGGTCAATTAAACAAGTCTAAAACACCAAAAAGCACAACAACACCCCATGCACGTGAGATACACAACAACAAAACTGAAACTCAAATATATGAAGACAACACACAAACACACACAACATCCATTCAATATAAACACAACAGTTCTTACAATACATAACACTATATATATATATATATACACACACACACACACAGGCACAAATGCACTCACGCATAAACATATAGCATTTGAATGCACACACACAACACAATGCAGAACACACATTGCTTAATCATGGTTACATGGCCTTAAATGATAGTTAACCACTTAAGACAAGGTTTATATATATAAAAAATTAATTAGTGAATAATATGGCACATCCAACACTTCTAGTTATAACTAGGAATTTACTTGCTATAAGTTTCTCGCTACTTTATGCTAATGTACCGTAATAAAATTATTCGTGCTAGATACTGTGTTAAAATTATCATCTGTTTACTCAGTAGTATGATATTGAGTAAACATATGATAATTTTAACACAATCACACTCACACACACACAGTTGGGTAAGCACACATCCTCATAAACACACTAGCGCATATATACAAAATCGCGCACGCACCTACAGGTTACACACATACAAATTAATCAACACACACGCTCATATGTACACACAAAAACACAGATCGTACGTAAGAACACATATACTCCAGGCAACACACACCTATATGCACACCAACACAAAACACTAAAAGACACACACACTCTCTTCATGCACATAGAAATTCAAGGCAGTAGCAACACATATACCTAGCAGGCTAGCATGCACACACTCTCAAACACCATAGTACTTGGGAGAACACAAAACAAAAGCAGCTTGCCATAGGTTTGTGAGTGGTAACACTCACCTGTAAATCACGTTCCACTCTGTCTCCTTCCACTGTTTTTCTTATCTTAGATTACGCACGCGACACAGGGCCCAAAACCTAGTAATGCGATAGATGGACTTGTGCCAGAAAAGCCTAAGAGTGTCTTAATGAACATGCTCGAATATCAGAATTTATAATAATTTCTTGGATTTTATTTTTAATTTAGAAAATGACAATAATAGGTTCTAATTAATTCCAGAAGAAGAATGAGTGAATCCCGTTAAAGTGAATATGCGTGAGATATTTCATATGATAGAGAAAGTTCTTAAGTAGATATGATATTGCATCACTAACATTCCACCACAATCCATACATAACTCCTCACCAATCACAATCATTCAATCACAATTCGAATATAACACCCCTACTTATGTACTTTTATCAGTTTACCAAAAATCTATCTGCACTTTAGCTGCTAGCATTCCTAATGTATATATAAAAAAAATTATATACCTTTCATTTTGACTTAATAATGATTTTTTCCATTGGCCAAGCTATGGAAACGCCAAAGCAATCATCCATGCACGTCAGACCCGATGTTGGTCTCCATATCTCTGCATCTGGAACTATCACCAGTTCAATCGAAACTTTTACAGCATTACGTCCCAGTGGACGACAATGGACCATCGTTATCGGATCAGTTGATGCAATACTTCCTTCCGCCACTACGTCTGCTCCACCCAAATCGATCAACTGGCATTTGGCATCCTTTTGCATGGTTGCAATTGGCTGAAAGAAAAGAGATTATTATGCACAATGTATACATGCACATTAAATAAACTTTCATACACAGTTAACTTCTTCAAATTTGAAAATTAATACTTACATTTTGCGATTTATTCATGACCATATGCGTGGATTTCATGGGAGAATTCACAACATTTTCAGTATCATCACGACTCTCATCTAGTTTTTCTTGATCAGCTTCTACTTTTGATCTTGGCCATGCTATTTTCATACCAACTGCATCTCCAATGCACGACATATCAGATGTGGGTCGCCACAAATAAGCATCTTTATTTACTACTTTGTCCACCCAAATCACAACAGCAGACGGACCGAATGGAATACCATTAACAGTATATTTTGGATCAGTGGCATGGATTCTTCCTTCGGCAATTACACCTTCACCCTCAGTCCAACCGTGAATCTTGCAAGTGTCTTCGATGATGCTGGTACTCTAAAAATGAGAAGTGAAATTCAAGACTTTAGTATGCTATACAAAAACAACGAATATGTGTTAAATTTTTATTCAGATGGGGGGTGTGCTCGCTGCATTTTAGACATCAATAAGCTCGCAGCATATTACACTAATATACTTAACGTGAAAAAAATTACCGTACTGGCTGCACTACAGTTCAACCGTGTTCGCAGCGGGACCTTGATCCAAACTGATGGCCAAGCAACTATCTTATTCTTACCGTCTGCTAAGACTTCTATTTCAGGTGTAGGCCTCCATAAATAAGTATCTGCTTTATCCACTGAATCTATAACAACGCTTCCGGCATTTGGTCCCAGACGAATGCCATTGACAACGTCATCTGGGTCCATGGACAACAGCGTCCCATGGGCAACAACTCCAGAGGTTCCATCCAATTCAACAGCAAACATACTTCGTCGTCGCTCTACAATTAATCAACCGAAAATTAAATCAATTAATGGATTAAAAAATTAAAATATAAATTTCATTTATTGAGTAATATAAATATTATTTTTACCGAATCAGGTGAGTTCCTTCTTGAACTTTCTTTACCCTGCAGCGAAGCACGAATATAAATTAATATTTTACGAATATAAATTAATTTCCAAAAATTTACGTTCTGGTCCATCAGAGTCTGTATCATTCCCTTCAATTCCGCTATTTCCTCTCGACACCGAGACACTTGTTTATCTTTGGACTGGGCCAAAGCTAGCTTGGTTAAAGTGCAACCCCTACCCAATGCCCTTAACCGTCCCGGTTTACCTTGTCCCAGTACATGTACAAGAGGATCTTTTCCAATATCAGTCTGTGACGAGCCGGATTGGGATAGGCTACCATATTTTTTGATCTCCTCCTATATAAATAAATACACATAGATAATGTACAATGGTAAAAATATCATAGTTTCAAAAAAAAATACCAATAAAATTAAAAACAATTTTACAATAGTATTCCTAGCTTCCATGTTCACTGGTTCACCAGTTTTTTAAATGTGAGATCTAATCCACACATCAGCTCTACTTATGGACGATGGATCTACACTTTCTTTTTTTCTAAAAATAGAATAACATTAAATTAATAAACTGACAGGTATAAAATAATGTTAAATAATGCTATAGTTAATTAACTTACCATGTCTTCGGTCTTTCTAGCCATTCCCCTACGACCGGTTGTATGCGGAATTTGTGTGTACCTAAGGGCTGAATATTTCTCACTTTTTTGCTGAAAATGTTGAAAGATGCTAGAATTTAACAACCAAAATCATAAAAAAAGAACTATCTAATATTTATAATGCAGGGTAAATATGTATGGTGAGGATTGCAATTTATTTGAAAATCAATTCATCATGGTCATATACTTATTTGGTATTATTAGTGCTGGATAACTCAGTGACATATACAGCATTCCATATCTACTAATAATATTTATAGATTGAACTAACTTGCTAAGTGTTTTTTTTACTTCATTTAAAATGTTCCTGTGCTTGTCATAACGCATTTGTATTTTGTACTGTCATAGGTTCCTGCAGCTAATACCTTAACAGGAACCCTCAGCATCCACCAACACTTGGACTTCACTTCTAAAGAAATTTATCGGTTGCTAACTATGTAGATGGATTTGCAAAAACATGCCAGACGAGTTCAGTAGGAATGATTTACCTTAAACTCCGGACTTGTTTTTGCCTTCACAAACTTCCTCCAATCGGTTATGCTTTTTATGTTCGTAGGTTTCATTTTAAGTCTTTCCTCATCGTTCTCCGCTTTTTGCAAATTTCGAACCAATTTGCTTTTTGACGATCTCCAAAGTACTCCCATTTGTTGAAATATAGCTTTTCTTTTCCATTCCTCTTCCAATTTAAATCTAATCTGCAACAATACATCAAAACATGATATTAGTACAATTTATTTAATTTAAATACGACTGACAGGTAGATGGCAATTTCAATTTATAATTGGCAAGACCATGCAATATTAGAAGTCATTTTCAAAACATATTAGAGTCAGAATGTTAAATAATAGATGCCTGCTTCATACCAGAACCGAAATGCCACAAAACTTCTTTAAAGTCATCACTAATATTCCTCCAATCATCAATGGTGTATGGAACCTGCTCCCGCACAAGCGGTCCAAGAAAAGAGGATAAATATACCGACCCTTTCCCTACTGGTATACCTAGATCATTGAACTCAACTTCAATTCGATCCTGACTGCATGACGGGAGTCTTTTTGCTTTTGCTGGACCTCTACCGCCTCTTTTCCGAGATGTACTTCCGATTTCAGCTTCACTTTGTTTCCCAATTTCCAGCTCGGCATCAGCAGTTTGTTCAGGATGGGTTTCATTTTCTGAGCGGAGTCCTTCATTTGGGTCAGAGGGGATATCATCTAGTAGTTGTTCGTCTTCTTCATTGTGAACAGTGGCTTGCTTCTTAGCATTGTCTGGCTGTTCTTCTATTTCATTTATACTAGCTGGAACTTTACGTTTTCGCTTTGACTGTTTGTTCTTACCTTTGACTGCTTGTTCTTCAGCCTTTCTCTACAAGCGGGTACGTACAGATGTTGTAGACATATTTTTCTACAAGTGACAGAAAACACAGTATAAACCAATAAGCACATGTAAACAATAAGCAGCGATAAATATTAACAAACAACACTTAAATATCATCAACATGTAGCTGAAAAGAGATGTGGCAGTTTGCATACCAAACAAGCAGGCCTAAAAGCCTTGAGATGATGAACAGATTTGTAATTTTATGAGAAAATGTACATGTAATGCAAACAGAATTGATAAGAACACTACTCATTATCAAGCAATATATGCAAAAAGAATTGATAAGAACATATAATGCTTTGTCTTTGGAAGTATACAAAGATCAAAACACAAAGAACAAAAATTGAATGGTACATGCATTTGCAATGGATTAGAAAATTAAATGGTACAATCACTAAAGAAAATCAATACAAGTTCAATGAAATTTCCAAATAGCCCCGATTTAATATATAAGTTCAACCATCACTAAAGCAAATGAACAACTATGCTCAAGTAGAACATATAATCTACTCAATTATGCCCTCGCGATCCTCTCTAACATAGCAAACATCTTCATCATCCACTTCAGTTATTTCATCTTCCACCACTTGAATATCTTCCTCGATGCAATCGTGCTCCTCTATATCATTAAAACTTCTTGATGGTGCTTTCATTACAACGTACCAATTAGAAACATCGTTCTCTCTTGAATAAAATACTTGTTTTGCTTGAGATGCAAGTATGTATGGGTCTCGTGAAAATGATGCTTGATGTAAATTAACAAGAGTGAACCCATCATCATCAACTTTTACTCCATTTCCTTTATACGTCCAACGACACTTGAAAACTGGAATATAAAACAAATGATAATCTAATAAAATTATATCTGTCAATATTCCATAATAAGTGACCACATCAACCACTTGGGACATATCTTTAGCACTTGCTCTACACATAGTAGTTGCATCAAAAGTCACCCCATAATTCTGAGTTTCTCTCCCTAAATCTTTTACATGAAAACGTTGCTCGTTGATGATATATCCTTTGAAAGACATGGCATCATCCTTCGGACCATAAGCAATCCATTTTAACATGTCATTATGATCCCTGGAGGTAATAGGTATCTACAACAAATTTCATTTAGCATGTAAATTTATATAGTAATATTGATAGTTGAATGAGAATATATTTGAAATCTAACTAACCTTCCTTTTAATCCGATCGACAAAACTTTTTGTATGTGTTTCCCAAAGTAAGGTCGCATTTTTTGTCATGCGTTGGTCTGAATTTTCTAATTCCTCCAAATGCAAACTAGTATTGAACAATTGATTATAAGTTATATATATCATTGCGAACACATCAAAATATTTAAAACAATATAACATAAACTTACTCTATAAACGGTTCCACCACGGACATATTCATTAACACAGCTAAATGAGCACTTTCTTTCTCATTAACTGGCAATTTAATTGTCTTCGATACTGAAATTGAACGTCCCTCTAATATTCTACTACTTTCATAATCTTTATTTCGAGCTCCTTTCTCCTCTATATGTCCTGATTTCTTCAAAAATTCATTGAAAAACAACATGCATTCTGTTGCAAGATACGATTCTGCAATACATCCCTCTGGTCGTGCATAGTTTCTGACATAATCTTTGAGTGTCTTCGTATATCTTTCGAATGGGTACATCCATCGAAAATGAATAGGTCCACACATTTGTGCTTCTTTTCCAAGATGAATGGATAAGTGTATCATTATATCAAAGAAAGATGGTGGAAAAAAATTTCAAACTCACATAAAACGTCAATAATTTCAACATTGATTTGTTCTACCTTCTCTCTATCAAGAACACGTTGACATAATTTATTGAAAAAAGAACATAAGCGAATTATTGCTTTTCTTGCCTTCTTTGCCATGAACCCTCTCGATGCTACTGGCAATAAATGTTGCATTAATACATGGTAATCATGTGACTTCAATCCACTAATTTTGCAATCCGACAACGAAATCCGATTTTTTAAATTTGAACAGTAGCCATCCGGTCCTTTGAAATCATACAGTCTTTTGCAAAATATTTTTCTCTCGGATTTTGACAACATATATGGAGCCGGTGGAAGATATGTTTTATTCCCACGAGGTTGTGTATGAAGCTCACTTCGAATTCCCCAATCCTCTAAATCCTTTCTACAGTTGGTTCCATCTTTGGATTTATTTCCATGCAACATTGTGCCCAATAGGCTTTCACCAATGTTCTTCTCCACATGCATCACATCTAAATTGTGACGTAATGGAAGTTCCTATGAAAACCAAAACAATAATGCATTATTGGGTTTTTCTTGTATTAAAACAATGAAAAATAAATAAATTAACCACTAACCTCCCAATAAGGCAAATCAAAGAAAATTGATCGTTTTTTCCACCTTGATAGCTCTACTTCTGTAGAACTGTTAGTATCATCATATTCATCTTCTTTATCATAGACATGCTTTCTCTTCTTACTTTTCTCCTCTATTCCTTTTCCAAAATCATTTGGATAATCCTTCAATAATGCATAGATGTTTCTCCCAAAAAGCATTCTAGGAGCACCATCTGTCTCTACGGTATTATCAAACAATGCATTTTGTTTCCTCGTGAATCTGGAGGAGGTTGAAATCTTCTATGACCCATGTAGGCGAACTTTCGACTATGTTTCAACCAACGAGAATGGGTATTGACACCACATAATGGGCAAGCTTTTTGCCCTTTCACACGACATCCAGCAAGATTTCCATAAGCCGGAAAATCATTAATCGTCCGTAACAAAATTGCATTCAGTTTAAATAAAGTTTTACTAAATGCATCATAAGCAGTAACTCCATTAGACCAAGAGTGATGCAAGTCTTCCACCAAAGGAGCCAAATATACATCAATATCATTCCCGGGTTGCTTCGGGCCTGGAATAAGTAAAGTTAACATTATATTTTCTTTCTTCATACACAACATAGGCGAGAGATTGTATGTCACAAGCATTACCGGCCAGCAACTATATTTCGAACTCAACATGGAAAATGGATTGAATCCATCTGTAGCAAGACCAAGCCTAAGATTGCGTGGATCAGATGAAAAAGATTTATACTTTTCATCCACCATTTTCCATGTCATAGAATCCACGGGATGACGCATTTTTCCATCGTTACTTTTATTATTAAAATGTCATCTTAATTCTTCAGCCATCTTTTGAGATCTATACATTCGTCTAAACCTCGGAATAATTGGAAAATATCTCAATACTTTAACTGGAACACCTTGTATAACCTCTTCAATATCTTGATTTTCTTCCATCTCGAGGAACCACATTTTGGACAACTTTCTAAATTTTTTTATTCTTTTTTGAAAAGGAAACAATCATTCTCACAAGCATGTATCTTTTCAAAACCTATGTCGAATGCTTTAAGAAATTTCTTGACTTCATATAAGGTTTTGGGAAGCACGTTATCCTTGGGTAGAAATAGATGTTGCACAGCTAAAAGCTTATCAAAACCACTATCGGACAAGCCAGTCTCGCATTTAAGATTATACAAGACGGTGATGGCAGATAATTTTGTGTGATCTGTGCAACCAGGATATAATGGAGTTTCTGCATCTTCCAAGTTCTTGACTAACTCATCCTCTTTTCTTCGAGAATCAACATCGTCTTTATCATCATCAAAAAAATCTTAATTCAAAAAATCTTCATCTTCATAGTGAATCATCTTGAATAGTTCATATACGTCAAACGTATTTGTTTTATTCTCTACATTTATCTCTTCACCATGGTTAAACCATACACCGTCAATGTATTTAGGATCCATTCCTTTTATAATTAAATGTTCAACGATGATTTGGTCATCATGACGACTAAGATTCCGACAATCCTTGCAAGGGCATAAATTTTTTTCTACACTTCTTACATTCTTCTTTGCAGCATGCACGAAATTCATTGCTCTTTGTCGGTATTCTATACTAGTTCTATGAAAAAAGTAAAAAAAAAAAAGTGAGCTTTAGTATTAGATTATATGTTCTAATTCTCAAAATACATATTAAGTTAATCATGGTTTTAGCACCTGTTAAAAAAAACCAGCCTTTTTCCATTATCGACATTTGAAGGCAAATAAGTTTCCAATCTTTGACGTATAAATTGGTTATCTGTTGTAATCAAAAAAATAACTAGACGTTGAAGTACAAATACTTGTAGCACTACTGCATATAACCATGGTGGTTTAGTAGACAAAGGCAAAGAATACTTTTCCAAAAATATAAATTTTACACTTATATTTTGCATTTAACCTCAGATTTACATGTATTTAAAATTAATCCATGCATAACACCACACTCCTACCCACACATAACTGACCAAGTCACAACCCTCCAAACTGCTGCATAACAGTTACAGCTATCTGCCCCTCCTTTGTCAATCCATCCACAAACGCTCCACTTCAACAAACAACATTCCAGTCACTCCACTTCAACAAAACTTTTGCAAATCTCTGCACTTCACCATTACACACAGACCACTGACCAAACTTCCTCCCACCTATCACCAACAAACACCGGTGCATTTCCGCTGCCACACATTGCTGCAACTTTCAAAAAACGCAGCAACCTCTCATCACCATACTACTCAATCCTCCTATTTTACCACTTCTCACAACATTGTTTAATTCAACCACTTCCATAAATATACTTCAACACTGCAATCACTCCCCCACTCCACTGTTAAACAATTCATTCACTCCTCACAACAACACAGTTTCATACCAGCCTATAACAATACCCACTTTCATCTCATACACACCACATTCATTCATATCACCAAAGACAATATCCACTTGCCTACATTCCTGTAGCCTGCTTCAATAACCATTCTATAACCTACTGACTACTGCACTGATACAACCAACTGCACCATATTCATACACTACAACAGTGACCACTCCAACTACAAACCCCAAGCAACCACAGACCATCCTCCTTCCCATTTCTCCAACCTGCAACCTGTTCGCAACCGCACTTCATACTACAACTCAACAAAACATCAACAACCCAGCCTCCGCAGCAAACTACCAGAGACTCACGCAACATTCATCAACTTGCCCTCTGACATTCTACCACTCCTTACGAACACATACTCACATCCTTCCCCCAGCCTCGCCCCCTCTTACCAAACCAACCGTCAACTTCACCGCCTCCTCTTCACTACCTCACATCTACACAACTGACATATTTCCAGTGCCTGCCACTCCACAAAAGACTATTTATGCTCCAACATTTACCACTCTCAACCATCCAGCCAGCCAATACCCAATCGCAAACAAAACCGCGACCTCCATCAATGCTACTTGAACCCACCAAATTCCCGAAACACGCAACCTCAACCTCCTCTCAGCAAGCAACCATTGATTCACTGAACCACTTCAACAGAACATTCATATACTCAAAGAAATCAAAGCAGATATCCCAACAGATCATTGCAATTAGGGTTAAATCAATCATTTCAGTAATAGTTTAGGAAAAAATACGAAAATAAGATGCATTCAAATTCATATAAAAGCCAAATAGAATCACAAAGTCGATTTAACAGATTCATACCTAAATATACCTAATCGATTTAAAAGATTCATACTTAATTATACCTAGATCTTCTGGCTGCCGCGACTCGATGTTGAGTAAGGGGGAAACGACGGAGTTGACGATGATACTTGAGTGCGATGAAAATTTAACACGATTTAAGGGGGAAATTTTTTTTCTGAAGAAGAAAGCAAATAAGGGACGAGAATTTTGTTAAGTACGAGAGTAAAATGATAGGTTACGTTTATTTAGTTCGCGCGAACTCTTTTTTTTAGAAGCAGGAAACGTGAATTATTTTTTGCCACGTTTATATTATTTGGTAATCTATTTTTTGTTGCATTTACAATAAAACGCCACCGATTTTTGCAACTATAAATGGTTTTTTCTTGTAGTGTTTGGAGTTGGAGCTTCGCTAGGAGATCCAGCTATCTATCAGCTTTCAGATACTAAGTTGATTCTAGTGATGTATTTGGATCTTGTATTTGACTATTGTATTCGAGTCTTTTGTTGTATCTTATTTGACTCTGATATATATATATATAGTAGCTTCATGAACTACTATACTCTTGTTTCTGCTGCATTGTTGTTATATTACTCTGTGTCTGTGATTCTGTGACTATTTTATTTACTGTATATGCTGAGTTTTGCTAAATATAAATTTACAACTTGATATTTTGAGGAATTCAATTCCGGCATGTGTGTCTACCTATGCACTTGGAGGGTGCAGCATGATAGGGGGTTCTCGCTTCCTGGTTTGATAGCGAACGGCTGACTCTTACTCCTACATGTCCCTACGGGGGTTGGTGCAGTCGAGAGGATGGCCGTAAAGGCAGAACCCATGTACCAATGTATGCTATGGTGGGTGTTACCCACTGGCAGGTGGTCTGTTACATTTGGTATCAGAGCTTTGGCTTTAGGCAAAACTTAGCATATATGGTAAATTTATTCATAGATTTACTTTCATTCGAGCTTGAATTTCTTTCCCTTTGATCCGAATTTCTTTCAAATATTGGAACTCTCCCATTTGTTCTGAAATCCATTCTGTCCATCCCTATTCGCACTTTGGAGTATCCCACAACTCCACTTCGAATAATCTCTATAATAAATCGATGGTCTCACCAATCTTCGAATGACTTGTGAAGGGGTGAAACTCCTTTACAATAGGCATTGATTTACCGCAGATTTCTGTATCCTCGGTTTATGATGCTATCTATCTCCTGCTATGCCTGAATTCTATCTTTTGCAATCAAATGTCGATTTTCCTTAGAATTCAGCATCGACCTTATCCTTGAAATCATGGTTGACCTGGTTAAGGTTGCCTGTAATTTATATAAGTTTATCCACCTTCCTGTTTGAAATTCAATCATCTTATCACTCTATCGAGTCTATCTTTTAGTTGAATTCTTTTGGTTAGAGTCCCTCAGTGTTTAAATCTCTATCCTTGCTTTAAAATCCATTTTTGTATTATCGAATGAGGGAGTGTATTCGTAACTAATATAAAATGTTTTATATATTGTTTTGTTTGAATTGTTGATGTTAGTTTGGGTTTCCGATCGATTCGTCTGATCAACGCTATCGATAGGATTTCCAAAACACTTGAACAGTGCAGACTGACACAATTATTTTAAAATTTTAATAAGTTTGTATGATTATATTATATAAGTAATATTTCTGAATTAAATATTTAACTGAATTGATTTGTAAAATGATTTTCATTTATTTATTTTTTTAAACCATTGATTTTACCAACATATAAATAAATGAATTTATTAAATATGGTTTGTAAATTTATTTGAATCTAAACGAATTTAAATTTAGAATTTGAGAATTTAATTTTTGATAATTCCAAACTTTGGTTTTAAAGTTCTAAAGTGTATATTATTTAAGGTATTTCCGAATAGAAATTTAAGGGTTTAAATCAGTGCTCTCCTATTTTGTTGCTAGAAAATAATTTCAGTGATGACTCCAGCATCATCGACATTCATTTTCGAGTTTCAGAGTGGAAAGACCATTCTGTAGCCTTGCTACACTTTGTTTTGGAAAATTAAATTGATTCGAATTTCCAAAGTATGACTTGATTTAAAATGTGTATATATTAGTATATGATTTTAGATTTGATTTGAATATATAGTGTGTGTGTGTGTGTGTATTTGTCTCTAAATTGTTTGAAGTTAATCGAAAATTTCATTCTAAAATTTTGGTAAAGGATGATTTCAATTATAAAATGAAACTAAAAATTTGAATAAATAATTAAAATTGAAATAATTGAATTAGAAATTTTACTTGTATAATATACAATTGCATTCCAATATAACATACCTTAATCATTCAGAAGTTGAATATGTAATTGAATAATTTACAATGTAAAACGATGTTAAAGGAATTTATAAATAAATTTGAATGGCTATAATAAATGTTTAAACACTTAATTTATGATTTATAGAAATGTTAATTGAGATAAAAATGAATAAATGAGGTAAGTAAATAAATTTGTTTTGAAGAAATTATAAATTGAAACAAATCGAATTAAATGAAATTACCTTGAATTAAAATCAACTGTTAAATATAGATTAATATAATATGAAATCTACATGGTTTTCAAATTAATTGTTTTATTTTGTTTTTCAATCTATTTTCTTTCTGGTTGTTTCTATTCTCCTATCTCCTTCCTTTTCGGGGACGAAACGTTCTAAGTGGGGGAGAGTGTAACGACCCATAAATTTTAATAATGTTTATTTGTTTTATTTATATATTTAATTGAAATATTGTGAAATTTTAAACGATAAAATTTTGAAATAAAAATTTTATATTTGGAATACGTCTAATTAAACATAGTAATTGGTAAATTTCCATTAGATAATATGAAAATTTATTTTCCAACGTTATTTTATTTCAATTCAAATCAGTTAATATTAGATGATAATAAAATGTTTTCCAAATCTGAATATTTTTCTATAAAAAATTTGTAAATCATCTTCTGAGCGAGACATCATATTTCGTTTCTTCAATTTTGGACTACTATTGCTCCAATCTTTGTATACCGTTTTGATCATCTCGTATACCGATCTCTGTATACCGTTTTGATCATCTCGTCGTGCTGTTCACTGTGGTATATTCGGTTGTACATTTGGAAGTCCAAAAGGCTGTGAAATCTGCAAAACTGTTGTTCGTATCGGTATGCGTTTGAGCTGTTTGTTTACTTGTGTCCTTAGTGTTCCTGAGTCATCCAACAGCCATCTTCCTTTTATTAATTCTATAATTTAACAATGGTCCTTTGTTATTCCAACTTTTGTTTATCGGTTCACACTTTTATCTGCATCATTGTTTAACCCGTGGTTTCAATTGTAAGTAAATATATTTATAAATGTTTCATGTCTGTTCATTTTCTCTGAGATAAATTACTCTATATCAAACCATATATTCACTTTGATTCCGACGCCACATCTTTCCAGTATTTTGTCTTCATCATTGAAATCCAATATTTCGAAGCCTCCTCTTCCTATTCCCTTCGGTCGAACATCAGAGCAAGGACCCATCACCTGCCCCAACTTCAACTTCCCTACCGCCTGAACCCATCTCTGCCATCGCCACCTATCCATTAGCTCAGCCGAGCCTTTATAACCTATCCAATGCTCCTTCGATAGCCTAGCATGTCAGACTCATTCAAGCTTCGACAACCCACCGCCCTAACCACCGATGACACTCAACATGGCCAGCCCTAAACCTTCGACCTCATCTTCAACCCATATCTTCTATCCGCCTCCTCCTCCTTGTCAGTTCATGCATCTTCACTGGTCGTCATTTAGGTAAATGCATATGTTACATATATATAAGTTATTTGTTATATAAATAATATTATAATGTATATCGGTTAACGTGATTAGCTGTGGCTTTGTTTATGTACATACAGTAAGTAAATTTCATATATATACACACACACACACACAATAGTTTATATATGTTCGTTTATATATATATAGCTTAATATAAGAACTATATTAGTCTATGCATGTTACGGTTTATATATATATAGACTTTGTTAAGTAGCCACACTCACATTGTTTTCGCCACAAATATTACATGAATTTTGGAAAGATAATACACTATTATTAATAGAGATGTTTAAATGGTGTATGTATATAGATCTGTATATATAAGTTGAAAGGAAGTTCATTTTATTCAATAAACATAATATACTGTATATATAAGTTTGAAGGTAGTGCATTTTATTCATTGAACAATTGGTTTTAATTATGTATATGTGTATATTTATATGTATGGATGATTATGTATTAAGTATATATTTTCGTGTATTAAGATTTAAGTATATATAAATATATATATGAGCATTATATATATATATATATATATATATATGTTTACAATAAGTTATGTATAAACATATATATATATATGGTCTGTTAGTTTTTTATATAGATGACTTATATACAAGTATGCATAAGTATATACAAGATGTATGTTATCTGGTTTAGTTCATATGTATACGATTTTAACAGTTTTAACAAGGTATATATACTTATGTTCGTTTTGAATATGTCAAGTTTGATGTTATTTTTAACTATGTGTGTGTGTGTGTGTGTGTGTGTGTATATATATATATATTTGTTTACTAAGTATTATAATTTGCAATAGGAATAAGTATATAAAGTTTTAAAGTCGTATGGTTTATATAGTTTTATATTATATAAGATATTCAATATATATATTTGCTGCATTGGTATATCTTACTTTCCTCATACTTGTATTTGCTTATATATATATATATATATATATATATATATATATATATATTTCTCTGTTGGTTTCAAACGACTATTAATGTTTGAAAACAATTTTATATAGGAGTATATATATGCAGTTATTTTAGTCTTGTTGAGAATCAGTTGAGAAGAATATAGATATTTGTTAATATAACTTATAATTTATAGTTTACAGTATATACGATATATATATATATATATATATATATATATATAATTCTATACATACCTCTGTTTTACTGTAAGAAAAGGGAATATGTTTGTGTGTGTGTGTGTGTGTGTATAATTTTTATGAGTGCCAAAATTAATATGGGTTAAGAAATAATATAATAAAAAAATATTTCATCTCCGTCTACATCAAGTAGCTTCTGATTTATTTTTATTGATTCCTTATATATCAGCTTGTCCATCAAATTCGGGTCCATCTAGCTTTACTTTGTAATTCTTGCTTGGATTCGAAACTCACTCACGATTAACGTTCTTATATTTATTAAATTTGATTTCAATTGAAATTACAATTGAAATATGCTACTGTTAGTTATTTACATTGCTATATATATGTTGTTATCTGTATTTGTTCACCTATGATATCTGACACCATTATCTGTTATTTATATTGATGACATATGCCTGTTATATTATTGTCATATCTGTTATCACTCTGCAAGTTCCCCGTTAGTATATAATTCACTATGGGTTGAAATGATACATACCCGAACGGACTTTAGAATAGCAGAAAATCGTTATGGGTTGAAATGATAGACCCAAGCGATTTTCATTTAATTGAATTTGGGATTGCGGGTTGAAATGATATATGCCCGTATATAAATTTAAATTATGGATTGAAATGATAAATATCTGTATCACTTGAACATAGGATAGAAAATAATATATAGACACCGTGGTCTATATATAAATATTTTGAAATGGTTTCTTTGGTTTTGGAAAGAAATATATGGTTTTATAAGATATTGATTTGGATATTATATAAATGTTATTTTATATATAGTTAAATTCTTGATTTTAAGCTATGTATAAATCTATTTAAAATATAATACAAGTTTAATAAAGTTTGATTTTATTAACATATAATATGGTTAAGTATCAATTTAAATTATATTTTTGTATAGAGTTTATAATGATTTTAATAAATTAAGGTTGAAATGATGGATTTGAAATTGATTTGAAATTTTGTTTAGTTAAGAATTATATTCACTTAAAATCGATTTGGAACTTATGGAATTCGAATTTTATAGGGATACGATTTTTATAACTTGATTTTGGTTTAAGGTGACTTAAATGAATATATCAAGTTTGAATAAATTAAAGAAATATTAAGCTATTTGAATTTTAAAAGTTTTACTTAAATGATATTGGATTTATTAAGTAAATATTTCAGAACTAAATAATATTAAATTGAATTAAGATATGTATAAAATTATCACATTTAGTTTTGAAATTATAGAATATTTAAAGTTTTGAAATATATATTTTGAAATGGTTTATTTTGGGGTTCAAATATGTATTTGAAATCGATATAATTTTGAATGGTTTATTTAGAAGCCAAATTGGAATTAGTGATTTGAGATCTGATTAAATTTGAATTTGGAATTCGAGTTGATTTGGAATTAATTTGTGAAATTTGAGGAAAACAATTTTATAATATATATTATTTTAATATTTAAATCGGTTAAGTAGAAAGTATTATGATTTCCAAAGTGTTTTGATTGAGAAAGTGTTATAACTTTGAAGTACTAAGATTTTGGAAATGGATATATTTGAAATGGAAATTATATCGTATTTGGTTTTGAAATGGAAATGATATCACATTGATATGGTTTTGAAAAGGCAACGGTATGTTGGCTTTAAAGTATAAATTATTTTGAAATGATCATGGTGTTATAATGACGTTTGGTTGTTAAAGAGACCGGGATCGAAAGTTGTCGTACGCTCTGCCAACTCCGAAAACCACTTTAACAACCGTGTACGCGGTGGATATTCCAAAATGAAGTTGGATGGTGGCAGCGTCCTATTGAGGTATATACGTAGACCCGACTCCAGTGAGTTGGCATAAGGTGGCTAAAACATGAGCAATTGACGGGCTAATGACGTAACTCCTCTTATCTGACACACTTCTTGTAACGACTAGCCTTCCATTTCACAGAAAGACGCATCATTAAGAAGAAAGAAAGGGATAGAAAAGAGAAAAGATGGAAAAGAAAGAACCAACAACATCAGAATCTCAAAGCGGAACGAATAAATTATATTAATCAAATAAAATATTACATAGTATCATATACATCAGAGTTATACAGCTAATACAAAACAAACTAGACAGTTATACACACCTGTCTAGTTTTTACAACTCAAGTACAACACAAAGATACAGATACAACTCTAACACAGCAGAACATTATACATATATCTACACGCTGAAGCCACCTACTCCATATCTCCCCCATAACTCGTCAAAGCAAACCTGAATCCCCAGACTACTCATACATAATATGAGTACCCAAGAGTTTAAATAACCAAAAAATAAACACTTGGGTCAGACATGGGTCTGGTGTGAGTAAACGGGTTAAAGTTGCTTAACTTTGAAAATCCTTTGAAAACAAAGGTATCACGTAAGACTCCCCACAAATAAACATGGGTAAGTTTTTACCTTACGCTAACCAAAACATTTGATAGGAAATCCAGTGATATTATAATAGGGTCGAGGGTTTTCAAGTAAATAGAAAATAGCCGAAATTGTTACATTCATTAAATTCCTGCTACTAGCCACAAAAATGGGTAATACAATCAAAACCGTAAAAGGCACGTAGGAAAAATGAGTTTCCATCAATGGCAGGACTACTGGGGTACCGCCCATCACAGTACGTGGCTTAGATCACCGTACCGAAGATCCACCCTAAATCCCCTGCAACACAAGGCCGGAACCATCCCTAACCGGACAGTCCCGAACAAGACAACCCCGGCAGTTGTCATGATCAACCGCCCACACATCCAAAAAAAAGGGACCTCTAGATAGTGGTAAATCTCGTCCTACTTGGGTGCTACCCACTTAGCCTTGCTGCACCTCCCCTGCTTTAGCCATTCCCGGTTGATGAGGCTTGAGGCTACGATTACCTTTATAGAACACATCTATCTTAGAATGCTCATCGTCCACCTGACGATGTTCTGAAAGCATTCAATCCATACAAGTTCATTCTGGGTTCCAACGAAACCGAAGGCACTATCTCGCTACACTCATTTTGGAATCACCCTCAGAGTTAATGACAATAGCCCTTGCACTCTGATTCTTCATCTCGAACCTGAAAGAATTACCCCCGTTAAACTCGTATTGGAATCACCCTCAGAGTATTAATGACGAATAGTCCTTACACCTCGAGTCTATACTCTTTCACTTGAGATTCACGACCTAACATTTAGTTTGGATCGATGTGGTTTTCGGAATTCCAAAATTTGGAAACCCGATCCCGGTCTCATCGAATCCAAAACGCCATCTTAATGTCCATGTGATTTAAGTTTAACATAAAACATTGAATTCACACAGCATCATTCATAGATAAATATCACACATTTATCACTGATATACCCAATATCATACCATAGAATATCACAATATATCATCCAATATATATCAACCAATCCAAATATTCCACAAACCATCATCCACAAACAGGCATCATTAGCCCTTTTACAATTAATTTAATCAACTTAAATTAAATTAATTACTTGAGAATTAAACAACTAATCATGCTTAAACAATCATTAGTTAATTACAATTAATTAACCAATCAATCTTTAATCACCATCATAATCCAATTAATTAATCTTCAATTACAGATTAATTATACGTTAATCATATTCTTAATTAATCACCCTAGATTAATTATTCTTTAATTACACTAAGTAATTAGCCTTTAAATTAGTTACACAAATTAATTAATCATTAATCATTAATTAATCTTAATTAATTTTTAATTAATTAATTAACTATTACATTAATCTTTAATTAATTACATTAATCTTTAATTAATTACATTAATTAATTATACTTTAATCACTTCATTGATTAATTATCATTTTAATTAATCACATTTATTAATCAATTAAAAAATTAATTATTCATTAATTACATTAATTAATGACCCTTTAATTACTTTATTAATCAATTGTTCTCATAATTACATTTAATAATTAATTATAAACTTAATTAAATTTATTAATCAAATCTGATTAATCACAATCACTAATTATCTTCCCTACTTCATCAATTAAACCAACTTGATTAATTACATTAATTAACCATTTAATTACACTAGGTAATTATCACTTAATTACTTTACCTAATTAATTATCCTTTAATTACTATCCATCAAGTAATTTCCTAAATTAATTACATCCAGTAATTATTCATTAATTACTTCACTAAGTAATTTCACTTCATTAATTACAATAAGTAATTTTACTTAATCCCAACATCAAGTAATTCTTTTTAATTAAATAAACTTAATTAATTAACTAAAATTAACCACAGTTACTTAATTGATTACACTGAGTAATTAATTTCTTTAATTACTTCATTAAGTAATTATCTTTAATAATTTTTCTTAATCATTAAGTAATTAACTTCTTAATTACTTATTACTTAATTATTTCTTAATTAATTAACCTTGATTAATTAATGTTTAATTAAGTAATTAATTACACTTAATTAATTACACTAACTAATTTACCTTAATTTAATTACTTACATTAATAATTTTAGTTAATTAAGTAATTATACTTTAATTACCTTTATAAATAATACTTGATTAAATTAAGATAAACCATACATTTCATTAACTCTTATCAATCATTTTAAAATTAAAATTTTAAATTCAAAAGCTTGTATATGGTTTACACAAAGTCATCATCTCTTAATTTATCTAAGTTAAATACCTTACTTTAATCACTTTTAAATCACTGCAATAACATTTTTATTTGAAAACATTTAGAGATCTATTATATAATTTAACAAAGCAATATTTATAACCAATCTATTTTTAAACAAAAGTTTAAATTTTGAAAATTCGAATTTTAAAACTAAAATTCTTTTTAAACATCATACTCTAAGTTAAACATTCATTCATTACAAAACTACTTAAACACTTTGTTCAAAATTCAACTTGCCTTCAAATTTTGAAAATTCATTTATATAGTACAAAATCCGGACAGTACTGAAACTTTGAAAACAAATCATTTTTAAAGCAAAATTAACTTTAAAATTCTATACCCTTAAAAAAACTTAAACTTGTTTAAATGCAAAGTTTTAATTTAAACATTTCAAACATCTTTAAACTGTTTAAAACTTTGTTTTAAAATTTTAGTTTCGCTTTAAATTTCTGAAATTCAATTTACAGTTTAGAATCAGACGGGATTCAACAGGATTCAAATCCTGGAACCAAACTATACATGAGACAATCACACGCGGTCATCCTTCGTAATGACTTAGAGTTGCACGCGAGACAAACACGAGGAAACCTCGGCCAACGATATCTTCCATAACCAAAATTCCAGATGCACAGGACGAACGTCGTGCGCATGCATACTGGACTTGGCCGACGGCGACCATCACCGCAATGCTCCACAAGTCGTCCCTGACCCCACCGACCATCTCGTCCCCTTTGATTGACGAAATCACCCTTGAATCGGAAAAGAGCTTCAGCACTTCAACAGAGAATGAAAACTCGATCGAAGAAATCTCTGCCGTCGGCGAATCCAATCACCAGAGAGCCTGCCACCTTGACCGCAGATGCGCCTCGAACTCTTGAAACCTTTCCCCCACAAGCGGTTCGACCCGAAGCATCGACGACGATCTTATCTCGATTCCGATCCAAACCAAAAGCAGGTTCATAACCCTACTTCGCCATGCACCGATCACCAAGGACATCAGTAAAGCCTTTCACCATTTTTCCAGCGACGCCTGACACTCCAGCCTTCTTCACGCCAAACCTCGATCGCCCCATCGATGCCGATCAACGTCAAACGACCAAGGACTCAAATTCGAACCATTTTCAAATTCACGTCAAATACAAAATTAGAAATCACAAATTTTATATTAAAATTCATGATTTGATAATACGATTCAGACTACCTAAGTTAATTCGAAATTCATCATGCTTGAAATTTATTCATTTTCGGATGTCCACTGTATTTTTATACTTTAGAGAGTATTATCCAAATACATTCACTTGAAATTAATTTTAAAAACAAGAATACAATATTATTAACATCTTCACTTCAGTAATCAATGTCTAATTGTGATTATACAGGGAGATTTGAATTATTCTAGTTGATCTCGCAACAGATTATTTACAGAGAACATAAAACATACATATACAGGTATGCATTCAAATTTGTACGGCACAAATCAGATTCAAGATGAAAAATCTAAGCAACAAACATGATTATAACATCATCACACAGATCAACCAATATCAAAAGATTTTATTTTTAAAATGTTTACTCACCAAGAATTAGAAGCAGAGAATAGCTCTGTTCAACTGTTTTCAGTAACATGATTTTTGATAGGCATTGTTTTGATTGGTGTTGAATCTATTCGCTTGCTGTCGATTATTGTTGAACATTGAATTTTCTGAAATTTTGCTGTTTTGATTGTTGTAGGAGTTGATTCTCAGTTGAGCTTGAAACCTTGTTTGTTAAAGCTGCTGTTGATTCTCATTTTGAATTGCATGTTCTTCAGGTTGAAAATTTTGGAACTGATGTTGTAAAATAGTTTCAGATTTGATTATAGTTTTGAATCTGGTTTTTGTTTTCCTTTTTTCTTAAGATGAAGAAAACTAAAGAATGTTTTGAGCTGAAGAAAATAAACTGACCCTTTTTTTTTCTTTTAAACATTAATCATAAACAAAAAAAATTCTTTTAAACAAAGAGAGGCCACTTGTTTCTTGCATAAATCCATTTATTAACACATGTCCAAACCTTTATTATTATGAATACAAGTGTACTTCTCATTAATTCTTAAGTTGCCAAGTGTTTTAGATTTGACTATTGAATTAAATACTTACTATTACAAATGATTTAAACCTTAATTACATATTAACCTAAATACTTATGTTTAATATAAACTATGAAATGTATTTATATCTTTATGTTTTATTTATATTTTAAAATCCGTTTTCCAAGGATAAGTTTAAAAGAAAGAAAACAAACATTTATTTAAATTTTATTTTAAAAGTTTAAACTTAAGTTATTATATCTAACATTGATATTATATATAAAAACTAAATTTATTTTCAAAAACCAATTTAAAAGAAAACAAATTAAGCTTATATAATAATATACTATTTTAAGCTATTATACTTTTAACAAAATAAATTTTTCTTTAAGTGTTTTGAAAATGTAAGACAAATATTTAAATAGCTTTTGAAAAGATTTTTTTATATTAAATTCAGCCAAAATCTTTTAAACCACCATATATTCATATATATATATTATAAATTTTGAAAACACATTTTCTACTTAAGTTTAATCCAATACTTTTCTATTTACAATATATATACACACACACACACACAAATATATATACATTATAAATAGAACATTTTAAATATTAACTTCAGAAATTATTTGAATTTTAAAACAGAACTTCAAATCACAATATATAAACATATATATTATAATTTGAAAACATTTTTATTAAATTTAAATTGAAAACAATTTCCTTTTTTACAATGTATACATATATGCATTACAAATACAATATTTTTATTAACTTAGAAAGATTAATTATTATTAATTATATATAAATTATTATCTTTGAAAAGAAATAAAAATTTCCAAATTAGATTATTATTATTAAGTTTTGAAAAGATAACATTTGTTAAATTAGATTAATTATTAGTTTTGAAAATATAACATTTGGTTAAATTAGATTATTAAATCAATATTACATATTTTAAAATAAATTATAAATGGAAATTATTAAATAAGTATTGCCCAAAATTCTGGGACATCATATTCCTCCCCCTTAAAAGAATTTCGTCCCCGAAATTAAAAGCAAAGATAATTTAATAATCCCGTACGGATTTTAATTTTAAAATAGCAACATATGCTATCAACTATATACTAGAAACCATAACATCCAATTCAAATAAACAATTCTAACTATCCAGACAAAATTCTGGACAGAATTTCCTAAAGTTTCCCAAGTACAAACACCGGGATACTCACTCTACATAATCTAAACTAGCTGTACTACTCAGATCTAGAACTCCTATATCCATATCTACAATCTAAACAGGATACCGGACCACAGACAAGTCCTGTTCAACTTCCAAATCTACCTAACCTGCTGGTTCTTAACCAGTGACGGAACACATATGTACTCTCTCAGAGATACAAGAAATACCTTACGAATCCCAGCCATTCGAACTGGCAATTCAACCATGTAGATCAAAAACTTATCCTTAAGAGAATACAGAAAGATTCCAATACACTTTTGAGCTAGCTTCCCGTCTTATCCAATCTCATCGTTCTTATGATCGGAGAAAACTTATCCAAAAATTTAATCTTCGACTTGAATTCTGAATCTCTTCGTCTCTTGACCAAAACTTTCGTCGATCCTGGGCTTCCCTCAACCTTCTTGATCAACCAAACTTCATAGATGCATCTCAAATCAAAACTGGATCAAGTATAAGATGATCTCCTGATTCTACTCAATAAGATGGTTCTCCCAAGATCCATCGAAATCCAGAACACCAATCTACTACACAAGCATCAAAAGACTTCAAACTTGCTTCTCCTATCCGGAAAACAGAACAGATGCTCTTGACAACCAAGCCTTCAGATCCCAAAAGAACTTCCTGAAGAAATCCTTAAATCCAAGAAAAAAACAAATCTTTTGATGAATCTGATGTTGCTTCTATTCTGGAATAGCTGCCACCATGCTTCGTTGCACAACTCTGATCTGAAAAAGATGAGAATGCTATTGATGATCACAAGCACAAACTCGATCAACTCATCCAGAAACATTGTCCATCAAATTCCATAAAATCTTAGTGACCTATCTGATTTGGTCACAAATACTACAGCAGAAATCCAGTCAGAAAACTAGATCCAATCAATCCTGATTGCTCACAAAATCCTCTCTCCTGGAGCCTTCTCTCTACTAGGCTAAACCACCGGAAAATCCAAGAATCAAATCGAAACAGAACTCCATCTCCCGATGCGGACACACTCCTTTGACTACCTCGAAGATATTCAGAAAGTCTTAAACCACTTCGATAGCTCCAACATTCTTTAGAGATGTCTCAAACCAAAGCAAAGATTACTAAGAGAACTTTCGAACCATCGCAAGTCGCTTTTGCGAGACTACCCAATTCGGATTCTAAAGAAACTGTTCTCACTTACATAACATAACAACTTAATCCCTACAAAATAAGAAACTGATGGTCCACCTCAACCACAAACATCTTACCCAGCTGAGCTTCCATAGGAAGTGGACAAGCCTTCACCATTTGCCCGGTCTACTAACAGAAGAATCTCAAAGACTTCTGAACCATCGAAGAAACGGACCATACAACTGCTTTTGAACTCCACCTCTAGGATACTACTGAGCCAAGAGATCTTCCTGACAGCACACTTAACACCTCTGAGCTGCCATTGCTGCCAAAGATTTCCTATCCAAAAGCTCCTTGAATCCCAAATCTATATCAACCAACTACACAAAAAGAGTCTTCAAGGTGAGCAGAAACCTCTCAAGAAACTCGGGCTTCAAACCAAGCACAAACACCTAGCTGAACTGAGTCTCCCACTCCAATACAGACAAGACTCCTTCCTACGGTTGCCAAAATACCATTACTTGCTTCAGCACTTTCGACTGATCCAAATTCTAGAAAATTCGCTCGAATGAGCGCAATCCAGACTTATACTCCAAAGATAAACTCCGAACCTTTAAAAGATTTCCTTCATATATCGATGAAATCCATACACTAAGCTGCCAAGCTTACTCAAGATGCCCAAAACTGCCATGGCGCATACTCTTCTAATCTATACTCGGACTTCTTCCATTGATAGTCGTGTTGTACACACCACTATATCTCCTACTTCTAGAACTTATGTTGGCAAACCCAAACAGGTAACCGAACAAAAAAGGTAGGTGTATATATATAAATACAAGTACGCTCTCTCAAGAATGAATTTACTCCAAAGCCCAGGTATTCACTCAACCTAGTGCTCTGATACCACAGTGTAACGACCCGCCTTCCATTTCACAGAAAGACGCATCATTAAGAAGAAAGAAAGGGATAGAAAAGAGAAAAGATGGAAAAGAAAGAACCAACAACATCAGAATCTCACAGCGGAACGAATAAATTATATTAATCAAATAAAATATTGCATAGTATCATATACATCAGAGTTATACAGCTAATACAAAACAAACTAGACAGTTATACACACCTGTCGAGTTATTACAACTCAAGTACAACACAAAAATACAGATACAACTCTAACACAGCAGAACACTATACACATATCTACACGCTGAAGCCACCTGCTCCATATCTCCCCTAGAACTCGTCAAAGCAAACCTGAATCCCTCGACTACTCATACATAATATGCGTACCCACGAGTTTAAATAAGCATAAAATAAAAACTTGGGTCAGACATGGGTCTGGTGTGAGTAAACGGGTTAAAGTTGCTTAATTTTGAAAATCCTTTGAAAACCCTTTGAAAACAAAGGTATCACGTAAGACTCCTCACAAATAAACATGGGTAAGTTGTTAGCTTATGCTAACCAAAACATTCGATAGGAAATCCAGTGATATTATAATAGGGTCTAGGGTTTTCAACTAAACAGAAAATAGCCGAAATTGTTACATTCATTAAATTCCAGCTACTAGCCACAAAAGTGGGTAATACAATCAAAACCGTAAAAGGCACGTAGGAAGAATGAGTTTCCATCAATGGCAGGGCTACTGGGGTACCGCCCATCACAGTACGTGGCTTAGATCACCGTACCGAGGGTCCACCCTAAAATCCCTGCAACACAAGGCTAGAACCATCCCTTACTGGACAGTCCCGAACAAGACAACCCTGTCAGTTGTCATGATCAACCGCCCACACAGCCAAAATAAAAGGGACCTCTAGACAGGGGTAAATCTCGTCCTACTTGGGTGCTACCCACTTAGCCTTGCTGCACCTCCCCTATTTTAGCCATTCCTGATTGATGAGGCTTGAGGCTACGATTACCTTTATAGAACACATCTATCTTAGAATGCTCATCGTCCATCTGACGATGTTCTGAAAGCATTCAATCCATACAAGTTCGTTCCGGGTTCGAACGAAAATGAAGGCACTATCTCGCTACACTCATTTTGGAATCACCCTCAGAGTTAACAACAATAGCCCTTGCATTCTGATTCTTCATCTCAAACCTGAAAGAGTTACCCCCGTTAAACTCGTATTGGAATCACCCTCAGAGTATTAACGACGAATAGTCCTTACACCTGGAGTCTTTACTCTTTCACTTGAGATTCACGACCTAACGTTTAATTTGGATTAATGTGGTTTTCGGAATTCCAAAATTTGGAAACCCGATCCCGGTCTCATAGAATCCAAAACGCCATCTTAGTGTCCAAGTGATTTAAGTTTAACAAATTAATTCAATTTAAAACATTGAATTCACACAACATCATTCATAGATAAATATCACACATTTATCACTGATATACCCAATATCATATCATAGAATATCACAACATATCATCCAATAGATATCAACCAATCTAGATATTCCACAAACTATCATCCACAAACAGGCATCATTAACCCTTTTACAATTAATTTAATCAACTTAAATTAAATTAATTACTTGAGAATTAAACAACTAATCATGCTTAAACAATCATTAGTTAATTATAATTAATTAACCAATCACTCTTTAATCACCATCATAATCCAATTAATTAATCTTCAATTATAGATTAATTATCCATTAATCATATTCTTAATTAATCACCCTAGATTAATTATTCTTTAATTACACTAAGTAATTAGCCTTTAAATTAATTACACAAATTAATTAATCTTTAATCATTAATTAATCTTAATTAATTTTTAATTAATTAATTAACTATTACATTAATCTTTAATTAATTACATTAATTAATTATACTTTAATCACTTCATTGATTAATTATCCTTTTAATTAATCACATTTATTAATCAATTAAACAATTAATTATTCATCAATTACATTAATTAATGACCCTCTAATTACTTTATTAATCAATTATTCTCATAATTACATTTAATAATTAATTATAAACTTAATTACATTTATTAATCAAACCTGATTAATCACAATCAGTAATTATCTTCCCTTAATTACTTCATCAATTAAACCAACTCCTTGATTAATTACATTAATTAATCATTTAATTACACTAAGTAATTATCACTTAATTACTTTCCCTAAGTAATTATCCTTTAATTACTATCCATCAAGTAATTTCCTTAATTAATTACATCCAGTAATTATTCATTAATTCTTCACTAAGTAATTTCACTTCATTAATTACATTAAGTAATTTTACTTAATCCTAACATTAAGTAATTCTTTTAATTTATTAAACTTAATTAATTAACTAAAATTAACCACAATAACTTAATTAATTACATTGAGTAATTAACTTCTTTAATTACTTCATTAAGTAATTATCTTTAATAATTCTTCTTAATCATTAAGTAATTAACTTCTTAGTTGCTTATTACTTAATTATTTCTTAATTAATTAACCTTGATTAATTAATTTTCAATTAAGCAATTAATTGTACTTAATTAATTACACTAAATAATTTACCTTAATTTAATTCTTACATTAATAATTTAGTTAATTAAGTAATTATACTTTAATTACCTTTATAAATAAAACTTGATTAATTAAGAGAAACCATACATTTCAATAACTCTTATCAATCAATTTAAAATTAAAATTTTAAATTCGAAAGCTTGTATTTGGTTTACACAAAATCATCATCTTTTAATTTATCTAAGTTAAATACCTTACTTTAATCACTTTTAAATCACTGCAATAACATTTTTATTTGAAAACATTTAGAGATCTATTATATAATTTAACAAAGCAATATTTATAACCAAACTATTTTTAAACAAAAGTTTAAATTTTGAAAATCCAAATTTTAAAACTAAAATTCTTTTTAAACATCATACTCTAAGTCAAACATTCATTCATTATAAAACTAATTAAAACACTTTGTTCAAAATTCAACTTGCCTTCAAATTTTGAAAATTCATTTATATAGTACAAAATCCGGACAGTACTGAAACTTTGAAAACAAACTATTTTTAAAGCAAAATTAACTTTAAAATTCTATACCCTTAAAAAAAACTAAAACTTGTATAAACGCAAAGTTTTAATTTAAACATTTCAAACACCTTTAAACTGTTTAAAACTTTGTTTTAAAAATTTAGTTTTGCTTTAAATTTCTGAAATTCAATTTACAGTTTAGAATCAGACGGGATTCAACAGGATTCAAATCCTGAAACCAAACTATACATGAGACAATCACACGCGACCATCCTTCTTAATGACTTCGAGTTGCACGCGAGACAAACACGAGGAAACCTCGGCTAACGATCATCTTCCACAACCCAAATTCCAGATGCACAGGATGAACGTCGTGCACATGCAATTGGACTTGACCGACGGCGACCATCACTGCAATGCTCCACAAGTCGTCCCTGACCCCACCGACCATCTCGTCCCCCTAGATTGATGAAATCACCCTCAAATCGAAAAAGAGCTTTAGCACTTCAACAGAAAATGAAAACTCGATCGAAGAAATCTCTGCCGCCGGCGAATCCCATCACCAGAGGGCCTGCCACCTTGACGCGCCTCGAACTCTTGAAACCTTTCCCCCACAAGCGGTTCGACCCGAAGCATCGACGACGACGATCTTGTCTCGATTCCGATCCAAACCAAAAGCAGGTTCATAACCCTACTTCGCCATGCACCGATCACCACGGCCATCAGTAAAGCCTTTCACCATTTTTCCAGCGACGCCTGACACTCCAGCCTTCTTCACGCCAAACCTCGATCACCCCTTCGATGCCGATCAACGTCAAACGACCAAGGACCCAAATTCGAACCATCTTCAAATTCACGTCAAATACAAAATTAAAAATCACAAATTTTATATTAAAATTCATGATTTGATAATACGATTCAGACTATCTAAGTGAATTCGAAATTCATCATGCTTGAAATTTATTCATTTTTGGATGTCCACTGTATTTTTATATTTTACAGAGTATTATCCAAATACATTCACTTGAAATTAATTTTAAAAACAAGAATACAATGTTATTAACATCTTCACTTCAGTAATCAATGTCTAATTATGATTATACAGGGAGATTTGAATTATTATAGTTGATCTTGTAACAGATTATTTACAGAGAACATAAAACATACATATACAGGTATGCATTCAAATTTGTACAACACAAATCAGATTCAAGATGAAAAATCTAAGCAACAAACATGATTATAACATCATCACACAGATCAATCAATATCAAAAGATTTTATTTTTAAAATGTTTACTCACCAAGAATTAGAAGCAGAGAATAGCTCTGTTCAACTGTTTCCAGTAACTTGATTTTTTACAGGCATTGTTTTGATTGGTGTTGAATCTATTTGCTTGCTGTTGATTATTGTTGAACATTGAATTTTCTGAAATCATGCTGTTTTGATTGTTGTAGGAGTTGATTCTCAGTTGAGCTTGAAATCTTGTTTGTTAAAGTTGCTGTTGATTCTCATATTGAATTGCATGTTCTTCAGGTTGAAATTTTTGGAACTGATGTTGTAAAATAGTTTCAGGTTGGTTACAGTTTTGAATTTGGTTTTTGTTTTCCTTTTTTTCTAAATGAAGAAAACTAAAGAAAGTTTTGAGATGAAGAAAATAAACTGACCCTTTTTTTTCTTTTAAACATTAATCATAAACGAAAAAATTTCTTTTAAACAAAGATAGGCCACTGTTTCTTGCATAAATCCATTTATTTACACATGTCCAAACCTTTATTATTATGAATACAAGTGTACTTCTCATTAATTCTTAAGTTGCCAAGTGTTTTAGATTTGATTACTGAATTAAATACTTATTATTAAAAATGATTTAAACCTTAATTACATATTAACCTAAATACTTATGCTTAATATAAACTATGAAATGTGTGTGTGTGTGTGTGTGTGTGTGTGTGTATATATATATATCTTTATGTTTTATTTACATTTTAAAATCCATTTTCCAAGGATAAGTTTAAAAGAAAGAAAATAGACATTTATTTAAATTTTATTTTTAAATTTTAAACTTAATTTATTATATCTAACATTGATATTATATATAAAAAAATAAATTTATTTTCAAAAACCCATTTTAAAGAAAACAAATTAAGCTTTTATAATAATATACTATTTTAAGCTATTATACTTTTAACAAAATAAATTTTTCTTTAAGTGTTTTGAAAATATAAGACAGATACTTAAATAGCTTTTGAAAAGATTTTTTATATTAAATTCAGCCAAAACCTTTCAAATCACCATATATTCATATATATATTATAAATTTTGAAAACACATTTTCTACTTAAGTTTAATCCAATACTTTTCTATTTACAATATATACACACACACAAATATATATACATTATAAACAGAACATTTTAAATATTAACTTTAGAAATTATTTGAATTTTAAAACTGAACTTCAGATCACAATATATAAACATATACATTATAATTTGAAAACATTTTTATTAAATTTAAATTGAAACCAATTTCCTTTTTTACAATGTATACATATATACATTACAAATAGAATATTTTTATTAACTTAGAAAGATTAATTATTATTAATTATATATAAATTATTATCTTTGAAAAGAAATAAAAATTTCCAAATTAAATTATTGTTATTAAGTTTTGAAAAGATAACATTTGTTAAATTAGATTAATTATTAGTTTTGAAAATATAACATTTGGTTAAATTAGATTATTAAATCAATATTACATATTTTAAAATAAATTATAAATCGAATTTATTAAATAAGTATTGCCCAAAATTCCGGGATATCACACTTCTTCGATGCCATTCTATTACTTTGTGATTGATTGGGTGCACCTTTGATTTATAGGAGTGTGACTCGAGGTGGGCGGTAGTGGCTGTTACGTGAACAAAGCAAAAGTTCGGAAGTGCAATTGGTATATCTACCCTGGCATTGCCTAGTTCTGCTGTGTCCCCTACCCTAGTGCGCCTTATATGATTTTGTTTTGTATCATACCTATGGAGTGCCCTCTGATGACGCCCAGTACGGGGGAGATTACGATACTGTATAGACTATGGGAATATATAAAATGTGTTAAGGGGGATATGGGTAACGCCTTAAGGCTATTTTTAAATATATTATACTTTACTTTAGACACTTTTATAATAGCGTATATTTCTACATAGTAGATATTTTAACGGATCCTTAGAGGATGGTAATCCCAAACATCCTTTGAGTTACTTGTCTTTCAGTTGCTATTTCACTTGAGTTGGATTTATTGATATAAGAATGTTAATTCTGACTCGAGTGTTTTGTGTTTTGCTTTACGCTCGGGTCAGACTGAGTGATACAACTTTGAGACTCACCTTTGGAGATGGAGCTTCCCTTGGAGATCCAGCTATCTATCCAGCTTACAGATATTCAGTTGATTCTAGTGATGTATTCGGATCTTGTATTTGACTATTGTATTCGAGACTTTTGTTGTATCATATTTGACTCTGATATATATATTGTAGTTTCATGAACTACTATTCTCTTATTTCTGCTACATTGCTGTTATATTACTTTGTGTCTGTGATTCTATGGTTATTTTATTTATTGTATATGCTGAGTTTTTCCAAATATAAATTTACAACTTGATATTTTGAGAAATTCAATTTCGGCATGTTTGGATGCGAATGGTTGAAAATATAGGGTCGTTACAAAAGTATCTTTGGTTTGTCCTGTTCCTGGATAAATTGTATGGATGTTTGTCTGACATTGCATTTCTATAGATTACGTACATTAGTTTTTACAAATGTACATCAGTGGTGGCAGAGAAGGCAAGTTCTCTTAGCTTAACACCCTCCTTGAGATGTATGAGCTTAAGGGTTGTATTTTTGTGGAAGGCGGTTAGTAGTCAAACGGAAATGGTCGTATGGCATTCTAAGTGATGTGATTGTGATTTGTGAAAGGTAATCGTTACCTCAGGCCTCATCAACTGAAAATGATCATGCGGCAAAGCTAAGTGGGTCGCTCCCAAGTAGGGTATGATCAGCCTCTTCTAGATATATCTTTACATGCTATGACGTCGTGTATCAGATTATTGTGGTTTGTATGCTATGACGGCCCTCAGAAAAGGTCGGTAACGACCAGAGGATGATATATTCGGTACCATCTAGTTATAGAGGTGGGCCAGTCTTGTATTCTTAGAGGATCCTTTATGATGGTCCTCGGTACATTCCTTTAAAGATGTACTGTCGGAAGGTAGTCCCTTCACCTGGTCATTTACATGGAAATCCAAACTCCACTATGTACCTTCCATTTTGATTGTATTACCCATTTTGGGCCATGTGCTAGAATTTAATCAATGTAACAATTTCGGCTATGATTAATATTATTTGTGCAATAGATACTACCATATTGTAAGAGGATTTGATAAAATTGTTTTAATTGTGAGAAATGCGGAATACGGATCTTAAGGCTAGGATTAACACTAAAGGGGGGTGAATAGTGTTTTAAGGAATTACTAAATATTTTTTAGTTTTTGTTAATTTGAACACTAATGTATGCAATATTCATACACAGATATGATCACAGAATCAAACACAGATGCAGAAATAAAATAATAGCGATAAAGGAAAGAACACACCGGATTTTATACTGGTTCGGAGTTACCCTACATCCAGTCCCGCACACAAGTACGGATCTCCTTTCAAAAGCAATTTTACAATTACACCCTCGATTTCAAGGCCACGAGGTACACCACTCCAGATTCACAATCCCCTGGGTAGAGATACTTGATTTCACGCAAAACAAGTTCACCCAATCGATTTCCAAGGCTACAAACACACCTTTCCTCACTTGATTGATTTCACTGGCTATAATCACACCATTTCTCGCTTAGTTTATTACAAAGAAGCCTATAACTCTAAAGAGAACTGAGATCTTGTTGAGATAATGATAGAGAATCAAACCAGAAATGATCTAGTTAGATTCAATGTTGATTTCGGCAGAGTAATGGTAAAAACGTGTATAAAGAAATGTGAAAGAAGAAGAGGAGTGAAACCAGAGAAAATATGAATGAAAATTTGTTTAAAACTGCCCCTATTTATAGTAGAACAACAACCATATCCATTCATGAAAGGATATGATGAATAAGCACTTCCTTTGAAATTCAAATTTTTGAAACAAACCGATACCATGTCGACATGGGGTACTTAAGGATGTCAACATGCCTAAGGTATTTTTCATAATTTGTTTTTCTTTGAAAATAACTTCTATCTTGTATTAAAACTATTTTAAACTTTATAGATATACTTAATTATATTTAAAATACATAAGTAAATATAGAGAATAATATTTTAGTGTATATATATATATAATTTTACTATAATTTTATATTTAAATCTAAGTATAAATATTGAAAGTTAAATATATTAGTATTAAAAGATAGCTTAAAACTAAAGATAATTTGATTTTGAAAATAAAGATTATTTTGAGGCTAAAAATATTTAAAACTAGGGTAGATGTTTTTGATTCTTTTAAAAGGAAGGTTTTGAAATCATTTTGAAAACAAGATATAATTTTGTAAAGTCATTTGAATAAAAGGTTAGCGGATACAAAACAATGTTCCACTAGATTTTTCGTAGGTTCCATCCTACTTAGGGTTCCATCTCTTTAACAGACTCGAAGTGGATTCCATTTCACGAATAAATTGGATTCTAAGATGCCGGTGCTTTTCTAGGAGTTTTAACAAAATTCCTAATTAAATTACTTATTACTGAAATCTTGAACTATTGATATTCTTGATACTCATGAGTCTTCAATCTTGATATCTTAAATCTCTATATTGTACAATCTATATTCTTGGTACCTGCATGGTTAGATCCTGCATATACATATATATCTAAACTATAATGTTAGTATTTACATTTTATAATCTTATTCTAAGGTTGTTGTCATCAAAACCATCATCTCAAGGACTAACATTAGTTATCGTAAGGTAAAAACATGTCCATGTTTATGTGTGGACATGTCTTACGAGATACTTTTGTTTTGATAAAGGAAAAGTTTGGTAATTTAATAAATTCAGTTAATGGTGTTTCTCACGCTGGTTTACCAGACTGATCCGAACGTTCTTCCCTTTCAATGCTCGAGTCAGACCGAGTATATTTACAGGTTTAGTTTTGGTGCTTTTGGAGCTTTAGCAGGAGCATTGGAGATCTTTATTTCGGTTTTGTTTGTCCTCTACTTAGTTGTTGTATATTATTAGCATTTGTAAGGATGTGTTATTATAACTGTCCAGGCAGATAACTATTAATTTATTATTGTACTCCGATTGATGTATGTATATACAGTTTCTATTTTTTAAAGACCACTGATATGATATTATATGTTTTCTGCTGCGATGTGAGATTTTGTATTGTTCTGTTTGGTTCTATCTTCTCTCTTTTTTCTCTTCTCTTCTTCTCTCTTCTTTTCTTTCTTTTGATTTTCCGTTAGTCTATGTTTTTCGTATCGGACATGTGTGGTTTATTATCGATTCAATGGGTACGGATTTGCGGGTCGTCACAAAGAATGTAAAACCCCATAAATATTAAAGGTAATTAATAAAAAATTAATAAGGCTTCAAAATAGAACTTGAGAAAATGTTGAATTTTGACCACAAAACTCTCATCATTATGTTTGTGACGATTTTTTGAGCAACTTTCATATTTGAAGTTTTGCAATACGAGCTCAAAAAAAGAAGTTATTAGTGTTTGAAATTCACGAAAAGAAAATAATTAAAAACGGAGATAGAAAATAAATAATATTAAATACAAGAACCACTAGTCGACCCTCCCTTGGATAGGTCGACCGTTAGCGATCGACTGCCAATAGAGGAGCGGTCGACCGGTCAAGAGCGCGGTGGGTAGGGTTGAACCTTAGCCAAACGACTCGGAATTAACTATTTTAATCTAACAATAAAGATTAATTAGAGCGCCGATAAATAGGGCCTAACCCTTCACTTCTCTTTTCATATTTTTTGATCAAAGTAGCGAAACTCTTCCATTTTCCCTACTTCGCAATTTCTTGAAATTATAAAATATTGTATTATATGTACATATATTCAGAGGAGGGAATAATATAAAGGAGAATAGGAGGAACGAATCAATACTGCAGAAAAAGATAAATTTCATTATTACAAATCTATATTCCCCTTAAACCCCAAATCACTTCTCAGATCTGAAAATCTAACAGTGTGTATATAACTTGTTATATATATATATATATATATATATATATATATATATATTCTTTTGGATTAGAATGGAAAAGAAGTCAAGTGAAGATTTAAATTCGATTTGGGAGATTTAGAAAGCTAGAAATAGAGTGGGAAATTATGTAATTTATTTATAACACTGAAATTTATCTAGTTGAATTTTATTTAATTATTACGCCTATATAAGATCTGATGAGTCGTAGGTGTAAAATAAATGTATAGAGATATAGCCTACATATTCTATAAAATATGTAATTGAAATAGGAATGTTATTTACACCCTAATCCAGGAATTTGAAAATCGGTCCTTAAAATTGTTAAAATTGAATGCCGATAAGGTAATAAAGTTTATTTCAGATTTGTAATTGGGCTAGAAAATGTTGGTATTAGTCAAGATTGCCCAATTTGACTTATAATATGAATTTCTATGTTTTAATTTATTGGGGGCAGATTATAATTCAATCGGTTCTATTTTTGTATGATTTCCTTACATTATATAATTCCACAAATGTATAAAAAGTACATCATTTGAAATAATAACTAATATACGGAAACAAAAGAGATGTGCAAAGTACAGAGGTTCTTCTTCGTAGTTTACACTGTCCATTTCAATAAAAGAAAACGAAATAATTCTATGTAATTTCAAACGAAATAATGTCTTGCATTTAGATATATATATATATATACACACGTATAATCACGCTTATCGATTTATATATATGTATATATATTGTAATATACGTTGACATTTTTGTTTGTTACAATTAGGACGTCTAGTTATAAATAGCATAATAAATTATAGGATTAGGAGGTGTAGATGGAAAAGAGATGGTAACTCTAAATTTAATAGGGCAATAAATATGCAGTTAGGGAGTTACATGAATTAAATGGGGACATAAATGCGGTTAATGGTACTGGTTAAAAGAATCAATATGCCATTTATGGGAAAATAAAATAGGCATAATAGGTTGAATTAAAACGAATAAATAAATGTTATAAGAGATTGTCAAATAGAATAATAATGTCCATTCACTATGGATAATTGACATTTACGGAATATAAGAAATAAGCGAATAAGATATGCATTTAATGCTAGAAGTAAGTATAACTTTTATAGTGGAAAATTATATAGCATTAATTATACATTTAGAACAAGTGTGAATTAGTGGACCTAGCCCAAAATTCGAGCTTAGGATGGTTGGTTTGATTTTATAGGTTAGGATGCAAGGTCAGTAAAGTTACAAAACAGAAGTATGTCGTTCGCCTAGAGGATACCGGCATTTGTATATACGTATTACTAATGTGGGGAATCTCAAACCATCGGACCCGTGGGAAAGGGATATGCGTTGTAAATAGGTGGGAAAAATATACCAAGGGTTCGTCTCAGATTTGAAGTATTAAATGGTCCTGTACTTTTAAGAAAATCGGATCAGCTTCATCTTTATTAAGAGGGGTATTAAGTACTAAAAGAGGCATTTTTCTTGACTTACATTAGGTTAGTCTAAATGGGATTTCTGCCATGGAAAGTTGGCAGGCTATGTTAGTATTGTTATTGAACTGATAATTAGTAGTAGGGCTAGAATATAGGCTATGACCACCAACAATCCCGAGCGGCTAGTAGCAAAGACTCGAGTTATGCCCTATCGGATTTTGCTTCCTACTATTGTAGAATTCGTATGGGATACGCACAGACCTCATAGTTAATTAGCTAGTTGTTTCTCGGAGGTAGGTTACTTAACCTTAGATGAGTATTAGAGACATGTTAGTTACATGGAAATTAAATTATAAAGCTGCATATAAGGGTTATTGGTCTTCGTAGTTAGGACTAATTGACTAGCGTTTACATTACATAGGGCTGCCTTCGGGGTTGAGGTATTAATTAGTCGTTGGGTCTGCTTCCTCCTTATTCATGAAGTATTAAGTGACTGGGTTTTGGGTCGTATGCATTTATATATATAGGCATATATATATATATATATATATAGTTATACCTCAAAGGGGGTTAGGAATGCTATACGCGCACATAGGATTGAACGAATTAGCCGTAAATAATAGACAAGGCACTTAAATGGTAATCAATCGGAATAAATTAATGTTATAGATAAAGATTGTAATTTTCTAGACATCAGAACATTGTTCTAACCTCTCTTCATAACATATCACATGATAGATTTAGAATAACATGCTTTTGATGCAAAACGGAAATTGCAGATGGTGGAGTCTTCTCTTTCATGCTCGTACTGACAAGACGACTAGATATCTAAGGAATAATATTAGTTTCAAGGTAGTAGTCTTAGTCGGTATGTATGTCCTATTGTTATTATTTTATTCTGCTATGAGTTTATATTGATCGCACTCTGATATACTTGTGTATATTATAGGTTACCAAAACCAATAATCCGTACCCTAATGGACTTGGGTTTCAATTTAGTCAAAATTCAGGCCCATTAAGCTGCAGGTTGTTACAAAGATTCACAAGATCGCCATGGTTCCTCTTTCGTGTTCCTCCACCTCGATCTCAACCACAGCTCCTTATGCAGTAACAAGCTCTAGCTTCACACTCGATGTCTACCACCGTTCCTCCTTCTTAATCCAAAGACGTTTCATTCTATCTAGCTCCTATTTTAGCCCTGTCGACCTACAAGCAAGCTGCTTTCTCAGAACTTTGCTTGACCAAGGTCACGTTCAACCACAACATTAAGGACATTCCTAAGGAGGAGGCAAACCGTAAGGTTGGTTGGATTCAAGAACTTGTCGACCAAAGATACGAGTAAAAAAAAACTTTGCTTCACCCTCTCTAATGTCAACCGAATCTAACAAATGAACATCAAAGCATTTGAATTGGAGAAAAAGACTTATAATAGTCTCATAGAGGGATACAAAAGGGACATAGAAACGATTGAAAATGAAAGAGATGTGGCTCTAGAATCCAAAAAAAGGCTAAAGACCCGATGAAAGAAATGAAGAATGTTCATAACCAGGCTAAGATCCTCATGAATATCATAAAACCGCTCACTAAGACAACCCACTCTCAGAACATAGATAACTTCCAAATACTTTGCCCACCAAGAGAATGATAAAACTATCAAAGACCAAGCAACTGAAATCTGAGAGATTTGGGTTGAAAGGAGAGGCTTGAATCTGAACTGTTCCAGGTGAAAATAGATAGATTGGAGGCTCAAGTCGACTACACTGCAGATATACATGATTTAAACGAGCTGAAGGAACAGAAGGCCAAGGAGAGGGGAAAATTAAACACCACCATTCAACAATTATTTGCTAATGCCATCCAATATTATAAGTTGAAGTGGTTGAGAAGCATACATGTCGTGACCCTCACCGATGTCTAGGAGGAAGTAATATGACACTCAAAAGCGGCCGATGAAGGCCTCACCGAAGAAGAACTGAAAGCTAAGTGATATTGAAAAAGTAGAAGAGGAAAAATCTATCCTTGCTGATGAAGACGCCATTGGAGTTCTTGCTGGCCCATGTGCATCAGGACATGGAGAATCGTCATTTCTAAAGACCCAAGAGCTTATAGTGAAGACCGTGATGTCTAAGGGGGTCAGCTCTGAGGACACCCAAGTTGTTCCAGCTTCAACAGTTATTAATCTTGATGAGCCATATATTCCATTTTTCCATCACTCAGCCTATCATATTAGCTCCATAAGAGAGTGCGATTACTACATCTCTTGCTAAGTAGAGACCGTCCAGTAAAGGTATATCCTTAGTCTCTCTAGTGTTCGAGAAACTCCACTTCTCGTCTTAGTCCATTACTAACCTTTACCACTATGTTTGCAAACTTATAGGTCATCCTTCTCTTTCACCTCTTCCGCCGCCAATTTTCCAAGGTTCGAGTTTTGCTACAATTAACACCGAGTCAACCTCCATAACTACAAGACTGGTCACACTAAGCCTTCCCTCCAGTACCTTTCCCGGTCCAAATTTAGAGAGAATCGTAACTTTGGAGGGATTGGACGATGCTTCCCAGTCCCTAGGGAAGACATCACCAACACTGCGGGGTTAACCGGTTCCATCTCTATGGCGGAGAGGTTGAAGATCGATATTTCCAAAGTCAAAATCATAACCGAGATTGCACTTGATAAGCCTGTAGGAGCGAGGGAGCTGAAGCCTTCTTTAAGAGTCCTTTCCATCATTATCAAGGCCCCGAAGGGTAGTGGTATCGACGCCATCACTAAGACCTTTAAACTCTCTATTGACCGTCCATAAGATTCTACCATTATTACTACAGAAGGCGACAACACCCCTTCAGAAAGTAGCACACCACAGAGTGAGAAGGGATAAAAAAAGGCCTCATGATGGCTTAGGCAGGAAGGCTTGGAAGAAGAAAAGGAAGGCTTGCATGAAATAGGCTCCTCGGCTGTCTTCCGATAACAGGGAGACAGTCTCCACTTGTCTCCTTTTAGGTTGTAGTTTTATTTTCCCATTGCATATACGTCATACTTGTGCGGTCCCGGCCACCGCATTCCATGTATATAAAGTTAGAATTTAATGGAAGATTGCTTTTTTGTTTCAATCTTTGTTCCTTTTATATTTCCACACTTTACATTCTATTCTTACCTATATACAACTACTTGCATATATAATATAACTGCTTCTTCTACCATTTGTTTATATTATACATGCATCTGCTAATACAATGTTTTTATTTATGTAACTCTATACATATAAATAAAATTCTTGCAATTGCTTTAGTTATATTCCATTATTTAGTTCTGTTTTATCATCGCTAGAATGTTTCTGTTTGGCTAAAAAAATAATTATTTAACCAATTTTATGGTTTTATGGTTTATTCCAAATTGAGTTTCCTTCAACAATTAATCAAGTTATAAATAGAGTTCCGTGCCATTTTCTATCTTCGGGTTCCAGTGGTTTGGAAGTTCATACCATGACATCTTCAATCTTTCCTATAACTAAGCATGATCAATATTACACATTGATCTCTACCGCTCAACCTTGGTAAAGTGTGTCCCACTATGCCATGAGTGAAAGCATACCTTTGGTAATCTTGTTACATATCGAGTCCGGTCTCCGGGACTTAGTATTACAGATGCTAGAGTCGTGGCATCACTCCTTTTCCTGGCCTGCCTTCGAGTGTTGGTCGAAGGTTAATAGAGTGGGGCAAATTATCTGATTGCCCCCAGTCTAATTGTGCTCTCCCGATCCCAATCCTGGACTGGTAGAAATTGACGTTACCTATTTCTGAGTTCCGACCTTCAACCTAACCTGCCCTCGGATGTTGATCTAAAGCATTCACCAACCATCCTTGCATTTCCTTGGCCGAGTGTATTCTGCTGGCCGAAAGCACGGCCGTGACAATCCTAGCCGCACATCCGTTCTTATATTTGTGAACCGGTGCTTTGGATGCCTATCTCTGGACTTCTGCCCTCAGTCTCACCTATCTTCGGGTGTTAACCGAGCGTATGTTTTGACCATCCTCACTTATCTTGACCTAGCATACCTACAAGGCCACAAATGTGGGCATCAAATTTCCATCTGCACACAGGTTTCTATCTTCAGAAACTAGCACTTTTTGCTACTTGACTTCGGATATTCCTTACCAACCTTGACCACTTACGGGCGATAGTTGGTACCGAAAGGATAAGCTTGATTTATCCAATCGACCCTTATGGTTATACTCCCCTGATCCTGAACTAAAGGGGTTGGTACCTATTTCTAGGTATTTGACTGCACTGCTAATCATGTAGTACAGGTTTTGCTTACAAGAATAGGGTTCCATTGGTTCAAGAAGCTAACTTTTATCGATAAATAAAAAAACGCGGCAAGTCTTATTTTATTACATTGCCCCCAGAATCCTCAAGTCGATTATTTGCGGAAAATAGTTAAATAAAACTAACTAAAATAGCAGTGTAATAGGTCACCATTCCATGCCTGTGGAATCAGGATTCTATCAACAGTAGTCTTCTTATAAGTTCTGTCTCCAAGCTTCTGTTCGACTGCATAAGTTCCTTCATAATTCGAACCAAGGGCCCCCATATGTGGGAGAACTCATTTCAAAATGAGATCTCCAACTTCAAAGGTATGGTTTTGGACCTTAGTATCTAAATGTGGTGCTACTCTTATTTGGTGAGAAGCTACCTTCAATTCTGCCTCTGCTCGCTTTTCGTCAATTAGGTCGAGAGACTCAAGCAAAAGTTCCTCGTTGACCCTGGGGTCGTAACGCCTTTTTCGCTAAGAAGGGACTTCTAATTCAGTCGGGATCATGACCTTTGATCCTTAGGCCAAAGAAAATGGTGTATGTCCAGTTACGGACTTGAGGGTTATCCTTTAAGCCAACAATACCAGTGGTAGCTCATCAACCCATTTGCCCTTAGCTTTAGCTAACCATTTCTTCAAAATAGCCTTGATGATTTTATTCACCGCCTCTGCCTGTCCATTTGCATGATGGTGTGCTACTGCCGAAAAGCTTTTCTAGATCATGTTCCTATTGCAGAGATTCCATTATCCATTATAATCTTCTAAGGTATTCTGAACCTGAAGGTAATATTCCTTGTCACAAAGATGGTCGCCTTTTTCATTATGATCATGGGCAGTGGTTCCGCTTCGACCTACTTTATGAAGTAATCCTTTGTGAGTATTTTGCTCATCCTTTCAACATTGATAGCACATTGATTATATTAATTCCCCTAATGGCAAATAACCATGGACGAACCACTTGTGTAAGCTTTATAGATGGGGCTCTTGGAAAGTTTGCAAACCTCTGGAATTGGTCGCATTGCTAGGTGTACTTAGCAACATCATGGTTTATTGTTAGTTAGAAGTATCTGCATGAAGTATCCTCTTCGTTAATATCTGTCTCCCAGTGTGATCACCATAATTAACCTTATGGACATCCATGATGATTTTCCTAGCCTTATCCTTGATTGCACACTATAGCATGGGGATCGGGAATCCTTCCCCGTAACGCACTCCACTTTGCATTAAAAACTACAGTACTTTACAAAGAAGTTTCCATCATTCGTTATGTAACAACTCATAATTTTGTAAATATTTTAACTAATTTTTACTTGAAAACGTTGTTCTTTTAAGTAAAATTTTCAATAATTAAAATTTTAAGTTAATAGGTTTTGTTAAAAAAAAAGAGGGAAAAAAACTTATTGTAATTTAAATTTAAGCCTTAATTAATGTAATATTTCTGTTATTGATTCAGATAGAAAACATATGCAGTTTATTAAAGGTTTGCATGTGTTCATTTTTTAAATCCAATCTTTTGGTTTTTGCATACTTTTGTTTCAAGTTAAAAAAAAGGGGGGCTTCTTTATAAAAATAACTTGAATTTATTTCAAAATATCACGATTCCTTTTATTTCCTTTTAAATTAACGTTAGACCTTAATTTATTGCTTAATATTAAAGAATTTACTAAGTTATAAATTTTAACAAAAAGATGTTGTATTAAGTTTAAGAGATTATTTACAATGATTTGTATATGCATATGTGTGCGCGTTAATTTGACTTAAGATTTATAAGATGGACTTGTATGCAAAGTCATAACTTTTTTTTATCTTAAACCCTTTTAATCTGGAGATTAGGTTCAAAATTGTTGTCTTTAATTTTAGGCTCATAAAATAGTGAAACTTGATTTTAAGACATTTATATGTATAAGTCTATTTTATATATATATACACACGTATACGTATATGTTTTTAATAATAGTATGACCAATAAAGATATATATGAAGGAAACATCATCTTTGTACACAATTTAATATTGCACTTACATAATTTACTGTAGAATACATTTGGACATAATTACATTCCATGCCATGAATAAATACCATGAATAAATAGCTTGTTAATGACATTTAATTAATCAATCAATTTGATTTGAGAAAGAATGAAAGGTTTCTCTCTCCATATACATAATTAAGCTCTAGATTAATTACCTGTTCTTAGGGAAAGAAACGAAAGGTTGCCTTAATTCTTGCCTTTTGTTTTCCTAATATTTGTTCCTTTCTAGCCATTCATTTCTTTAGTTTAGCCGTATATTTTGCCTTGCAATTCACGTACAAGTTTCTCTTTTTCTCATCTTCTTTATTTTCTCATTTCCTAAGAGAGAGAAAAATATTACAAGCACTTTATTCTTTTATTTATAAAACCTTGAAATTTATTTTAATATAAATTTTAATTTGACTAAATCATTTCCCAAAAATTCTAAGTATAAAGTGAATGTTTCTGAATTTTTAATTTTGCATAAAGGATAACTCTAATTGGAATTTTAATAAAAAAATTGGACTATCTACTTCCTTTAAAATTTGTTATATTTTGGACATTTGAATAATAAATCACTTTGTAAATGGTAATAGGAATCAGAGAAGGATGTAACCAAAATCTTATCTTTATGTGAGTAATAAATGTTAAAATTTATAGCGTATTAAAACTGTATGATTACGCATTTAAAGGGTTACGTTATTTGGAGGAATAAATAACGTATAAATAGGGAAAGTATTAATTTTAAAAAGCGTAACTTTTGTTTAAATTTGGTATACAACTTTGAATAAAATAACATATATAATAGGAAAACGTATTAAAAAAAATCAATGCATTCAATTTGTTTTAAATTTGGTATAAATCTTTACCAAATAAAACTTTGCCGTTTCTTTATAAATCAACAGCAATTAATTTATTTGCTTATTCTTGGGCCTAAATTTTAGCAAGATTCTTTTTGTTAAAAAGAAGAAAAATATACACATAAAGCACGTGTGAAGTAATGCAGTGGAAAAACATTTATTCCTTAATGCTTGCTTGACCGTTTCTCCACCTAAGATTTCGCATATAATTCACGAACAAAATCAAATAGGATCTCATGCCAAATTTACACATTCACCTTTAATCTCGCTCGTTCTTTCTTTATAATAACACGAAATTTCAAATTATTACTTGCCGTTTCATTCTTAATTAGTAAATAAATTAAATATAGCCGTAAAATTTTAGTACCCTGAATTCCACGAATTAGCTTTACTTTTTCCCATAACATTCATTTGTTTTAAAGATTGGTAAAAATCTTTACTTCGGAACAATTCCAAAATCTTTGCTAATTTAAATTCTTGATGTTCCGTTTCAAATGTAATCACTCGACCTATTTAATTTATTTTTACACGCAACCTTTAATATGCAATGAAATATTTATTTCCGTTAACAATTAAATTCAGTCGTCATTCTTTCTACGCAATCAAGTGGAAATTTTGCCGTTCCTGAAGAAATTTGATCTCTTGCCTCTTTTCTTTCCTTTAATCAAGCGCTTAAAAATAGGCATGTTCGTTTTCTCTTGCTTCCTTACCATTTTTTTCTCTTCAATCAAAGCAAACAATTTATTTTCTTACCATACTCCCTCCCGCAATCAACTCTTATACCTGAAAACTTTTCAACGTTCCTTCCACTTCAGTTTCAAAGAAAAGTGTAAATTGATTGCCTTGTTAATTTCAATCAAAGAAATTAAATGCTTGCCTGCATATTTTGGTTACCTAAATTTTCTCAAGCCTCATCTTCAAATAACTGGAAATGTTTGCATATACTTCACCTCATCGTAGCTTCTGGTAATAAACATTTAATGGAAGAAATTTATTCCTTACCTGTAGAAACGAAATTACTAAAAATCAAAGGAATAAATCATGCAGCTTCCTATTTATAACACGTTCAAAACGAATTTTAATTCTTGCCAAAAATTTATCTTACCTATAATTTTGCAACCAAGTGGATTGATTTTTATTTTTTCCCAAAAATCACGCACCCCTGCCTTTATAAACTCGTACTCAACATCTATTGCATAACAACATCTCTGCAATTCTTATTTCGTGCAAGCTCCTTCAGGTAATGGCAGTATTCTTTCTCCTTCCTTTTATTTACTTACGTATTTTCTTTCTTCTTCTTTCTCTCTTTCTCTTTATCCTTTTCAAATTCACTCGGCTACTTCCGCCATCATGCAAAGCCGCAGCCTCCACTCCTTACTGTGCCGTATGAAAAAAAAAAGTATATTTGAATAAAAGGTTTGAACCACAAAAAAATTATGCGGCTCTAGGCCTTGAAAGCACTGACGTGCATATACCTTACCCTGTGCGTGCATGCATTCTAGCATAAATGGGAAGGGACGTGTAAATGAAAAGAAAAAAAACAGAGAGAGATTTGTTTACCTTGCGTGCGTGAGAACTGGGAAGCCGTGACTATAGGGGAGTGCAGTGCTTGCAATGTTGAATATGGAGATATTGTGATGCGTGCATACAGTTGAATTTTTGCAGTGAGCTAGGGTGGAAACAGTAGTTAGGGAAAAAAAAGAATATAAGCAAATAAAAAGGGGATTGATATATAATAGAGAAGAGTAAAAAAAAGGAAGAAGGGTGGACTCAGCCTTATATTTAAATCCCACTGCATGAACATTCCGAGTGCGTACTTTCAGTTGAAGTCTAGTCCTAGGAGTGAGTATGGTGGGGGAGTGCATTTAGTTAATTTAAAATAATTGAATGAATATGAATT